>JASPKZ010000815.1:265000-1465000 GCA_030220185.1 Diploptera punctata | reverse complement strand
ATTTTTGTATTACTGACATATCAACAGTACCGTCTGTTGGGTTAATTAAAATTAATATTTCTTTATCTCGGTAGCTTAGTCATTATTTTTGGCATTTACTATACCACAAGTAAAATAGTTTTCCCAAAGTGTCTATTAATAAAAATAACTTCTCACATCATATTTTGTCTTGTTTTTAGACTGATTTCTGAAAAATTAATACACCATCACCAGTTTTTACTCTACCGTTGTTCTTTTGTAGTGGTTCAATGTTTCCTTCAATGACAGAACAATGGTGCAGCAAAAATTGACACTGGAATACTAATTTCTCCCAAACTGTTCTAAAAAAATATATATATGATGTGAGATGTTATTTTTATTAATATTCATTATTAACACTCATAGTGTTACTTCCTACTAATTTGGAAGTTCTCAATTTTCAAGATCCATTAACTTTTGATTTTAACCAATGTTAGGAATATATTCCTTACATCAGAATAATAGTTGATGAGTCTTATTTCTTGTAATTAAACAAACAAAAATGTATGCTTGATCATACATATATTTTTAAATATGCAACCAACATAATAAAATAAAATGTACAGTTTGTCATATTATCAAATGGAAATAAATAAAATAAATGATTCAAAAATATTATTACGGGCATGAATTGAAACAAACATCTATGAAATGATAATTTTTTATTAAAATTAAAAGGAAACCGATTTATTTCAAACAATAAGAAATATTTAACTTAGCAAGTCTCTTGGCTACACTTAAAGCAGACGAAATTACCTGTGACTGCAGCGTTCCAAGCGATTGGTAGGAGGAACTAGGTCTGGCATCAAGTACTTCCATATGCATCAGCACCCCCTGATTAGAACGAAGGAACTCCTCAGAAATGTGAAAAATGGAGAGGTAGATAAATCTGCAATAGCTGCTCACGTTTGGTCAGAAAAACATAAAATCAAAGTGAACACAAAAATTATTGAAACAGAAAATACAAAAGAACTGACTGTTTGGGAGAAGAACATGGATAGGATCATGACTTTTGAAATTCCCTGGGAAAGGTTCTTTAGTCAACCAAAAGATGGAGGAGTCGACATCCAGGACCAACTACTGAAAATTCAACAGCCTGAACAAGCTGACAATAATATGAAGATATATTGAAACATGCTCTCAAGAACAGAACAATTTATGAGGTAAAATGTAGACTCATATTAATTATTAAGAAGAATCTCATAATGTTACTTCCTATTATAGTTTTATTAATACAAGTCTGACTGTTGGATTAGCTAACCAATGTTTCGACATTTTTTCTCTCTAATATTGAGCAGACAAACCTCATGAGAAAATGTAATCTGGTGAGGTGTATATTTTCTTTCAATCTCTCGATAATATTACCTCATAGGGTTAGTTCCTATCAATTATTGATTGAAAATATACATCTCATTTTGTAAATTGTTTTCCCTTGGACACTAGTGGAAACCTTTCATCCCTGTTCTCAACTAAAACTGTTTTTAATAAATAAGGTGAGTCTGTTTCATCTTACCTCACGAAACAGACTCACCTTATTTATTAAGAAGAACCTCATAATGTTATTTTCTATTGTAATTTATTAATAAAACTGTTACTTTTTTAGAAATTAAGACTATAAGGTATTTGACAATACAATAGGAAGTAACTGAGTATTACTACAAGGTGTTATTTATTTTAAGTAAAATTTAATCGCCTCATCTCATATTCTTCTTCTTCCTAGATTGGTTTTGGAACTTTCTTTCTTCATTTCCATCCTCAGTATTTTCACGATCATTGTTTTGTCGTCTTTAAGAGCCATCTCCTGCTTCCTCTGTTGGTAGTTTGAAGAACCTCGAAATCAAGTATTTTTCCCTGGGAATTTCAAAGTTCATTAATTTCTCCTTTTCATTTTTTTGAATGTAGATTTTTTCCTAAACAGTGAGTTATTTGGGTTTTCCTATTTGTTTTAATAATTTAGCCTTTTTTGTATGGTCAGGAAAACATCTTATGGAAAATTAGGAAAACTCAAAGAACTCACTGTTGAGAAAGATCTACATTCAAACAAATGAGGAGGAAAAATTAATTAACTTTGAAATTCCCGGGAAAAATGATTTGATTTTGAGGTTCTTCAATCTGCCAACAGAGGGAGCAGGAAGATGGCTCTTCAAGGTGACAAAACAACAGTTGTGAAAATACTGTGGATGGAACTGAAGAAGAAAGTTCTGAAACTGGTCTAAGAAGAAGAATATGATTTTACTTAAATAAAAATTAATATGACCGTTGTCCTCATCATATATATTTTTATTCAATTTGTTATAATATTCCGTTTATTCACAGAGCTCTGGTGTTTGCTGACAAAAACTTTGGTGGTCAAGTTCCTGAAATTTTTCCTGAAGCAACAGAATGGTCACTTCTAGCATCTATAACCCGTGAGCTGAAAGCATACATAATTGCACTCGAGGGTTCTAAGCAGAGAGATGGAATAAGACACATACTGAACATCTCTAGATTTGGCAACCAGTACATGCAGACATTGCAGCCATGGGTACTACTCAAGGGTAGTGATGCTGACAGGTAACTAACTATAGAAACTACTCAAAACATGTAATCTCTGTCCGCAGAAAATGTAGAGAAATTCACACATCGTGTTTGCAGGGATAGGATGGAGCCTAAGAGCGCATGTGCTTTACTCTCCAAGTCAGTCAGTCTGAAGGTGAATGCTGGATTGTTATGATTCCTCCGAGTTTTGCATAAGAATTCTGTTAGTAGAATTCAACATTGCTTAAAAAGTACCGGTTTTTAGAAATATTTGTAAAATTAATATACTATAATGTTAAATTTCAATACAAAATGTTTTATTTAAATTAATATTGGGAAGTAAACATTATGAGGTTATATCATTAATAGTGAGTGGAGAACATATTTTAATCGACTCACCTCGTACATTTTCAAACTTCTTTGATACCGATGGTTTCAGACAATATCATGTCCTTCTTGGACGCCATGACTCAAGAAGGACATGATATTGTCTGAAACCGTCGGTATCAAAGAAGTTTGAAAAATGTATGAGGTGAGTCAATTAAAATATGTTCTCCACTCACTATTAACAACATGTTTTATTTTCATAAGGGGATTAACTCAATAAAATAATAAAAACTTGAAATGTCAAAATTGTTAGGTTTTTTTCACAGAACATCTTGAAAACTTGAAACTTCAATTTTGAAAAAAATTGGCGCAGAAATTAACAAATACTAATAATATTCGTAGAAAAAAAAATGAAGGAGGTTGAACTTTTATAGGAATAACTCACTATGAGGTTTTAATTTAAGATAAATTCAAATGTTTCACACCTCTCCTCATAATTAATCTTCTAAGTAGATCGTAATTTTGGGTTCATGATGAACCCATTCTCAGTACCATTTTGCCAACTGATGTTATGTCGATTGGAAGAACCACTTCTTCTTCATCCCCCTGTTAGTGGACCGATAAACCTCTGGATCAGGTCAGAATTCGCGGGAATTTCGAAGTTCATAAGCTTTTCTTTGTTTTTCTGAATGTGGATTTTTTCCCAAACCGTGAGTTCCTTTTGTTTAATTAGACTAGCTTTTGATTCAATTAGATGTTTTTCAGACCAAGCATGAGCAGCTACTGCTCACTTTTCCACTCCTCCATTTTTGACATTTCTAAGATGTTCTTTCACCCTTGTTTTCAAAAATCTTTTTGTTTTTCCTATATAAATTTTGTCACAATCCCTGCATTTGATCTGATAACTTTCTGATTTGTTTTTTTCTTCAATTTTTTTCATTTTTATTGGTTTTAATTATCCTATTAAACTTTCTGAAACTTGTGGTGTTTCAATGGATAGTAAGTGAATTTCTTGAATTTTATTTTGTCTGTTTGTTTTATAAGTGTGCTTTCATTAATTATTTTTTGTCTTTTAAATTTATTTACTTTCTTGTATACCATATTTTCTTCATAACCGTTATCTGTTGCAACCTTAATTATGTATTCTTTTTCATAATTTTCTTTGCTCATAGGTATATTTACCAATCTATGTGTCAAACTATTGAACACTGCCTCTTTGTGAGCAAAATGGTTGAATCCTGAAGCTTTAATATAGTTATCTATATGTGTATTCTTTCTGTATATTCCAAATTCTATCCTGTTTTCTCCATTTCTTGTTAAATTAAGATCTAAAAATGGGATTTGTCTTTCAATTTCAGTTTTCATGGTAAATTTTATAGTTCTGCTCTGAATGTTCAAAAGCTTTAAAGCATTCTTTATTTATGGTAAAATTAAATGTTTCTTACCTCTCCTCATATAAATCTTCTAAGTAGATCGCGATTTCGAGACCATAACGGTCTCATCCTCAGTACTTTTTTGGCAACTGATGTTATGTCGATTGGAAGAAACTCTTCTTTTTCCCTCTGTAAAAGAGTTTCTTCCGATCAACATAACATCAGTTGCCAAAAAAGTACTGAAGATGAGATTGTTATGGTCTCGAAATCGCGATCTACTTAGAAGATTTATATGAGGGGAGGTAAGAAACATTTAATTTTACCATAAATTAAACCTCACAGTGATTAATTCCTGTAAAAAGTTAAACATTCTCTATTTGTTTGTGATTCACAATATCAACTTTTTTGAGATTCATGATTTGTTCCGTTGAGGTATTATTTAAAAGTAAAATATAAAATTATGGAATATTCACCTGAAAGGTCCGTCTCCTCAACTTAATTAATTATGTAA
Organism: Diploptera punctata; assembly: GCA_030220185.1. NCBI lineage: Eukaryota > Metazoa > Arthropoda > Insecta > Blattodea > Blaberidae > Diploptera > Diploptera punctata. Next base: position 1,460,254 of record JASPKZ010000815.1, on the reverse strand, counting down.
CTGTAGCGCTTTCGGGACTTGTCCCATCATTGGCAGGATTCAAAACTGGTGTTTCACTGAAGATCTGGTAGAGGGGGTTACATGTATTGGGTTCGTTTTTGTTTATTAGATTGTTGTTGTTGTGAGCTGCTTTCATGATTTCCATCTCTTCGAGTACGTTTATCTTCGCTGGATTATTTTCTCTGTGCGTTACTGTTAGGGTGTTTTCAATATTTAACATGCGATGTCGTTCATGGATAATGTGTTTTGCATAGCTTGATTTTCCTTCTGCGTGAATAAAGTTTCGAAAATGTTCTTTAAATCTGATGTTAACAGAAGTTTTAACATCAGATTTAAAGAACATTTTCAAGACTTATTCACGCAGAAGGGAAATCAAGCAATGCAAAACACGTTATCCATGAAGGACATCACATGTTAAATATTGAAAACGCACAGAGAAAATAATTCAGCGAAGATAAACGTACTCGAAGAGATGGAAATCATGAAAGCAGCTCACAACGACAATCTGATAAACGAAAACGAACCCAATACATGTAACCCCCTCTACCAGATCTTCAGTGAAACACCAGTTTTGAATCTTGCCAATAATGGGACAAGTCCCGAAAGCTACAGTTACATAATTAATTAAGTTGAGGAGACGGACCTTTCAGGTGAATATTCCATAATTTTAAAAAAGCAATAATTATCCCTATTTTAAAAAAAGACAAGACAGCTGATGATATAAATAATTACAGACCAATCTCTTTAACAAGTGTCATTGCAAAAACAGCAGAACGTATGATTTCAGCGAGACTAAATTGGTTCTTAGAAAGTAAAAACAGCACAAACAGGATTCAGGCAACATCTATCTACAAAAGAAAATACAATTCAACTTTTTCAAGATGTCAAAGAATCTTTCAACAAAAATCAAGATACGCTAACAGTTTTCATTGATTTTGAAAAAGCATATGACTCAGTATGGAGATATAAATTACTTGAAAAACTCACAAAACTAGGCATTCAAAACAATATGTTAAACTGGATCACCCAGTTCCTTTCACAACGTTTCTGTGCTACAAAATACAATGACAGTACTTCCAAATTCCGACAAATAAAAATGGGCCTCCCTCAAGGTGCAGTACTAAGTACAACCCTGTTCAACATCTACATCAATGATCTGCCACCAGCTATATCAAACGCAGATATAAAGACAGCTCTTTTTACAGATGACATTAGTGATGTGGGACGGCTTCCGCACAAATAGAAAAATCTACATCATCTATGGTAAAGGCTCTAAAACCTACTAGAAAAGTGGACCCATACCAATTTAATGGGCCCATTAATACAGACAAAACAATGTTTCCAATATTTAGCTTGCAGAAAAAAATCCAAAACTAAAGCTAAGGCAAGTTCAAGAAAACAATTCTGAGACAAACAAATGAACCAAAATATCTAGGGACAAATTTTTGATTCAAAATTATCATGGAGGAAAAACATATTGAAGCAGTAGTAAACAAAGCAAACGAAAAGATCCTTCAAAATCTTACAAAGATTAGCCGGAGCAAAGTGGGGTAGTAAATGGCGCCAGACTCTGAACACCACACTACACAAAACATTCATCAAGCCAATACTACTATACAATGGGGAGGTAATAATCACAGCAAATAACACCAACTCGAACTTGAATCGCCTAGAATTATGCCAAAATCAGGCTTTAACACGACTTAGTGACCGGCTCAGTAAATGCACATCAAGACTCCAATCGACAAGCACATGCAAGCACTAACTCAGAACCCTCCAATATGTCTAACTTTAGAGGAACATGCAATAACACAACATGAAAAAAATGTTACGATTCACAACAACAAAATGGGAAAAAAGACAGTTACAACCAACCAAGTTGAAAACACAAACAAGTTTCTTGTCCAAAGGAACAGAAATAAAAACAGATTTGAATCTTCCTAAATCTAAAGAAAATATTTTGATCAGAGATAACCCTCTTACTTTTGAACCAATTAACATTCAGCTAAATCTAGAAGAACCAGTTACAAAATCTGAAACTCCCACACCTGTACTAAAAGCTCGAGCATTAGAAGCTGTGAATAAGAGATATCCACCAGAAGAATGGTTACATGTCTACACAGATGGATGTACTATTGATAACTCAGGTTCAGGAATTACATGTGCATTATTTTCATTTTATCAACCAGCAGGATACCACACAACAAATTTTGATGCGGAAGTAACGGCTATTCATATTTCACTCCAACAATTACTATACAGAATAAATAAATTTCAAAATGCTGTCATACTCTCTGATTCTAAGGCAGCAATATATGCAATAAATTCACACAAAATGAAGTCAATACAAATTAAAGAGTGCTACAAAATGATTCAACAACTCCAAAAACTACAGAAAAGAATTCAATTGCAATGGATACCTGCACATTGTGAAATTGCTGGAAATGAGACTGCTGATTTTCTTGCCAAAAAAGGCTCCAATTTAATTCAGCTTACCTTTCACATCCATAAAAAGAATAATTAAAAACAAATATAAAATCAAACAACCAAGACCTATGTAATAAAGCCAAAGACAAAAATGGAATATTTTAGTAAAGAAGCCAGATATTATTCCAGAAATTCCACGTAAAACTGCAGTAGCAAAATTTAGACTTACACATAGTTAATTCCCTAACCCCAAATGCTATGAGCTGTTGCTACGATTTTTTGCAAATGGTGGCTTCTTTGTTAAGAAGACTTTTTATTGGGAATTTAAGCATTACTTATAAAGCCAGTAGTGCTTATTTCAATGTTAATATTATTCGTTTTTAAACACCTTAATGATGGACAAATTATATTTGAAAAGAAAAATATACGCCTAGACTGGGGTTTGAACCCAGGACCTTTGACTTTCTATGTCAGTGCTCTTCCATCTGACTGCTTACAGAACATGACTATTTGGCCAAACATTTATATAAAATAGGAATCTACACGAATCCAAATTGTCCTCTATGCAATAAAGACGAAGATACCTACAAACCTGTGAAGTATTACCTGTTGGATCCACCATAGAGAAATATTGGAGAGCAAGAACGCTAATGGCTTCGGTGCCAAGGCCCAGCATTTGAAAACAACAACAACATATTTTAATTTTGAATAATACCTCAATGGAACACATCATGAATCTTATAAAAGTTGATTATGCAGCCAGTCAGGCTAAAATTAAACACAAATATTCTAACCTCAAAATGACACTTCACAAAAAATCGCTAATATATACTTCAATAAGGAATGCTTAAAACACAAAATAATACCTAACTATGCCAAAATAAAAATAAAAAACAGAAATAATACAGCAACGAAAATACAAAAAACAGGCTAAAATCTACTGGATAAATAATGAAATCAGATTCTTATATATAAAGAAGCAAAACGTCAACAATCAGCTATACTATTACAGACAAGAGGCCGCTATGCTATTTAGCAAATGCTGGACAATCATAGAAAACCAAATTAACGAAAAAATTAATAATAATATGTGCAATAAGTATGAAACAATAAACAAGAAGCTGACCAAATTAAAGGCCATGCAACACAACACAAATCTAAAACATAACAACAAATCACACAATTTTGAGGATAAAAGAATTGCAAACCTTACAAAAATAAAATTCAATAAACAGGAAACAGACTTACTAGAAAAGGGATACAAATTCAATTTTCCTACACGCAATGTAAAAAGAACACAATAAAATTTAATTACTGAAAGTGAAATTGCAATAAATAAACTTAATTACTTATTTTAGGAATTATCACTATGAGGTATATTCTACCTTAACTTAATAAACTTAATATTATATTTTGAAGAGGAAACTTTTCGCCTAGACCGAGACTCGAACCCGGGACCCTTGGCTTTCCGGGCCAAGTGCTCTACCAACTGAGTTACCGAGGCGAGTTGCGATCTAGACGCAAATTTTTCTCTTATATACGTTGTAATTCCCTCGCACCAAATGCTTGAAACCATAGCTTGCTTTTCTCTTCAAAATATAATTTATCCTTCAATGAGAAGTGTTAAATTAATAATAAAATCGTCAAGCTTAATATTAATAACAAAAATTATGGAATTAAATTAATGTTTTTATTACCTCACCTCATATCATTTTTCTTCTATACTGCAGTTTCGGAGCTAATCTCCATCGTCAGTAGCCTCTGGTCGATCGGTGTTATGTCATTTCTTGGCTGCCAAGAAACGACATAACACCAGTCGACCAGAGGCTACTGACGATGGAGATAAGCTCCGAAACTGCAGTATAGAAGAAAAAGGATATGAGGTGAGGTAATAAAAACATTAATTTAATTCTTAAATTAAACCTCATAGTGTTCTTTCCCTGTGAAAGTTAAATAAACAAAAATTATGTTAGATATGCAGCAGCTAAAGTCATAAAAGAAACTCCACCAATGATAAACATTAAAGATAAACAAACTCTTAAGTACATCTCTAAAATAAAAACAAAATTTAGGAGCAATAATATAATACACACAAAAGCTGACAAGGGCAATACAATAGTTATTATGGAAAAGGAAGAATACATCAATAAAACCAAACAATTTACAAAAGAAATTAATTTCAAAAAAATTGAAAAAGACCCTACAGGAAAGTATAAAAGACAAATAAAAGAAGCATTAAAATCATGCCCTCTAATCACCAATACAATCAATAAAGAACATAATAAATACGAAAACAGCAAATGGATAAATAATACTCCCTCACCACCAGTAATGAAAGCCCTTCCAAAAATCCATAAAGACAACATTCCCATACAGTTGTTAATTGCATGAGTGCTCCTAACTATAAAATTTCCAAATTAGTAGCTCAGAAAATGGAAAAAAAAAGTTGTCAAACTTGAAAATCGTTATACAATTAAGAACTCATTTGAACTAGCAGACAAACTACATCATTTAGAAATCAATAGAAACACTAAAATGACGTCATTCGACATAAAAAACCTCTACACAAATATCCCAATTAACGAAACAGCAAACATAATAAGACAAAAACTAACAGTAAACTTGAGGAAAACTATATCAATCAGTTAAATAAATTAATAATAACAACAATAAAACAAAATTATATTATTTTTGGTCTGATCATCTTACCTCAATATTAATGTTGATTTGTTCTTGAACATGATTCAAAACAATTCTGTTTTATCATCAACTTGTCCAGACTGGTTTTATTTATGTTGCATTATGTTGCACAACCTGGATGTCGATGTCAGATCCATCCTGTGGTTGGCCAAAGAACCTCCAAACAAGGTCACACTCCATCGGTATATCAAAATTCATAACTCTGTTTTTGTTCTTCTGAATATAATTTTTTTCCCAAGTAGTCAGCTCTTTTGTATTTTCTAACTGTTTTAATAATTTAGTGCCTGAATGTATATTGTTTTTCAGACCAAACATGAGCAGCAACTGCGGATTTTTCTATTTCCCCATTTTTAATATTTCTTATGTGTTCTTTGGTTCTAATTTTTAGGTTTCTTTTTGTTTTTCCTATATATATCTTTTCATAATCCATGTATTCAATTTGATATATTCCTGACTTTTTATTTTTATCAGTTTTTACATTTTTGTTGGTTTTTATTAGTTTATTTAAACTGTAGTTAATTAGCACCGAAAAATAACTACAGTTTCAATAAACTAATAAAAACCAACAAAAATGTAAAAACTGATAAAAATAACAAGTCAGGAATATATCAAATTGAATGCATAGGTTGTGAAAAGATATATATAGGAAAAACAAAAAGAAACCTAAAAATTAGAACCAAAGAACACATAAGAAATATTAAAAATGGGGAAATTGAAAAATCTGCAGTTGCTGCTCATGTTTGGTCTGAAAAACATAATATAAATTCAGGCACTAAATTATTAAAACAGTTAGAAAATACAAAAGAGCTGACTATTTGGGAAAAAATTTATATTCAGAAGAACAAAAACAGAGTTATGAATTTTAATATACCGATGGAGCGTGATCTTGTTTGGAGGTTCTTTGGCCAACCACAGGATGGAGCTGACATCGACATCCAGGTTGTGCAACATAAATAAAACCAGTCTAGACAAGTTGACGATAAAACAGAATTGTTTTGAAACATGTTCAAGAACAAATCAACATTAATATTGAGGTAAGATGATCAGACCAAAAATAATATAATTAAAATAACCTCAAAATATCACTTCCTAAAATTAAATATTAAAAACAAAATTACTTCCAATTTAACAATGAACTTTTTATTCAAGAAGACGGGATCCCGATGGGGAGTCCTACATCCGGAATAATGGCCGAAATCTTCCTACAAGAACTGGAAAATAAACATTTTGAGGAACTAATGTGCAAATTTAACAAAACTGATAGTACGATATGTCGATGACATACTAGTAATATACGACAATGAAAATAGAAAAGAAAAAGAAATATTACAAGACTTAAATAACATGCATGAAAAAATTACTTTCACCGAAGAAATAGAAGTTAATAATAGTATAAACTACTTTGATTTGTCTATAACCAAAAATCTACCCAACAATAAACTAGAAATCTGCATCTACCAGAAACCTACAAACAATGCTCTGGCCATAAACAAAAAATCTACACACCCTTTTCAACAAAAAATAAGTACATTTAACAGCTTAATCAATAGAATGCTAAAATTTCCAATAAACAAAGACAATTATATTCAAGAACGTAACTATATTAAATATATGGTAAAAACCAATGGCTATAATGAAGAAATCATAGATAAACTCGTAAATAAACAAAAAAGAAATAACAATATAACCAACATAACTAAACTAGAAAAAGAATCTGACAACAACTAGAAAACATGGATAACACTTACATATACAGGAAAAGAAATGACAAAATTAGCCAATACACTAAAGAAAGCCGATAAAAACGTAAAAATAGCATACAGAACTAATAACAAATTAAACAACATAATAAACAATAACATTGAAGAAAATAACATTTTCAACAGCAAAGGAGTATATAAATTGACATGTAAGGACTGCAACAAATTTTATATAGGAAGAACAAACAGAAGTTTTAACATCAGATTTAAAAAACATTTTCGAGACTTCATTCACGCAGAAGGAAAATCAAGCTATGCAAAACACATTATCCATGAAGGACATCGCATGTTAAATATTGAAAATACCCTAACGGTAATGCACAGAGAAAATAATCCAGCGAAGATAAACTTACTCGAAGAGATGGAAATCATGAAAGCAGCTCACAACAACGACAATCTGATAAACGAAAACGAACCCATACATGTAACCCCCTCTACCAGATCTTCAGTGAAACACCAGTTTTGAATCCTGCCAATGATGGGACAAGTCCCGAAAGTGCTACAGTTACATAATTAATTAACTGGTCATCGTAGAATGATGTGGTATTTTTTAATTTTATAAAAATGGCTGTTGGGAAGGTCAGTTGCATTATAATTGCATTTACGCCTTTCAGAAAAACATATATATCAAAATCACTAGCCCAAGCTGGATTTCGAACACACCACTCCACAACAGAACAGGCCCTAAAACCAAGTCAAGAAATCAAAGACTCATTAGATGTACATAAAACAGTTGCAGCAGTCTTCGTGGACTTTGAAGATGCTTTTGGATCAGTTTGGAAACTAAAAATTATGGACAAAATCATGAAACTAAATATTAATGGTAACATGCTAAAATGGATCTACAGCTTTATTAATCAAAGATTTTGCGCAACAAAATATGGTAATGTAATATCAAAATATAAACAAACAAAAATAGGCCTCCCTCAAGGCTCAGTACTTAGCCCAACACTATTTAATATTATGATAAATGACTTACCATTAGAGTTAAGTAAAAATGAATACATTAACTGTACACTCTATGCTCATGACTTAACAATTTGGACAACCACACCTAAAAATCTACAACATAGACTAACCCCACAAATAAATAAAGCCATTGCCTCACTGAAACAGTGGTGCAGGGATAACTGCATGAAAATTAATACTAACAAAACCTGTTATAAGATAAAACGTAGTTTTATTTTAATTTTTATTTAATTAATAAATGTGGATTTTCATCAAGTAAACACCAACTCAATTGATTATGTTATAAGATATTTTCATTAGCTACATACACTACGCACGATGGTCTTCTGCCCTTCAAATCTATTAGTTCCAAAACATACAACAGGCCGTAGATTATGTTAAATATCTAAGTATACAGTTCGATACAAAAATGAAATGGGAATATCAATGTTAAACTATACAACCGAAAAAAGTGAAGCAAAAGATGTGGCAATCTATTTTTAAAGAGATTTAGCTAAGAACAAAATGGGGATGTTCTAAGTCCGTATTAAATAATGCCTACAAGACGATACGATATAAACCTTAAAGGTGGGTTGTTGGGTGTGATGTCCCAAGTTGTAGATTTGTGATTGTAATTCTGCCACGGCACTAATAACTCCCGTCAGGGGAATGAGGAAAAGCTTCTTACATATACAAATACCGACACTTTGTTAAAACAGTTAAACTAAAAGTTATTTTATTATTAAAACTCTCACTTCAGTTTGAGATGAATCTTGTAGATCAATAATTTTAGAAGATTCGGCGCTTAGGTTAGAATAATTTCATCACGTTAGTGAAGATTACTACTTTATATATATAATGGATGACGAATTCTAACGGTCAATCCTTCATCAAAATTTTATTTCCACTTATGGACTATTTGTATTCAAGATAAATTAATTTATATTTTATTATGGCCTTCCATAACTCCAACACCATTCTTTCAACTAATATAAAGAAAATAAACCACTATTCTGTCATTTCTTGAGGAGCCGTTGCTTAACATGTCTGATCTCCTTCAAGTATTGTAGCCATCTTGTTGTTCTCTTATAACCTGGAAGTTCTGATTGGTCCAACTGAAAAGGAAGGAGTACTACTAGCTGGCTCCCATCCAATTCGTCCAATCCCATTTATTTGTTTATAAAAAAATATAATTTTGAATATTTAAAGTATTTTACACAGTTAGAAAAACAGCTAACTGTATTAACAGTTTATATTGACCAGTTTGAATTTTTGATATACTTATAAAAATTTTGAATTCTCTAAATCAATCTTATGTCCATTCTTAATAAAAATAAATATAATTATATTTAAATATTAAATAAACAAAACAAAAAACCTTTATTATTATTATTATTATTATTATTATTATTATTATTATTATATTATTATTATTATTATTATTATTATTATTATTATTATATGGGGATAAATATCCAGTTTTAACCTATATTACTATATGGAAGTGAAGCCTTGATCACCTGTAATAATAATACCCTAAACAAATTTGAAGTAACCCAGAATAATGCCTTACGACTTATAACAGGTGCAGTCAAATCTACACCCATAACAGCAATGCAGATACTTATTGAATGTAATCCAATAGCCCATCAGATTCACAAACAGGCCTGAATACAATATGAAAAATTAATAAGAATCCCACATGATAACTACTGGATAAACTATAAAGACAGAAAGAGAAACCTTAAAACTCAACATGGCTTCATACAGAAAGCAATCAAACTACAAAAACAGTATAACCCAAATCAAAATCCAGAAAAACTTCTCTTACTAGTATCACCTCTGGAAGATATAGATATTGCTTTTAACACAAATTTAATCAAACATGTTTTAAAAAGTGAAATGACGCCAGATGAACTAAAACAAATCACATTGGAAACCATTCACAGTCTATATCCTGAACCACAATGGGTACTGCTCGGGACCAAGCTCCGTGTGTCTGAAAGGAATTTGCTGACTCAGCTGTTAGTATATGAGAAGCATAGAAGTGTACCTCCTCCCACTCCCCACAATTCTCCCCGCAAACACACAGAGCTTGGTCTCGAGCTGTACATATCTATACAGATGGATCCAGAATGGAAATAGAAGACGGAGCTGGAGCTGAAATTTACTCAAAACTGTTTAACTTCTATGTTGCAGTAGGGAAAAATTACACACATTTTGATGGAGAAATTCAGGCAATAGAGTTAGCCAAAGTTAAAATTGGGAAACACATTATGAGGTTCTTAATTAATAAATTAATGAGTCATTTTAACATCTTACCTCATATTTCATGTTTGATAAAACATGAAATATGAGGTAAGATGTTAAAATGACTCATTAATTTATCAATAGAGTTAGCACTAACACAACTCCTCTACAGAATAAATACTTTTCAGAGAGCAGTTGTACTAAGTGATTCAACATCAGCTATACAAGCTATAACAACATATAACTCTCCAATCTCCAGAAAAGTGTTGGAAATAAAAAGATCATAAGATTATTGACCAAACAAAATAAGATTATCCAGCTCCAATGGATCACTTCTCATTGTGGAGTACATGAAAATGAAATGGCAGATCTTTTTGCAAGAAAGGGCACCAAAATTTTACAGAAAACAAATCAATCCCTGCCCTACCATTCTGCAAAAATTATAATTAAAAGAAACTTCCAGAAAGAATTGATGGAGCACTTCAAATCACAAAGAAATGAGAAACCATGGGCAGCTATCTCGCAGAATAAAAACTTAATATCTGAACAACCAAGACATGAGGCAGTAGCAACATTCAGACTGTTAACAGGCCATGACTACCTGGCAGCACACCTCCATAAAATTGGAATCTTCAACTCTCCAAATTGTATCCTGTGCCAAGACAATAACACTACCATGAACAAAGATCATCTTGCTAGCTGTGAGGCTCTGAATATGTCACCTACAAGAACTCTGGCAGGACTCTATTGGGAAGCAAGAAAGCAAATGGAACACATCCAAGCTAATGGACATTAAACTACTACTACTACTACATTCTAATTTTCAAGCAATACAGCATCAAATCATTTATAATGTAGAATATTATGAATATATATAATGAATACCTCATAGTGAGAATTCCTAAAATAATGTGACTAGTTGAAGTAGTAGTTTCACGTAGAGAAAGTAATTTCAAACAAGAGGCTTGTTTAAAAAATATAATAAATTGACAGCTCTATTCCTCTTTAATTATATCAAATGAAGATCTGAAATTCAGTTCTATATTCAGTATGTCATAAAGTTTCGCTATAAGAAATTAAAAATTTTAAAGATGTGAGTTCAATTTTTACAAATTGGCCGATTTCATATGGGATATCCCATTCCAGAATTAGGCCGAGTGCACTGTAAAAATGTTGTGTATGTATGGTTAATAAGTACGAGGTGTGATCAATAAGTTTCTGGAATGAGGCCATAAACACAACACAACACTTCAAAGTTTCTATTCAGCACTGTCACCCTCGAAGTAGTCACCTTGGGAGTTGATACACTTGTCCCAGCGCTTCTGCCAATGCTGGAAGCACTTCTGGAAGTCGTCTTCTTTAAATGTGTCCAATGCCTTCTGCGATTCACGCTGGATGACATCAATGTCCTCAAAACGATGTCCTCGGAGCCGAATTTTTAGCCGTGGGAACAGGAAAAAGTCTGATGGAGCCAGATCTGGAGAATAGGCTGGATGGGGAACAGTACTCATCCTATTTTTGTCCAAAAACTGGCGGACAGAAATTGCTTTGTGCGCGGGCGCATTGTCGTGATGCAGGAACCAGTCACCAGTCCTCCATTTCTCTGGCGTTTGCATCGCACATTCTCCCTCAATCTTTGCAACACTTGTTTGTAGTACACTTGATTCACTGTTTGACCCCGTGGTACAAATTCCTTATGCACAATTCCATTAATGTCAAAAAAAAACAATCATCATTGACTTCACATTCGATCGAACTTGTCTGGCTTTCTTGGGGCGTGGAGATGCAGGACTCTTCCATTGCGAAGACTGTTGTTTAGTTTCTGGATCGTAGCCATAAATCCATGTTTCATCACCAGTAATAACCTTTTCCATAAACCGTGGGTCATTTTTAAGCTGTTCTTTAAGATCTGTGCAGGCAATCACACGACTTTCCTTTTGGTCATTTGAAAGGAGGCGGGGCACGAACTTTGCAGCAATTCTTCGCATGTTCAAATCGTCTTTCAAAATGCTTTGAACACTTCCAAACGAGAGTGCTAGTGCATCAGACAGTTCTCGTATTGTAATGCGCCTATCATTTAATACCATTTCCCTCACTCGATCAATATTTTTATTGGTTTTGCTGGAAGTTGGTCGTCCCAGACGATTTTCATCCTTAACCAATGTCACTCCCCTTTTAAATTTCGAAAACCACTCAAATGCTTGAGATTTGCCCATTGCTTCCTCCCCATAAGCTGTTCTTAACATTTGATATGTTTCTGTTGCAGTTTTACCAAGTTTAAAGCAAAATTTGATGCATGTTCTTTGTTCCTCGTAATCCCGCATTGTTGCTACACAGAGAAATCGCTGCATGCACAAAACACGTCTTCACTTCAGAGCTTCTACCAGCATACTGCAAGGTCAGAGAAGGTCGCGCGACCCCTCAAATTCATCACAAGGAAATTCTGAGTGTACAGCCTGGGTGAAAATTAAAAACTCCTCAATGGCATAATTGTTTTGAAGCCATTCCGGAAACTTATTGATCACACCTCGTATATTTGTTTTCTATGATCATATCTAGGGCTTGTGATGTATTTCTTTCATAAGTTTTATGAAGAATGTATATCATTAAATATATGTAGGTAGGAAATAATACTTTGAGGTTTATTTTAATTAAATTTGAGTTTAACCCACCTCTTATTTCTTGATTTTTATGCGGACCCAGGTTTTGTCACTGAATTTGTGACATTGTCAATGCATCACAACTGCCGTCTTGCAGTTGTCCCTCCTGCAAATTTATTTCTGTGTTCTCTGTTGGCTGACCGATAATCTTCCAAATCAGTCCCCTCTCATTTTCACTGGGTTTTTCAAAATTCATATTTTTCTATTTATTCTTGCATATGTAAATTTTCTCCCAAATTGTGAGTTCCTTTGATTTTTCTAACTGTTTAAGTAATTTTGCCTTGGTTTCAGTTCTGTGTTTTTGTGACCAATCATGTACGTCTTTGCAGATTTTTCTAATTTCTCCATTTTTAACATATCTAAGGTGATCTTTCAATCTTGTATTTAAATTCCTTTTTGTTTTCCCTAATGTATATCTTTTCACAATCTTTACAATCAATTTGATAAATTCCTCATTTGTTGCCTTCTTCAATCTTTTCATTTTTGGTTTGATTAATTTATTCAAACTAATAATTTTCCGGTGCTAATTTAATGTTAAATTTGTTGAAAATGTTTTGAAATTTGTTAAATACTGAAGGGTATGTAAATTTTATCTGTCTAAAGAGTACTTTCATTTATCACTTTTTGTTTTTTGACTTTATTTATTTTCTTGTGAATCATCTTCTCTTGAAAACTATTTTTATGGTTGTCCTAAAATCCATAAAAATGGAATGAAAATGAGACCAATTATCAACAATATCAACTCGCCAACATACAATATATCAAAATGGTTAAGCAATAAATTCAAAGGAATGAACAAATTTCAAAATTTAGCTGTGGAAAATTCTTATCAATTAATAGAAAAAATTAGAAAATATAGAAATCGAACCTTCAGAAAGATTAGTCTCAGTTGACATCACATCATTATTCATAAACATCCCGATTGACAAAACTATGGAAATTTTGGAAAAATGACTAAAAGAAAACAAGATTGATGATGATAGCATTACAGAGTACATGAAATTAACCAGATTATGCTTAGATCAAATGTTCTTCACTTTCAGAGGTAAATACTATAGACAAGGATCTGGAATTGCAATGGGAAATCCATTATCACCATTTTTAGCGAATATATTTATGGGGAACTTTGAATGTCAGGTTACCAAAGCATACATACCCTTCGATTTTTAAATTTTGGAGTAGATATGTGGATTATATCATAGCAATAGTAAAAGAAAAACAATTAGAAGATGCCATTAAGCTTTTAAATATTCATAATACAAACAATTAAATTTATTTGGAAATGGAAAATAACCAAGAAATACCATTTTTAGACCTTAAATTGATCAGGAATGATGAAAAAAGGAAAATAGAATTTGGAATCTACAGAAAAGAAACTCACATTGATAATTATATTAAAGCAACAGAATTTAACTATATTACGCATAAACAGGCAGTATTTAATAGACTTGTGAACATTCCCATGAGCAAAGAAAATTTCAAGAAAGAGAAAAAACACATAAAAATAGCAAAAGATAATGGTTTTCAAGAAAAGATGATTCACAAGAAAATAAATAAATTCAAGAAACAAAAAAGTGATAAATGAAAGTACTCTTCAGACAGATAAAGAAATTGGTAAAAAAAATTCAAGAATTTTACATACCACCCTTTAGTATTTATATTTGACAAGTGTAAAAGTTTTTTCAACAAATTTAACATTAAATTAGTACCAAAACTGATTTACAGTTGGAATAAATAATCAAAACCAACAAAAATGAAGGGATTGAAGACGGCAACAAATCAGGAATTTATCAAATTGATTGTAAAGATTGTGAAAAGATAAACATAGAGAAAACAAAAAGGAATTTAAATACATGCTTGGTCAGAAAAACACAGAATTGAAACCAAGGCAAAATTACTTAAGGGGGACCTAGACCTTTGAGTGTAAAAAATAGTCATTTTTCAATTTATTATTTTTCATATAGATTGAAACTTCATATTTAAATTAGTGAAAGATTTTCATTCATATCTCTATTACTTTTCGAGTTATGTTTAAAAATGTGCAATGATGTCACTCGAGTGAGCCCTTTAATTTTAGAAGGTACCTACATCTTCAGTAAGTTTGTCGCTTGTTTTCCGTAACTTAATTTTTTCAATACGGTTTCCCTGATAACTCCTAAAGTTTTCAAGATATTGAGATGAAATTTTGCATGTATATGTAGTTTACAGAGATGAACAAAATGTACTACAATTAGTAATGTTACATATTATATTTTATTTAAAAAAAATATATTTTTAATGCAAATTTTAACAAAAATGAGTATGCATCAATTTAAAATGAAAAATAAAACATTTACACTCTATATAATTAAATAATTGCAGTATATTATATAGCTACAACATTAATGAGTAAAATTAAATATTAAAATATATTGAAATTTAGGAAAATTATCTGGGAAACAGCAAGACAATGCAAAATTTTCAGCTGACATTTTTAATATTTAATTAATCGTAACGACTGAAGTTAGATTGTACTTGTATTGTATTGTAAGCCTATGTTTTCCCTTTACAGAGATATAGGCGCTCTCCCCCTACAGGGAAGAATTTGAACCATACTAATTTAGTTACACTTGTTTTCGTATAGATGTCATTTTGAGTGGTCCGTGGTCAGCGTTCTGTCTCATACTGACATCTAGGAAACCAAGGTAGTACTAGGACGGGAAATTCGGTAAATTTTGCTTAGAGGCCTTTTCATTCGGGCTTAAGGATCTTTTACGAGCCTGAAAATCTTCAGACTTGGGACCCACGGCTTAAAGTCCCCTTCCGGAGGACTTGCTCCTTGGATTTTTCCGTCCTAAAAAATCCATTGACCCTGGCCGGGTTTGAACCCATGACATTCGGTACCAGAGGCAAGGAGCATAATCACTAGTCCACCGTGGCCGATTAGATTGTACTTAAGTACAAATATTCTGACATTGTAATATAGATATCATATACCAAATTTCATTTCTATAACCAGCATTTTTACTGAGAAAAAAAATTGAAATATTCCATATTTTTAATGGCTGAAGGTGTAGGCCCCCCTCAAACAGTTAGAAAAATCAAAGGAACTCATAATTTGGGAGAAAATTTACATGTGCAAGAATAAAAAGAAAACTATGGTGAAAATGAGAGGGAATTGATTTGGAAATGTATCAGTCAACCAACAGAGAGCACAGAGATCAATTTGCAGGAGGGACAACCACAAGATGGCAGTTGTGATGCATCGACAATGTCATGATTTCAGTGATAAAACCTGGGTCTGCATATGAATCAAGAAATATGACGTGAGTCAAAAAACAACTCAAATTTAATTAATGTATGTCATATTTGAAGAGAAAAATTATACGCTCAGACTGGGACTCGAACCCAGGACCTTTGGCTTTCTAGGCCAACGCTCCAACCAACCCGAGTCCCAGTATGAGCGTATAATTTTTCTTTTCAAATATAATTTATCCATCATTGAGATGTATGAAATGAATATTAAAAGCATTGAAGAATGTATATATTTACAGGGCTCGAGCAGGTACTGTGATTGGAATCTGTTGCAACATTGCATGTCTATTGGCAATCCTGCTGAAGCCATACATGCCAGTGACATCAGATATAATGAAGGAACAGCTGCAGGCACCTGATGATGTATTGGTTATTGTTCCAGAATTCACTATGCTGCTGCCACCTAGACATAAATTGGGCAAGGTAACTTAGCATTAACAGTATTTAACAAATTATATACTGTATTTACCCAAATTTAATATGACTCCCCAATAATTAAAACATTTTGTCTGTTCATTCTTACCTGTACAATAATTAAATTAAACCTCATAGTGTTCTTTCCCTGTGAAAGTTAAATAAACCCCTTAATGTTACTTCCTATTGTATTTAAAAAAAATGACTCCCCAAGTTTGAAGAAGCTTTTGAAGAATTTCTTGGTATACTTACCAATACTATTTTATGTCATCACTATCTTCACCATCATCACCACTACTGCTCTCTTTTTATCACACTCATGTACCAGCTGACACTAGCTTTGAATGGTGCATCACTCATGCTATCCATTTTGGTTTGTACAAGGTTTATCTCCAGCATTTTCATCCTAATCACCTCTTGTGTGATAGGGTAACCTTCATTTCTTTTTTCTCGCAAATACTCAAAAATGTTTCATTCCAACTCTTGATATTTCCCTTTCTTTGGTCCATTAAATGATTTTTGGGATAAATTATCATTTCTCAATTTTTCTTTAATTTGTTTCCACTTACGAATGCTACCTTTAGAGACATCAACTTCTTTGGAGACATCTGTCACTTTTGGAAACACCAAATTATCTCCTCACTGCACAGTTGTTCGTAGATTCTGCTTCCCTAATTACCATGAACTAAAAATTAGCATCCATAATATCTCTATTAACCAGATGGAATCTGTGAACTCATAATACTGAATTTTTAATAGAAATTTAATTTTTGCACTCATTTTGATGGTGATAAGAAAATTATCCACTCAACTATACTCAACATTATAATTTTTAATGTCATTGTCGAAATTGTTTGTACCAAAACAATTTTTTTTGGCTTTCCTATTGGCTATCATTATATGCTCTATTTCAACTGCATTTTATTTGCCCATTCTTACATCTGCAATAATTTCCAAACCGGCAATTGTGTACTATGCAGTGTAAACCAGCAACAGCTATGTAGCCACTATTGAAACATAAAAACATTTCCTAGCCAGCATATTTAAGACAAATCATGATTTTTTATTTCATATTTCGAAAAGAAGTGTTATATTGGATAAATATGATGGTTCTTGACTGAAATTACTTTTATCTAGAATGCATGTTTATCTACATTTATATTTGGCAGTATAACTGTATCATGGTACAGTGAATTCAGTTAAGAATACTCAAAGTATCATGGTTACCATGAGATGCAAATACATTTCTCCAGCTCTATTACAAATGGGATTGCACCTTAAGTTGGTGGTTGAAAAGTGAGTAAGAATTTGTAACCCAGCATGTAAAGTGCAATGGATGGCATTAGAATTTGTGACTGCAGTTACCCTAAATCTAATGTCATAACCTTCATGGGCTAAAGAACTTGCAGGAATGACTGATTATGTTTTAAAATATCAGTAGAGTATTGTCGTAAATGAGAGATATTTTCAGCAAAGAAAGAATTGGAACTACAATAGTAAGCAATTGTAAAGTGCCAGTTAGTGTGCATACTGCCTTAGCTGTAATCAATTTATTGAATGATAAGGGCTGGTTCCTATGAATTTCCAAGTGTCTTTAATGGAATTCTCTGTATTTCAACAATACAGCGCTTTACTAAAATTATTTTTATTTAGAAGATGTATGGTATGCCACTGGTTTCTTCTAGCTTGTGACCTCTTTTTAGGGTCAAGTTTTCAATAACAGTCTATAATATTCCCAATCCTTCCATATATATTATTTCCACTTTTCACTTTCAACATCTTTCTTGATTTGCTTCATCCATTTGTTTCTGTCTCCTGCTACATCTCTTTACTCTTACAGTAGAATTTCTTAGGTGAAAGTCTAGTGGTGTAAGCTATAAACTAGAGGTGAGCAACAAATTGCAGCTACGCAGTTTCAAGTTCCATCAGCCAGAATAGCACTGAGCACATATATAGGGTTTCCAGTATAAAACCGGACACTCTGCGGCTGGCAGAGTGAAATGCGGACGAGGAGAGAGCGCAGCCTGACAGGTGAAACCCCGTGAGGCATGTCCGGTTTTATATTGGAAGCCCTGTAGTATGTAGCCTTATAATCATCTGTCTCTTTTGCTGGAGTTGTGTCTAAGGTATTCCACATTTACTCTTAATTATAAAGGCTTCTTGAGCAATCTGTTAAACATCAATCATTTCACTATCACATTTTTTAAATCTTCTATAGCCTCATGTCCTCCATTATACTTTGCAGATTGTATCACAAAATAAAAAAAAACCTTAACTGGTAGAGTGTTCACAGTGCATATACCACAGTACATGTCACTATCAATTTTCTAATCATTTATTCTACTCTTCCAGATGCCTTGCTGATAATTGAAAATGTCATAGCAAGTTAGGCTTTATGAAAGTTTTGGAAGATTACGACAATAGGGCTAAGGAAGTTATTGTTTTCCCTTTATGACAAATCCAAGGAATTGTAAGATCTAAGACCAGTTCTAAATTTTTTTTAGCATAATGGCGTGTGCTGCATTTGAAATTTAAACCATCCATGATGTCAGCTATATAGCAGCAGATAAATAATAATGTGTAGGTATTGTTAAGAGCACAACATTCCAGCATAATGTTATTCACAAATACACCTGGATGTTTCCAGATGGTGAAACTCGGAACCAGATAGATCATGTGTTAGTGGACATACACTGGCAAAGTAGCATCATCGATATTACATTAGTTAGAGGGACATACTGCAATTTAGATCTTTATTTGGTTAGGGTAAAAATCAGAGAACAGTGTCACTTATGAGAGGGACAAATACTAAGGATAATTCTGAAAAATTTGATTTAAAAAACTTGACAAATGATGAACTGTGGTAAGAATACCAGATCAAAATTACTAATAGATTTGAAATACTGGAATTTTCAGATGAATATGTGGCAACCAAAGAAGAAACTGATATAAATAAAGAATGAGAGGCTATAAGAGATACTATTAAATTGGCAGCATCAGAATGTGTAGGCTATTATTTAAAAAAGAGGCAGAACATGAAATGGTTTGATGAATGTACCGACATTGTAAAGAAAAGAAAGCTAGCAAAAATTAAATAGTTACACGAGCCAAATTAAGTCAATTTAAAACAATTGGGTAGCATTAGATGGGAAACCACTAGGTTATTAAAGAGTAAAAAGATGGATTATTTGAGAGAGAAGATTAATGATCTTGAAATTAATGCAGTCCCGCGCCGTAGCCGAGCGGTTAAGGTAGGAAGCCTTGGCGCAGAGCTACGGGACTTGCGCTGGTTCGAGTCTCCATGGGGGAAGAAATTTTCTCATGGTATTTCGGCCAGTATGGGACCGGTGCCCACCCAGCATCGTGAGGCAATTGGGTAGCTACCAATAAGTAGCGGCTCCAGGTTGAGGAACCAGCTATAACGACTGGGGGACTCGACATGCTAACCACATGTCACCCCTACACTGGCTGTTGATCATCTACCTCTGTGATTGACACATGTGGATGTGAAGGGCCAGCAGCCGGCTGGTAAAAGGGCAACCGCTGAAAAGTGGAAAGACCCTCAATCGGATCGGAAATTAATGCAAAAACCAAGAACATCAGATAATTATATCAGGGAATTAGAATAAAGAGGAAAGGGTCTCAGAACGAACATAATTAGGAATGAAAATGAGAATATGATTGCAGATTCCATGAGTATATTAAATAGATTGAAAAATTACTTTAATCAGCTTTTAAATGTGCATCCAGAACAGTATATTAAAGAGGATGATTAAGGACAGCAGAAACGTTAGTCATAGAACCAAGTGCATTAGAGGTTGAAATGGCAATAGAAAAATTGAAGCTGTATAAATGTTTATATATTAAATTTGGGAATTTTTAACATTATGAAGTTCAATTAATAAGAATTAAATGAATCGTGATTTCTTCTTACCTCATACTTCTATGTTTTTTAAACACAGCACTGCAGTATCGGCGACCCATTGTCGTCATCATCAGCTGTTCTCACGACCGACAATGGGTCGCCGATACTGCAGTGCTGTGTTTAAAAAACCTAGAAGTATGAGGTAAGAAGAAATCACGATTCATTTAATTCTTATGTATAAATGTATCAGGTTCAAATGAGATCCCAGCAGAACTGATAAAATCAGGGAGAGAAAAATTTATGGTCAGGTTACGTCTAAATGCTCAATACGATTTGGAAAAAAGAGGCTCTTCGAAATGAATGGAAAGAATAGATTATCGTACCAGTCTATAAGAAAGGGGATAACTGATTGCAACAATTACCAGAGCATCTCTTTACTTTCAACTCTGTACAAAAGTCTAACAAATATATTAGTATAAGACTTATTCCCTATTTTAACGATGTAATAAATGATCATCAATGTGGATTTAGAAGAAATGGGTCTACAATAGATCAGATTTTTAGTATAAGAGATTTTAGAAAATAAATGGGAATATAATGCATCAACTATATGTAGACTTCAAAAAAAGGCATATGATTCAATTAAAAGGGAGAAGTTATACAGTATCCTGCTGGAATTCAGAATTTAAAAAAACTATCTAGACTTATTTGAATATGTCTAAAAGCACAAAGAATTGGGTGCGTGTAGGCAAACACTTTTCGGAGATTTTTGAAATTTACAATGGGTTAAAGCAAGGAGATACACTTACCCTCCACTATGTATTAGAATATGCCACCAAATCTTTAAAGAATGAAGAATGTCTGCAACTCAATTGTATTGACTATTTATCTCATAGACCAATAATTTTGCCTCTTCCTATTCGTAATGAGAGATATATCCACAAATTAACTTCTTTGACAATGATATCGATTCAACAATGTACGATTAACATGGTACAGCAAGATATGCCAAAAGAAAACAACTTCAAAAATTACCAAAAAGAAATGGTTAGTTCTGTTGCTCTAAAAAATTATTAAGTGTTGTATAATGAGTCTGCATTATTGTTAATGGTTATTTATCATACTTTGATTTTTCCCAAGTCCAAAGAGATTTAACAGTACAGATATGCTATTTATAACTGTACAGCTGGCTTAGAAATCACCCGGAAGTAAAATCGGAATACATAACCTCTTATTTGGTAAATATTAAACATTATTAATTATATTATTTTTGGTCTGGACATCTTACCTCAATATTAATGTTGATTATTTCTTGAACATGTTTCAAAACAATTCTGTTTTATCTTCAGCTTTCCCAGAAGATAAAACAGAATTGTTTTGAAACATGTTCAAGAACAAATCAACATTAATATTGAGGTAAGATGTCCAGACCAAAAATAATATAATTAAAATAACCTCAAAATATAACTTCCTAAAATTAAATATTAAACATTATAATTATTTTTAGCTTCTGGTGTTATATTATTCGCTAAATAGTCACTCTAAATCCAACGTGAGATAGAGTTTTTCATTAGACAAAATCACTCGCAACTTGTCGCTCATGATTTTTTCAGAAAAACACAACCTCTTGTTAGATTACTGTTGATAAGCTGTTATTTTATGCTGATGATATAGTATTATTAGCGATAGTGAGGAAGTTCATGCTGATGATATAGTATTATTAGGCGATAGTGAGTATCTACTAAGGACCAATATGCACACACTATTGGGTAACACAAACAATAAGAAATTGGGACTGGAAGTAAACATCAATGAAACTATATATATGTTCACACACAGAAATACATGGAGTGCTAATGACAAATGAAGGAAAATTTGAAGAAGTGACTAAATTTAAATATCAACAATAAGAACAATGGTTTTTTTTAGGATGTAATATTTTGAGGTTGTTTTTAATCAAGTTTTTTGAGACTGGGAAACATCTTACCTCAAATTAATGTTGATTTATTCTCGAACATGTTTTGATATTTATTCATACAAATGCAGGGGACTTGACAGAAGTCATTGTCCATAATTATGAGAAAACAAATAATATAACAATAAATTAAAACATTATAGCAAAACGGAAAGTTTGGCTCTTGCTTCCCGGTATCTATCCTTGAGTAGAGTGAAGTGTCTGACACTGTAGCAGGTGATTTCTGTCCATGTTGGTGTTCGTGGAGCACAGTGGGCAATGAGGACTTCTGTAAATTCCAATTTGATGTAGATGAGCTGCAAGACAATCATGTCCTGTGTTTAGTCGAAAATATGCTACAGCTTCCTTTCGAGGTGCATCTGGTGTACTGCGGATGGTGTTTTTCCATTGTTTTTCTTGAATTCGGATCTGAAGATTGGTTGAGAATGTGTTTTTTTTTTACCTTTTGTTTGATACAGTTTATTGCTGAGCAATAAGATGTGTTTAAATTAGGTTGCTGTAAACACGTTGCTCCTCGTTTTGCCAGCATTTCAGCTACTTCATTTCCATTGATTCTGCAGTGAGATGGTATCTACTGTAATACTACTGTCTTATGTTCTTGATAAAGGTCAGTCAGTAGTTTCTTGCAATCTACTACTTCCTTGCTTTGAAGTGATTTGAATGATGTTATTGCTTGTATGACAGAATGACGATATGGTCATTGATTTGTTGACGGCATATGATTTGTGAAAGTGGAGTATGAATTGCCTTTATTTCTCCATCAAAAGCCATTTTATTTGGTCCAAGTGGAGTGTATAGAGAGAAGAGTGAGCATTGTACTCCAGCTACCACAGGACCATTGTGATTGAGCTTAGAGCCATCTGTATATATATGTAACCATTTAGAACAGGGGTATTTTGTTTCTATTGTTTCCAGGGCACATAATCTTAGTACTTTAGGGTTGGTGTTTGCTTTAATTGGTCCTTCTTCTAAGAGGTCTAGACTGTGCGTAGGGATGTAGAGATTTAGAGGGTTATCTTGTACGGTTAGTTTTTGTGGATTATTTTGTATGTGATATTTACTTTGTAGCTCTATAGCATGTTGCAGAAAGCCTTGTTATGTTTTCAATTTTCTATCATTGTTATGATAATTGGACCAGTAATTATCATCTGGGAGTCTGATTAATTTTTCATAGAGGTTCATGGGTGCCATTCTCAATTTTTGTTTTACTGTATAGGTTCTGTGTAAAAGCAGCATCACGTCTATTGGAGTTGTCTTGATTGCACCTGTAATGAGCCGAAGGATTTGATTTTGTAGTTTATGTAGTTTCATAAGCTGTTGAGAAGAAGCTGTGATGAGTGTTTCACAACAGTAAAGCATCATTGGCTTAATGTACATTTTATAGGTAATGTTCAAGGTTGAAATCACACTATCCCAAGTGCTTCCAGCTAGATGTTTAAATACAAGAAGGCATTTTTGAGATGTAGTGATTATGTTGTCTATTTGTTTTTTCCCGGTTAGCTTGTTATCAAAAATTACACCAAGGTATTTAGAATCATGAGACTGTGAAATTGGTTGATTGTTCAGTAAGAGATTCAATTTTGGGACTTGATGACACAGTGAAAATACTTGGTAAGTCATTTTAAGATTGAATGTCATTGCATTTTCTGCCCATTGGCATATGCATTGTAATGCTTCGTTGAGTCTATTTGTAAGTGCTGATCTATTTGAGGATCTTTTTGCAGACATCCAGATGACAAGATCATCTGCGTACATAAAAACATTAACTCCTCTTATTTTTTTATGACATGTATGATGTCGTTGAGAAAGAGATTGAATAATGTACTGCTCAGGACAGCTCCTTGTGGGACACCAGTTCTCAGTTGTTTGAATTTTGATGTTTGTTCTCCATACTTCACTCTGCAATATCATTGTCCTATGAAGTCTTGAAGCCACCTAAGCATATTTTCCCTTAAAATTCATTGGAGAACATATTGTTTAAACAACTCACCTCATAGGATTCATGCTTCATTGAAATCGCGATATCATGGCAGCATGAATCCTATGAGGTGAGTAGTTTAAACAATATATTCTCCGATGAATTTTAATGATTATACCTCATAATGTTTACTTCCCAACATTAATTTAATATATTTTTTCTTTCAAAATGGAGTCAAATTCATTTTTAAGATCTATGAAAATTGCTGCTGTTATTTCTCCTTTATCTAGACAGTCGTCTTTGATATGTTGACTTAAACTTAGAACTTGTTGATTTGTTGAATGGTTTTGTCCAAAACCAGCTTGTTCAAATACTAATATATTTTGTGCTTCGATGTATCATTTTAATCGGTTATTTACCATTCTTTCCATTGTTTTCGACATAATGCTTGTGAGAGAGTTTGGCCTATAACTTTCGACGTTTGTTGGATCTTAGTCTTTTGGGTATGGGAATAATTATAGCTTTCTTCCATTTGGTGGGAACACCTGGATTTTTTCCATGATACATTATATAATTCTAATAGAGTTGATCTGGCATTTTGCCCCATGTGTTTCAGAAATTCTGCATGAATATTATCATCACCAGGCTTTTTTTTTTTTTTGTATCTGATTTATTGCTATATGTAGTTCATGTTTTGTAAATGCTTTTTGTTTCAATATAATCTTCTATATCATCATCAGCTTGCCCATACTGTCTGGGCAATCTGATGATGATATAGAAGATTATATTGAAACATGTTCGAGAATAAATCAACATCAATTTCCCAGTCAAAAAACTTGATTAATAAGAACAATAATTACAAGTAGGAAAGAGATGCAGAAAGAAATTAAGCATAGGCTCAATTCTGGAAATGCGTGCTATTATGCATTACAAGGTCTTTTGTCCTCCCATCTTCTCTAAAAAAAATTTTAACTGAAAATATATAAAACTGTTATTCTCCTAGTTATATTATATTGATGCAAAACATGGACTCGTTACTTTTAAGGGAAGAGAAAAGATTGGAAGTATTTGAGAATAAAGTTCTTAGGAAAATTTTAGACCAAACAGGTGAATGGAGAAGACTTACTAACAGTGAGCTACATTGTCTTTATAGGAAACCAGATGGACAGGACATGTGGCATGAATGAAGAATGAAAGAAGGGCATGGAAACTTCTTGTAGGGAAACCAGAGGGAAAATGCTTAGCTGGTAGACCAAGAATGAGGTGGAAGAGTCATATTAACCATGAAATAAGGGAAGTATATTATACAGGGGATGATTTGAAAAGGGTGTATGGAGAGCTTATGTCCATATGGCAGGAACCTAAGGGTTTGACAGGGCAAGTGAGTTAGTCTGTTAGTAGCTTCTTTTAGAGATATCAATCTTTCAGGTTGTAGAAATAATTTTTTGGCTGCTGTTGCAAATTTGTCTCATCAAATGTGGTGCAATGGCTTGGAATCAATTGAAATATTGTATTTAATCAAAATCAAAGTGGGAGGTAACACTATGAGGTATTTACATTAATGAAAAAATTTGAGAAAATGCTTTGACATCTCACCTCATAAAATTGTGTGTTTTCACGATACTGGTTTCAAAAGTATAGTTTTACTTCAGTCAAATTCCAACTGAGTTGGATTATATTTGAAGAGAAAAATATGTCTAGACAAGGGTTTCAACCCAGGACCTTTAGCTTTATACATTAATGTTTTGCCACTGAGTTTTCCAAGGCCTCCAATCTAAATGCAAATTTTCCTCTTAACTAACTAACTGGATATATTGAACCCGTAGGTTCATGGCCACATGGATGGAAGCTCTTCATACATCTCTATCCTGAGCTAAAGTTTTCCAATCACCCCCTGCATAATCTACTTGCCTCAAAACATGGGTAATCTTATTCTCCCATCTCACTCTTGGTCACCATCTGGGCATTTTCCCTCTGGTTTTCTTACAAGAAGCTTCCATGCACCTCTTTCATTTCCCATTGTGCCACATGTCCTGCCCATTATAGTCTACAATACTTAATTATTCTATCTGACTTCCTATAGACACCATGTAGCTCACTATTATGTACTTTTCTCCATTCACCTGTCCGTCTCTTTTTTGGGCTCAAAAATTTTCCTGAGAACTTTATTCTTAAATACTCGTAATCTTCTTTCCTCCCTTAAAATAAAAGTCCATGTTTCACATCCATATAATATAACTGGGAGATTAATAGTTTTATATATTATATTTGAAAAGAAAAATATACGCCTAGACTGGGGTTTGAACCCAGGACTTTCTATGTCAATGCTCTTTCATCTGAGCCACCTAGGCCTCCAATCTAAACGTGTATTTTTCTCTTACACATAGTTAATTCCCTAACCCCAAATGCTACGAGCCATTGCTACGATTTTTGCAAATGGCGGCTTCTTTATTAACCCGTCAGCGCCGACATCCATACGTGGTATAGACCCTCTCTTCTTCACTTATTGCCGACATCTATACGTGGTATAGACCTATGCAGGCATGTTTTCTTTTTGTTCTGGATTGTACATTTTTGAAGCTACAAATATGTAATTTATTTGTGTTTAACATAGAAATTATGAGCTTTCAGGACATACGAATAAAAATAATATTTGTTTAAAATTTCATTTAATATTATTTTTTTAAAAAATCAGATGAGATTGAAGTAATCGTAATTTTCTCTACATGCGCGCAACATTTTCATTTGTTTTTTTTATTGCTGTATATTCTTATATTTGCGTATGAACAATATATTTTTGTAGCCTAAGATCTTAGCTTTCTTTCTAAGTGAATGAATCAGCTGTGATCACATTTTTTTCATGTGGTATTGAGGTTGAAGTAGTTTCTTACTTCAACACTCGATGGCACACAGACCTAGCTTTGTGCTGCTTTCTGTAGGGCTTCTAATAAACTTATACACAATCTAATTTTTCAGGTCAATAAAATGATATACAAGCTATTGATTGATATATAAATCGATCTGTTTAGGTGAATACCTGATTTATTTTGCCTCTTTCAAATTAGACATTACTTACAAGGAATCATGGTTCACGGAATCAGTCTGAAGCGTGGTGTCGTGTGTTATATACGTAATTATGGCCAGTCGTAACCTAAAAGACACTTCTTCAGAAAAATTACCCCTAAAGGTGATAAATTGAAACCTCAAAGGAGGTGTGTTGTTTGTACTAAACATGGGAGAAGAAAGACATCTGTTTATTGTTGCCAGGAATGTGATGTAGGTCTGTGTATTGAAGAGTGTTTCGAGCTGTATCACACCAAGCTCAACTACTAAGGTGATGTGATTTTTTATTTCTAAAATTGGTAGTACTAAAATAAGAGAAAATTATTTTTACGGTCTATGTAGTTGTAAATAACTGCTGTAGAATTTTTATACGAATCCAAGCAATAATTCAGATTCTAAGTATAAACATTGCTAGTGCTTTGACACAAGAAGGAGCTTGAGTTCACTCTTCTAAATATTCATTCTGATTTTGGTTATGTCAGCTGCTTTTGCATATACAAGTTACAGATGAACCAGCACTATGCCACACAATATATTTAGTGTCTCACAGAAAGAAACAGGGATGTCCAATGTGAGCAAATCAAATTATTTAGTAAAAATGTGTATCAAGAGAGAGAAAATCAGATTTCAAAAATTTTTTTAATAGTTTATAAAGGCTACTGAACTCCATATGGTATGTATTAAATTTCGCATTCATTTCTGAGCTAACAAGTAAAAATTATGTTCAAATCCATCAATATTTTAAAAAGTTATGATCGTTTATATAAATCAGTGTTCTAGGAATACTAAAATGTTAAAATGGCCTCCGTCCATGCAGTAGGAAAGCAAGTAAAAGGGTGCGTCACTGATGGGTTAAGAAGACTTTTTATTGGGAATTTAAACATTACTTATAAAGCCAGTAGTGCTTCTTTCAATGTTAATATTATTCGTTTTTAAACATCTTAATGATGGGCAAATTATATTTGAAAAGAAAAATATACGCCTAGACTGGGGTTTGAACCCAGGACCTTTGACTTTCTATGTCAATGCTCTTCCATCTAGGTGGCTCAGATGGAAGAGCATTGACATAGAAAGTCAAAGGTCCTGGGTTTAAACCCCAGTCTAGGCATATATTTTTCTTTTCAAATATAATTTGTCCATCATTAAGGTGTTTAAAAACGAATAATATTAACAATTTTATATATTTTCAGTTTTAACGTTTTATGAAAGGAGTTGGGACGACAAGAGTCCCTGTAATGCATTATAGTATGTATTTCCAGAATTGAGCGTATGTTTAATTTCTTTGTACTTCTCATTTGTCATTAATTGCCCATTTACATTATATATTACATTTCTATGTGTGAACATATACGTAGTTTTATTGATGTTTATTTCCAGTCCCAATTTCTTAGTGTTACTCAATAGGGTATGCATGTTAGCCCTTAGTATCTCCTCTCTGTTGCTCAATAACACTACATCATCAGCATAAACTAACAGCCTATTAATACCATTGAGTTGTAGCCCTTTTTCATTCTCCAAAGATTTGATGGTATGCTCTAGTACAAAATTAAATAGTAGAGGAGATGGTGCAGCTCTTGCTTTAACTAAAATTTTTCTCTTATATATTTTTATAAATTTTTCTCTCGTATATTTTTAATTCCCGAGAGCACCAAAGGCTTGCTCAACATTTGAATGGTGGCTCCTTATTTAAATAGGTTTTAAATGGGAAATTAACATTACTTTATAAAGCCTATAGATGTTATTTCAATGATTGTATTATAAATTTTCACATTTCTCACTGAAGAACAAATTATATTTGAAAAGAAAAAATAGTTTCATATGCTAACGCTCTGCTACTGAGCTATCTAAGGGCTTTCACTTCTTTCTTTGTGAACACACTCTTCAGAATAAGATTGTCATTATCACTGTCATCTTCATTTGAATCACGCTTACCTTGAATTGAAAGAACACTAAAATATTCTGTTACGACATCAACTATCACAGATGATAAATCAGAGCATTGTTTTGATGATTGGGAATTACATTCCAATGAGTCATAGTCCTCTCCCATAAAAAAATTGTAGTAGAGTATTGTTAAAATAATTACAATGAACATAATACTTTTATAACTTCTGAACTTGAAACACTCTTGTTAATGATTTTACTACAAGAATTAATGAACAGAACTCTAAACTGGCAGGCATTTAATATTGAAGAAAGAACTCATATAATATCTCAATTTGTTTCATTTGCACCCAAACATTATTATGTAGCACACTCATATAAGTCGCATCAATATGTAGATAAACACATGGAATGTTACGCACTACTAATTGGTACATTTTTCTCTTATTTAAACTAAGATGCCAAGGAATTCAGTTGACCCAGGACTTGTATATATATATATATTATCCCGACTCAAGCATTCTTTTTTCTTTTCATATCATATATATATATATATATATATTACAACATTGAAAATAATAATTGTGACTGCTATAAAGTAAAAATATTCTCATTAAAATACTTTTTTTATAGAAGCCAACAGATGGCACTGTGAGAGATATCCTGCTGCCTGTTACAATAGACAATTGTATGTAAGGAAAGAAAAATTGATGTTTGCACCGGGAACCTGAGTAGTGAAGATGGTATCGCGCTAGCATATAAAGTTAGGGTTCAGATCCTGTTATTTTTTCTTTGCATGTAATATAATTCCCTAGCAAAGCTGAAAAGTATAGCTTGGAAATGCTATGATTGCAGTGAGCCTCTTAATTTAGGATGGTAGTTAATTATAACATTTGAGTTACATTCAAAAAGTACTGTATCAAATAAATAATTTCTTAATAAAATCCCGACGTAGATATATTCCAATTAAATTTTATCCCCCTTCACACAAGAATAATGAAAATATCTGGAACCCTAACAAATTTTATAACCTTATCACCTGCCCTAGAGCAGAACACTATAGAAGAGAGAGAGAGAGAGAGAGAGAGAGAGTGTGTGTGTGTGTGTGTGTGTGTGTGTGTATGTGTGCGTGCGTGCATCTGAATATAACAAAAAAAACACTAGTTTGATCCTCCCCTAGTTTTTTTAATGATTTTTACATAAACTATATACTTCCAAGTGATCCCTTTTTTAAATGTGCACTCATGTATCTATTAATCTTTCTATGTTATTTTGTTTCTGCTTCATATTAATATGGATTCCTGTAGCATGTAAGTTTTAACAACTTTTTTTTATCATAAGTAATGTCACGAGTGATTTCCAAATCATCGATAAATTGGAAATCAAGAGTGGCATTTGTTAGGACTATTTAACAAATAAAATTAAGCTGTTTACTCAAAAATCATTATTTAAATATAGTTACCAGTATTTTAATATATTTATATATTTAATGTAAATGGCGATGTTTGAAAACAAATCGGATATGTTAGGTTTGTTTATTCACTGCAACTTGATCATATTATTTATTGCCAAATAGGATCACAATATTGTAAGAATGCACCCTAGTGGAGAAATAATAAAATACATCAAACTGTATATTATAACCAATATTGTAGGAATCTGTTCATTATTTGCTATATTTAATGTATTTGAAGAGTCAATCACTGCAAAATAATGCTCTAACCTGTTCAGAATATTAAAAAGGAGTAGCTTTCTTTATCACAAAAGCAGGAGCTGATAAAGAGAAATCAATAAAGAGCAAGGTGAAACACGACTGTCATTGGTTGTAAAACAGAATTCATTGAAACGTGATTGGTCATTGACTACTATTTGGGGCATGAGTTAAATAATCATAATATATATACTTAAAACAATAAAAGTTGTACCTGTGATGGCAGTTGTCCTCAACAAATTAACACATTGGTGACCGACAGCTCTACGTTCCACCCACCGCTGCTGGACCGGACATTTCTGTCAGTAGGGTAAATTTTAAACCGCGCTAGCACAGTGTGGCTTTTACATCAATATATTTACAGTCAATAACAATAATGCATAAGTAAATCTTTATTAGTGTTCTCACCAGACCTTCTAGTAGAAATTGAGGGTTTGATAGTGTTGGAAACATTTCCCTTTATGTAAAGGCACAGTGCAAAAGAGCATATGTAGCGAGTTTCTTTTCTTGTGTTCACTAAAAACGTGGCAAAGTTTGGAGGGTATTTTTTTCTTTCCAATCACAGTTGGTGTTAATTTATTTTTCTTAATGTCTTAGCCTCCCTGGTGGGTCGTGAGGTGGTCTCCTAGAAGTGGTTTGTTTTCTCTCCGTCTTTCCTCATCTTCCCTGTCATCTGTTCCTAATTTCATGACTGCCAAACAAAAGGCTGTTTTAAGCAAAAAACTTCTGTTTGACATTTTGCTCTTAGGATTTTCAAATTTATAGACCCTGAAAGCATTAAAGAGTGAACAATTCAGAAGCCACAATACAACTTTCTAGCTCCATTTCACAATTTTTCTAAGGATGGAGTAATATGATAGGTACTGGTCAGCCCTGTCTACACCCTTCACATAGGCCTACTTGTTATATTGAAGTATTCAATAGGGCATTTTTACAACTTTACTCCTCCCACTCTCGTGTTGCCTGATGCAATGTGTTAACCATTCTTACGTCTCTTTTATCTTTCGATGTTTGTAGCAAAAGGTCCCCCTTACTACAAAAACACTTTCTCCTGGTTTGGGTTTATTTCCTGCTTCCACAAATGATTTTGGAAGCCCTCTGTTAATCTTTATTGCTTCAGAAGCTCTCATCTTTCTTTCGAGCAAATTTTCAGCTATAGCCACACTATTATAATAATTATCCTGGTGGACATGATGCCACAGATATAAATTCGGCTCCAGAACGCAAAATAGTTTATTTTAATTTTTCCGCTCTGCAACATATATTTACAGGTTACATACGTATCCCTTAATTGCCTAACTACCCACACTAAAATTCCATATTTCACCAGCCGTCTGTCATAAAATTGCAAACAACTCTTTCTGTAAAGTTGGCAATTTCATAAAAGAGAAGAGAGGGGTACAAAAACAACTAAAATTTATTTCACAAAGAGAAGAAACAAAATTGAATGTCTCATTCAGAAGCGAACAGGCAGGGAATCGATAGAAAACTTAAAAACGGAAATCTCCGTGACCTATCGTCTAGCGCTGGCCATTTAAACACGGAGATCTCCGTGGCCCGTCACCAATGTGTTAATATATATGGTATATGAAAATTTAATATTTTAATAGTACTGCTCCAGTAGTTCAGTGGCGACCATACTCTCGCCTGGAGCTAAGGAAATCCAGGCATGAAAAATGGATGTTTAATGCATAAAAAATCTCCTGATTATGATTTCCTTTGGAAGGGAAGTAAAGTTGTACCATGTTATAAGGCTGTGGTCCAAAACTTGTATTTTTCCCAGATGTTTCTCCCTTGGCTACAGGGCATCTTCACTGGTGAGTTCTTCTAGGTGATGTTCTCTGGTCAGAAGCTCGACTGTGTATGAGTGGCAGACTGCTGGAACCCAGTATTTATACTTATGCTTGTTTCTGAATGGCTGGACGAAGTCAAAGCTGATTGGATAGTTGCTGTCAATCTAGAATCTGATTGGTTTGTTTCTGTCTCTTTGTTATTAAGTAGGTTTATATGCCTGTTATTTAGTGTGTGATACCAGATTTTAGCCAGTTTTATACCTTCATCTTTTTCTATTGAAATTATCTTTGTGTTTATAAATTTCTATGACCTCTATGTCTAGGGAAATAATAGGGTGTTGTGGCTAAAACCTGAGTGTCCTCATATACGAGGCCCATCCAGAAAATAAGTTTCCCAATTTTATTTCCTTTAAAGGTAGCGTATTTAGCCGAGACAATTGCGCATGTGCAACAGATCTATGACGTATCAAACATATGTCAGCCGGACAGTGGTCCCATGGCATCAGTAGTGCAGCAGCAGTGGCCTGAAATGGCGGCTCTTATTCGTTCTCCCGCCGCGTGCGAAATGTGGTCTGTGATAAGCTTCCTGAATGCGCAAAACATTGCGCCGATCGAAATTCATCATCAGACCTGTCAGGTCTACGGACCAGACATCATGAGCAAACAGGTGGTGCGTCGCTGGTGTAGGCTTTTTTCCCCAAGGTCGTCAAAGTGTCCATGATGAAGAGCGCAGTGGGTGACACTCCCTCATCAATGATCTTGTTGAGCTGGTGTGGCAGCCCATCGTGGAAGAAAACCATCGGTTCACGATTACGGAGCTCAGCAACCATTTTCTGCAGATATCGTGATCCTTGCTGCATGAAATGTGACTAAGCACCTGTTGTTCAAGAAATTGTGTGCCAGATGGGTGACAAGAAACCTGACACCCGAGCACAAAACGAAACGCTTAGCAGCAGCACTGACATTTCTGCAGCATTATCATGATGACGGCGACGAGTTCCTCGACAGGATCGTCACGGGCGATGAGACGTGGATTTTGCACTTTACCCCGGAAACCAAGCAGCAGTCAATGCATTGGCACCACAGTGGATCTCCGGTCAAGACAAAATTCAAACAGACTGTTTCAGTGCAGAAAGTGATGTGCACTGTGTTCTGGGCCAGGAAGGGCATTCTGCTCATTGACTACCTGCCCATAGGTGAAACAGTGAATGCTGACCGTTACTGTGAAACACTGCGGGAATTGCAACATGCCATTCAAAACAAGAGGCGTGGAATGCTTACTGCAGGTGTTGTGCTGATCCATGACAATACTCGTCCATATACGGCTCAGCGCACAGCAACTGTTCTGTGGGAGTTCGGCTGGGAGCTGTTTGATCATCCACCATACAGCCCTGATCTTGCTCCCAGCAATTTCCATCTTTTCTTGCATCTAAAGAAATTCATGTCCTCCGGTCAGTGTTTTGACATCGACGAAGGGTTGAAGACAACAGTCACCCACTGGTTCCATTCACAGGTGGCAGACTTCTACGAACCAGGGATACAAAAGTTGATCCCACGATATGACAAATGTTTAAATTCTGGTGGTATGTATGTTGAAAAATAGCTGAAACATTGCTGTACCTGGTACCAATAAAATTTTTCAGGTAACTGTGTTTTCTTTATTTAAAAAAATTGGAAACTTACTTTCTGGGTGAGCCTTGTAGAATCCAAAGTCCATTTAGAAAATTTATGTTTAATTCTTTCAATTGTATATTCTTTATTTAAAAAAAATTGGAAACTTACTTTCTGGGTGAGCCTTGTAGAATCCAAAGTCCATTTAGAAAATTTATGTTTAATTCTTTCAATTGTATATTTGCAGCCCTCTCCATTGTTCACTAAGATAGAGCCTGCTCAAGTGGAGCAACTTAAACAACAGTTCTCAGGCCGACAGAAATCTCGATCACCAGAAGCCAATGTGGTAGCAAAACCAGTCATTCCAGTATCGAGTGTAATTACAAGCCAAATACAGAGAGATGTAACAGCAATAGCAAAACTATCAGCTGCAGTAACACAACAAGTAAGTTAGCATCCTATTTATTCATTTCTAGATTGCTTCTAAAATGAAGTATTATTGTCTTATAAACCATCAAATGTGTTGTAGATCAATACAGTATAGAAATTTTCTAAGCATACACTATTAAATCTATATATTAAATTTGGGAATTTTTAACATTATGAGGTTCAATTCATAAGAATTGAATTAATCGTGATTATTTCTTACCTTATACTTCTATATTTCTTTAAATACAGCACTGCAGTATTGGCAACTTCTTGTCACCATCGTCAGCTGTTTTCACGACTGTCAATTTTTACTTTTGTTGATAATTATCCAAACTGCCATCTGATGTTCTTTTAAAGAATTATTTCCTAAACTGTCATCTGGTGTTCATTTTAATGAATCATTTTATAAACCGCCATCTGTTGTATTTTTTAAGAACTTTGTAATCAAGCTCGGTTCATGTGGAATTTCGAAGTTCATGGTTCTAGTATGGTTTTTTTGAATTTTTTTTTTCCCCCAAACTGTTAAATCTAAAGGTTTAGATAGATGTTTCAAAAGTTTTGCTTCTTTTTCAATCCTATGATGCTCTAATAAACTATGTGCTGCTATAGCTGATTTTTCAATTTCTCCATTCTTTATGTTTCTGAAATGTTCTTTTTTGTGAGTTTCCAAATTCCTTTTTGTTTTTCCTATATATATCCTGTTGCAATCTTTGCAATCAATTTGATAAATTTCAGATTTTTTGTTGTCTGGGGTGTTAAATTTATTATTAGTTAACACAAGATTACCCAGGCTGAATTTGTTAATTGGAGCCAATGTTATATTAAATTTTCTGAAAATTTTTTGAAACTTATTATGAACTTCAGGATGGTAAAAAGATGAGGCCTATTGTCAATAGTATTGGCTCCCCATGTTACAATTTAGCTAAATGGCTGGCCAAAAAGTTTAATGAACTACCACAATTTAGAAATAAGAGCATTGAAAATTCAATAAAATTGGTAGAAAAATTGAATAACATTAAATTGGATCCGAATGATAGACTGGTTTCACTCGATGTGATATCTTTATTTCCTAGCATTCCTATTGACAAATTACTCAAGTTTAAAAAAAATGGTTATATTCACAAAAATTAAAGGTAGAAATCATAGAAGAATATTTAAGACTAACCAAAATTTGTATCGGGAATAAGTTTTTCACATTTAATAAAAAATTTTATAAACAAATTTCTGGATTGGCAATGGGAAATCCACTTTCTCCATTTTTAGCCAATTTATTTATGGGCTATCTTGAATCTCATATCACCAATGCTTATCCTTTGATTTTCAAGTGTTGGCATAGATATGTAGATGATATTATTGCTGTAATTGATAAAATATACATTCAAGATGCATTGAAATTGGTTAATCTTCAGGATAAGTCAGTGAAATTCACTATTGAAATTGAACAGGATAACAAGATCCCATTTTTAGACTTATACTTAATAAGAAATGAACAACAGCAAAGAATTGAATTTAATATTTATAGAAAAGACACACATACTGACAACTACGTAAAATCTTCAGGTTTTAATCATTTGTCACATAAACATGCAATTTTCAATGGTCTATTTCACAGATTGATAAATATTCCCCTTAATGTAGAAAATTTTGACAAGGAATATAATCATATTGTACATGTTACTAAAATAAATGGTTTTGATGAAGACATAATAAAGAATAAATTAAAGAAAATTTAAACAACAGAAAAGGTTGCAGGAATACACCACCTTACAACAAGATTCCAAAAAAAGATGTAAAATTCAAGAAATTTACTTACCATCCTGAAGTTCATAATAAGTGTCAAAAAGTTTTCAGAAAATTTAATATAACATTGGCTCCAATTAACAAATTCAGCCTGGGTAATCTTCTGTTAACTAATAATAAATTTAACACCCCAGACAACAAAAAATCTGGAATTTATCAAATTGATTGCAAAGATTGCAACAGGATATATATAGGAAAAACAAAAAAGAATTTGGAAACTCGTAAGAAATTGAAAAATCAGCTATAGCAGCCATAGTTTATTAGAGCATCATAGGATTGAAAAAGAAGCAAAACTTTTGAAACATCTATCTAAACCTTTAGATTTAACAGTTTGGGGAAAAAAAAAAATCAAAAAAACCATACTAGAACCATGAACTTCGAAATTCCACATGAACCGAGCTTGATTACAAAGTTCTTAAAAAATACAACAGATGGTGGTTTATAAAATGATTCATTAAAATGAACACCAGATGGCAGTTTAGGAAATAATTCTTTAAAAGAACATCAGATGGCAGTTTGGATAATTATCAACAAAAGTAAAAATTGACAGTCGTGAAAACAGCTGACGATGGTGACAAGAAGTTGCCAATACTGCAGTGCTGTATTTAAAGAAATATAGAAGTATGAGGTAAGAAATAATTATGATTCATTTAATTCTTATACACTATTAAGTTCTCCTAAAATTTGGAATAGATAAAGTTACCCTGCTTAACAATCATGAAGGTTCATGCTGACATGTATGCAAAATTCCCCACTTCTTAGCCAATGGTTAACTCAACATTCAATAATTTGAATATAAGTACAATCCCCTTGAAACTCCTATTTAAAATAATATTAAAAATCTATGTATAATTTAATGTTTTGAAGCCAACATTTGGATAATTTGAAGCCACAATTCAATTTATTGATAATGAAAAAAGTAATCTGAATTATATAAAAATTGAAATACGGTTGAAAAATTCCAAAAGTTCATCTCGTATCCACATTCCTAGTTGTTTATTGTTAAAGTTCCCATTAGAATGCAAGTGAACTGGACCGCATTGTCCAGCGCTTTGTGTCATTGGGTACAGTACATAGACTCCCACCCCTCACTCATAGCCCAAAAACTGAGAATAATGGATGTACCCTCTCTTACGTTTACTGTACAGGTATACATTTACACATACAGTACAGTTAATTACGTCAGTCAGTACGAATCTATTAAGTGACTCGATTCACAATGCCAAAACGCAGAGTGTACACCAGCAAAAAAGTTGAAGTGCTCAGGGAAGTAGAAAAAGGAACACTTTATCCACCTACATAAAGAATAAAGAAAAAATAATGGAGAGTTGGAATCTACTAAGTGGTGGAAGTAGGAAATGCATAAGAGGAGGTGAATTTCCTGAAGTTGATGAGTGTGTGTTCAAATGGTTCAAACAATCATGTGATCGTAACATACCATTTAGTGACCCATTAGTGTGTGCCAAGGCTGAAGAATTTGCAGAAAAGTTGGACATTAACAATTTTAAAGCAAGTGGAGGTTGGTTCAGTGGTTTTCAGGAAAGAAATGGCATTTCATTTAAAAAGTATGCGGTGAGATGCTTCAGTTAATAGGGAAACAACTAATGAGTGGATTACCTGAATTCACAAGGAATTATAAATCAAAACACATCTTTAATGTGGATGAAACTGGACTTTTCTTCAAGTGTATGCCTAACAAAACATTCACATTTAAGGGGGAGCAGTCTTGTACTGAAGTGCTTTAAACATGTGACAAACTACTAGGACTGCACATTTTATGACAAAATATGGAAATTAAAAGGTGAGTTACAGAGCATGTTAATTGCAGTATTTGCGTGAAATAAATACATTTCAGGGTAAAGTACTATGTAAAATGTCTTTTGTTAATTCAAAGTTCCCGTAATTCAATTTTTTTTAAATTCCCTATTGAGTTCAAATTAAAAAGTGTCCACTGTATCAGAATAGAGGTAATACAATTTTGGACGTAAATGAGTGAAGAAAAACTTATTGTTTTCAATCAAACCCCAGCTGTTCAGTCTGTAATGAGATACTGCTTACTAATATTGTTTATTTTTTATTATTTCACTCACCTCATACTTAATAATAAAAAATAAACAATATTAAAAAACCTCATAGTGTTATTTACTATCTACATAACTAACTGCTTACTAAGTTAACACCTGCCCCTATTTATTTTATTAAACTAGCCTTTCTTTCAATTTGATGCTTTTTTGACCAAGCATGAGCGGCTGCTGCTGATTTTTCAGTCTAATTAGAAAATAGGATACGAGGTGAGGTGGATAGAATTTTATTTTAATTGTAGAGCTGTTTAATTTTATTCAAAATAGAAGAGAAAAGACAGTATGAGATAAATCTGTATATTAATATGTGAAGGAAAAAACTTTGTACCCCTTTTTAAGCAGTTTGCGCGCATGGAGGAGTGCAATATTTGGCATAATTAAAGTTCATGTAGAGAAGTAGTGCAGAAAAATAAAATTTATGTATAATATATGTTTCAAATAAATTAAATTAAACAAAATTCAATAAATTGCCTCTAAGGAATTTATGTGTATTACTCATTCATTTGTTTACGTTCATACTGAAAGTGCATGTTGTAAAAAAGAAAATTGTGCAGCAATTGACTTACTCTCGTGTATTTATTATTAGTGATTTAAAAAAGTGAGTACATTTTAATATTTAAATTTAAATTAAACATTGTCTAATCTTTGTTTCAATAAATTCATTACTTTTTTTTTTTACATATTTGCACCTACTTCCATTGTGTCTCGACATAGAACATTGATAGATTGGAGTGAGAGACAAAGAGGAACGGATATATATTCCTGTACACATAATAATAGGCAAATGCAAATTTAAATAGTATACAAATGTCAAATGACACATCATTGTTTTTTAAATATGGCTTAGCCAAGCTGTACCACATATTTCCTATTCATATTTTTAAATAAATCGAAAATTAATGCATATTTATGTATTTGTGACATACTTAAAAATTTAATGAATTGTGGTCCGAATCTCGGACGAAAAATGAGGCGGGAAATCCACTAGATATCAAATGAAATTCAAAAGTAATATATAATCAGAAACTTAACCACCCTTCATCTTATTGCTCTCATCTGAATATGTTTCATAAACCATCATACCCTTCTTAATTAAATTCGTTTTAAAGCAAAATTGATATCACTTCTTCGCTAGCAACACTCTGCAATAATAATAACATTAAGAATCACCGGGGAGA
The DNA here is from genome assembly GCA_030220185.1 of Diploptera punctata. Classification (NCBI taxonomy): domain Eukaryota; kingdom Metazoa; phylum Arthropoda; class Insecta; order Blattodea; family Blaberidae; genus Diploptera; species Diploptera punctata. Next base: position 1,420,493 of record JASPKZ010000815.1, on the reverse strand, counting down.
AACCCATGGTCAAAAATCTAAATAAAGTAATGGGTACATTTTTTGATGTAATAGAACTGAAGAAGGTGTATGATGAATGGCGATCCAGAAATGAAAGTTACAATATATTTTTCAAATGCATCAGTATATAAAAACAATGGATCTTTAAGTTTAAATTAAATGCTTCATACCTCACCTCATATCCAGTCTTCTATGTAGACTGCGGTTTCGAAGCCTCTCGTTGACTAATGTTATGTCGATCAGAAGAGCCACTTCTTCTTCCCTCTTTGAAACCACAATCTACGTAGAAGACTGGATATGAGGTGAGGTATGAAGCATTTAATTTAACTTGAATTAAACCGCATAGTGATTTTTTTCTATAAAAGTTCAGCAATGGTTCTTGCCACTGTGCTTCCCCAAACAATCAAATTCTCCAATTAAACTAACAAAAATCACTATCCTTTTCCTGCTTGAAAAGAATAAAAATATATCTTTGTGGTACTCAGCATGAAGAATGAATTCCTCTGTTGAACATTGAAAGCGAACTTTTCTATGGTCTCGGTCTTCATTTGAGGATGACATTTATTTGTGTTTTTGCATAGAAAAATAGGATGACCAAACTAGTCTAGAAGAAGTAGAGTTTATACAATTGTTTTTTAATCAAAATTAAAACGGTATATCTCACATTTGAAACCAATATTGTGAATATACTCAATTTTATGAGGTGAGATGTATTAAACATTTTCTCTAAATTATAAAATTATGTTTGTTCTATCTGCATGAGCTTAAGTCAATTAAACTACTTTTCAATTAACATACTACACTGCTCAAAACAATTAGAGGAACACTATGAAATATGCAAATATTTTTTCATTGGATAAAGGTACAAACATTAAATTAATAAAGTACATTATTTGTGGTTATTTATTTATTTATTTATTGCTCATGTCAGTAAAAACAAATGAATAACGCTGACATTTAACTTTTCAAATAATTCCGCTATGTAAGCAATTGAATCTTGTGCTTATTTTTCAAAGTTAAACACTCGTTATATAGAGTTAGTACCGTATATGGCCTCCACGACATTCGATGACAGTTTGGAACCTTCCTGGCATGCTCCCAATAAGATTCTGGATTTCCTCTTGCGGGATATTCTCCCATTCCTCCTTCAGAGCATCTCCAAGTTGCTGCAGAGTTTGTGGAGCTTGATGTCGGTTCCTGACCTTCCTGTCTAGAAGATCCCACAAGTGTTCAATAGGGTTGAGGTCTGGGCTGACCGCTGGCCACTCCATTACCTCAATTTCATTCCTCCTCAGGAAATCCCTGGTGACAGCCGCAGAATGTGTCCAGGCATTATCCTGCATAAACAGAAATTCAGGGCCTACTCCAATGGCAGCAGGTACTACATGCTCTTCTAGAACGTGCTCGATATACAGGACAGCATTCAGTCGCTGGGGAACAAGTACAAGGTCTGTACGATTGTTGTACATAACTCCGGCCCACACCATTATGGAACCTCCTCCGAATCTATCAATTTCCTGTACAGCCTCTGCAGAAAATCTTTCTCCTGGCCGTCCCCACACCCTCAATCGACCATCACAACGTGTAAGACGATACCTGGATTCGTCCGAGAAGAGCACAGACTCCCACTGGTTCAGGTTCCAATCACCATGGTTTTCAGCATACGTACGTCTTGCTGCCTTATGCCCATTTGTTAAGCGTGGTTTTTTAACGGGCCTTTTTGGAAGAATATTCTCTTTCCTTAATCTGTTGCTTATGGTTTGGTCTGAAACGCGGATTCCGGAAGCCATATGAAGGTTATTCTGCAGGTCTTTTGCAGTTTTTGTACGCTGTCGAAGAGCAGAAAGAACAACGTATCTGTCATCCTGGGGCTTGTTTTAAATTTACGGCCCTGGCCACGTCTAATACAATACTGACCTGTCTCTCTGTGCCTGTTGCGTAACCTGGATACCACGGAAGGAGGAACCCCAAGCTCTCTAGCCACTTGTCGCAGAGATTGACCTTGTCGTAAAAGATGTAGAGCATGATACACTTCAAACTCATTTAAATGCCTCATTTTGTCAGAGACTTCAATAAACAAGGCAATAATCAACATTCGTCACTATAGCAACATCAGGAAGCTTACCAATTAGAAGTGGCCAGTGCCTTCCAAAATAAAAAATTTCTCTATATTTGTTATTTGAGGTAATTTCTCTGTATTTAGGTCATGGATCTTTAAAATTTGTATCCAATGATAAAATTAATAATTTAATTTACATATTGTCCAACTTTCAGCATCACAGCTTTAAAAAACAATTACTTATTCAATTTATTACAAGTGTTCCTCTAATTGTTTTGAGCAGTGTATTTAATGATGAATACATTAACAACATTGACCCAACTAATGTGAGTACACATCTAAAAAATATTGCTAATGGTTCAGTAAATCTTACTTCAGGTATAAATACAGTACATATAATTTATTAACCAGATTTCAAACAAATTGTATGTAATAACTTATGCCACTGAAAGATCCAAAATTTAAATTTTTTTGAAGAAATATTTATCACTGTCATTGATACATACATTGAAGCATTAAATGTGATATGGACGTATTGCATAGAGATATGGATAAACGTAAAATATTAATATGTTTGTTTATGCCACTTTTTATATAACTTTTAAAAATATATTAAGTTACATACCCTGTTCTGAAACCAAGCTATGCCACTGGTGAAAGTACTTTAAAATAATGGCTTGAATTGTTAATAAAAGCAACTGTGATAAATAAGAATTAAATGAATCGTGATTTCTTCTTACCTCATACATCTATGTTTTTTTAAACACAGCACTGCAGTATCGGCGACCCATTGTTACCATCATCAGCTGTTTTCACGACTGTCAAATTTTTCTTTTGCCGGTAATTATCCAAACTGCCATCTGGTGTTCTTTTGCAGGAATTACTCTCCAAACTGCCATCTGGTGTTATTTTGAATGAGTCATTTTCTAAACTGCCATCATGGTTGTAACCATGAACTTCGAGATTCCAGACGAACCGAGCTTGATTACAAAGTTCTTCAAAAATACAACAGATGGCAGTTTAGAAAATGATTCATTTAAAAGAACACCAGATGGCAGTTTGGATAATTACTGGGAAAAGAAAAAATTGACAGTCGTGAAAACAGCTGACGATGGTGACAATGGGTCAACCGATACTGCAGTGCTGTGTTTAAAAAAACATAGAAATATGAGGTAAGAAGATATCACGATTCATTTAATTCTTATTAATTGAACCTCATAATGTTAAAAATTCCCAAATTTAATATATAAACTGTGATAAAGCTTGCAAACATTTATTAGAATTTTTAAATTTTATGTTGTAGATTGTCTTCTTCTTGTATCTTGTAAGCCCATGTTTCCCTTAACAGAGATTTAGGTCCTCTCCCCCTACAGGGAAGAATTTGAACCATACTAATTTAGTTACACTTGTTTTTGTATAGATGTCATTTGAGTGGTCCGTGGTCAACGTTCCGCCTCATACTGACATCTAGGAAACCATGGTAGAACTAGGAGGGGAAAATTCGGTAAATTTTGCTTAGAGGCCTTTCCATTCAGGCTTAAGGATCTTTTACAAGCCTGAAAATCTTCAGACTCGGGACCCATGGCTTGAAGTCCCTTCCGGAGGACTTGCTCCTTGGATTTTTCCATCCTAAAAAAATCCATCAACCCCAACCAGGTTTGAACCCGCGACCCTCGACCTCGGGATCAGAGGCAAAGAGCATAACCACTAGTCCTCTGCGGTCGATTATTTAGATTGTAAATATAATATATATATATATGTAATCAGAATCTGCCATTATTGAGAACTCTGAAAGTGATTGTTTAAGACAGTTATATATTGTAGTGTCCAAAAGAGAAAATTTCTTGTCAGGTCACATCCAAGAACTCTTTTAATAATATGAGGAGATAAATTCTCTTCATCAAATATTAAATTTCAATATGACTTAGCAGAGACTGGACCTTGAGTAATGCACAGTACATAAGTGTCAGGGTGATTGACAGTGAAATAAAAATTGAAGATTGAAAAGAATAAAGGTTTATTTTCTACAGTTTTTACATCCTCTTCTTTCTATCTTTCTCCGTGAGAAAGAGATAACTGCCCTGGAGTGAGTTGAGACAATAACCGATTGATCAAACTCAGAACCCAACAAGCAACCATCATAGAACATCAGTCATAGAGCACCACTCACCCTGGTTACAATTTGGTTGCCCAATGCAGGACAAACCGATTATAAATTGGTCACCCAATGTAAGCCCAACATTTCAGTTATAAAGTAACGCTGCAACATGAGCCCAATATAATAATTAAAACATTTTGTCTGTACATTCTTACCTCTTATGGTTGTTTCTGCCAAACATAGTTGGCCCTGATTCTTGATTCCTGCTCTCTCTGCCTCTGGTCCAATGAATTTACTAATGAGGTTCCTTTCTCTGCGAATTTCAAAATTCTTAGTTCTTTCCTTGTTCTTTTGTATGTAGATTTTTTTCCCGTATGGTGAGTTCATTTTTGTTTTCTAACTGTTTTAATAATTTGGTATTTACATCTATTTTGTGTTTTTCTGACCAAACATGAGTAATTTTGAAAACAAAATAACCAAAGCACATCCTCTCATGTTCAAATTTTGGTATAGATATGTAGAAGATGTTGCCATAGTTAAAGAAAAACACATAGAAGATACCTTAAAACTTTTAAATATACAGAAGAAAACAATCAAAATCACACTAGAAAAAGAAATGAACAAACAATTACCATTTTTAGATCTGAAATTACACAGGAATGAAGAAAAGAAGAAAATAGAATTCAGCATTCACAGAAAAGGAACACATACAGATAACTGTATTGAATCAACAGGTTTCAACCATATGTCACACAAAATGTGACTTCAACAGCCTAGTACATAGATTGGTAAATATACCCATGGACAAGAAAACTTACGAGTTAGAGAGGAAACACATAATTAAGGTTGCAAAAGAAAATGGTTTCAGTGAAAAAATTATACACAAAAAAATTGAGAAGTACAAAAAAAAACAACAATTGAGGAATGAAAGCACTCTTCAGATAGAAAAACCGAAAGATAACAAATACAGGAATTTCACATATCACCCTTGCACACACAACAAATTTCAAAAGATTTTTGAAAAATTTAATATTGATTTAGTACTAAAGAATGATAATAGTTCAAATAAACTAATAAAAATGAAAAGATTGATGATGGTAAAAAATTAGGAATATATCAAATAAAATGTGCAGACTGTGATAAGATATACATAGGGAAACAAAAAGATTTAACCATTAGAACTAAAGAACACATAAGAAATGTTAAAAAAGGAGAAGTAGAAAAATCTGCAGTGTTTGGTCAGAAAAACACAAAATTGATGTAAACACCTAATTATTGAAACAGTTAGAAAACAAAAATGAACTCGCCATATGGGAAAAATCTACATACAGAAGAACAAGGAAAGAATTATGAATTTTGAAATTCCCGGAGAAAGGAACCTCATTAGTAAATTCATTGGACTAGAGGCAGAGAGAGAGCAGGAATCAACAATCAGGGTCGACAACTTGAGAAAATTCAGTCTGTAATCACTGACAATGGGATTCAGCAGCCTTGAAACATATGTTCAGCAGAAACAACCATAAGAGATAAGAATGTACAGACAAGATGTCTTAATTATTAAACAAACCTCTTAATGTTCTTATTATTAATTTCATACATCTCAATAATGGATAAATCATATTTGAAGAGAAAAATTATACACTCAGACTGGGACTTGAACCCGGGACCCTTGGTTTTCTAGTCCAAGTGCTCTACCATTTGAGCTACCTGAGCAAGTACCGATCTAAATGCAATTTTTTCTCTATATGGTTGTAATTCCCGCCCACCAAATGCTTTGAAGCCTTTGCTTCTATCTTTGCATAGTCTTCTTAATATAGGAGCCACCATTTGCAAAGATAGAAGCAAAGGCTTCAAAGCATTTGGTGGGCGGGAATTACAACGTTTATAGAGAAAAAATTGCGTTTAGATCGGTACTTGCTCAGGTAGCTCAAATGGTAGAGCACTTGGACTAGAAAACCAAGGGTCCCGGGTTCAAGTCCCGGTCTGAGCGTATAATTTTTCTCTTCAAAAAAAAACCTCTTAATGTTACTTCCTATTGTATTTTAAAATAAATCTGTTATAACTTATCTTTGAGTAAAATGACATTACTGTGATTCAGACATATATCTATGTATACAGGCTGAATTAGTGAGGATGCTGAAAACTAGTGGAGCAGCTCGCTCAATCTGGCAGCCACATGTTGCTGTATTGCTGGAATTAAAACAACAGTTAGCAGCAGTACAAGGAATTGATGCAGCAGCTGCCGCTTCTAATTCAAATGGTCTACAAGTTGCAAATCCAGCAGAAGTTGCAAGATTAGAGGCAGAAATTGCTAAACAGGTATGTCTATTTCATATTTTTTATAAGGTTGACATTGTACAATAATCTTGCCATCGAGTATCAATTTATTGCTTCACATTTTAAAAACAAAATTTTAGAAATGGTTATGTAAAGAGCCATTTTATGATATGAGTGAATTAAAAAAAAATATATATATATATATATATTTTATTCAATGCCCCAGATTGTCATTTCAACATTTCTAGTGTTCTCTCCTGGCATTTGGCTTAATTGTAAACCCACTGCTGAAGTTGGGGCGCCTAGAAGGCGGAGTTACGTTTTCCCGATTATATGATAGATGATAAATGATAATGAAGTGCCAGGAGAGTTCTTAACTTAAACTTAACCTAAATTCCAAAACATGGGCAACCACAGGAATAATTCCCTTCAAGGAAAGATATCTATGGTTTGACCGGGAAGTGAATCTGGGACCTCATGAACAGTAGTCTGAAATGCTGACCACTAGCCCATATTAATTTTAAAATTTTGTATCTTAATCTAGCATTTTATTGAGACTGGATACTACTTGTACAAAAGTTCAATAACCAATTGAAAAACTGAATTGAATTTAAGAACAATTGTATCACCTTACCTCGTATCCTTCCTCTTATTAAAGGTGATGTGAGATGATACAATTTTTCTGAAATAAATAATACCTCATAATATTATTTCCTAAAACATCAACTGAATTGAATTTCATATATAGCCTTTTAGCATAATTTTAGTTCATAGTTTTAGCAATTTTTAGCAGATGTTAATCTTGACCGCTATCCGAGATATTGAGTTTGTCTGTGATAGGATCTCATACATAATTCTGAAGGGTAAATGACATGATTTTGAAATTGTAAATGTACATGCTCCCACAGAAGATAAAGATGACAAGATCAAGGATGAGTTCTATGAAGAATTAGAATGCGTATTTGATAGCCCTTCACGATATCTAATGAAAATTGTCTTAGGAGATTTGAATGCTAAAGTGGGGCAGAAATATATATTCAAACCAACAATAGGCAAATTCAGTCTTCAAGAAGATAGTAAAGACAATGGAGTTAGATTAGTCACCTTTGCCACATCAAAGAATCTCATTGTTAAGAGCATATGGAACATCTCTCTTCTTGGTCCAACAGTAGTCAGCCAGCATATTGGTACCTCATTTCCATTGTGGAAATTTGCTGATGAAAACGGTCACTGTGCTCATCAGAGACAGCCCCACGATTTTCCAGAAAGAAGTCTAAGTGAGAGTCCAAAAAGTGCGTTTTTAAGGACATGTTGCATCCCATAGCTTTATAAGAATGTAGATGATCAGCCACTATGTCACGATAGTTTTCTGCTTTATGGTTTCCAAGGAAATTGCAACATACATTTTTGAAAGACTGCCAGGCTGCTTTTTTCCAGAGGATTTAACAGACCTTCAAAATGTTCATCAGCCATTAGTGACCATATTTGGGGCCCTATAAAAATTTCTTATTTCAGTTTAGCATCACTGACTTTGGGTAATTTCCATTTCAAGTACAAGAATGCATCAGGAAGTTATCCGTAGCTTTGACAAAATTTTTCATTACTCCTAATTTAATATGCAATGGAGGTAAATATATTTTTTCAGGATTCACTAAAGGGATATGTGACACATTTTTCTGGCCAGGGATAAGAGATTCACGTTTAGGCCATGATTTTCTAACATAGTGAGACTTCTTATCTCTGCTGTCCCATTTGCACAAAAAACAGCAAAATTTGGTGAACCCAAGTTGCAAACTAATCAATAAAGCAATGACCTTTAAATCACCACAGATATACCATTTATATTTTTCATGTTGGATTTTCTCTAAATCCAGTTTCATATTTTCATATGTCTCTTTCATATCAGCGGCAGGCGCTACAGGTATTGATGGATGTTCATTGCCAATATGTAGCAACACAGCCTTCAAACTAATTTTAGAGGAGTCTATGAACAATCGCCACTCATTTGGCTGGAGTTTCCATAACAGAACAAATATCATTGCAATACACAATACCATTTCATTCAGAGAAACAGTCTTTGAAAGCACTATGGCGGCTATGATAACTACATATTCTTACATCTTTTTGAAGTAGATTCCAGCCTTTGAGTCTGGAAGTTAAAACTTCAACTTGCTGTTTAGACAGGTTTAAATCCTGAACCAGGTCATTGAGGTCTTGTTGATTGGGAAAGTATGGTTCTGATGAACAGCTACTGCCTTCATATGTAAGATCATTTTTATTTCCATCTGAATCATTTTCAGTTTGAGCTAGGTCAGAATCAGAGTTATGAGTTAAGGTCATATACTGGTACAGGGAACTCTTCATTGTGTAAGACAGGTTTCATAGCAGATGGCAAATTCAGATACTTAACTATATATTTTGATTTAGATGTGATTCCTTTAATATTTGTTAAACAAAAATAACTATCAGTTAGATGATCCTTTGGTTCCCTCCAAATCATGGGAATTGGAAATGGCATATGATGTGTACCATTTTTCCACCCAATCAACAGTCTAATACATGAAACAGTATATATTTGGGCCCAGCTCTGATCAAAATCATCCACTTGAAAGCCAAAATAAAGTTCATAAACACTATTAAGTTATGTAGATAGGAAATAACACTATGAGGTTTTTTAATATTGTTTATTTTTTATTATTTCACTCACCTCATACTTCATAATTCATAGCAGACCCAGGGTTTCTTCACATCATTTGTGACATTTTCAATGCTGTGTCACGTTCACAACTCTTGACACAGCATTGAGAATGTCACAAATGATGTGAAGAAACCCTGGGTCTGCTATGAATTATGAAGTATGAGGTGAGTGAAATAATAAAAAATAAACAATTTCATAAACACTCTTTTACAAGTGGTGTGAAATTTTGCCTCTGAGACTTGAAGGCCAACTCACCACAAATATAGCAGAAATTATCTGCATGATTTATACACTTTTGTGGCATGATGAAAGAAGAAAACTCTAAAACACAACACACCCAATAACTTCTAAACACAAAGAAAATATATTTTCGCTAGTGATATTCGTGCTAACAAGCTCACAGTCAGCTCAATACTGACACAGTGCAATGCAGATTAACAGGTCTGAGCATGTTAACACACGCATGAACCTGCATAGTCTTGTCTTTTGGTGGTTCAGCATGACATTACATATAATTTCCTTAAATACAACTTGAATAAAATCGCTACATATAAAGTGAAGGTTCCTATGACAGGTCAAAAAGAATGCTAAAATCAATTTTAAAAAATTAGCTGTCACAAAAAACTGTGCCTGATGGAAACATTTTGACTACATATCTGAATTCAGTATTAAAAAATGCACTAGATAAACTAATCAGATTTCTTGTGAAGAAAACCTTGTCGACGAGTGTTATTATCGTTGCATAGTAGGTTATCACTCCTTGCCATAGATTTATGAAGAGGGTTATCGCTGATGAGGACTATTTCCTGTCATGATCACTCTGGTTATAGGTAATTTTTTTACATATTTAGACACATTTAAAAATGTAACGAACCTAAAAGCTAACTAACTTACTCACACTTAACCTAATTCAATTACTCTAATCCTGAGAGCTATGTCGGCGGTAGCATTGCTGCCGATAGGGTTACCCAAGCCGGACTGGTCGAAGGTGATAAGCCAGACGAAAAAAGTACTTTGGTCGAAAACGAAAAAAGTACTTTGGTCGAAAGAGTGACAATCTTTCACCGTAAAAATACAACCGTCAAGAAATGCGGACATGGGTTCTACTGGGGTAAATCAGAGGGAAAACGCCCAGTTGGTAGACCAAGAATGAGTAGGGAGAATAACATTAACTATGATTTGAGGGAAGTAGATTATACAGGGAATGTTTGGAAAGCATTAGCTCAGGATAGGGATGTATGGAGAGCTATGTCCGCGCGGCCATGAACCTACGGGTTCGATAGTGCCAGTGAGTAAGTAAGTAAGTAAGTAGGGTGGATCCCATGAATTGCCCCTTTTTGTTTTTGTTTTATGCATTTAGACACATTTAAAATGTAATGAACCTAAAAGCTAACTAACTAACTAACTCATGCTTAACCCAATTCAATTACCCTAATCTAGGGTGGATCCCATGAAATGCCTTTTTTTACACGCTTTATATTAGCTTGACCTGTATCTATCTATATATCTATCTATGTAACGGAATCTTTCAACGTGATTTTCACCCACTTAAAATCATTGGATCGACTTGAAACTTTGTATACTTGTAAAAGACCCGTGACAATACAATAATTTCATATTTTGTTTCTAAAATCATGGCCAGAATCATCAGAAAATATAAAACAGTGTCTTTGTATCTATGTAACGGAATCTTTGAACACGAGTTTCACCCACTTAGAAACATTGGATCGACTTCAAACTTCGTATACTTGTACAGGACACGTGACAATACAATATTTTCATATTTGTTTCTAAAATCCTGGCCAGAATCATCAGAAAATCAAAAAAAGTGTCTTTGTATCTATGTAACGGAATCTTTGAACCCGATTTTCACCCACTTAGAAACATTGGATCGATTTGAAACTTCGTATACTTGTACAGGACCCATGACAATACAATAATTTAATATTTTGTTTCTAAAATCCTGGCCAGAATCATCAGAAAATCAAAAAAAAATTAAAACTGGTATAATAGGTTGCGGACTTGTCGACTTTTTAGTCAATCGTTGTAAGAGCTCAGTTGGTAGAGCGGTGAACTCTTAGTGGTATATAATTTCAGTAATCCATAGGTCGCTGGTTCTAATCCGGCTGGGAGGATTTTTTTAGAAGAGTATTACTTTCAGCTCATAGTACAGTAGTATCGAATTTAAAGGTATTTACATTTTTATCTTATTGCGTAAAATATTAAAACTAAAAAATAAATAATAGTTTTAGAAACTAAAAAGCACGCTTTATTAGAAAACCGAACTAAAAAAATGAAAAATAATTTTAATTTTCAACACGCTTGGGATAAATAATTTTACCATCAAAAGCGTGGGGTGCTCTTTATGATATTTACATTTTCTTCTTAGAGACTTTACTTTTACCAATATCTGTTTATTATTAAATATATAAATTGATAAAGAGCACCCCACGCTTTTGATGCTAAAATTATTTATCCCAAGCGTGTTGAAAATTAAAATTATTTTTCATTTTTTTAGTTCGATTTTCTAATAAAGCGTGCTTTTTAGTTTTTAAAACTATTATTTATTTATATATTCGTTAAATTCGAACATAAATCAATTATTATCGATGCAGATGCTGTGCTATCGACAGAGCCGTGGGTTTATCGCTGGTTATATAGTTACTTGTGCGCTTTTTTATTTATATTATATAACATTGTTATATTGTTTTGCGTATTTGAATAAATACTTCAAAATTCTAAAATAAAGTTATAAAAATTGTTATAAATATTTTAGAATATTTAAAAATGTTACTAAATACAGAAGAAGAGTTATAATTCACAACAATAAACTGAAAAATCAAGGGTAAATCATTCTAAAGAATAGCTTTCTCTTCAAATATAATATCAGGAATATATTTATGAATGTAAATTTGTGGTAAATAATATTTAATTTTAGGAAGTGATATTTTGAGGTTATTTTAATTATATTATTTTTTTAGTCTGATCATCTTACCTCAATATTAATGTTGATTTGTTCTTGAACATGTTTCAAACCTAGAACAAAATATTTTATGACAGATACAAAACTTAATGCAATGCAAGTCCTCAAGTTTATTTTAGAATTGAAGTTTTGTTAGTATTTATAGGTAATCAGAAGATTTACAATATCTGTTAAACTCCTTTTCTGCAAAAAGTCATGACGAACAAGGATTGTGTCACCTTATTTTGATGGACCTTTAACCTTTTAAATATGAATTTAAATCTCCCATTAGATGGAATTATAATGGACATTTAATTTTTTTTCTGTACCATTTTATATTTACTGTTATTCTTAAGAATCTTAATAATAATAATAATAATAATAATAATAATGTTTTATTTATTCTGGCAGAGTTAAGGCCATAAGGCCTTCTCTTCCACTCAACCAGCAAATAGTAGAATTATACAAAAATTACATACTCTTTAAGATGTTATTAAAATACAGACTAAACAAAATGCAATAATGATTTGATCTAACACTAGCTAATACTAACAAAAACATGGAATATATTAAAAGTAAAATGATATAAAATAAAGTAAGTAGCTTTCTAGATGATTATTTATAGAATGTTGTATATAATTGTTCTGCAATTAATGTTTTCATTGTGTCGAACTTAAGATATTAGTATCTTGTAAGCCCATGTTTTCCCTTAACAGAGATTTAGGCCCTCTCCCCCTACAGGGAAGAATTTGAATCATACTAATTTAGTTATACTTGTTTTCGTATAGATGGCATTTGAGTGGTCCATGGTCAGCGTTCTGCCTCATACTGACATCTAGGAAACCAAGGTAGTACTAGGATGGGAAAATTCGGTAAATTTTTCTTAGAGGCCTTTTCATTCAGGCTTAAGGATTTTTTACGAGCCTGAAAATCTTCAGACTCGGGACCCATGGCTTAAAGTCCCTCCCAGATGACTTGCTCCTTGGATTTTTCCATCCTAAAAAATCCATCGAAATCGGCCAGGTTTGAACCCGCGATCCTCGGGACCAGAGGCAAGGAGCATAACCACTAGTCCACCGCAGCCAATAGATATTAGTTAATTTGTATTTAAATAATGATAGCGATTGACAGTCCCTGACATGACTGGGAAGTGAGTTCCATGATCTAGTCATAGATATTGTGTAAGATTCAGAATATAGACATGTCCTCCTGTGCTGTGGTATCAAAAGTAAAGAAGAGTCTTGTGATCTTGTTCCTAAATTGTGATGGGCTGATAAATTTTGAAAATGTGTTGTTAAATAACTTGTAAATATGTGTGCAGAATTTGGAATAGTAAGGTATGTGAATGTAAAGTTCTTCTGTCATTTAGGTGTAGCCATGATAAGGCCTGAAATGAAGGGGACACCTGGTCATATTGACGGAGATTGAATATAAATCGAATGCATGCATTATGAGCATTCTGTAGTCTGTCAGATTAGTCAGTAATATGTCGCAGTAGTTGAAGTGTGGCATTATAAGAGTCTGTATGAGTATTTGTTTTAATTTTGTAGGAAGCAAGTTTTTAAAACTACTTAGGGAGTGAAGAATTGAGAACACTTTCTTGAAGGTATTATTCACCTGGATTTTCCAGTCTAGTTGTTGGTCCATGTAGATACCCAGATTTTTTACTACTGAGCTGTAAAATTCAATGTAACAAATGATGTGTGGTCTAAATTGTATATTAAACCATATACAAATTTTCTTTAAGTTCTTCAATAAAAAAGTTAAAGACATAAACAAAAAAGAAGAATGTAAATTTTTTACATAATTTGATTATACCGTGTGGCCCAAAAGTCAGTTGACAAATGGGAGAAGTTTGGCTGATGTTAAAATATTAAAAGTAACCACACTGATTGAACTGACATGTTCATGGGTTTCATTTCAGAGTTAACATAGATATTCAAAGTGACGTCCACCTGGAGACAATGTCTACTCGATCATGAAATTCAGCATTCACATTTGAAAGTATATCTGGTGAAATATGCCGAATGACATTACTGGTTCGGTCTTTCAAGTCTTCCAGTGATGCGATCTGAGTCTGGAACACATGTTGTTTTACATATCCCCAGCCCAAAGAAAGAAGTTTAGGGGCGTCAAAATCAGGTGACCGTGCAGGCCAAGGCTTTGGCCCACCCCATCCAATCCACTGATATCGAAATTTCCTATTCATTGTTTTGAACAATTACAGCATAGTGAGCAGTAGCTCCATTTTGTTGAAACCACAATTGTTGCCGTCTGTTCAATAGCAAGTCATCTAGAAAGTCTAGTAGAGTCCAGTATTTCACTGTAATATAGTTGGTTCACATTGCCTTCAAAGAAATGTGGGCCCACAACCACATCACCAACAAGACCAAACCACACCATTACTCTGGGCCCACAACCATATCACCAACAAGACCAAACCACACCATTACTCTGGGAGAACCTGGGTCATTCACCTCACGTATCCATACTGGATTTTACCCAGACCAATACCGAGCATTTTGAGTATGGGCATGACCGTCAAAATAAAATAAACACTCATCACTGAAAATAACTCATTTAATGAAACCATTGTCATTTTCCATGATCCAATTGCAGAAATGACGTCTGTGTAGAGGATCATCTTATACGGACGAAAATGTGATGTTTTCAAAATTTGCCAAACAGTTTCCTTGCTCACTTCACTCTGCCTTGACACATAACAAATTAATCTTTTAGGGATTGCAATAACCTTTGCAAGTACGTTAATTGTGTTTCCTTCATCAGTAGCCATCTTTGGCCTGCCACTTCGCTTTGCATCCAGCACAGAAAAGGTCCTCTTAAATGTATTTAAAAGTTTACTCACAGTTTGAAATGATGGTTTTGATATTTCAGGATGCCACTGTGAAACTCATTTGCAGCCTCTCTCAAAGTTTGATGGTTATCATCACAAAGCAATACTAATTCAACTCTTTGTTCTGGAATAAGCATGATTGACTTCGGTGTTTTACCTAATGTTGTAAACTGCCTTTCTTTGAGAGTTGCTTTCTGATACAGTACATCTGTCAGAAACACAAATCCATTATTATTATTATTATCATTATCATTATTTTATTGTTATTATTCATTGTTGTAATAATTATTTCCTTTTTATTTTATTGTTTCATTGTTACCCTTGTTTCCAGAATCAAAAAATATACCTAAAATTGCACATTGTTGTAATTGTATTATTACTATTCATTGTTATAATAATTTTTTCCTTTTTATTTTATTGTTTCATTGTTATCATTGTTTCCAGAATCAAAAAATGTACCTAAAATAGCACGTTTTTGTTGTTGAGAAAACTTCCATTTGTCAACCAACTTTTAGGCCGCACGGTATATTGCACTCACAATGTTCATATCACTCTATCATGGCTTGGAACTCTTTCTGTAATCTAAATATTTATTTTTGTGTGAAACTCTTGAAAAGATGGCAATACACATAACCCTACTTTGCACTTTATAGGTCTACAGTGGTAAACAGTTTGCACAAGCTGTAATGCAATTTATTTCCCTTCCCTGACCAATTTCATTTAGCTACAAATCTAGATGATAGTTGAATTTGGTCTTTCTCTCATAAGGGTTTGAAGTGTTTACTTCTTACCTCCTACTAAATTTCTTACAGGAGAAACCTAAACTGTTGTTGAGATTATATTGCCCCTTATGATGATAAAAGGATCCAGCTGTTCAAAACTATCAGGTTAAATTGATGAAAGAAGAGTTTACTTGTCCATTTGAATGTATATAGAGATATGGAGCAGATAGTCCCGGTCTGAGCGTATAATTTTTCTCTTCAAATATGATTTATCCATCAATGAGATGTACGAAATCAATTATTAAAAAAAAAAATTTGAAATTCTGTTACTACATACCCAATTTTGTCTTTTACAGTCTTGAATATTTAAAGGTTATAGGTATCATGTCTTCAAATACCTAGGAACAATAATCACAAATAGGAATGAGATGCACAAAGAAATTAAACATAGGCTCAATTCTGGAAATGCATGCTATTATGCATTGCAGAGACTTTTGATGTCCCAACTCCTTTCAAAAAACGTTAAGCTGAAAATATATAAAACTATTATTCTACCAGTTATATTATATGGGTGCGAAACATGGACTCTTACTTTAAGGGAGGAAAGGAGATTACGAGTATTTGAGAATAAAGTTCTTAGGAAAATTTTTGGACCAAAGAGAGATGAACAGACAGGTGAATGGAGAAGACTACATAACAATGAACTACACGGTCTTTATAGGAAGCCAGATATAATAAGAACAGTTAAGTCCCGTAGACTGCGATGGGCAGGACATGTTGCGCGTATGGGGAATGAAAGACGTGCATGGAAACTTCTTGTAGGAAAGCCAGAAGGAAAACGCCCAGTTGGTAGACCAAGAATGAGGTGGGAGAACAACATTAACTATGATTTGAGGGAAGTAGATTATACAGGGAATGATTGGAAAGCATTAGCTCAGGATAGGGATGTATGGAGAGCTTATGTCCGTGCGGCCATGAACCTACGGGTTCGATAGTGCCAGTGAGTAAGTAAGTAAGTATAGGTATCATGTCATAAATTAAAGCAACTTTTTATTAAATTAATATTGAAAAGCTAAAGCTATTACTATGATAGAAATAAAGTTCGCGGTTCGATTCCCAGTTCAGGCAAACATTTTTCTCTTTACCATTGATTACAACTTTTTATGTTTTGCTTGAATGTAATACTCCATTTGAATTTTACAATTACTTCATCTATAACCAAGTGCTCTGAGAGCTTGTAGTATTGCACTACACACAACCCTACTTTGCAATTTATAGCTCTACAATGGTAAAAGTTTGCACAAGTTGAACACAAGCGGCATTGCAACTTATTTCCTTTTCCTGGCCAGTGTTCATTTTCCTGCAAATCTAGATGATACTGTGTACTGTTGAATTTGATCTTCCTCTCATAGAGGTATGAGGTTTTCCCATCTAACCTCCTTCTACTAAATTTGTTACAATGAGAAGCATAAAAGGATCCAGCTGTTCAAAACTGTCTGATCAAAATGATGAAAGAGGAGTTTTGAACTTTTATAGGGAAAAAAATCACTTTTTTTTTTATTTCAGGATTGTTTCTGTTATTTAAACAGGTATTTTCAACCAAAATATACAAATTTTTTCTTCAACACTTCCCGGTCTTGCATGTCTGCTTCTGTCATATTTCTCTTGTTCATTGTTGTCTTGAATTCCCTTTATCCACATTGGTTTTGGTCTACTATGAGGTTTAATTTAAGATTTATATTGAAATGTTTTTTTATACCTCACCTCATATCCAGTCTTCTAATTCTATCTTAAAAAATTAAATCTTAAAGAGGAGTTTGTTTGTCCATTTGAATGTATTTTGAAAAATGGAGAAGATTGTTTATTTTTTATTATTTCACTCACCTCATACTGCATAAATGCAGAGCCGCACGAAAATGGCGTGCTCTTACCGTAAGTTGTGACATTGGACAATTGATGCGTCACAAATTACGTGAAGAAACACACGGGTCCGCTATGAGGTATTGAAGTATGGACCCCGGTGAGTGAACTAATCAAAAATAAACAATATTAAAGACACTCATCAGTGTCATTTCCTATCTACATGAACTTACCCAGGAGAAGATATTTGCCTATTCGGTCACTCCGTATTGTACATACCCAATATCATCCATTACAAGTCTTCAGTAATTACAGGTCTATGTCTCCACCTGTCATAATAGCCCACAGCATTACCTTTTTATTGCTGGAATGTAAAATCCCATTGTTTTGATATTGTGAAGAGAACATGGTATCATTCACGCAAGAACGTGCTAAAGGTAAAATATACAAATTAACATTTGAATTTATCAATTACTTCATATAAAGCCAAGTACTCGGGCCGTTTTGAATATGTTACATACATATCTTTGCAAGTTAACATATCATGTCTCATTTTAAAAAGTTGGTCAGTGTCCAAGTTATTTTTTTAGCGCCTTCTGTCATGAATCGTCGCTCAAAACGTACAGAATTGAATAATGTGGAAAAAATCTCACACAATGAATATTATCTCAGAGGGGAAAAAAAAAGTCTTTCACTCTAGAACTGTTGAATTACTTAGAACTTACCTGTGAGACGAACACTGGAAGTTGAGCGAGTCCAGGTTTCGTTTGGCTCCAAGTATTAGAACACAGTCTTTTTTTTAAACACATGTTAGCCAGCAGTGTTTTGAACGAGTAAGATCATAAATTATAAATTTTATTTAGGTAAAATGTTATCACCACACCTTCATAGTCTTCTTCGTCTTGGACCGGTTTCAGAACTTTTTCTTCAGTTCAATCCTCAGTATTTTCACGGCCGTTATTTTGTTGTCTTGAAGAGCCACCTGCTGCTCCCTCTGTTGGTGGACTGAAGAACCTCGAAATCAAATCATTCTTCAGTCTACCAACAGAGGGAGCAGGAGCGCGAATCCTCTAAAGATGACAAAACATTGGTCGTGAAAATATTGAAGAAGAAAGTTCTGAAACCAATCTAAGAAGAAGAACATGAGGTGAGATGATAAAATTTTACTTTAATAAATAGTACCTCATAGTGTTAATTCTTTAAAAAAATAATTAAAATAAAATTATACTCATTATTTTTAATAGAAGGCATATTGCTATTTCATTCAGTTTATTTTATTTTAGTTAGACAATGACTTATTTTAATTTATTTTGATTTGGTTTAGTTTGCATGCCCACTCGACGACTTATGATATGTGTATTAGTTTTAAAATTTTATTTTAAATTGAATCTCAAAGTGATATTTCCTATAATAGTTCAATATGTGAATTAGTATGGTTTATTTTAGGAAGTAATATTTTGAGGTTCTTTTAATCAAGTTTTTTTGAGACTGGGAAACATCTTACCTCAAATTATTGTTGATTTATTCTCGAACATATTTCGATATAATCTTCATGGTATATAAATAATTCCTTTTTATCATGCAACAATAAGTTTATTATCAAACAACAAACAAAAAAAATTAGAAGTGACCTGGTCTAAGAAATAATGGTGTTTATTATTTTAGGACATCCTGATTAAGCACTTCATATTATTCTAAACAGTGATGTAATCAGAGCTTACATGTGAGCGTATGTGTGTCATGTTGCTGCAAAGGCTCCTCAACTGTTATGAGGTTACTTAATTATGTAATTCCTTAAACCATTGTATATTTCCCTGATAACTAAATATCACAATGTCTTGTGGACTTTAAGGGTTAAATCTTTTTTTTTTTTTTTTTTCAGGGAGATCTTGTGAGGCAAATGAAATCAAGTGGTGCTGCAAAGAGTGAGTGGCAGCCACATGTGAATATTTTGTTGGGGCTCAAGTCACAACTTGCAGGTCTGCAGGGTTCCCCTGCCCAGGCTAAGAATAAAGCCAAGGGCAAGAAATGACAGGACAAGAGACCAACTTATCCTAGGTTTCCTTCATATACTGGAATGTACTAAAAATCATAATAAGAGTGTGGGTGTCTTTATTTGTACAGTAAAATAGATCATAATTATTCTGAAAAAATATTTAATTGCTATTGAAGCAAATGTCAGCAAGCTTCTCCCTTTTAACATTAGATACAAAAATGCATTAATTTGTGTGTGCAATTGTTGTTTATGTATCTGTCCATCTGCCTGTGTGTTTTATGATTTGTAAACATTTTCTAATATTGATGAAATTTAGTTTAAATGTGCTTCTGAATCATAAATATTGCTTGGGGTTAAAATAGGTCAAGTGTGAAGTTGTGAATTCAACCCCAATTTGAAAGTTAAATGTCAATGTGAAAGGATGAACTCAATACCAGCTGGAAATTTTCATATAATGAAAATGGCAGTCATTGATTTAGTGTGATTTAAACATGATATATATTTTCTTTATGATTCACAAATCACTATCATTACTGGGGAGAAATAGCTCAAATACAAGCTGTAAGATAATGAACTGTTAGAGTCCAAAAGAACTGATTTAAGGTATTTCTTGGGATTTACATTGGTCAAATGTATGGAGGCAAATACAGAGACATTATTATATCCTGATGCAAGAAAACAGCAACTGGCACTATTAGAGGTATTGTGGTCCTCGGTTGCCATAGGGTATTCAGTTTAATCATGTATTGAATATTCAAGTGTACAAAGTTAGCTTATAAAATGTATTAATTAGTGTGTATGTTAGTAATGCCTTCCAATAAATTCTAATTGCATGACCTTGTGTATATGTACAATATGAACATAAAAGGCAGGAAATTATATGCAAAAACAAGATGCAAATTTTGAAAAAAAGTTTACAACAGACCTGTGCCTACTTCCCAAACAATTAGAAGACTAAGATTTAAATTAAAATTCTTTATACCTCATCTCATATCCAGTCTTCTTTTCTATACAGAGTGATTTTTTGCCTAAAAAAGTTTAATTAGAGGATCCTCTAAAATTATATTTAATTAATGTTGGGAAGTAAACATTATGAGGTATAATCATTAAAAATCATCGGAGAACATATTGTTTAAATAACTCACCTCATAGGATTCATGCTTCCATGATATCGCGATTTCAAACATAATCATGTTCATCGTAAGCCATAACTCCGACTGTCATATCATGGAAGCATGAATCCTATGAGGTGAGCTATTTAAACAATATGTTCTCCGATGATTTTTAATAATCCTCTAAAATATTTAAGAAAGCAGACTCAGTGAACAATCAAAGTCAAACGGAAAATATAGTGTTCTTAGAGGAGAAAAATGAAATGAGGTTGATAGAAGATTACAACATACACAGCAAATAGGGGTCATTTTCATACTGACTGTGAGCATAATAAATCCAAATTATTGGACATTTATTATCAGTACTGTTGTGTTTTGTAGAAGTGCTGGAGAAATGATCATGCACTTGGTGGGAATCACACTAGCAGTAAGCATAAAGCCTTCCATTATTTTCTCCTTGTATCACTTTATAATAATGTCTCTGTACATTTCCAATTTATTTATTTTTTTGCATAATTTAATGCTGAAAATAAAGTAAATTATGTGATTAAATTTGCTATATTTTCCAGAAAATACTTCTTATGTATTTCTGAACATCTAAAATGCGTCTCTTACTTGCAAGGCACTACCAGTTTGTTATTTTTAAATTGAAAGTACTGGGCCTTGTTGAGGATAGGAGCAAGAACTTTAAAATAATTTATTATAGGTAAAAGTTGATTGGTAAGTAGTTAGCAATGATGTCATAAGATTTTTCACATTCCAACATTTACAAGAAATGTTTGAAAATTGAATGAAGAGTGGATAAAGATGATTTCAATCTATATTCTCATTAAGATTTACAAAAAGAGCACGTAAGAAATTCAGTTATAGCATTTCTATGCAAATGCTTTTAGAGACACATCGTTAATGACCTGAGTTGTTAAAGAGCATCATTAAATAAAAGACTAATACTACTACTACTACTAGTGATAATAATAATGTTTTTAAATACATTTGTGATCTTAAAGTTTCTCAGAAAAGTAATGAAACCTTTCTATACTTCAATGTTAATGTTATTTAAAAATTAAATGGGTTCATTTCTTTTATTCTCATTATGATCTACTGTACTTACTGATAAATTTATGACACTCATTCCCTTATAATGTAAATGAGATGTAATTCTTATTGAGAGACCTGGTAATTAAAACAACTGTTATATTTCCATATACAGAAATATCATATTTAATGGTGTATGAGATGCTCCTATGTATAAGATTCATCCAAGATGGATTTGATCTGGAGGTTCATCAGTCCATCAACAGAGGGAGGAAGAAGCAGTTCTGATCAACATAACATCAATCGACAAGAAATTACTGAAGATGAAACTACCTAAGCTTTGAAACTGTTATAATTAGAAAACTGGATATGAGGTGAGGTTTAAAGCATTTTAACTTGAATCTTAAATCCATTCGAGATATTTAATACAGTTTTCTAGACAACTTAACATCCATTTCATCAAACAGTAACATTGTGACATTTAAAGTCTTTGATGTTACACTCAAAGGCTGCTTGTGTACGAATAATTTTGTGGAAATGGAAATTCAATTTTGCCAATTTATTTTTCCTCTTGTTGCAAAACTGAATTCCCTAGTTGTAACCACTTTGCAGTTTTCCCACATTCCACATGCTTTCTTTATGCAAATTTACAACATGCCATAGTTTTTTGCATAGCTGGAGGTCCAAAATCTCTTTCAGCTTCCCTATTCTCATTGTCTTCATATTTTACAACCTGCAATTTGTAATTTGAAGTTTATAAATGTCACCTGTTTTTTTTTATTTCTAAAAACTACAGGAAAATATCAAACTGAACACAAAATATGTATATTTAACTATCAACTATATATTTAAATTAATATTGGGAAGTAAACATTATGAGGTTATATCATTAATAGTGAGTGGAGAACATATTTTTAATGACTCACCTCATATAATTTCTTTGATACCGGCAGTTTCAGACAATATCTTGGAAGCCATGACTGAAGAGGGACAAGATATTGTCTGAAACCGCCGATATCAAAGAAATTTGAAATTATATGAGGTGAGTCGTTAAAAATATGTTCTCCACTTGCTATTAATGTCAACTGTATATTGATATGATAAATATCAGTATGAAACTTGAATAGGAAATCATGTTCTTAGCCAGTGACGTGCTAGAAATCAACTATAGAGCATGTTAAGTTAGGTAGGTGGAAAATAACACTGAGGTTTCTTTAATTTATGTTGAGTTGTTTTTACTCACCTCATACTTCTTAACTCCCTTGCAGACCCGGGTTTCTTCACTGCATTTGTGACATTCTCAATGCTGTATCACATCCACAACCGACATGCAATGGCCTCCTCTCCTGCAGACTGACCTCCATGCCATCTGATGGCTGACCGACGAACTTCCAAATCAATCTCCTCTCCTTATTACCGGGTATTTCAAAATTCATAGTTATGTTTTTATTCTTGCATGTGTAAATTTTTTCCCAAATTGTGAGTTCCATCGGTTTTTCCAATTGTTTAAGTAATTTTGTTTTGGTTTCTATTCTGTGTTTTTCTGACCAGGCATATGCAGCTATTGCAGATTTTTCTGTTTCTCCATTTTTAACATTTCTGAGGTGTTCCTTTAATCTTGTATTTAAATTCCTTTTTGTTTTTCCTATGTATATCCTTTCACAATCTTTACAATTAATTTGATAAATTCCTGATTTTTTGGTGGTCTTCAATCTTTTCATTTTTGTTGGTTTTTATTAAATTACCAACAAAAATGAAAAGATTGAAGACTGCAAAAAATCGGGAATTTATCAAATTAATTGTAAAGATTGAGAAAGGATATACATAGGAAAAACAAAAAGGAATTTAAATACAAGATTAAAGGAACATCTCAGAAATGTTAAAAATGGAGAAACAGAAAAATCTGCAATAGCTGCACATACCTAGTCAGAAAAACACAGAATAGAAACCAAAACAAAATTACTTAAACAATTGGAAAAACCGAAGGAACTTACAATTTGGGAAAAAATTTACATATGCAAGAATAAAAACATAACTATGAATTTTGAAATACCCAATGATAAGGAAAGGGGATTGATTTGGAAGTTCGTTGGTCAGCCATCAGATAGTGCGGAGGTCAATTGGCAGAAGAGGAGGCCGTTGGAGTCAGTTGTGAACGTGATACAGCATTGAGAATGTCACAAATGCAGTGAAGGGAGTTAAGAAGTATGAGGTGAGTCAAAAGCAACTCAACAAAAATATAGAGCATGTTTTTATTATTCATTTCATACATCTCAATGATGGATAAATTATATTTGAAGAGAAAAATTATATGCTCTACCAAGCGATTCGCCTAGAGTGCAAAAGGTACTGGATTCAAACCCCAGTTTGAGCGTATAATTTTTCTCTTCAAATATAATATAGATCATATAGCACTATTAACAACCTTCAAAGATCTGGAAGATGAAAGGGAGTATGTATGACAATCTTTACCTTTATTGTATAAGGTACTCCCCATATTTAAGAAGAATTTTTGTGGTAAAAAAGTGTATCTTTTACACTTGAAATGATGGTAATGTATGTCATGTTTATTAATTTGACATATTGAAGTTAATGTGTAAATTGCATGTACAAGAATAACATCAAACTCTCTGCATTAATGATTTTTACACATTTAGAACAATACATTCTCATTGGCATAGAAAGCCAAAGGTCCTGGGTTCAAGCCCCAGTCTGAGCATATAATTTTTCTCTTCAAATATGACATTCTCATTAATTCAGGTTTAAAGTAGCAGAAATTGATTACAGCTATAAGACAAAACACATGACTTAAAATATTTCTATGTCAAGCTCCATATTTTTTTAAAATCAAATTTTATGAAGCTTTACTTGGAACTTTAATTTATAAAATTCGTCATCTTATCATTGCAGGTGTCACAATCGTCTATTTCCCAGTCTCCAGTCTTCTCTATCTCTCCACTGTTCTTCCTCTGCATTTTTAAAATATTTTGCAATTTTGACGCCTAAGTTCTCTATTTCTTTCTGATTGTCTCAGGTGCAAGGCATTTGATTAGAGATTGGAAGACCTGAGTAATAAATGGAAATTCACTCATGGCTCACTCTGGGGACAATTTAGTCTGCTTTAAAATGAGTACTAGGAGCCGTTCTAAGGGAGGAGGTTAGGGCTTTTTTTTTTTACACATGAACATACATACGCACACATATACAAAGCCACATACACCTAGATTCTGAAAGAATGCAGACAATCAGTTCTCTAGAGAATTTGTATGTTCAAAGCATGAATTAAACGTGGGCTCTTGTGCTCTGTAACAAATAAGACTAGTTGATCAGCCTCATTCACATCTCCATAAGGCCTTCAACACAAACCATTACCTATATCTGCTATATGAAGCATAGGACATCAATGAACTTTCATTAAGGTACTCTGTTTTTTGCCAAGTTTTTAACTTCTCACTAGGTTATCCCTCGTATCCTTTTGACTTCTACCCCAACACACTATTGCAAGTATTTTTTCTTGGATGTTTTTATTATTAATTTCATACATCTCAATGATGGATAAATTATATTTGAAGAGAAAAATTTTTCTCTTCAAATATAATTCTTTCTTGAGTTTACCAACATGTCTTTTACCCTGTAGATTCCAGACTTATTTGACTTAACAATATTATTTTCTTCTGGGTACAGTATATGTCCATTCTATCTCCATTTCCCGTGACACAGATCAGTCTCTAATGAATGTTTAGTTGGCCCATTGACAGGATAATTTTATATATTTTGACACTTTTTTCCTTTGATATTCTGTTAATCTAATATCAATACTATAGATCATTAATTCATGTTTAACAAGATTTATTTCATACTATATCACACTTACAGCTCCTGTCCATTACCTGCCAGACAATATACTTACATCGGCAGATGCGATTTAATTCTCTGACACAAGAGATTTTACCAGTGGGATGCAGAGGGTTGAAGAAGGACAACAGTGTTTCATGGAACTGTTTGTCTGCATATTTGTACAGTTTAGAATTCAAACCATCTGTGCCAGTTGCCTTTCCATTTTTCAATTTCTTTAAACTATTGTTCAGTTCTTCCAATGATATTTTGGTGTCTATCTCATTATTATTTCGGAAAATTTTATCTTCATAAGTATTGTCAGTCCAAAGACTTTTATAATAATTGAAAAATTCTTCTTTCGTTACTCCATCAGGTACTGAGTAAATGCGGTATCCTAATGTCTGTCCAGAGACTAAAAGGTAGCAGCCCTACCACTGCTAGTAACCTGTCCTAAAGAATCTCAACTTCACTTGCAAGTCTCAACACATAGATAGAGGCCATTTCATCAAGGTTGAAGCATGACCTACAAATCATCGGAGAACATATTGTTTAAATAACTCACCTCATAGGATTCATGCTTCCATGATATCGCGATTTCAAACATAATCATGTTCATCGTCAGCCATAACTCCGACTGTTGAAATTCTTCGGCCGTCAACTATTCTATTGTCGCCATCTTCAGTGCTGCTATCTATGGTTGAATTTATGAACTTCGAAATCAATGTAATTTCGTTAGGGATATCAAAATTCATTGATCTATTTTTGTTTTTCTGAATGTATATTTTTTCCCAAACTGTCAATTCCAAAGGTTTCTCTACTTGTTTTAAAAGTTTAGCTTCTCTTCCAATTTTATGATGTTCTAATAAACTATGTGCAGCAATTGCAGATTTTTCAATTTCACAATTTTTAATATTTCTGAAATGTTCTTTTGTCCGAATTTCCAAATTCCTTTTTGTTTTTCCTATATAAACTTTATTGCAATCTTCACAATTTATTTGATAAATTCCAGATTTCTTACTGTCTGGAACTTTGACTTTTTTATTGGTACTTAGAAGATTACCCAGACTAAATTTATTTATTGGTGCCAAAAAATGTTTTGAGGAAATGGTTAAGTTCTTTAAATATTAAAAATGAAATATTAGAGGAATATATAACTCTTACGAAGCTATGTGTCAGTAATTCTTATTTTACCTATAATGAAAAATTTTACCAACAGGTTTCGGGTTTGTCAATGGGTAATCCGCTTTCACCATTTTTAGCTGATTTGTTCATGAGTTACTTGGAGTGTCAAATCACTAAAGCATACCCATGGATTAACCTTTTTTTATATAGGAATTATCACTGTGAGGTTCAATTCAATATTAAATTAAAAGATTCTTACCTCTCCTCACATTATTCTGTTAAGTAGATCGCGATTTCAGGCCTATAGCAGGCCCATCTTCAGTACACTGTTGTTGACCGGTTGAAGACAATAAACAAAATTCTATCAAAAAAAGAAAAATTCAGGCTGAAGGTTTCAAACCCTAGAAATCCACAAATGCATGGTCTCCCAAAAACACACAAGGGTGGAGACAAAATGAGGCCCATCATCAACAATATAGGGTCTCCTACATACCTAATATCAAAATGGTTATGTAGTGAGTACAAGAAAATGGAAGGATTTGATAACCTCTCAATAGATAATTCATATCAACTTGTACAAAAATAGAAACATTCAATTAGAACCTACAGACAGACTAGTGTCATTCGATGTAATTTCATTGTTTCCCAGTGTCCCTAGAGGAACCACCATTGAGATCTGGAACAATGGCTAAACAAAAACAAATTAGAAAAAGAAAATATAAAGGAGTTTATAATTCTTACTAAATTATGCATTGAACAGATGTTTTTCACCTATAATGGTAAATTTTATAAACAAAATTCTGGGCTTTCTATGGGAAACCCTCTTTCACCCTTTTTGGCCAATTTATACATGGGAAGTTTCGAGCAGAAAATAACAAGAGGACATCCTTTGATCTTCAAATTTTGGACCAGATACGTTGATGACGTAATTGCTATTGTCAAACAGAAACAAATTGAGGATGCTTTGAAGCTTTTGAACATCCAGAGTAGAACGATAAAATTCACCATGGAAACTGAGATTGAAAGACAAATCCCATTTTGGATCTTAATTTAACACGAAACAAAGAAAACAGGATAGAATTTGGAATATATAGAAAGAATACTCATATAGACAACTATATTAAAGCTTCGGGTTTCAACCATTTTGCTCACAAAGAGGCAGTGTTCAATAGCTTAGCATACAGATTAGTAAATATTCCTATGAGCCCAGAAAACTACAAAAAGAGAAAAAGAATACATAATAATGTGGCAACAGATAATGGTTATGATGAAAGCATGGTACACAGGAAAATAAATAAATTCAAAAGACAAAAATTAATTAATGAAAGCACACTGATAAAACAAACAGAAAAAATAAAATTCAAGAAATTCACTTACCATCCATTGAAAACACTACAAATTTCAAAAAATTTTCAAAAAGTTTAATATAAGATTAGCACCTAAGAATGAATACAGCCTTAATAGGATAATTAAAACCAACAAAAATGAAAAAATTGAAGAAGAAAATAAATCAGGAATTTATCAGATCAAATGTAAAGATTGTGACAAAATTTATATAGGAAAAACGAAAAGAAATTTGAAAACAAGGGTGAAGGAACATCTTAGAAATGTCAAAAATGGAGAATTGGAAAAGTCAGCAGTAGCTGCTCATGCTTGGTACGAAAAACATCGAATTGAATCAAAAGCTAGTCTAATTAAACAAATAGAGACACCTAAGGAACTTACAGTTTGGGAAAAGATCCACATTCAGAAAAACAAAGGAAAACTTATGAACTTCGAAGTTCCCGCAAATTTTGACCTTATCAAGAGGTTCATCGGTCCACCAACAGAGGGAAGAAGAAGTGGTTCTTCCGAGCGACATAACACCGGTCAACAACAGTGTACTGAAGATGGGCCTGCTATAGGCCTGAAATCGCGATCTACTTAACAGAATAATGTGAGGAGAGGTAAGAATCTTTTAATTTAATATACCCATGGATGTTTAAGACTTGGTACAGATATGTGGATGATATTTTTGCAATAATAAATTCTAAGGATATTGAAGATGCTCTTAAATTATTAAACCTTCAGGATGAATCAGTAAAGTTTACCGTCGAATTAGAAAAAGAAAACAAAATTCCTTTTTTGGATTTATGTATAATTAGGAATGTTCAAACACTGAAAATTGAATTTGATATATTTAGAAAAGGAACTCATACAGATAATTACATTAAATCATCAGGCTTCAATCACATTGCTCATAAGCATGCAATATTCAATAGCTTAATTTACAGATTGACAAATGTACCATTAAACGAAGAAAATTTCAATAAAGAGTTTAAACATATCTTAAACACTGCTAGATTAAATGGTTTTGATAAAGAATTAATTATAAATAGTTGAAGAAATTCAAACACAATAAAAGACTTAATGAATATACTACTTTACAAAATTGCAAAGAAAAGAAAAAAAATACAAGAGAAAATTACTTACCATCCTGAAATGCATAGGAAATTTCAAAAAATTTTTGACAAATACAACATTTTTTGGCACCAATAAATAAATTTAGTCTGGGTAATCTTCTAAGTACCAATAAAAAAGTCAAAGTTCCAGACAGTAAGAAATCTGGAATTTATCAAATAAATTGTGAAGATTGCAATAAAGTTTATATAGGAAAAACAAAAAGGAATTTGGAAATTCGGACAAAAGAACATTTCAGAAATATTAAAAATTGTGAAATTGAAAAATCTGCAATTGCTGCACATAGTTTATTAGAACATCATAAAATTGGAAGAGAAGCTAAACTTTTAAAACAAGTAGAGAAACCTTTGAAATTGACAGTTTGGGAAAAAATATACATTCAGAAAAACAAAAATAGATCAATGAATTTTGATATCCCTAACGAAATTACATTGATTTCGGAGTTCATAAATTCAACCATAGATAGCAGCACTGAAGATGGCGACAATAGAATAGTTGACGGCCGAAGAATTTCAACAGTCGGAGTTATGGCTGACGATGAACATGATTATGTTTGAAATCGCGATATCATGGAAGCATGAATCCTATGAGGTGAGTTATTTAAACAATATGTTCTCCGATGATTTTTAATGATTATACCTCATAATGTTTACTTCCCAACATTAATTAAATATATGACCTACAAAGCTCGCGCACGTAAATGTAGGGTTTGAGGGAAAAGATCCCTGCCAGCAGGCTTGTCCGTATCTGCAAAATCATGGTTACTAGTCGTAATGAAAATATTAGCCCTGTGTAGGAAATTATTATAATAACTATGTAGGCCTACCACGCGAAATTCCTTAAGGGCACCCAGTACTAATTTCCTTGCAATTTGGTTTAAAAATATACAACATACAATTTTTTTTCAGCATATTCCTAAGTTATGAAAATTATGTCACTAATTAACAAGTCTTCCTGAACATAATGGTACTCTGGTTAACTTTTTATACATATTTATTTGAGTAATTTAAAATACAAAAAAATGAAAATAAAAAATCCATTTAGTTAAAAGTATTGTCTTGGTACAATTTTCTCACAAACTACTTATCCAATTGTTCCCAAAATTTAGTATGATACTGTCCATGGTTCATTTGAGAATAATAAAATCCAAGAGACAAGTCCTCTGGGAGCAAAATCAATCCGTGGGTCCCGAGTCAGAACATTTTCAGGTTCATAAAAGAACCTCAAGCCAGAATAAAAGGTTTCTGTGCAACATTTATTTGCCCTTCATCTATCCAGTAATACCTTAGTCGCCTATTAGATGTTCCATTGAGGGGATGTGCTAACCACATATCACTCGTCGACATGTGTGAGTAACTAAGCGTATCTAAATTAGCTTGGTTAAGAAACTCCCGATAGAGAGCAGCCGTGTACCCACGCGGGACGTATGGAGTACATACATACAATAATGCAATAAAGTTAAAGTTGGTTAAAATATATACATAAGAACAGCTCCAATCTACAATACATGAAAAAAATTACAGTGAAAGTAATAAGATATTAGGTAGAAATACTGATAAATCATAATACTATTTTTATTAAATACATGAATAACAAATTATTAATTGTTAAAAAGTACTATTAGTAAGATGTTTTGTCGTTAGTTAATAAAGAAAATTAAGTTTTGTTTCTGAAATAAGTTATAGTTTCTCAGTCTCTGATATAGGTGGAAGAGAATTCCATGTTCCAGCAAGAGAAATTATAAAAAATTTTGAGAAAATAGATAGTGTGATGAAGACAATGTGCTGAAGGGATCATGTGCCTAATTTATATGTATCACAGAGTCCAAAAGGGTGCATGCCATAGTGTAATGGTTAAGGCACTGCGCTACAAGCTGGAAGGTCGAAGGTTCGAGTCCCGGTGGGGTCAGGATTTTTAAACTGACCCAAACCTTCTGGTGGCACCATGGCCCTGAGATCGACTCAGCCTCTAATGGAAATGAGTATCAGGCGCTTGTTCTGGGGTAAAGGCGGCCGTCATGCAGGGCTGACAACCCGGCTGACATCAAGTGCCGATTGTCTAGAAAAAGTGGGACCCTTAACCTCCTTCCCAGGGGCCTCCTGTAGCCTGTAGTGGGATCACTTTACTTTTTTTTTTACAGAGTCCAAAGAAGGAAATGATGTGTGTACTAGTTTATAGAGAAGAGATAGAGATTGGACGGTTCTACGATCTTGTGTATGTGAGAAATCTTCCACTAAACACCACAATATAATGTCACCTTATTTAACAACATTTTCAGGAAAGCATAAAACATTTTTTAACATTACTTATAATTTTGTAACTATGTTTTTAATGTCCTATTTTGAATGTTTAAATTCAAAATAAGACATTTTATTTTTATACAGATTTTCATCCACTCTGTGTCCTCCAGTCCTCTTGCTCTTGTTATTATTTCTTAACATAATTACAAAATAATAAGCAATGTCAAAAAAGTTTTTATGCTCTCTTGAAAAATTTGTTAAATTAGACTTAACGAGGTTTTAGAAGTAAGGTGACGATAACTAATATCTTTTAGACTGACAGTACACTATTTTAGAATTGAATGTGTATGCCTGTACCATTATACTACCTGCAGTTAAGGAGATGAAACTGGTCTTCTGCGCATACGAGACCATGCTTCAACCTTGATGAAACGGCCTCTAGTTATGATTTAATAATATTTAATATACTTTAGAATTATCTATGATTAATTGTTTTGACTATTCCTTTGGCTTTTTTATGATTTACACAATAAAGAGAATTATTCCTAAAATTAAATATTAGTTTGTAGTCCTTGAAACATTACATTAAAAACCAACATTACTTATGGGACAACCTAATAAAAACTTCATATCATCAGAAATTTCATAATGAAGCTATCTAAAAATTAACTTTCATGCTTACAAAAATCTATTTTTAAAAGTTATGATTCAATTTGCATTCATTTTTTGCAATTGGCAGTACAGTTTGTACTGATTGTCAGATTTCATTTGTTTATTTATTACAAGTAATATGGCTGACTAAACATTTATAACTGGAAGTTTAAGCATTTCTAACCAGAAGTGTTTTATGATCATTTCAAAATTCCGGCCTCATCTTTGCTTTGACTATAAACATCTTAACTCATCCATAAAGTCTTTGTTTCAGCCCTTATGACAAAATAAGTATCAGTATTAAATTAGTTATATAAATTTAAAATTAATTACAAATAAAAACAGGAATTATTTTTTTATATTGAATGGTTTAATAAATTTTATTCTGAAAATCTGAAGTAATGAGATGTTATAATAAATCCATATCTTTGACTTTTTCTGAAGAAAAATCCTGAAAATAAGAGTAGAAAAAATCAGGTTGTAAAAGTAATCCAAATTTAATATAGTTTGAATACATTACAAAACTTTGTTTTAAAGAAATTACAAATTATCTATGTTAATTTACACTGATTTTATTATTTTATCAATTGATTACCATATGTTATGATTAAAATATGTGTGTGTGTATATATACATACATAATAGCACATTTACGGCTTATTGAGAAATTGAATAAGAAGTATACACCTCAACTCACATTTTGTTTTTTAGCATAGAACATGTTTCTGCAAACCGTATCAACATTTATTTTCAATCTCTAAAATTTACATTTTTATAAAGTCATAAAGTAAGTTATGTGAAAATGTTCAATTATAACAATTTTTTAAATTGTCAATTTATTACATAGAATTGAATTCTATTCACCTGAAAAATGTAATAAAAATATTAAGAAACTGCCAACTTATGTAAATTTGATCTTAAGATACATGATATATTTTGATTGGCAGAATATTTTTCTTTGTGTTTTAGATTCTCATTTGAGTTTGCATTTTTTTTTTCAGGATTTTCTTCAGTCATTTTAAGCTACAATATAAGTGACATTTATAGTAAGAGAAAATTGAATGTATTTTATTGAAAAATTAATTCAATACACTGACTTTAATTTATTCCTGATAAAGATATTGACAGTATTATGCTAGATATTGTGTAAATGGTGGTAGATTATATTTGGATGGATGAGGATTAATTTTCTCCAAAACAAAACAGTAGGATTATGTTACTGTTTCAAACACAACTAATATTTTCAAACAATTATTAATTTAATAATTTAAAGAAATAAATAATATTCATAGGTATAGAAGAGATAACTTTGAAAATAATTATAAAATGTATACATATAGACTCATGGGACCGATGTTGAAGAGTCTCCATTTCATTATGAATCAATTATTGCCCTTGCATTTTTGCAACAGAAAGAAATGAGGGTATACATTCAGAGCTGACATGTCCATAAGATTACAAAAGTATTATAAAAGAACAATATATATATATATATATATAATCTCAGAAAATAGCCTCTTCCATAAAGTTTTGTCTTGCCACATTTTTTCCTTCTCCTAGGTTAATTTTTGCTTGGTCCAGGCCTCTAATCCTAGGTCTTCCCAAATTTCTGTTGCCCTTCACTCTGGTTTCCATTAATAAGAACTGATATAAAACTATATTCACAAAAATGGACATAACAAATTTTAAATGTTTGCTCTCCTCAAATACACATATAATGAACTATTTTCTTATATTGTACATTTTATCATGTGTATTATGCTGCTATTTTCAAATCCATATTCTAGTTTCAACTGAAAATGTTGGATTTATTTAATTTCTATTATATATGATCGAAAAAAATTTGTTTGAAATTAACTTAATTCTATTGTGAAGAAATTTGTGCCTGGAAAATATTTGCTATTACAGACAAAGCTTTGAACTTGTAATGTTTTAATATGTCTGTGTGCAAATATAACAAAATGGCTTTTATTATCTATCATGACTGTTTATTTATAAAACATATGTATCAGATTGTCTCCATGTTTATTAAAAACAGGATACCGATTGATCTAGAACTATTTGTAACAACAAATTAATTTTCGTCCTTTATTGTTATTGATTTTACAGTACTATGAAGTAATTTTATAAATTTGTAGTTTTCCATTTTATCCTTCTTTACCATATTTACTTGAATACTATACACAGTAATTGTTTTCCAATAATCTTGAAAAAAAAGATCAGGGTCTACAGCTTTTCTTATTCATGTGATGCATGCATATGAAGTTTCATGCCCCCATCCATGAACTTGTTTTCTTGTTTCAAATCATTAAGCATACTGTATATGGACATTTGAATGTTTTACATCTCTACCTTTCTCTAAAGATCTCTCTCTAACTACCCTCTCAATCTTGTTGAAGTAACAGGATTTTTCATAATCAATTTCCAATGATCAGTTCTACCTCTGATTTGAACGGTTATGGGGAAAGAAATCACTATGAGGTTTAATTTAAGATTAAATTAAAATATCAAGTTATGTAGATAGGAAATAACACTATGAGGTTCTTTAATATTGTTTATTTTTTATTATTTCACTCACCTCATACTTCATAATTCATAGCAGACCCTGGGTTTCTTCACATAATTTGTGACATTGTCAATGCTGCGTCACGTTCACAACTGACGTCCAACGGCCTTCTATCCTGCAGACTGACCTCCGCGCCATCTGGTGGCCGACCGAAGAATTTCCAAATCAGTCCTCTTTCTTTTTTGAAATACCCAGTTATAAAGAAAGAGGACTGATTTGGAAATTCTTCGGTCGGCCACCAGATGGCGCGGAGGTCAGTCTGCAGGATAGAAGGCCGTTGGACGTCAGTTGTGAACGTGACGCAGCATTGACAATGTCACAAATTATGTGAAGAAACCCAGGGTCTGCTATGAATTATGAAGTATGAGGTGAGTGAAATAATAAAAAATAAACAATACTAAATTAAAATACTTCATATCTCACCTCAGATCCAGTCTTCTAATTATACTGCAGTTTCAAAGACTTTTTTCATAAAATACAAAATACAGCACAGTATTTATCTTCATTTTTAAAAAAATACAGTAAAAAGAGTCTTGCCCAGATAATCTGCAAACCGGATAATACACACACGGATAATCGGGAGTTTGCTGTAAATTTAAAAGACAAAAATTAGTTAATGAAAGCACACTTATAAAATAAACAGAAGAAAAAATAAAATTCAAGATATTCACTTACTGTCCATTGAAACACCAAATTTCAAAAAGTTTAATATAAGATTGGCACTGAAGAATGAATACAGTCTAAATAGGATAATTAAAACCAATAAACGGAACAGGCAACTCTTGCCTAAACCAGGAAGTGAAGAAGAAAACCAATAAAAATGAAAAACTGAAGAAGAAAACAAATCAGAAATTTATCAGATCAAATGCAGATATTGTGACAAAATTTACATAGGAAAAACAACAAAAAATTTGAAAACAAGGATGAAAGAACATCTTAGAAATATCAAAAAGGGTGAAGTGGAAAAGTCAGCAGTAGCTGCTCATGCTTGGTCTGAAAAACATCTAATTGAATCAAAAGCCAGTCTAATTAAACAAATAGAAAAACAAAAAGAATTCACGGTTTGGAAAAAATCCACATTAAAAAATCAAAAAAGAAAAAATTTGAAATTCCCGCAAATTCTGGATCCACCAACAGAGGGAAGAAGAAGTAGTTCTTCTGGTTGACATAACAGCAATCGACGAGATATTACTGAAGATGAAGCTGCCAAGACTTCAAAACTGTAGCATAATTATAAGACTGGATTTGAGGTGAGATATGAAGTATTTTAATTTAATCTTTTATCTCTGATGTTTGATCTAATGTTATTTATGCTCTATAAATGTTTATTGCAATCCATGCTGACATCAGTTTATTGCAATCCATGCTGACATCAGTTTATTGCAATCCATGCTGACATCAGTTTATTGCAATCCATGCTGACATCAGTTTATTGCAATCCATGCTGACATCAGTTTATTGCAATCCATGCTGACATCAGTTTTTTGCAATCCATGCTGACATCAGTTTATTCTTTCATTCTGTTATGTCTAGGAAAGAATTGAGTGAGAAGTTAAATTATTAAATAATTAGAAGAGACTAGTATCCATTTTGTTGTTAGCTTTAACAATTTTTTTCTTGCTTTCCAGTTGATAACCTGAATTTCTTTTTATGAATAGTTTGTTCTTATCCAGCTGTTCGCATATCAAGAGGTAGGACTTCCTTGATTATAATTGTCCTGTTTCATTGCATATAACTATAACCATTATTATTAATATTATTTGTATCTGGATTAATTTATCTGAGAAAAACCACACTGATTATATTTATTGCATTAATGTGTGAATGTTATGATAGATAATATATACATTTTGCATTAAAAGTGGCATTAACTCGTAATAATATACTGAACACTACTATTCTTTTCACTCTTCGTGTATTGTGCTTTTTAGCAATGTATCACAAAAATAAATTAATTGATAACATTTTTTTTGCTCCTCTGCAGGCATTACCCATCATTTTCCAAGAATTTCTGTGATTTTTGCTGTACTAACTATTTTCTTCCATCAATTGTACATTTTGAAACCTTCCACTTTCTGAGATCAAATCTGAACCATCTATCTGTTTCGCTTCCTTAATTCCTGAACTATCTCACCTTAAAGTTGCATTGTTTCTTCACACGTGTAAAGAAAGGATTTCTAATTTTTATAAGAGAAATTGGGAAACTTAACTAGTCTGTGCATTGGCCAAGCATTACTCCCAAGTAAGTTTTTAAATTAATTTTAAAGGAAGTTAAGAGAGTTTAGCCTGAATATAAATAAAGAAAATATCCAATTCTTTGGTGTACTTGATTGAAGTCTCTTTCCTTCTAGCTTCCCAACCTTTGGTGACCTAATGAAATAAATTACATACATACTATTTAGTAAACTATAAACTAATCTGATGTACACTAAACTGACCCATTGGGAACCTAACAAAATGAAGTGATTGAACATTTATTTCTTAAAATATGTTTTGTAATTAAATGAAAATGTTGGTCATTCACGCATATGTCCTGCCATCTGGTGGATCTAGTTTTATAAGCATTCTCGCATGTGCACTTCAATTCTAAAGAACTTTAAAAATCATTGAGAGGAAAAGTCATAATTTTGTGTACGTAGATAAACATATAATAATTCTTTATAAAAAGGTTTTAAGTATCGTAAAACATTTAAAATAGTACGAAATATTACTAAAGATGTGAAAAGCACATAGAGTACAGCATCATATGAATGTTGTATGGAAAAATAATAGAACATATTATTCTTAAGTTCTTAAATAAACATATGGTTGATGATAATACCAAATTTTAGAATATTTCAGATTTTTGCCTGACCAGTTTTATCAGATTTAGAATTTAATAGAAGACGAAATTGATGTACATCCATAATATCCCTAAGATCTTGTTCAAGCCAGGGATCGGAAAACTGAAAGAAATACTACAATACAGTTATTGTGAAGACAGATCTACTAATTATCATAGGCATTTATATGAATCCACAAGTGACAATAGAAGACGCAATGTTTATGGAAATTATGGTAGAAGTCATTTCCCAGACAAGAGAGGACAGAAACGTCATCATTGCATGGGACCTCAACTGCAGTATAGACAAACAGAAATCATAACGGAGGCCATAATGGAAGAATGATTCACACTGGTAAATAAGAAAACTCACAACATACATCGCCTATAATGGAACTAGTGCGATAGACCTAGTCCTCTGTAGACGAAAAGATATAAACGTAATACAACAAGAAGGGTTGTGGAACTCCACGGCAACACCCATAAGAAAACATATCCCTATCATAACCATAGAAATAGAAACGAAAAAGGAGCCCAAAGAAAAGAAACAGGTCTTACACTCAAGAAAAATGAACCTGCAAATGATGATGGAAAACAAAGAAGAAATTGATAGGACAAGACAACTCGTAAATGACGGGAAACTGACAGAAGCCGCCAACTGCTATACATCGCTGATCAACCTGGCTACCTTGAAAAGGAAATGACGACATGCACAGATATGGTTCGACAATGAATGTTATGGCGAGAGAAAGGAAACCCTACGAGCACTAAAAATATAGCTAAACACAGCAGGAAAACAGAAGATCTAGCTATATACGCGAAGGAAAGAAAAACATACAAACAACTGTTACAAGCGAAGAGAGCAAAGCACCTGGAAAAAGAGGCTAACAAACTAGTAGAAGATGCGAAGAAAGATCCCTTCACAGCACTACGAAAGAAAACAGCACCAACAACTGGGGAAATAACTATGAAGACATGGGAAGCATATTTCCAAAGAATTTTGATGTAGAACAACAGGAAGAAGCATTCAATGCAACAGTCGAATATGAAGTCGCCCAATTCGCATAAGTACCGCAGAATTAAGAAATGGCATCCTTTCGGGGGAAAATAGGAAAGCTGCGGGCCCAGACAATTATATATATGTAAAAGAATCCGTAGAAATCTTGCAAGACCTCTGGACTGATTTAATGAATAAATGTTTAGAAATCGGACAGATACCGGAAAATTGGAGAGAATCCTCAACGAAAATTTAGTATAAGGGGAAAAAGAAAACCCCGGACTCGTATAGAGGAATTGTATTAGAAAATACGATCTTTAAGATATTTACCAAAATCCTCATCAACAGACTACAGGCCGAGTGGATCATCTGATATCCGAATGCCAGTTCGGTTTTCGGAAGGGAAGAGGAACACTAAAATGTAGCATATTTATGTGAACAAATAGATGAAGCGCTAAGACACCCGAAAGGAAAATTGTACACAATATTCGTAGATTTTCGGAAAGCCTTCGACCAAGTGAACAGACAACTCCAATATAGAAGCTGAAGATGGTGATTGTAGAAACACATCCACTGATAAAACCAATAGAGAACATCTATCTACCTTCGGGTTTTTACAGCTGCTGCCGTCTTCCCGTGCCAAAGCCTACGATCTTGGGCATCTTCAATGCTTAACCCTCTTGCTTGCATTAATGTCTTCATGTTTTCCTTCCATGTTAACTTCGGTCTCTCTCTCTTCCTCCTTCTGGTCGGATGCCATTGATATAGTTGTTTCGGCCATCGCACATCTTCCATTCTTAAAACATGTCCTAACCACTTTAATTCCTTCTTAGTTCTTTCAATTATGTTTTCTTCCATTATAATATTATGTAACTCCATAAGAATGAAAAAATGACGTTGAAACCGGAGAAATCATCAAGCAAACAAATGGGGTATTACAAGGGGACCCCATCAGCCCTACACTAGACTGCCTCATAGCAGACTGCCAAAATATAATAAAAGGCGATCAAACAATCATACTAATGTATGCAGATGACATGGTGATTGGGTCCCAAAATAAAGCAGAAGTGCAGGAAACAGTGAATAAATTAGAATGAGCACACCAAAATCAACTTGCAGTAAATGAGGACAAGACAGTTCATATGACGTTCAGAAAAGGAGGAAGGATAGCAGCCGAAGATACCATCACACTGGCAGGAAGTCCTCTAAAGACAGTCAACAGGTACAAATACCTAGATATCACTATGCAGACCACGGCGACATCCTTCAGCATACACGTCCAAGACAGAACAGCAGCAGCAATAAAAGCGATCTATAACGTCAAGAACCTTACAAAACTAACAACAGACACTGCAATGATTATTTTTCACACAACGATAGCTCCCATAGTTACATACGGAATCGATACCATATGGCACAAATTAACAATCAGCGACCTCAACAAAATAGAGGAAATGAAGGCAAGCTTCATGAAGAGAACCATTGGAACTGGAAAAACAGCACCATCCAGATTAATTTATGAACTTATGCGAGAAACATATTTCATAGAAGACATCAGGATAGCATACCTCCTACCACCTACAGAACCATATAAAAAAACAGTAAAAATCAGGGAACAAAAACGGAAAGAAATAAATGACGAATTTTACACATCCAGTGCCATGACAGACAGAAACTGGACAAGAGAATGTCAGACACAGAGACACGTTGTAACCAGACTAGCGATACATGGTTTTCATCATAAAATCTGCGAAAATAAATTCCAAATGAAGACTGCAGATGTGCACTATGCAGTGATAAGTGTAAACTTTATCATATCACAGAGTGTAAGAACAGAACAAAATCAATTAATGAATACAGCAAAGAGTGAATATAAGTGATAAGTGAAAAAGAACATAAAACTTTCGAAACTAATGCTCTTCTGAGTACTCCTTTCTATTATTATAATATCGCTAAGATACAATACAATATTTGAGGAGCTTATTTTCAAAATGTCTCTTGTCCATTTTCATAAATTTGCGGAGAATTACGAAAATTATTTTTAGGTCTGAAATATGCACAATTTCATTTAGAGATCGTTTCTGGGCATTCAGGGATCCATAGGTTATACTGTATTATCATTATTTCTATTCCCAAATTAATAGTTTTCGTGTAATTTGTAGAAATAATATGGACAAGAGACATTTTGAAACTAAAGAGGAGACAAGGGACATTTTGAAAACAAAAGTAATGGACATGAGTTACTTTGTTTCCAAAATTGTAAATATCGAAATAATGAAAGAAAATTCCGAAAGAGGAAAATGCTATTTAATGAACGAACGAATAATGGCAACATTTATTTATACATTGTGCCCTCAGAAGAACACCAAACAAAAAAATACTGGATAACTGAAAGATGAACGAATCTGTCTTACAATTCATCATAACTCCTTCCAGTTCATCTTCTGAGACGCCTTCATCAACTGTATCTCTATTCATTACCTCATGGTAGAACTGCAAGTCAGCATTTCTCTCCCTTCGATGACCAAAATGAAGTCTCAAAAGCCTTTTCACGTCACAAATTTTGTTTTTCTTTATTGGCACCCCAACTGGAACTAATGTGAGATGTAACAGTGAAAAGTCCACATTTGGTTTCAGTACCTTTCTCGACATTCCTATGTTCATCTGATACCATGGTTCCCCTCTAACGAGAATGCGTGCAGACGGAGTCATTCCTCGACTGATGATGAATCTCTTCGTTGTTGCAAATTTGAAATGCCACTGTTCAGGTTTCTTTACGCTGTGTTGTGACATGAGCTTCCAATCGTACAGAGGCCAGTCAGTTCCCATTTTCAAAAGTGTTCCATGATTTTGGTAAATGTCCCAGTACGT
The DNA here is from genome assembly GCA_030220185.1 of Diploptera punctata. Taxonomy (NCBI): domain Eukaryota; kingdom Metazoa; phylum Arthropoda; class Insecta; order Blattodea; family Blaberidae; genus Diploptera; species Diploptera punctata. Next base: position 1,379,255 of record JASPKZ010000815.1, on the reverse strand, counting down.
TTCAGGCTTGATAATTGTGTCAATGCCCTGGAGTTCAAGTTCAATCCTCCCAAAGACCCTAACTGGTGGTGTGTAGGAATGCCCAGGCACAGGGAAAATTACATGAACTTCTTTCACATGAGGTGGAGCACATGTCTCTAGCCAATACATGAGCATGCATATGATAGAACAGTTTTTATTCTGTCCCCCACAGCCATCTGCAAACAACCGGACTACGGATGATTTCACAAAATTTGTGTTATTTAGTCTGTGATATACTGCAGATGCAATCTGTGATGAACCCTTGGCTCCATCTGCCTCCGTCCATGTGTAGATGAATACTTTATCTTTTGGCTGCTTATCAGTGGATGTACCTTCACAAATTATATATGTACACCTGTCTACTATTATAGGCTGCTGATTCTTTTGACAGTCAAATGAAATTGTTATTTCTTCACTGTTCGCGGTTCTTAGTAGTGAATAAAATGATTCACTTCTTTTTTTTATGTATCTGGTACTCTGCAAGGCGAGAATTATCTCCAGATTTTATTTCTAATTCATGCTGTATACATTTTGAGCATTTATCAATAGCAGGGGAGCCGAAACTTAAATTGTATTCATTTACAAATACTTCATAGAAATAAGAGTATGGGACTTTGAATTCTGAAGTAGCATTATTATTGTATGCTGCACAGAGTTTAGAAATTGAAAGGTGACTGGGTAAGTACTGTCTCATTTTACTTGATGCTCGACAGTAGTGTTTTTCTAGTGGCACAAGACTTTCAACGAAAGACTTTACCGCAGCCCTTTAGTTGATAAAATGGTGAGATTTGTGGTCCCCTCCTCTGTTCTCAATGGGAAACTCTCCAGTTTTAAAATGTCTGCTACACACTCGCCGGACTCTCTTCTCACTTATACCAAGTACTGAGCAGAAACTTTTCTTACATACCTGGATGAGTTCCGTTTGACCATTTTTATTCTTTGGGATAAGGAAACGAATAATAGTTTTTCGAACTTGCTTCCTTTCCGCACGAGGTCTTGCACGTTTGGGGGATTCACTCTGCGTGTATTTTAGGATTACACTGTCCTGTACATGTTTGTCTTTTTCACAGTAGAAGATCTGGTAAAAGTTACGAATGTCCTGCATTGTGAGTTCACGACACTTAAATGGTCCTCCGTGTTCGCACTCTGGAAGTTTGGGAGAATAGCGTTTCTTTTTTACGATATTTCTTTTCCAATTATTCGGCACTCTCTGTCTTTTACGTCCTGTGCCTCTATTGCAAGGTATAATCTTAGATGCACCATCTTCATTAGATTGTTCACTTTCCATTTTGCAGTTTCACTCTTTCTTGGCTAGTAACCTATCAGATCAGACACGGATAAATAACATAAATTACTTTATTTTACTGAAAATGTTTCTACTTGATAGGATAATGGTCAATCAGACTCGCAACTATGATAATTAACAATATAATATTGGTTATTGCAGAAACAAATTAAATTATTGTGACATTAGACAATAGATTCGAAATACTTTGGACTGTAATTTGGTAATAATATAATCCTACTTACGAGAATGTCTTCCAAGATATATCTTCGTGTCCGGAAATAAATAAAATAGCTGTAAAATGCACCTACACTTCTTGAAATTTTCTCTGATAAGCACTAGATTCAGAGAAGTATACAAACTAAAACTTCCGTTGAAATTTAAATAAAAAAATTTATAAATGGCTACCAGTGCTGCCACTCTTGAAATGTCCCTTAAAACAAAGAGAATTAATGCCAAATATAGCAGAAAACATGTTATTTTATGTGATTGTAAAAATACTCAGAAAATGGACGTGAGACATTTTGAAACCAAAGAGTCTAGATGCGTATACCAACAAACAAGGACATGAGACATTTTGTTTTCAAATCTGCAAGTAAAGTATGGTCGCCATTTTGTTGTGGACAAGAGTCAGTTTGATTCCAATAGCCACATTTTACACAAGTTTTTAGTCGTTTAAAGGAAGTTCTGAATCCAAATGATGGCATATGTACATAGAGGAACCTCAGAAGAATGCAGAAACACAATAAACCAGTTTTGGTGCAAAGTGGACAAGAGACGTTTTGAAAATGAGGTCCACATTTACAGCTTTTATTTATTTCTTGACTGAGTTCAAGCCACAATAACTCTTTTTTTCTATACATCTCTGTACTCCTTCATACTCATGTCATATAAAACACGATGGTTTGAAAAGAAACTAATTAAAATTTCATCATTGAATTTGCTAAAATTATAAACCAAGCGCTCTTTTGCCGACATTTTGCCATGAAATCTTCGTTTGTTTTTAGCCTTTTTAGCTTCTATATTCTCTGTTTGCCCTGGCAAATTGCGTCCCCAATTCAAGTGATTCAAATACACGACGCGACATATCAGCGCAAAATTTTTCGCGCAATCGCTTTGCCTTGTAGAGATATTGGACAGGGTGTACGTTTCTAGAATTGCCATCGCTGTCATTAGAGGATCAATTTCAATTTTAAGAAACCATATTTACAAAATTACTTTATAGTATGTATACTTCAATTAGGCCTACAAGTTGAATTTTTAAAAATATATTTACAAAATGTATTTCATCAATTACAAAAATTAATTGTCTGTATCACTTTGTCCTTGAGGCAATCCTCCAATGAGCTACTGTTTATTATACAGCGTGTCGCGCCCGACGTGACGCGATCTCGTGTTACGCTCGGCGTGATACTGGTTTAGCATGGAGCGCATACGGTACAGCGCTTTATGTTTATGGAATTGTCGCCAGATGGCACCACCATATATATTTACTTACTCACTGGCACTATCGAACCCGTAGGTTCATGGCCGCGCGGACATAAGTTCTCCATACATCCCTATCCTGAGCTAATGCTTTCCAATCATTTCCTGTATAATCTACTTCCCTCAAATCATAGTTAATGTTATTCTCCCACATCATTCTTCGTCTACCAACTGGGCGTTTTCCCTCTGGCTTTCCTACAAGAAGCTTTCATGCAAGTCTTTCATTCCCCATACGTGCAACATGTCCTGCCCATCGCAGTCTACGAGACTTAACTGTTCTTATTACATCTGGCTTCCTATAAAGACCATGTAGTTCATTGTTATGTAGTCTTCTCCATTCACCTGTCTGTTCATCTCTCTTTGGTCCAAAAAATTTCCTAAGAACTTTATTCTCAAATACCTGTAATCTCCTTTCCTCCCTCACAGTAAGAGTCCATGTTTCGCACCCATATAGTATAACTGGTAGAATAATAGTTTTATATATTTTCAGTTTAACATTTTTTGAAAGGAGTTGGGACATCAAGAGTCTCTGTAATGCATAATAGCACGCATTTCCAGAATTGAGCCTATGTTTAATTTCTTTGTGCATCTCATTCCTATTTGTGATTATTGTTCCTAGGTATTTGAATTAAGCCACTTCCTCAAAATTCATTTCCATTATATAATGTATTTCTACGTGTGACCATATATTTAGTTTTATTGATATTTACTTCCAGTCCAAATTTCTTAGTGTTACTCAATAGTGTGTGCGTGTTGTCCTTTAACATCTCCTTGCTGTCGGCCAATAATACTACATCATCAGCATAAACTAACAGCTTATTAATACCATTGAGGTTTAAGCCTTCCTCATTCTCTAAAGATTTAATGGCATGCTCTAGTACAAAATTAAATAGTAGAGGAGATAGTGCATCTCCTTGCTTCAACCCATTCTGGATTTCAAAAGTGTCCGAAAACTGTTTGCCTACACGCACCCTACTCGTTGTGCCATTTAGACACATTCGTATAAGTCTAACTAACTTTAGGAATTCCGAACTCCAGCAGGATACTATATAACTTCTCCCTCTTAATTGAATCATATGCTTTTTTGAAGTCTACGTATAATTGATGTACAGTACCATTATATTCCCATTTATTTTCTAACATCTGTCTTATACTAAAAATCTGATCCGTTGTAGACCTGTTTCTTCTAAATCCACATTGATGATCTCCTACAATGTCATCAATATAGGGAGTAAGTCTGTTGACTGATATATATATATATTTTTTTTTATTTATTTAGCCTGGTGGAGTTAAGGCCATGTGGCCTTCTCTTCCACTCACCAGAACAAGCATATGTTACATATGAATACAAAAAAAATACAATAATAGTCATATAAAACAGGACAAACATATGTTACACATGAATACAAAAAAATTACAATAGTAGTCATATTAAACAGGACAAACATGTTACATATGAATACAAAAAAAAGTTACAATAATAGTTATTGAACAATTCATTATCTGTCATATTGAATAATAATGAAATTAATGTCTAATAATAGAATGAAACTAAATACAATTAAAATTAAATTAATGATACAATGAATAAAAAAGGAATAACAGCTCGAATCTACTATGCATAAAAAGAAGAGAAAAAAAAAACACTACAATGAATTAATCTACGCTTTTTATACAAGGCATTAGGTAAATATATTAACAAATCCTAAGTCTATTTTTATTAAATAATGCAAAAACGCATTATTAATTCTTAAAAAGTAGTATTAGTGAGTTGTTTCTGTTAGTGATTTTATTTTCAATTTATTTCTGAAAGATGGTAAAGTTTGGCAGTCTCTGACATAGGGTGGAAGTGAATTCCATGTTCTAGCAAGAGAAACTGTAAAAGATTTCGAATAATAGGTAGTATGATGAGGAGGGATATAAAGGACACTGTGCTCAAGGGATCGGGTATCTAAGTTATGTGTATCAGAGAGTTTAGTGAAGCGGTGTGATAAATAATAAGGTAAAGATGTGTGTAATATGTTATAGAGTAGGCATAGGGAATGGATGGTTCTACGATCTTGAAGACGAAGCCATGACAATTGTTCCAGGGATGGTGTAACGTGATCAAATCTACGTATACCACAAATAAAAGATATATACGTATGTTAGAAGTTTGTATGAAATTGAAAGTAATGAGATGCCCCTGTAGTTGTTTCAATCAGTTTTATCTCCTTTCTTATAAATTGGTACAATAATTGATTCATTCCATTCATCTGGGAGAGCTTCATACTAAGCAACCAGCGTATCTTGTCCATCAATTTTTCTCCCCCTGATTTTATCAGTTCTGCTGAGATCTCATCTGAACCTGATGCTTTATACATCTTCAATTTTTCAATCGCCATTTCAACCTCTAATGCACTTGGCTCTGCGACTAGCATTTCTGCTGTCTGTAAATTATCCTCTTCAATGTCCTGTTCTGTATGTACATTTAATAGCTGATTAAAGTAACTTCTCCATCTATTTAATATACTCCTGGAATCTGCAATCATATCCCCATTTTCATTCCGAATTATGTATGTTCTAGCCTGAAACCCTTTCTTCTCTATACTAATTCCCTGATATAATTCTCTAATGTTCCTATTTTTTGCGTTCATTTCAAGATCATTAAACTTCTCTCTCAAATATTCCCTCTTTTTACTCTTTAGTAACTTGGTGGTTTCCCGTCTAATACTACCCAATTGCTCTAAATTTTCCTCATTTGACTCGTGCAACCATTTCATTTTTGCTAACTTTCTTTTCTTTACAATGTCGGCACATTCCTCATCAAACCATTTCTTGTTTTGCCTCTTTTTTAAACCACCAATGCTTTCTGATGCTGACAATTTAATAGTATCTCTTATAGCCTCCCATTCTTTATTTATATCAGTTTCTTCTTCCTTTGCCACATTGTCATCTGAAGATTCCAGTACTTCAAATCTATTAGCAATTTTGATTTGATATTCTTGCCGCATTTCATCATTTTTCAAGTTTTTAATTCAAATTTTACATAATCATCTTTAGCGTTTGTTCCTCTCATAAGCGATAGCCGTTGTCTGACTTTCACTCTGACCAGATGATGATCCGAATTGCAGTCTGTCCCTCTTACTGATCTAACATCAATGATGCTACTGTGCCAGCGTTTATCCACTAATACATGATCTATCTGGTTCCGAGTTTCTCCATCTGGGGACGTCCAGGTGTATTTATGAATATCCTTATGCTGAAATGTTGTGCTCTTAACAATGAGATTCTTCGATGTGGCAAATGTGACTAATCTAACCCCGTTGTCGTTAGTATCTTCATGAAGACTGAATTTGCCTATTGTTGGTTTGAATATATCTTCACGCCCCACTTTTGCATTAAAATCTCCTAAGACAATTTTCATATGATATCGTGAAAGGCTATCAAATAAGCATTCTAATTCATCATAGAACTCATCCTTCATATTGTCATCTTTACCTTCTGTGGGAGCATGTACATTTACAATTATAAAATCATGTCGTTTACCCTTCAGAATTATGTATGGTATCCTATCACTAACAAACTTAATATCTCGGATAGCGGATAGGATCCTCCTTCTGACTAAAAAACCCGTTCCAAATGCAGGTCTTTCTGCACCCCCGTAGTATAATGCAAAGCTTCCTGATTCCTGACTACCTTTTCCTGGCCACCTAACTTCCTGTAAAGCGACTACATCCAAGGGCGATTTATCTAATTCCCGCGTTAATATCTCTAGTGCCCCGCTATTGTATAAAGTCCTAACATTCTATGTTCCTAGGAACATGTCCCTGTGTTTGAACCTTTGGCATGGGTTCCCTGAAGTAGTCCCCGCCCGGAGAACCGAATGGGGGACTATTTGACCTCCGGAAAATTTAACTCAGTTGAACCCATGTCCGCATTTCTTGACAGTTGTATTTTTACGGTGAAAGATAGTCACTCTTTCGACCAAGGTACTTTTTTCTTCTGGCTTATTACCTTCGGTCAGTCCGGCATGGGTAACCCTATCGGCAGCAATGCTACCGCCGGCATAGCCATAGAGAAACTCTGTGGGCATAGCTCTCAGGATCATTTAAACACGCAAGCCACTCCACCACGACAAGGTGAAGATACCATGGAGGGGGCACCACATATATGGGAAGTCAAAATGACAACGTTCATAATAAATTTCCAAATGTGTTTACAAAAATGAAGTATACAAACCTGCCCCTGCATAACCTAATGAAATAAATTACATACATAGGCCCTACTATTTAGTAAACTATAAACTAATCTGATGTACACTAAACTGACCCATCGGAACCTAACAAAATGAAGTGATTGAACATTTATTTCCTAAAATATGGTTTGGAATTAAATGCAAATGTTGGTCATTCACACAAATGTCCTGCCATCTGGTGGATTTAATTTTATAAGCGTTCACTTATGCCAGCTTCAATTCTAATAAAGAACTTTGAAAATAAATTGAGAGGAAAAGTCATAATTTGTGTACATACATAAACATATTAAAATTCTTTATAAAAAAGTTTTGGAAAAAGTCGGTTATATGTCTCACACGAATTCTTCTAAGTTCCACAGAATCGCAGCGCGCATGCGCTAGCGAATGACTTCACCTCGGAAAGATAAATCTAACATCCAGCAGTTGGCAGTATATGTACGTGAAACCAGTATGACCAATATTGACAGAAAATTCCCAGAACATGTTTTTTTTCAAAAATTGAATAAAGAATCCACAAGTATTCACCACATGTTTTATTGCTGTATTGTTCGTATGAATTTTAAACCTGAAAATTATTTTTCTTCCCTGTCCATTCCAGTGTGTGAACAAAATTTCTAGTGTAAAGTGTGTTCTTTTGTGTTGCTGGTTTTAAAACGAAAATAATTTCGTAATGCCTACATTCATCAGCCTGATTAATTTAGGCCTGTTCCTAGATCTAGTTGATCGTAGAGAATGTATTCAATTTCTGTTCGATGAAGGGCTTTTAAGAACAAGAATCAGTGCCCTCGATGCAATGTTCTTCTCGCTCCGGGAACGAGGCGGAATAGGCTATACCCAATATTCATTTGTAGGAGAGGGCACTCGGAATTCTCCCAGTCGGTCACGAAAGGAACTTGGTTCGAAAATTGCAAATTACATCCTTTTCAAGTTATTTGCTTAGTTCATTCATTTGCGCATAAATTAACGTATAATCAGACAATTGTGCATTGTGCTATCGGGAACAGAAAGCCAACTCGAGCTGATTGGTTCAGTTACTGTCGAGAAGTGAGTATATTATCTATGGAGGATAAATACGCAAATCGTGGCAAAATTGGAGGTCCAGTGTATATTGTCGAAATTGACGAATGCAAAATTGGTAGGAGGAAATATCATCGAGGGCGTGTAGTTGAGGGAAACTGGATTTTGGGGATGATCGATGTCCGAACGAAACAGGTGCGGATGGAAATTTGTCCCAACAATAATAGGGATGCCGTTACCCTTTTTAATTTGATAGCAAAGCATGTTCATTTTGGGAGCACTATTCACACAGATTGCTGGAGGGATTATAGTGGGTTACTGGGTGGTGGTTTCACCGCCCATTTAACAGTGAACCATTCGCAAAATGTTGTGGATCCCGATTCAAATGTTCACACGAACAACATAGAGTCCTTTTGGCGGAGTCTACGACGCAGGCTGACTGCGGGGGGGGGGGTCAAAAGCGATGATATGGACATACATATCGCGGAATATTTATGGCACTTTGATTGTAAAAATCGAAATGCGGATCCTTTCCAAGAACTCATCGAAGATATCAGAGCGGTCTACCCTGTAGCATAGTTTAATTTTATATATTTTTGGCAACAATGAGTTAAGGTAACTTTGAAAAAATTATGTACTAAAATATTTTTATTATTATGAAAATGTTATTTTGCAAAAACTACCAATGAAATATTTAGATTTTTATTTCAAGTTATATTTATTTAAAAATAGAATATTCACTAACAAACTAACTCACTGGCACTATCGACCCCGTAGGTTAAATGACCACGTGGACATAAGCTCTCCATACAGCCTTATCCAGAGCTAATGTTTTCCAATCATTCCCTGTATAATCTACTTCCTTCGAATCATAGTTGAGTGCCTCATTGCCAAATGTGCCTAATCCAAAGTTTAAAGAATGATGTTTTTCCCAGTAATTGCACTAGAAATAATCATTGCACATATGCCTATAACATTTTTGTGTTAATTTTAAGTCATCCATAATGTTATAGACAGATATGACTCTGACATAGATTATTATTTCTAATGCAATTACAGGGATAATCATTTTTTTTAATTGTGAGTTAGGCACCTATGGTATTGAGGGACTCAGCTAATGTTATTCTCCCACCTCATTCTTGGTCTACGAACTGGGCGTTTTCCCTCGGGTTTTCCTATAAGAAGCTTAAAAAACAAAATTATTTATTAACCTTATATTATTTAGGCAATATAAAATCCTGCTTTATGATTCTATTTCATTAATATTTTGTAACGCTCTTCATGTGTTTTTCACAATTTATTTTCTTCTTGTCGCATGATATATGTGTTAGTCATTGAATGTCTTCAATTATTTACTGAAATGGGTCTGATGATCGCATTTTAGATTCTTAGTGCCATGGAAAGTCTCAAATTTAAACATCCGTGTTACGGTGACTTTTCCCGCCCCTGGATATCTGATGCCTAAACTCACGAGCGAGACTCAATGTTGATTGTGTAACAATTTGACACAGGATTCACGAAGTTTATGAACCGAAAGTGCCTTTCTGCGGTTCAGTATGGTATCTTTGTTCTCCTCCCTACTACAGAACATTTATGAAATATGCCAATGTCCTGTGTTCCTTGTGCCTACCCCTCCCCTTTTCATCCTTTCCGCCGCGCATCTCTACGGCGCATATCCCCTCTACTTGCGAACCTTTATATACATTGTACTCTTACCGAACATTATCATTCGATCAGCCTAGCAACCGGCGTTTGGTTATTTAAAGACGGATTCAAAGGTGGAATCCAGTTCCAACTCACCATGCAACTGGAATGTTAATATGGTGGTCTATATAGACAAGTTGATTGAGGCCGAGAAGAGGTCTGTTTTGAGTTAGTCCAGTAATGTACGGAAGAAGTGATTCCTAAAGCTTGGACATGTGTGTGAGTGTGGTATTATGTATGGTATGTTATTTATTCAGTTATTTTTACAGCTATGCTTGGTCGTTTGATCAAGAATTATCTTTTGTTATTAATTTATTGTTTTATTTAAAACCAACTTGTTTATATTAAAAGGTTATCTTTTTTAAGCAACGCCCCTTTGTTATTATTCAAGTATAAGTCGTTCTTCACTCTCCTATACTAAAATCACTCACTGTATGCTTTTAATAAGCTGTATCTATATATATGTATATATGTTCATCAGGGAAAGAAAGATGAATTAATAGCTGCCTTTCATGGGCCCGAGGCAAGCTGCTGTCTTACTGATAACTTCTTTGAATATCTGGACCACATTAATAAATACAGCAAATTACAAAGCCCGATCCCGGACAAGTGTTACGCTGAGCGTGGTTTATTAAAAGTGGGAATCATGCCAGCACAAATGGTAGCAGTTAGTGTGGTTTTGGGTTTCGTAAACCCCACAAATGGTAGCAGAGCGTGGTTTATTAAAAGTGGGTTTCGAAACCCCCACAAATGGTTCGCAGAGCGTGTGGTTTTGTATCTTTCAACTTTGAAAGACATGCTGTACTCTATTAATAGTGGTTCTAGTAGTATCGATTTAAAATTTTCTACTCAAGTTTCGGAGTTTTGGTTTCAAGTGCCAAGACAAGGGTATAGACTCTGTATGGTCGTAAATGAAGTTTGGAATTAGAAAGTCGACATTTTTTCAGAGATATTACCCTGCGGATAACTACTTGTTTTCGATACTTGGTATCTATGTTAAAGTTATTGAAAAGCATTTATTTACGCGTTTGTATTATTTCACGTAAATGATATTGACTCATCTTTCTTTATAAGTAAACAGAGAGTGACCTATGCATTCTAAACTACGTTCGCTTATAGTTGTTTACATCTTTTGTTCATTGTACTTTGTAAACATGCCTAGTTGGATAGATGTAGTATCAAAGGACAATCTGGTCCGAGAATTGAGCTTACTAGGTATTGATGTCGAAGGCGATGTAAATATATTACGTCAGAGACTTAAGATTCATTTGAATTCTCTCTCCCCGGCTGAACAAACATTAGTAAAGCGTAAGTTTATTGTAGACAGCGCAGTTCCGGAGGATTATTCTGCAGAACAGAACAAGAATATAATTGATCGTAGACTTAGCTCCATCAAGGATTTTTCTAGTGGAACGGTCCCCAACCTTTCTTCTCATACGGAGGAAAATAATCAGCGAATTTTTCGAGAGTTAATTAGAAAAGTTGATCCCTGCGATGGTAGTGATAAGGAGTTACTAGTTGTCTTCCTTATTAAACTCAACTCGATCTTCGAATTGAAATTGGTTCCCGATGAATATTTTGTAAACTCGATTTTGAGTTGCATTGGAGGAATATTATTGAAGGTTTGGAATGAGGTTGTTAAATTGAAATTTACTTGGATGGAGAGTTTAGAATATGTGAAATGTTCGTTGTTGCCTCCTAGATTATTAGAGGACTATTGGATTAAATTTGTGTCACGACGATTCCAACTTTCTAAAGAATCTTTGCTGGAGTTTATTTCCGAAATCCAGGGAGCTTCACTTGTATTGAACTCTCAATTTTCGGAAGAAAAGTTAATTGACATTATTCTTCAAAATATGTCCCCGGCCACCAGACAGCATTTGGTTTTTGCTACGAAACCTCAAAATGTAGCCGAAATGTGTGTCTTGGCTAGGAAGGTGGCTGATTTCGAGATAGCTGAAAGACAAAGGAACTTCAGCGAGAATAGGGGAGCAGGCCTGATAATTTAAGTAAACCTAATACTTCTGTGAATCGTTCTTTTCGCGATAACTCTTGGCAATCAAAAAGTAATTTACAATGTTGGAAGTGTCAGCGTTTTGGACATTTTGCTAGAGAGTGTCGATCTAAAGGCTTAGATACTCCACGTGTTAATGTTATGACTTTATCTTCTGGAAAATATAAGAAAAGAATTCAAACGGCTAAAAGAATATTTCCTTCTGCGAGTAATAGGCCATCATCTTTCACGGCAAACTTACCCCATTTATCAGTGGAAGTTTTCCACCAGAAAATAGATGGACTATTGGATAGTGGTGCATCTATTTCCCTTGTGCGAGAAGACTTTGTTTCTACCCTACCTAAGAAATTTTTGAAGAAAACTTCTTTAAAGTGTAAATCAGTTAATAATCAAATCTTCTCAGTAAACAAGATGGTTCGTTTGCATTTGAAGATAAGTAAGTTTTCATGGGACCAGTGGTTTTATGTGGCTCCAGAGTTACCTGTTCCTATTATTCTAGGCTATGATTTTATGTCGAAATCCGGCATGAAAATTGATTTTCAGAATAGAGTCTGTAATTTTAGGTTTGCGCGAGAAGTTTCGCTGCCGTTTAACGTACATCCTTGTAGGTACGGGCATGCGTGTGTTAAGAATCCCTTGAAACAAAGTTGTGTTATGTCTCTCAATAATATTGAGGAGGATAAGGAATTATCTGAATTGGTGAAAGAATTCCCAGGATTATTTAGTAATCAATTAGGAAGAGCAAAAAATAGTTTTTGTGAACTGGAGTTGTTGGATAATATCCCTGTTCGGTCTCCACCCTTTCAGTTTTCTCCACCTAAGTTGCAAATGTTACAAAGCGAAATTCATAAGCTCATGCAACAAGGTGTCATTAGACCAAGTCGTTCTAGTTATGCGAGCCCTGCTTTTCTTGTTCCGAAACCTAATGGAGGTCATAGGTTGGTTATCGATTATAGGAAACTTAATAATAAAGTAGTATTCGATTGTTTCCCATTGCCTACCTTGGAAGCAGCTTTCCAAATATTTCATGGAGCCAAGGTGTTTTCTGTAATTGATTTACATTCTGCTTTCTTTCAAATACCTTTGACTCCATCTAGCAGAAAATACACGGCTTTCGTTACTCCCAATGGTCTTTATGAATTTAATATGCTGCCTATGGGTTTGAGCGTAGGTAGTCAAGTATTGAGTCGTGAATTGGACAAATTATTTGGAGACTTGAAATACAAGTATGTTTTCCAGTATTGTGATGATCTCATCGTGTATTCTTCTGACATGCGGCAACATCTCGCTCATTTGAGAGAGGTCTTTGAAAGATTGAATAATAAAGGATTTACTGTCAACCCTGAAAAGATCACTTTGGGATGTTCTAAGATAAAGTTTTTGGGTCACTTGTTATCCGCTGAAGGTATCCAGGTGAACCCAGAGAGAGTTGAAGCCATCAAAAATCTCCCGGCACCTAAGAATTTAAAAGGCGTTAGAAGTTTCATGGGAATAGTGGGCTTTTATGCCAGGTTTATTCCTAATTTCTCTCAGATTGCCATTCCTTTGAATAACTTGAAAAAAAAGAAAACTAAATTCTTATGGTGTCAAGAATGTGAAGCTTCTTTTCAACGTCTCAAACTAGCCCTTTGTGAGGCTCCCACTTTACAAATTCCCGACTTCAATAAGAAATTTATTCTTCAGTGTGACGCCAGTGATAGGGCATTAGGTGCGGTTCTTAATCAAGAAATTGACGGCAATTTAGCACCCCGTGGGATATGCTAGCCGCACTTTGAATGAGGCCGAGATTAAGTATAGCATTTATGAGAGAGAAATTTTAGCTATCGTTTTTGGTTGTGAAAAGTTCCGCACCTTTTTGGAACATAATCGTTTTGCGGTTCACTCAGATAATCAAGCAGTTTCTTGGTTATGCAAGAACAGTGGTACTCTTGGTAGAATTGGTAGGTGGGTTGTGCGTCTTTCTGCTTTCAACTTTGAAGTAATTCATGTCAGAGGTTCTGAGAACGCAGTGGCGGATGGTTTATCCCGACTGTTTCATGAAGATGATGTTCCAGAACACCCGCAAGTCAGTCTTCTATCGAACTTCCCTGCGTCATTTAAAGACCTAAAATTACATCAACAAGAGGATAATGATTGTAAGAAATTATACGCTCAAGTTAAAGCAGGCACTAATAGTCCAGATTTTTCTTTACATAGAGGTCTATTAGTGTATAGTCCTCGAAAAGGTCCAAAGAACCGTGTTCTGGTTCCTGTAGCGTTGCAACCTGTCTTACTAAAGTATTATCACGACTCTCCTCTGGGCATGCATTTGGGCATTGCCAAGACTATGGAAAAACTCAATAGACAATATTATTGGCCTCATATGGGTGATGATGTGCGTAAATATATTTTGAATTGTGTTGATTGTCAGCGAGCTAAGCCCGCCCCTAAGACGAAAGTAGGTCTTCATTCAGCGGAGCCCTCCACAGCTCCCATGCAAAGACTCTTTATTGATTTCTTTGGTCCCTTAGTTCGCTCTAAACGAGGTAATGTCGGGGTTCCAGCAGTTGTCGACGGGTTTTCTAAATACGTCGTGCTTCATCCCGTGAGATCCTTGAAGTCTAATGCTGTTGTAGAATTCTTCACTAGAAACTTCTTTCCGAACTTTGGTGTTCCTGAATCCATTGTTTCGGATAATGCAAAAGCCTTTACTTCGCATATGTTTAAGAATATGTGTTTCGATTGGGGTGTTCGTCATATTACTACTTCCCCCCATTATCCAAAGCCTAACCTTTGTGAGAGGTTTTTCCGCTCGTTGAAAACAGGTCTTACCATTTTTCATAATGTTAAGCAAAATGTTTGGGATCAACATTTGCCGTTGTTTGCTTTGGGTTGTAATGATGCGGTCCATGAGTCGACTAAAACTACTCCTGCCGAATTATTTTTGGGTAGACGTATTATGCATCCCTTGGAATTAAATTGGCGCATTACGGAAGCCGATTTGGGCGATTTGAAGCAAGCCAATAAAGTTCAGAAATGGGAGGAAGCCTTCAGGAATCTTAAGATCGCAAAAGAGAACGTAGCTAATAGGTATAATCAGGATAGGAAGGACGTCTCTTATAAAGTTGGCGATCGAGTGCGTTATCGCCTTTATCCACTCAGTAATCGTGGGGAGCAACGTATGGGAAAGCTCATGTTTAAATGGTCTGAACCTTATGTTGTGAAACGCTTTCTAACACCAGTTACACTTGAGTTGGTAAGCGTCGATGGCCATGTCATGAAACAACATGTTAGTCAAGTTAAACTATGTCCTGTGGTGGATTAAAAACTAGATATTTGTTGTGAAAACATTTTGTATTATCTCACATGTTAAATTAGTATGTTTGAGGTTCCGTTTTCCTGTCTTCGCCTGTTTTTTGTTTCAGTTTACCCTTCCTTCCTTAATATTGGCATGACGACGCAACCTGGAATGTTCGGCAGTCGAGCGCTTGGTGGATCCGGCCGGCCCCCGAGTGCCCAGCTGACCGACATGGTGGTTCTGTAACTACAGATTCCTGGATAGCGGTGGAGCGGGATTGCGATCCGGCAATCCAATTATGGTATCGTCACCCTGTTCTTCACCGGGAACACCGCAGAGTTGTACTAGGGCGACTGAATCCAGATGGAATTAATTTTCAGCGCCTGTATTAGTCAACATGGAAGCGAGTGTGGTGATTGTGATTTTGGGGACGATGAAGATTTGTGTAGAAATTTACCGCTGGAATCTGATAGTGTTGATGTGCCCCTCCCAACGTGGGATTGTTCTATCGGACATTATTTTGAAATTTATGGACTGTCTTCTTTTTACCCGGAGGGCGCAGGGGGAGTTATTGAACCGAAAGTGCCTTTCTGCGGTTCAGTATGGTATCTTTGTTCTCCTCCCTACTACAGAACATTTATGAAATATGCCAATGTCCTGTGTTCCTTGTGCCTACCCCTCCCCTTTTCATCCTTTCCGCCGCGCATCTCTACGGCGCATATCCCCTCTACTTGCGAACCTTTATATACATTGTACTCTTACCGAACATTATCATTCGATCAGCCTAGCAACCGGCGTTTGGTTATTTAAAGACGGATTCAAAGGTGGAATCCAGTTCCAACTCACCATGCAACTGGAATGTTAATATGGTGGTCTATATAGACAAGTTGATTGAGGCCGAGAAGAGGTCTGTTTTGAGTTAGTCCAGCAATGTACGGAAGAAGTGATTCCTAAAGCTTGGACACGTGTGTGAGTGTGGTATTGTGTATGGTATGTTATTTATTCAGTTATTTTTACAGCTATGCTTGGTCGTTTGATCAAGAATTATCTTTTGTTATTAATTTATTGTTTTATTTAAAACCAACTTGTTTATATTAAAAGGTTATCTTTTTTAAGCAACGCCCCTCTGTTATTATTCAAGTATAAGTCGTTGTTCACTCTCCTATACTAAAATCACTCACTGTATGCTTTTAATAAGCTGTATCTATATATGTATATATGTTCATCAGGGAAAGAAAGATGAATTAATAGCTGCCTTTCGTGGGCCCGAGGCAAGCTGCTGTCTTACTGATAACTTCTTTGAATATCTGGACCACATTAATAAATACAGCAAATTACAAAGCCCGATCCCGGACAAGTGTTACGCTGAGCGTGGTTTATTAAAAGTGGGAATCATGCCAGCACAAATGGTAGCAGTTAGCGTGGTTTTGGGTTTCGTAACCCCCACAACAGGATTCAGGAAGTTTATGAAATAGTTTACAGATTAGCCATAACAGACCTTCAGCGATCAGTGTTAATCGTACTGATGCTCCAAAATTAAATTAAATAGCGTGCACCGTCCGTGTTCTTAGAACAAATCGTGAATATGCAGCGCATTCGTATCGACATCTACAACCTCTTAATTACTTTGTAATTCCTACAATTGTAAACCCACTGATAGTATTTACTAGGTGTTTCATCATAATTTTAAAAGTCGTACAAATTTGATTTTGTAAGTTCATCATCATCATCATAGTACATTCACGAATTTAGGCCATTTGTTGACCTGTTTTAGCCTCAAGAGAAACACCATCCAAAAGTCTTTTGAGTGGACGTCCTGGTCTTCTTCTTCCTGCAGGTTGATATTTTAACATTTTTTTTGGGTATTCTGTGATCTTCCATTCGATGAACATGTTGCATCCATCTAGACTTATGATCAGAAATTTTGTTTTCTAAAGGTTCCATGTGTAATTCTTTTAAGATGTCTTCATTTTTTTTTGTGTGTGATCTAGTAGTGTGTTTATATTTCTTTGCTGTGGGTCGTCATATTTCAATACCTTGTGGATTTTTTCATGTTGAGACTTGAAAGTAGTTTTGAAGTTCCTTAGGACGGGTTACTGGCCCGACGCTAAGTAGTCCAGTGGTAGGGCTGCTACCTTTTAGTCTCTGGACAGACATTAGGATACCGCATTTACTCAGTACCCGATGGAACGGTTATACCGCCGTGACTCGGTCCTCAGAGCCTCGTTTGTGAAAACGGGTTGTACCACGAGAAGGTGAGGATGAGAATTGGGTAGGAGAGGTTATATACACGTCACTACCCCTTACAACCCTTGTAAGTTCTTTTTAAATATTATTTACAAACCCGTATACAGTTTCGTCTTTTCTAATCTTTTAATTTTTTTATAATTATGTCTTTATATAGTTTCAATTTTTTTAGTTTCTTAAATATTTTTGAACATATAATTTGATAACCTATATACAGTTTTATATGTTCAGTTTTTAAAATATAATTTGTATGTGTGTATATTTTAAAAATATAATTTGAAAGTCTACATATATGGTTTTAAGGTTTTCAGTTATGAACATATTACTTCCATAAGATTATATTAGAAATTTTTGCATTAAAAACAAGTTTTTGCAATTCTCTTCAACCAAGTTCTGAACTTCCAGTCCTAGTAAAGTGTTTTTCGGTTGTTGATGTTGGCAACTTCTGGAGTTTTTTTGGGTGGTTATGGTGGCAACGTTGGAACAACATGGGAAAGTAGGAAATAAGTAATTTATCTACGATCATATTTTACGTAAATATATATATATAAAAAGTTGTAAAGAAAGCTTGAAGATCATTGGAAAATGTTTAAAACAGTACAAAACGTGTTTACAAGTGTTTAGTGCATCAGTGGCATAAGAATGTAAGTGTAGAATTGTGAGAGGCATAAAACCGACCACATCCAAAGATTTAAGTGTCGCTGCAAAACTTTTAAAATAGTACGAAATATTAATAAAGACAGAAAAAGTACCTAGAACAGCATCATATGAATGTTGTATGGGAAATTATAGAATAAATTATTCTTAAGTTCTTAAATAAACATATGGTTGATGAAAATACCAAATTTTAGAATACTTCAGATTTTCGCCTGAGCAGTTTTATCAGGTTTTGAATTTAATAGAAGACGAAATTTATGTACATCCATAATATCCCCAAGCTACAACACAAAATTTACAGCTTTTATTTATCTCTTGACTAAGTTCAAGTCACAATAACTCTTTTTTCTGTACATCTCTGTACTCCTTCATGCTCATATTGTATAGAACTCGATGATTTGCAACAAAACTATCTAACTTTCGTCGTTAAAATTGGAAAGTTATAAAACATGTACTGTATTTCCGACATTTTGTCATAAAATCTTAGTTTGTTTCTAGAAATTACACCAATGAGTACGGGTAATATCTTCTATATTCTTTGTTTGCGCTGGCAAATTGCGTCCTGGATTCAAGAAATGCAAATACACGACGCGACATGTCAGCGCAAAATTTTTCGCGCCAGCAATTTGCATTGTAGAAGATTAATGATCTTGAAATTAATGCAAAAAATAGGAACATTAGAGAATGATGTCAGGGAATTAGTATAGAGAAGAAAGGGTTTCAGGCTAGAACAAACATAATTCGGAATGAAAATGGGGATATGATTGCAGATTCCAGGAGTATATTAAATAGATGGAAAAGTTACTTTAATCAGCTATTAAATGTACATACAGAACAGGACATTGAGGAGGATAATTTACAGACAGCAGAAATGCTAGTCGCAGAACCAAGTGCATTAGAGGTTGAAATGGTGATTGAAAAATTGAAGATGTATAAAGCATCCGGTTCAGATGAGATCCCAGCTGAACTGATAAAATCAGGGGGAGAAAAATTGATGGACAAGATATGCTGTGCTTAGTATGATTTGGAGAAAATAAGCTCTTCCACACGAATGGAAGGAGTCAATTATCGTACCAATTTATAAGAAAGGAGATAAAACTGATTGCAACAACTATAGGGGCATCTCATTACTTTCAACTTCGTACAAAATTCTAACAAATATATTAGTAAGCAGACTTACTCCCTATAATGATGACATTCAAGGAGATCATCAATGTGCATTTAGAAGAAACAGGTCTACAACAGATCAGATTTTTAGTATAAGACAGATTTTAGAAAAGAAATGGGAATATAATGGTACTGTACATCAACTATATGTAGACTTCAAAAAAGCATATGATTCAATTAAGAGGGAGAAGTTATATAGTATCCTGCTGGAGTTCGGAATTCCTAAAAAGTTAGTTAGACTTATACGAATGTGTCTAAATGGCTCAATGAGTAGGGTGCGTGTAGGCAAACAGTTTTCAGACACTTTTGAAATCCAGAATGGGTTGAAGCAAGGAGATGCACTATCTCCTCTACTATTTAATTTTGTACTAGAGCATGCCATTAAATCTTTAGAGAATGAGGAAGGCTTACAACTCAATGGTATTAATAAGCTGTTAGTTTATGCTGATGTGTAGTATTATTGGCCGACAGCAAGGAGATGTTAAAGGACAACACTCACACACTATTGAATAACACTAAGAAATTTGGAGTGGAAGTAAATATCAATAAAACTAAATATATGGTCACACGTAGAAATAAATTATATAATGGATATGGACAGCTAATGACAAATGAGGGAAATTTTGAGGAAGTGGCTGAATTCAAATACCTACGAACAATAATCACAAATAGGAATGATATGCACAAAGAAATTAAACATAGGCTCAATTCTGGAAATGCATGCTATTATCCATTGCAGAGATTCTTGATGTCCCAACTACTTTCAAAAAACGTTAAACTGAAAATATATAAAACTATTATTCTACCAGTTATATTATATGGGTGCGAAACATGGACTCTTACTTTAAGAGAGGAAAGGAGATTACGAGTATTTGAGAATAAAGTACTTAGAAAATTTTTTGGACCAAAGAGAGATGAACAGACAGGTGAATGGAGAAGACTACATAACAATGAACTACATGGTCTTTATAGGAAGCCAGTTATAATAAGAACAGTTAAGTCTCGTAGACTGCGATGGGCAGGACATGTTGCACGTATGGGGAATGAAAGACTTGCATGGAAGCTTCTTGTAGGAAAGCCAGAGGGAAAACGCCCAGTTGGTAGACCAAGAATGAGGTGGGAGAATAACATTAACTATGATTTGAGGGAAGTAGATTATACGGAGAATGATTGGAAAGCATTAGCTCAGGATAGGGATGTATGGAGAGCTTATGTCCATGCGGCCATGAACCTACGGGTTCGATAGTGCCAGTGAGTAAGTAAATAATGCTATGGTTCTACGACACAACGCGCCAGCGCAAAAATTGATTCCCATGTATTTAAATGGATGTGGTTTATCTACAACGCAAATTGCTGGCGCGAAAATTTGCGCTGACATGTCGCATCGTGTATTGAAATTACTTGAATCCAGGACGCAATTTGCCAGCGGAAACAAAGAATATAGAAGATATTACCCGTACTCATTGGTGTAATTGCTAAAAACAAACTAAGATTTTATAACAAAATGTCGGAAATACAGACCTTGTTTTATAACATTCCAATTTTAACGACGAATGTTAGATAGTTTTGTTGCAAATCATCATGTTCTATATAATATGAGCATGAAGGAGTACAGAGATGTACAGAAAAAAAATAGTTATTGTGGCTTGAACTTAGTCAAGAGATAAATAAAAGCTGTAAATATCATAGAGAGCTGTAAATATTGTATTGTATCTTGGGGATATTATGGATGTACATACATTTCGTCTTCTATTAAATTCAAAACCTGATAAAACTGCTCAGGCGAAAACCTGAAGTATTATAAAATTTGATATTTTCATCAACCATATGTTTATATAAGAACTAAAGAATACTTTATTCTATAATTTCCCATACAACATTCATATGATGCTGTTGCTCTAGGTACTTTTTCTGTCTTTACTAATATTTCGTACTATTTTAAACGTTTTGCAACGATTCTTAAAACTTTTTTTATAAAGAATTTTAATATGTTTATCTATATACACAAATTATGACTTTTCCTCTCAATTTATTTTAAAATTTCTTTATTAGAATTGAAGTTGGCATACGTGAACGCTTATAAAATTAAATCCACCAAAACCAGATGGCAGGACATATGTGTAAATGACCAACATTTGCATTTAATTCCAAACCATATTTTAAGAAATAAATGTTCAATCACTTCATTTTGTTAGGTTCCGATGGGTCAGTTTAGTGTACATCAGATTAGTTTATAGTTTACTAAATAGTATGTATGTAATTTATTTTATTAGGTTATGCAGGGACAGGTCAGTATACATTCATTTTTGTAAACATATATGTGGTGCCATCTGGCGACAATTCGATAAACATAAAGCGCTGCGCCGTATGCGCTCTATGCCGCTCTATGCTCCATGCGAAACCAGTCTCACGCCGAGCGTAATGCGAGAATGCGTCACATTGGGAGCGACACGCTGTGTAATAAACCGTAGCATAAGTAAGAAAAACCACATCCACTTATGCTGTGGTTTATCTACGAAGCAACGCGCCAGCGCAAAAATTGCTCCCCATGTATTTAAATGGAAGTGGTTTATCTACAACGCAAATTGCTGGCGCAAACAAATTTGCGCTGACATGTCGCGTCGTGTTTTGGAATCTCTTGAATCCAGGACGCAATTTGCCAGCGCAAACAAAGAATATAGAAGATATTACCCGTACTCATTGGTGTAATTGCTAAAAACAAACTAAGATTTTATAACAAAATGTCGGAAATAAGTACTTGTTTTATAACTTTCCAATTTTAACGACGAAAGTTAGATAGTTTTGTTGCAAATCATCGAGTTCTATACATGTTTTATACAATATGAGCATGAAGGAGTACAGAGATGTACAGAAAAAAGTTATTCTGGCTTGAACTTAGTCAAGAGGTAAATAAAAGCTGTAAATATTGTATCTCGGCGATATCATGGATGTGCATAAATTTCGTCTTCTATTAAATTCAAAACCTGATAAAAGTGCTCAGGCGAAAATCTGAAGTATTCTAAAATTTGGTATATTCATCAACCATATGTTTATTTAAGAACAAAAGAATAATTTATTCTATAATTTTCCATACAACATTCATATGATGCTGTTGCTCTAGGTACTTTTTCTGTCTTTACTAATATTTCGAACTATTTTAATCGTTTTGCAACGACACTTGAAACTTTTTAAATGAGGAATTTTAATATGTTTATCTATGTAGACAAATTATGACTTTTCTTCTCAATTTATTTTCAAAGTTCTTTATTAGAATTGAAGTTGGCATACGTGAACGCTCATAAAATTAAATCCACCAGATGGCAGGACATATGCGTGAATGACCAACATTTGCATTTAATTCCAAACCATATTTTAAGAAATAAATGTTCAATCACTTAATTTTGTTAGATTCCGATGCGTCAGTTTAGTGTACAACAGATTAGTTTATAGTTTACTAAATAGTATGTATGTAATTTATTTTATTAGGTTATGCAGGGACAGGTTTGTATACATTAGTTTTTGTAAACACATTTGGAAATTTATTATGAACGTTGGTCATTTTGATTTTCCATATATGTGGTGCCATCTGGCGACAATTCCATAAACATATGCGCTGTAGCGTATGCGCTCCATGCGAAACCAGCCTCACGCCGAGCGAAACGCGGCGCTGGCGCTTTGCGTAGTAGATAAACCAAGTCTTTACGGTTCTCTTTGGCGACGTCTGTTTATTTAATTAAAGCAATTTGCATAGAGCACAAGATTTTTTTTCATCTTAAAAATGCTTATTAAAATAAAGAGGACGTCACCACTGAAAATTTGATTATACACTTCATCAGGAAAGAAGTAAATAAATACATGTTTTTATTTTCCATTATTGTTTGTGGGATACCAAATTATAAACAATGAGTTTGAAAGCATATCCAGTTTATATGAGAAGACCATTATTAAGGTAACAAGATATTTAGGTATTTGTATACAAAGGTAAAAAGGAAAAATTTTATATGGAAAATCGTGACCGACAAACACTACTTTCGGAAAAATGAGAAAACTGTATTTGCCACGAATTGCAAGTTCTACAGAATCACAAGTGCGCATTCGCGAGTTGGTGTAATGGATCCGTGGCATAAGAATGTATAAGGTTCACAAGTTCACAAACCGTCCCACACAATTTTCCATCTAACATTCTTATGCTACTGATGCACTAAATACTTTTCAATCATTTATAATAAAGAATTTATTCCGAAAGTTGGGAATGTCGATTTTAGAGCCATCTACTGGAAGCTACATTGGCTTAGGTCCATTAATTGGCACATACAATTTTACACTTACATTCTTATGCCAATCATGCACTAAATACTTTTCAACCATTTATGATAATGTTTCGTACTATTTTAAACATTTTGGAACCATTTTACAAACATTTCTTACGATTTTTAAATATTTATAAATTATGCGAAATTTGTGCATTGGGTTCTAGAAATGTGGAAATGCTTCATGTAACATCCGCTAGGTGGCTCTCAAACATTTGAAAATAATTTCAAACCATATTTAGTGTTAGTGTACATAAAATTTGTTTATAGTTTATTAAATAATACACATCTAAATTATTTTGTTAGGTTAGGGAATGGGAAGTTGGTTTATGTAAATTTTTTGGGTGAGGTAGGTTTTATGCCCGTCACAATTCTACACTTACATTCTTATGCCACTGATGCACTAAACACGTTTTGTACTGTTTTAAACATTTTGCAACGATCTACAAGCTTTCTTTACAATATTTTATATTTATATATTTACATAAAACATGATCGTGGATACATTACTTACTTGCTACTTTGCCATGTTGTTCCAACATTGCCAACATTTGAAAATAATTTCAAACTATATTTAGTGTTAGTGTACTTAAAATTAGTTTATAGTTTATTAAATAGTGTGCATGTAAATTGTTTTCTTAGGTTAGGAAATGGGAAGTTGGTTTATGTCTATTTTTTTTTAAGCATTTGGGAATAAATAATATGCATGTAAATAATTTTCTTTCATTAGGAAATGGAAAGTTAGTTTACATCCATTTTTTTTTTCATTTGGGAATTTATTCCCAAAGTTGGTAACGCCGACTGCAGAGCCATCTACCGGAGGCTATATTAACCATTACAGCAACTCGTGCATGCGCACTGCGATTCTGTGGAACTTAAAAGGATTCGTGTCCGGCACAAACCCGACTTTTACCCATTTTTTTTTTTAGCATTTTGGAATAAATAATATGCATGTAAATTGTTTTCTTTGGTTAGGAAATGGCAAGTTAGTTAACGTTCATTTTTTTTTAGCATTTCGGAATTTATTCCCAAAGTTGGTAATGCCAACTGCAGAGCCATCTACCAGAAGCTACATTAACCATTACAGCAACTTGCGCATGTCCATTGCAATTCTTTAGAACTTAGAAGAATTCATGTGCAATGGTTTTTCCACCTTATCCGAAAATTGTGGCAGACAAATAGGTAACCTCAACCCTACTTTGTTTGGAAAAAGTTTAGTTTAATTTCACTAATTTTCAAAGTTCTACAGAATAACAGTGCGCATGCACAAACCTTTGTGGAGTTGTTGCTAGGTGAAACCATGGGGGATTCTAGTGCACCGTGCCTCCAGCACAAATTTAAGTAAAAAAACAAAACACACAGTTATTGTAGCATTATTGGGCTAAGGTCTATACCAAATTCCAGATGTCTTCGGAGCAAAGCAGTAAGCCAACCCTCTCCTCGCGTCATTGGTTGCTTTGCAAGTGTCTGGTGGGAAATCCCACATCAGCATTATTCACAATATTGCAATATAAGTCAGAGACTCTTGTCGTCCCAACTCCTTTAAAAAAAACGTAAAAATGAAAATATATAAAACTATTATTCTACCAGTTATATTATATGGATGCGAAACATGGACTCTTACTTTAAGGGAAGAAAGGAGATTATGAGTATTTGACAATAAAGTTCTTAGGAAAATGTTTGGACCAAAGGGAGATGAACAGACAGTTGAATGGAGAACACTACATAACAGTGAACTACATGGTCTTTATAGGAAGCCAGATATAATAAGAACAGTTAAGTATCGTAGACTGCGATGGGTAGGACATGTGGCACGAATGAGGAATGAAAGAGGGGCATGGAAACTTCTTATAGGAAAACCAAAGGGAAAACACCCAGTTGGTAGACCAAGAATGAGGTGGGAGAATAACATTAACTGTGATTTGAGGGAAGTAGATTATACAGGGAATGATTGGAAAACATTAGCTCAGGATATGGATGTATGGAGACCTTATGTCTGCACGACCATGAATCTACGGTTTTGATTGTGCCAGTGAGTTAGTTAGTTATTATTACAACACAAGTTCTTGTTTTTTCCCTCAGTATCACTTATGTGCTAAGTATTGATGAAGCGCTGTGTTCAGTAAAATTAAATAATAAGTGTTGAGCCTACAGTAGTGAATGTGATATATTTAGCTGGCGTGTGCAAGTGTTTTTTTAATAAGTGCAGTATCCCTTTCTCAAAAGATGTCCGATAATTCTATGCCAGGTCCTTCCAGAATGTCTCCTGTGAAGAAACATAAACAGAGGAAAGGATTTCGTTCAGGAGAAATACAGACAATTATAAACGTTTATAAAACATTGAAGGAGAACCCTTACACGGCGATTAGAGATGATTATTATTATTGGTATTTATTATTAATATTAGTATTATTTATTTTTATTATATTATTAATATTATTATTATTATTATTAGTAGTAGTAGTAGTATTACTATTATATTATTATATTAGTATTATATATTATTATTGTTACTGTTATTATTATTATTTTCATTATTAATTTCATTATTATTGGCAGTATTGAATTTCATTGTTGTTAAATATGTTATGAAACCGTAATTGCATGCCGATGTACTTGTAAGGTTTATCCACTTGTGAAACGCGCTTTTTTCGCCCTTACAACCACTGTTTACATCTGCTCCGTAGACATCTGGAACCGACTATAGTAGCCTATTTGTCGATCATGATTTTCCATACAACATTCTTATGTCACTGTTGCACTACACACTTACCATTTGTAATAATGTTTCGTATTATTTTAAACATTTTGGAACAATTCTATAAACATTTCTTACAATTTTTAAATATTTATATAATTACGTGAATATTGTGAATCGAGTTCTACAGAAATGAAGATCTTAAGAACTATTCAGGGGAAAACATTATTTGATAAAATACACAATACAGAAATTAGGGACAAATGTTATATTCAAGACATAGCCAAATTCATTATAGATAGACAAAAATATTGGAAGGGTTATATAGAAAGAATGGAAGACAACTGACTTGCAAAAAGAGCTAAAGAAGATGGACCAATGGACGGGAGAAGAACAAGAGGAAGACCAGCCAAGAGATGGATAGACAGTGAATGCACATCCAATAGTCTCCCTCCAAGGAGTGATTCAGGAATAAACAGGATGAAAATCCTACAAATTAAGATTAAGAAGAAAAGAAGATTTTACAGACGTGCAAGTGCATAATGTAACTCATGATTTTTTCTAAGTTCTACAGAATCACAGTGCACATGCGCAAAATCCTCTAATATTTAATGTAGTTTCTGCTAGATGGCTCTGAAATCGGTGTAACCAACTTTTGCAATAAATTCCCAAATGTTTATATTAAATGGACGTACACCAATTTCCCTCTTCCTAACTTAACAAAATAAATTGCATGCATATTTTTTTAATAAACTAATCTTGTCTCGTCGGAACCTAATAAAATGAAGTTAATTTCTTTTAAATTTAAACTGCATTAACACAATATAGTTTTTAAATCAATATATCTACATTCAATAGCAATATTATTTACATAACACTTTATTAGTGTACTCATCAGACCTTCTAGTAGAACTTGATGTTGTAATACCTTTCAAAATACTCTTTTATGTAAAGGCAGAGAACAAAAGAAGCACATGTAGCGAGGTTCCTTTCTCTTATGTTCACTATAAACAAGGCAAGAATTGGAGGGATGTTTATTTTCAGTTACAATTTCTAATAATTCATGTTTCCTAATGTCTCCAGATAGCCTTCCTGGTTGTCTCGTTGTGGTGTCTTAGGGATGGTTGCCTTTTCTCACACTATTTCTTCCATCGTGTGATCATAATTTTATGGCTGGCCAACAAAAAACCGTTTGAAGCAAAAAAAAAAAAATGTTCTATGACATTTTGCTACTAGTGTTTTAAAATTTGTAGACCCTAAAAGTGTTAAAGAGTACACAATTAAGAAGTCACAACACAACATTCTTGCTCTGTTTTACTGTTTTTCTGAGGATCGGGGTACTGGTCGGCCCTGTTATATCCTTCATATATTTGTTGTACTGAAATATGAAAGGTTTCTTTACTTTAACTGTTCCATTCTTGTGTTTTTTCACTGTTGCCTGTTATTGCCACACTAATATAATTATCCTAGTAGACATGTTGCCATTGATCCAGATTCAGCCCAGAGAGGAAATTATTTATTCTAATTTTAAATGATTTGAGGGAGATAAATTATTACACAGGCGACAGTTGGAAAATATTATTTTTGGATAGAGATGTATGTGGATAAAGGAAAGAGGGAAGTATAAAGACAATTAAAAATTTATTGAAAAACAAAATTTCTTGCCTCTATCAAAAGCGAAGAGACAGATAATCAAGTCTCTTGTAAAAATGGAAATCTCTGTGGTCGGTCATCTAGCACTTGACTGTAGCCCATGTGTTAATAATGCTCTTTAACAGCTACCAGTCATTATCATAGCAATTCAAATGTGTATGGGATGGGGCTGACAAATTTTGTGCAAAGGGATCTTTTTTTTTTAAGGCTTGAAATTCTTTTACATGCTGTAATTTATGACATTGGACTCACGACTTTAGACAATCATTTAAAGAAATGGTGGCCAAAACATGAATACATTTTTTTGTTTCATTCTTATTTCATAGATGCTGTAACATCTAATGTCAAATTGCTTAATATTTATTTGTTTTTAATGATACTATGAAATGATGAATACAGTAAAATGGTTGATGGTAATGAAATTCCAACCCAGCATTTTCATTAATGGTTAAAGAAAATCAAGTAAAACTCTAATGTTATGTTTGGCACTGAGATTTGAATCTGGGACTTCCTGAGTTTGGGTCTTAAATGCTACTGCTGTCACCAACTTGCTCGATATGAATATATTTGAAATGGAAGGGGTCAGTGGTCATCCTAACTGCACTAAGTTTGGAGAAAAATTGCTTTTTATTAAATTCTACATTGAGTAAAATATGTAGAGCACACATTGATAATATTTGGTATATGTCTTGTACATAAAATAAACTCTCTGCCTGCAAATGTTTACATCACTATACTTACTTACTTACTTACTCACTGGCACTATCGAACCCGTAGGTTCATGGCCGCACGGACATAAGCTCTCCATACATCCCTATCCTGTGCTAATGTTTTCCAATCATTCCCTGTATAATCTACTTCCCTCAAATCATAGTTAATGTTGTTCTCCCACCTCATTCTTGGTCTACCAACTGGGCGTTTTTCTTCTGGCTTTCCTACAAGAAGTTTCCATGCACGTCTTTCATTCCCCATACGCGCAACATGTCCTGCCCATCGCAGTCTACGGGACTTAACTGTTCTTATTATAGCTGGCCTCCTATAAAGACCATGTAGTTCATTGTTATGTAGTCTTCTCCATTCACCTGTCTGTTCATCTCTCTTTGGTCCAAAAATTTTCCTAAGAACTTTATTCTCAAATACTCGTAATCTCCTTTCCTCCCTTAAAGTAAGAGTCCATGTTTCGCACCCATATAATATAACTGGTCGAATAATAGTTTTATATATTTTCAGCTTAACGTTTTTTGAAAGGAGTTGGGACATCAAAAGTCTCTGCAATGCATAATAGCATGCATTTCCAGAATTGAGCCTATGTTTAATTTCTTTGTGCATCTCATTCCTATTTGTGATTATTGTTCCTAGGTATTTGAATTCAGCCAATTCCTCAAAATTTCCCTCATTTGTCATTAGCTGTCCATTTCCATTATATAATGTAGTTTCTCTACGTGTGACCATATATTTAGTTTTACTGATATTTACTTCCAGTCCTAATTTCTTAGTGTTACTCAATAGTGTGTGCATGTTGGCCTTTAGTATCTCCTCGCTATCGGCCAGTAGTACTACATCATCAGCATAAACTAACAGCTTATTAATACCATTCAGTTGTAAGCCTTCCTCATTCTCTAAAGATTTAATGGCATGCTCTAGTACAAAATTAAATAGTAGAGGAGATAGTGCATCTCCTTGCTTCAACCCATTCTGGATTTCAAAAGTGTCTGAAAACTGTTTGCCTACACGCACCCTACTCATTGAGCCATTTAGACACATTCGTATAAGTCTAACTAACTTTTTAGGAATTCCGAACTCCAGCAGGATACTATATAACTTCTCCCTCTTAATTGAATCATATGCTTTTTTTAAGTCTACATATAGTTGATGTACAGTACCATTATATTCCCATTTCTTTTCTAAAATCTGTCTTATACTAAAAATCTGATCTGTTGTAGACCTGTTTCTTCTAAATGCACATTGATGATCTCCTAGAATGTCATCAATATAGGGAGTAAGTCTGCTTACTAATATATTTGTAAGAATTTTGTACGAAGTCGAAAGTAATGAGATGCCCCTATAGTTGTTGCAATCAGTTTTATCTCCTTTCTTATAAATTGGTACGATAATTGATTCCTTCCATTCATCTGGAAGAGCTTCTTTTTCCCAAATCATACTAAGCAACCAGCGTATCTTGTCCATGAATTTTTCTCCCCTGATTTTATCAGTTCTGCTGGGATCTCATCTGAACCTGATGCTTTATACATCTTCAATTTTTCAATTGCCATTTCAACCTCTAATGCACTTGGCTCTGCGACTAGCATTTCTGCTGTCTGTAACTTATCCTCCTCAATGTCCTGTTCTGTATGTACATTTAATAGCTGATTAAAATAACTTTTCCATCTATTTAATATACTCTTGGAATCTGCAATCATATCCCCATTTTCATTCCGAATTATGTTTGTTCTAGCCTGAAACCCTTTCTTCTCTATACTAATTGCCTGATATAATTCTCTAATGTTCCTATTTTTTGCATTCATTTCGAGATCATTAATCTTCTCTCTCAAATATTCCCTCTTTTTACTCTTTAATAACTTGGTGGTTTCCCGTCTAACACTACCCAATTGCTCTAAATTTACCTCATTTGGCTCGTGTAACCATTTCATTTTTGCCAGCTTTCTTTTCTTTACAATGTTGGCACATTCCTCATCAAACCATTTCTTGTTTTGCCTCTTTTTTAAACAACCAATGCTTTCTGATGCTGACAATTTAATAGTATCTCTTATAGCCTCCCATTCTTTATTTATATCAGTTTCTTTTTCGTTTGCCACATTGTCATCTGAAGATTCCAGTTCTTCAAATCTATTAGCAATTTTGATTTGGTATTCTTGCCGCATTTCATCATTTTTCAAGTTTTTAAATTCATATTTTACAGAATCATCTTTAGCGTTTGTTCCTCTCATAAGCGATAGCCGTTGTCTGATTTTCACCCTGACCAGATGATGATCTAAATTGCAGTCTGTCCCTCTAACTGATCTAACATCAATGATGCTACTGTGCCAGCGTTTATCCACTAATACATGATCTATCTGGTTCCGAGTTTCTCCATCTGGGGACGTCCAGGTGTATTTATGAATATCCTTATGCTGAAATGTTGTGCTCTTAACAATGAGATTCTTTGGTGTGGCAAATGTGACTAATCTAACCCCGTTGTCGTTAGTATCTTCATGAAGACTGAATTTGCCTATTGTTGGTTGAATATATCTTCACGCCCCACTTTTGCATTAAAATCTCCTAAGACAATTTTCATATGATATCGTGAAAGGCTATCAAATAAGCATTCTAATTCTTCATAGAACTCATCCTTGATCTTGTCATCTTTATCTTCTGTGGGGGCATGTACATTTACAATTATAAAATCATATCATTTACCCTTTAGAATTATGTATGATATCCTATCACTAACAAACTTAATATCTCGGATAGCGGATAGGATCCTCCTTCTGACTAAAAAACCCGTTCCAAATGCAGGTCTTTCTGCACCACCATAGTATAATGCAAAGCTTCCTGATTCCTGACTACCTTCTCCTGGCCACCTAACTTCCTGTAAAGCGACTATATCCAAGGGCGATTTATCCAATTCCCGCGTTAATATCTCTAGTGCCCCGCTATTGTATAAAGTCCTAACATTCCATGTTCCTAGGAACATGTCCCTGTGTTTGAGCCTTTGGCATGGGTTCCCTGAAGTAGTCCCTGCCCGGAGAACCGAATGGGGGACTATTTGACCTCCGGAAAATTTTACCCCAGTTGAACCCATGTCCGCATTTCTTGACGGTTGTATTTTTACGGTGAAAGATCGTCACTCTTTCGACCAAGGTACTTATTTCGTCTGACTTATCACCTTCGACCAGTCCGGCATGGGTAACCCTATCGGCAGCAATGCTACCGCCGGCATAGCTCTCAGGATCATTTAAGCACACAAGCCACTCCACCACGACAAGGTAAAGATACCATGGAGGGATACATCACTATATTGTTTCATATGTTTAATCAAAGAAAAAGAAAAATGAGAAGGAAAAATAATACAACATAAGTAAACTAACTAAAAACACTTTTTAACTTGAATATTGCATTAATCTATGTCTTCTACGTTTGCAGCATTTATATCATCATTATCTGATTTAAGGCTGCTGTAAAATGTCTGGTGTACAGGTGGTATAAATTTCATGAGAGTATTTTGCCTTCTTTATCATCCTACCATTAGGATATTTTGTTGTCAATATTACATCTCGTAATATAGGGCACTTTCCTTTACCTTTTTGAAGGCTTATTATTTCCTCTAAAGCCAAGTCACCGAAACTGGATTTTACGTACATTACATGCCTGTTTTTTACAAAACAAAACTGAGATGCTTTTCTGATGTCTACCTTAATGCTTGTCCAGTGTCACATTTCTCTTTGTGAACATTTTATTAAAGTTACCGAAATCTTTAAAATCTAGTGCATTCATCTCAATTACTGTGAATGGTTTCTTGTACAATTCTTCTTATGAGGTGAGCCCACTATTCAGGTGTATAAACCACTTGCATTTTTTTTTTTTTTAACTTTTTCAATCATACCAAAGTCAGCATCACAGGGGAGGAAAGTGTGACCTGGTACAATGAATTTATATTCAATTTCTTCAAACCAACCCCAATCAATCATGTACAGCCAAAGTCCTATTATTGTAAAATTCTTGTTTTGACCAACACATGAATCACTGTACACTATAAGTTCCTTTTATTAGCACCTTCTTCAATCAGTGGCACAGCTTTTAATAAACAACTGGTAGCTTCGTCCACACCTCTTGAAGCAACTGATTCAGGTCAATCACACATGATTGCTCTATTGTTATTACACATGTGGATACCAAAGTTGGCATTGATAGAACACACACTCAGTTAACAAGAGAGGAGTTGAAAGTGCTTACCGCAGGTCCATTGTAATAACCAAGGATTTACTGTCTGTTGCTTTGCTTGCAAGTTTGTCTGTTTTTAGTGACTTGAATGCAGCTTCAGCTTTTCTCAGGTGCACTTCATATTCTGGTGGTTTGGCTCCATTTGCTTTCCTTCATCACACACCTTACATGTATCTGTCGATGGCAATTTAAAACCAATATTAAATTCAGTATTAAAAATTTTATGAAAAGTGTGTTCTCTTACTGGTTCTAAATTATTATCCTTGCACTTCTTAACATAAAGTTTGTACATTTCTGATACTGAGTGTACAACAGTTATGTACAATTTATTTGGATTGGATCGCCGACTGTAATGTGATGTGTATTTTGGAAGTTTGTCTATTGTTTTCTTTACAAAAGCCTTTATGGTCTATTTTTATGTAAACCACGCTTGTCTATTTGAGGTGTGTTCAAACCATTGTTACATGATGAATCCTCTAAATTATTGTTACATGAAATAAAAGAACAATTAAAATTTTACCCACCAAATTCCCTATGAAACTATCTTAATATATAGAAATTACGTGTCACATTGTTTGTCCGTGATGGAATCCTAAACTACTGAACTGATTTTAATAAAATATTGCACACTGTGTGCAGTTTGATCCAACTTAGACTTAAGGAAGTTTATAATTAAATTTATAGTCGCATTATTTTTATTGCAAATTATTTGTTTATTATTTAACAAAGAGTTATAATTATCTGTGAGTTCCATACGATTCTAACAGATGGCTGTGTAAGGTAATTGGTTTATTATTTAACCAGGTGGCTGTGCTTTTTGTTGCAACCGCGAATTTCAATTGAATTACAAATATTTATTATTTCATAATTTAAGTGTGTTCAGTGTTTATTTTATTTTCAATATATTGATAATAATATTAATTTCGTGTGTAAGTATTAGTTTTAAATAATCTGGCTGAAAGACAGCAACTTAATTTAAATTTAACTGGACCGAGAAGAGACATTGAACAATATGGCAAATCAGTTCTAGAGACCATGAATGATAAGATATCAAGTGAATTTCCACAAATTGGCATAGGCCTATTTGACATGAATCTTACATTTAAGAAGAATGTCAGTTTAAAAACATATGAAGTTCCTAAGGAACGGAATAACAGAATTGTAAGTAAGTCTGTTAGTTATAATAATATGCCTAATATTACAGAAACAATCTCCATGCCTCAATTAAATGAACAACAAGATGACTATAATATATCACAAGATGATATTACTATACAGAGACTTTTTGTTGATGATGAGAATCCAAACCGCCAACAAGATCGTAAAAAAAAACGAAAGTATAATGAAATCAGCAAGCCTCCTCAAAATATCCCATCAATAAATGTATATAATCCTTATGATACACTTATGGATGATACTGAGAATGCAGACAACGTAAATTCATCTCAATCAACACAACCACTTCCACATAAACCACCACCCATATTTATACTGGGTGTACGAGGGTCATACTGAAAGTTGTGAGCAACTCATTGTTAAAATTCAAATTTCAACAGTGTAACAAAAACAACTGCAGATCGTAATCTACATACTTTATACCACAACATTGCCTTTTGTGGTGTCATAGCTTCTATCATGTGACCACAAGCAGTGTTTCCAAAATGACAGACATCAATGTTTCGTTTCGACAGCACACTGTCATTGAATTCCTTGTTAAAGAGGAACAATCTGCTGTTGATGTTCACCAAAGACTTCAATGTGCTTACGGAGATGCCTGCATGGGTGCCAGCAGTGTTAGGAGATGGGTGAAACATTTTAAAGATGGGAACACAAGTATCAAAGATGAGCCTCGTAGCGGTCGCCCACGCTCTGCCTCCACGGATTGCAACAAGGAAATAGTTGATGCGCTCATTAGAGACGACAGGCATATCACAGTGAATGAAATCGCTACAAAACTTCCAGTAGGACACAGTGCAGTGCAAGAGATGATTCACAGCTTAGGTTACCGAAAAGTTAGTGCCCGTTGGGTTCCACGTTTATTGAGTGAAGACCACAAACTTCAGAGAAGAACCATCACCCATAACCTTCTTCAGAGATTTCGAAATGAAGGTGATGATTTTTTGACGAGTATTGTGACAGGTGACGAAAGCTGGTTTCATCGCTACGAACCTGAAACAAAATGCCAGAGTATGGAATGGCACCACTTGAATTCGCCATCAAAGAAAAAAGCGAAGACAGTGCAATCTGTTGGGAAAGTTATGGGCAGTGTGTTCTGGGATGTGCAAGGTTGCATTCTGGTTGAATTTCTTGAACCTGGACAAACCATAAATGCTGCCTGCTATATGCAGACACTTGTGAAGCTCCGTCGTGCATTGCACGACAAATGCCCTGGAAGGAAGATCATTCTGCAACACGATAACGTGCGTCCTCACACTGCTCGTGCCACTGTGGAGATCAGGACATTTGGGTGGGAAACTCTTCCACATCCTCCCTATAGTCCCGATTTGGCACCCTCCGACTACCATCTTTTCGGTTCTGTGAAGGAGCAGATGAGAGGCCAACGCTACGAGATGCTGGAGGATATTTGGAAAGCAGTGCGTCAGTGTCTTCGAGCAGCTGGAATGGACTTCTATCATAAGGGAATTTTCAAGCTTGTAGAACTCTGGACAAAATGTGTGCAAAGAAATGGAGACTATGTTGAAAAGTAGCACAAAGGTCTGTAGATTAACATGGTGTACTTGGTTTGTCTAAAATAAATATTATGATTCTTTAAAAAAATGTTGCTCATGACTTTCAGTATGACCCTCGTAGTTAACGTACCAGAACTAAAAAATTGTGTAAACCAAAAACTTTCTGATTTAGATTTCTCACTTAGTTTACTACAACATAATTTAATGTATATCTTAGCCACAGCAACGCTTGGCTGGGACTTATATATATATATATATATATATAAAACAAAGTCGGATTAGTTACATTATTTATAACTCAAGAACGGCTGGACTGATTTTTATGATCTTTGGTTTGTTGTATTTGTTTCTGCCCCAAATAGCAGATAACCATTAAAACATTGGAAAAATTAACGTAAAAATATTTAAAGGCGATACGATGTTCGCCGGGCAGCTAGTATAAAATAAAACAAATTATTATACACACCTCTGAGACTTCTTAAAAAACATTTGCTGGTTATGCAATGTACTGTACAGAATGCAGTCCTGCATGACTGAGGTTTACTACCACTCTCTGGATCTTTTACATAATATTTATGTTTCATTTCTTTGAAAAAAAAAATTGGGGTGCTCTTATATGCTTTCTGCAGCTATGTCTCTCAACAAGTCCAAATAAATGTGCGTTTTGAATATTGTAATTTGTTAATTTATAAAAATCACAAAATATGGTTTCTTTTGTTTCTTTCATAAGTTTTTGATAAACACAGTATGTAATTTGACAACAGTGTTCAATATTAACAGGCTTTTACTTTGAATTAAATTCCCAGATGCCGATATATATTCCTTTCCACTGTTGCATACAATTTTTTGCTTTGTTTTTATTCCACTCTTGCACATTTCTTTTTCTTTTCATAGATTGTATTATACTATTTCCATTCACACAAGAACCTGCTGCATCAGCCATTCTACATTTATGATCTTTGCCGTCAGTAGTTGCAGCGGACAGTTTATGGTCACGTGTGAACAGTTGGGATGGGCCTTTATTTCCTGCATGCGTGAAGAAGTTAGAAATTTTTCTTATACATAAAGTCTCATATATTACTTTTTGAGCAAAGTTAGAATTATGAGCTTCTAAAGATTAACAGAAGATGGCCACAGAATACATAATCTGCAAATAACTAAAAATCAACCATTGGTTGGGATGGGCCCTTATTCCACTGAGCCCCTAAACCCAATGGGTAAAGAAAATCAAGTAAAACTCTCATGTTATTTGGCACTGAGATTTGAATCTGGGACTTCTGAGTATGGGTCTTAAAATGCTATTGCTTTCACCAACTTGCTCAATATGAATATATTTGAAATTATCAATTGAGTTGGTGTTTACTTGATGAAAATCCATATTTATTAATTAAATAAAAATAAAACTATGT
Source organism: Diploptera punctata (assembly GCA_030220185.1). Lineage (NCBI taxonomy): Eukaryota > Metazoa > Arthropoda > Insecta > Blattodea > Blaberidae > Diploptera > Diploptera punctata. The sequence goes on along the minus strand of JASPKZ010000815.1, from coordinate 1,342,443 downwards.
TTTATTTTTGTTTAATTAATATTTGAAATTGTTTTAACATTTAAGTCGAATTTAACAATTAAATAGAATAAAATTGGTTATTTATCTGATCTGGGAAAGCCCATTAAAAATTGAAGAGAGTTGGGTAATCAAATTTTAATCTAGGATGAGAGACATTTGTTAGCTTTTTAAGTTTAAGACTGATCAATATTACCATTCTCATTTGGTTTTAAGTGAATGGAGGTTTGTGTGATAACCAAAAGTGGCATGAAAGAGTGACATATTGTAGTAAATTACTGGGAGTTATTAATATATTGTTGTTGATTTCAATTAAAGGGGTTTGGAAGGACTTTAACCCTTCAGAGCGGATGGAGTTAAATGGCCGGGAATACTCTGATGCGGGAGGAAGTTCACCGGTATTTAAATTCAGCCGTTCAGTGCCAGTATTCCAATAATGCATTTAAATTGATATATCTTGAGTAATTTAAATGTTTTTGCAATTCGTTTATGGTGAACCCTTAATATAATATTTAATTAATTAAATTTGTTACGGTTCTCACGTAACATCTCTGCATTTTTTGCAGACTTATTTATGGTTGTTGTGCCACAGTTGAAATAGGTCCTTTTTGTAAATTTCTCACATAAGTGACACAGTGAATTGCACTAGGGATTCTTTGAAGAATTCAGAGAACCAGCTTTACCTAACAACACAACAAAATATTTACACAAAGAGAAGGGTCTTAAAAAAAAAATTAACTTCAAAAATCTTCAAAATGTAAACCAGCTGTTTGACACTCGGGCAACAATAAGTGTATTTTTTTTCCTTGTGTTTACTTTGTTCATGTTTATTACAAACACATTGCTTCTATGCGCTGACCTTCTTTCTTGTAGGGGTGGCAGCCTTCTCCAAATGTGTCTTTCTAACACTTTGGAAACATTATTTTAGGTCGTGTGCCTTCAAAAAATTGTCTTTCTACACATGAGACCTGTTGTGCTAAAAGACTTTCATCAACCCTAAATTTCAATGTCTTTCTTCTGGTTTCCAAACTGAAACCAGTTGATGAAATATGACTATAATAGTTTCACCGGAGGTGTGGACTTAAAAGATCAACATGCTACAAGCCGGAAGATCGAGGGTTTGAGTCCCGGTGGATCAGAATTTTTAAACTGAATCAAACCTTCAGGCGGCACTGTGACCCCGGGGGTGACTCAGTCTCCAACTGAAATGAGTACCAGATGCTTGTTATGGGCCGTCAGACAGAGATAAGTACTCGGCTTACACCAATTACCGATAGTCTAGAAAAAGTGGGAGTCTTAACCTCCTAATATCCCAAGAACCTTCTAAGGTCTGTAGTGGACCAGTTTACCTTTTAGATACTGACTGAATTGTAGACTAACTACCTTTCCATAATGTAAGGATATCGTCATTTGAAATATATATATATATATATATATATATATATATATATATATCTGAAATTTACTGTTGTGGTCCTGTACTATAGCGTAAATCAGAAATAACTTTGTTGGGCCTTTATATATACTGAATTTTGCGACATTATTATTAAAAATGAAGAGATTTGAAAATAGATTCAATTTGATAGACAAGCTAATCTACAAAAAAAAGGCGAATTTAGTTTTATAAGAAATCCTTTATCAAGTTATAAATTTTAAGAAAAATGTCAGAGGCCGCAAGAATAAATGCAAATATAAAATTATTTTAACTTGTTACTGAGGGCCATAATCAGTTAATATATGCACTAATATAAACTTTGAAGTCTCTACATAAAATTTGTATAAACGGTAAATAGTTAATGTAAACACAAAGGTCATAATTACAGTTTAAAGCAGTGCGTGTAGCTAGCGTACACGTCACGTCGTTCCGCATTTGGTGAAGAATTCAACTTGCGTACATGTCATGTCGCTCCACGCTGATGGGTTAAAAATTGAAGAGAGTTGGGTAATCAAATTGTAATCTAGGATGAGAGACATTTGTTAGCTTTTTAAGTTTAAGACTGATCAATATTACCATTCTCATTTGGTTTTAAGTGAATGGAGGTTTGTGTGATAACCAAAAGTGGCATGAAAGAGTGACATATTGTAGTAAATTACTGGGAGTTATTAATATATTGTTGTTGATTTCAATTAAAGGGGTTTGGAAGGACTAAAACAGATTTTATTTTTTCTCTTTTAAGTACAATGGATGTAAAATGTCCATATTTTCATGTGATATATGGGGATCTTTGACCACAAAGAGTATAATTGGACTATATTTGAGAGGTGTAAAATTAATAGTAAAAACATCAATATAGTTAGATTGCTTGATTATATTATTTTTGGTCTGGACATCTTACCTCAATATTAATGTTGATTTGTTCTTGGACATGTTGAGGTAAGATGTCCAGACCAAAAATAATATAATTAAAATAACCTCAAAATATAACTTCCTAAAATTAAATATTAGATTGCTTGATTTTATTGAAAATATATGCTCATCTTAATTACTCATTTAGATTTTCCAATTTTTTAATTCTCAAACATAGGTATAAAATTGTTAATTGATATTCTTGTTATATAGGGCTAGGCTATTTTTTAACTCGGATTCTATGGATATAAAAGTATAGGCTAAGGTATCATTTTGATACTATTATTTAAAAGTGTAAAAAGGTAAAATGAACACAGTACAGCCCTTAGTAGGCCCTTGGGGATGGTTAAGACTTTCACATTTTCTAGACAATTGGCGCTAGATATATGCAGAATTGTTAGCCCTGCATCACAGCTGCCTTTACCTCCAGAACAAGTGCTAATTTCTGTTAAAGGCTGAGTTAACCCCAGGGCTATGTTGCTGCTAGAAGGTTTAGGGTTGTTAAAAAATCCCAATTCCACCAGGATTCGAATCCCTGGCCTTGTCATTTTACAACCTTTTAGTTGTGATTATGCTTAATTTCTACTGAGTTTCTCTCTGCTTAGTCGAGAATATACTTTGGTTAGTACAACCTTAGATACATTAACAGTGTTGTACACTTAGCAACAAAAAGAATGAGCCACTTAAAATGCAGAGTCTCTGTTATGTCCCACTGTGCATACTCGCTCTGGTTTACAAGGTAACATATTGTTAAATTACTTATTTTAGGAATTCTCACTATGAGGTATATTCTACCTTAATTAATATTGTTAAATGTTTTAAATATGCTGTATTTGCTTTTAATCATCTTAGATAATTAAAGAACAGTGAAGGAGACATATTTCTAGATAATCAGTTGAGTTGGTGTTTACTTGATAAAAATCCATATTTATTAATTGAATAAAAATAAAACATAGTTTTATTTGATTTTCATATTTATTATATAATTCAGTGACAGCTGTTTCGGTACGCTGAATTATATAATAAATATGAAAATCAAATAAAACTACGTTTCATTTTTATTTAACATGTGTGAAGAAGGTACAGTGTACCGAAACAGCTGTCACTGAATTATATAATAAATATGAAAATCAAATAAAACTACGTTTTATTTTTATTTCTATATATTTACGAGTATTCGACAAATGCAATATTACTCAAATTGCGACATTTCAAATAAAGTTCAACTCTCGTTCATAGTGTAAAGGTAAACAAGACAACCAGTATTTAGATACCTAGTATCTGACATTTGCATACCATAGATCATTAAAATCACTTACAAAATGATGAAATATGTGAAAGCCAGGATTCGAATCCTTTGACAATGTTTTTTATTCATTTGTATTCTCGCAAAATACATCCTATAACATTTAATTCCTGCCACATAATTGTATGTTCACTTTACACTATATTAAGTAATATTCCTGCCTTTGTAAACTCCATAACACTATTTAGCTACTGGTATAAATTTAATTTTATGTGCAGTACCACATTTTAATAATGATGCTATAGATTTATGTGATAAAAGATAATATAGCTTCATATATGTGTTTATTTATTTATTACGTATCAGTGAGGAAAAAGTTTCACCCTTCAATTAAGATATTTAGTTTATATATGTCAAGTCCAGCATAATAATAGCCCATAAAAGATGGACATAAAATAATAATAATTAATAATACTATCATTATTATTATTATTATTATTATTATTATTATTATTACTGACTCCATGGCGCAAGAGGTTAGACGCTTGCCTCTCACTGCTGGGGTCTCGAGATCAAGTCTCAGTCACTCCATGGACGAAACAGAGCTTGGGCAGGTTTTTCTTGGGGTTTTCTCCTGCCACAATTTCATTCCACCATTTTTCCACACTCATCCATTTTATTTCGTTTCATTCATCTGCCCCTGTGATGGTGCGTCAGGCGTGGTCGGCCGGCACCCTTGTCATTCACAGACCTCTATATAAGGGGTTCATCTCATCTCATCCTTTGACCCGACCCTGAGTTGGACATGAGTTTAGGGTATTATTATTGTCCATCATCTATAATAATAATAATAATAATAATAATAATAATGGGATGTATCAAAGGATGTGAAGAATATAATTACAAAATTAACTCAAAATGTACCCAAGAAAATGACATAAAATATAGAATTCAAAAAGGCAAATCAGTAATAACAATGTTAAACGAAGTTTTGTGGGATAAGAACATAAGAATAGGTACCAAATTAGAAGTTTATAAATCCGTAATTTGAAGCACGTTAACATCGGTGCAGAACTTGGCAGTGGAATACAAATTTGAGTTTAATGCTTATGTCTACTGAAATGGATTGTTTCAGATGTTCAACTAGACATTCTAAATTGGAAAAAAATTGAAATACATTCATCAGACGACAAATGGATGTCCAAAATTCATTATTAGATTTTGTGAGATACAGATAACTAGAATGGTATGGTCATATACGTAGGATGCCAGAGAACAGATTACCCAGACAAGCTTTGGAATGGATTCCACCTGGAAAAGGAAAGAGAGGTGGACCAGATTTAATTGGATGGATGATGTAAGAAGAGGTATGAGGGAGCTAGGTCTGGAAGAATTGGAATGTAAAGATAGAGAAGAATGGAGAGAGAAGATAAAAATTTAAAAAGCTTTGCCCAAAGGGCACATGGAGATGTTTTATTACATTGTAAACCTGTTTATAAATGAATAAATAATAAAAACAGTAATACTTCCAAATAGTTAGTACATTTTTTTCTTTAAGAATGGACAGACAGAATAAAATAGAAAGCATTCTAACAATTAAAAAAATTTAATCTCATTGGAAATCAAACCTGTGACCTCTTGCATATGAATCAAGCCACTAAGCACGAGCTAAGCATTTGCTGGCTAATTGTACTTGAAAGAATACTCTTCAAAGGAAGAAGGAAAACGTATTGTAGCTCTACTGTGCAATTAATTTACTCGTGTGAATCGCGTGTTAGAACTTAAAATTTTGGAGATCAAGAGTCAGCCCATTCTTTTTGTTGCTAAGTGTACATAGGGTGTATTAGAGGAAAGGTGTATTGTACATAGGGTGCATTACTGTTGATCATATGGTACAATATAGGGAAGGTAGGGCAGCATACTTTAATAAGTAGTACCAAAGTACAATAATGGAATGAAACTTTTACTTTCTTTATTCATAATTTTAATATGCATAAAAAATCTTACCATACTGTATTCTGGTGAGTGTAAAGATCATAATTATATATTTTTTATCTCTACTATGGCTTTAAATAAAAGTTGATAAAAATAGCACTGTTTATCAAAATATTTAAAATTTGCTCATCTTCGTATTTATATATTTATTTTATGTTTGAATAACTATAAATTATTTAATGTCATTATTATAAATTGTTGTAATTTGCAGATCCCCAAGAACAACCAGAAATACAGAGATGAAAAAACCAGAGGAAGCATTTCCACCAAATACTTTTAATGATATGATGAGCAGTAGTGAAATTGAAGGCATGGACATCTTGTTGAGTGTGGATGAAGTTTATAACAATGATAGGAATGACCTGGAAATTATGTTGATCAATCAAATAGAGCGCAATGAACTACCTGCTCACTTGATACCTGCTCACATCAGAGTAGTGGTTGATAGTCTACAGTCGGAAGTTAGTATGGATATTAATAACATAAGGTTCTATCTGGAAGACACAAAAATGTTAAAAAATGGACTTGATATAAAGGAAAAGACATTGAATGAAGAATTGGAAATTGTTAAAAATGATGCTAAAAAATATGAAGGTTATATCAACAGCCAGGATTATTGTGACTTCAAAAATGAGACTTGGGAATCACTTATGAATCTTGGAAGAGATGAGTTGCAGAAAAGAAATAAGAAATTAAGCAAAATGAGACACGATTTGTGGGCTCAGAACCAGGTTTTGCAAAAAAGAATGAGAGTTTGTCACAATCTATTGTGGACATTATATAATGAACAGATGAGACGCCAACAAAGACTGCAGTTACTATCATTCTCCTCTCAGAATTTGAGCAACATTGTCACACTTGAAATGAAACGTCTGCAAGACATAAGATCTACATTTGATATAATATTTAATCCAGGAATACTGCCTATGTGTCCCCAAGAAAATAATCAGACAAACATATTAAACCAACAGAAATTTGGATGTACATTTGATTTTCTTTTACGTCATAGAGTTAATAAAGGTGGATCTTTGAAAAAATACAGTGAAGTTGTTCATATTTTTGAGAAGAAATTGCCTTCATTTGAAACTGTTGAGAATTCTAGTAGAACAAAGAAAGTACTAGAAAATATTTTCAAGAAACAACTGTCTCGACTAGAAAGAGAAAATTATATTTACATGTTGAGTAATTTGCCATCAGTTTCAAATTCTCAGAAAAAACCTGTTGATGTTTCTTATTCGAGAAATGCTAGTAAAATCACATCAGGAGTGTCTCAGTATAATCTTAGTGTTAATTCTCAACAGCCACCAATTATTTATCACATACCATCTCATTTGCAACATGAATGGCAAAATCAATTTCTATATGAAAGAGAAAATATTTTAAATGGTTATATTCCAAAAGATTCAAAGACCACAATTTTGTCAAAATCAGAAAAACATGAAAGACAGACAGAAGGTTCAGATGCAAATCCTAACAAGGAGCAGACAAGAGATGCAAAACAACATGAAATTAGATCAGATGAAATGGAGAAAAAAAGAACCAACTTAAAAAATGATAAAATAAGAAGAAAAAAGGAAATTGTTCCAACAGATATGGTTTAAGATCTCAGTTAGAAAGAGATATTGATTTGAAATTTGAATTAAATGCTAATGCTAAAACAAATGAAATTAGTTGTGACATAGATTCTGGTTTGAAATCTGAAGCAGAATCACATATTCACACTAAAACAACAGAAAGTCTCAAGAATAATGATCAGAATGATGATACAGTCCTTAATGAAAAGAAAAATTTAACAGAAAAGAATGAAAATAAGTTGAAAAAATCAGAAGGACGAGAAGTTTTGAGATCTGTTATAAATTCATTGCCCAAGAATAAAACTGAGGTTAAGAATTTGAGGAATTATTCTCTTGAAAAATTATTTGAAGAAACAAAATTGACATTATCAAGCATTGTAGAAGGAACACAAGCATTACAGGGATTTTCAAAAAAGATTGGGATTTTGATGAATAAAAATAAAGATTCCAAAGTTAATGTATGCAATTTTCTTTCTAAAAGTGAAGAGGGGCAAAATATTGAACAGAAAAAGACAGAATTGATTAAATATCTTGATATCTTGCATACCTTCTTAAAGAGAAATGACAAGTGTAAAGAATTGGTAGAAGGAAGAGAATTATTACTGTTGAACTTGAATAAGAATTTTTTTATTGAAGCACTAGAAGAATTAATTCTGAAAGCTGCAAATGATATCCATGTATTGGACATACTAGAATTGAAAGTGATGGAGACAAAGGTAATTAGACAAGATGTTTCAAGAGTGATTGGCCCGGATATAGGAATGAGAAGTAAAATTGAGGAAAAGCAAAGAAGTCCCAGTAAACAGATTCAAAACTAATAGCAATGAAGTGTAATTTCTGGTGGTTGTAGCTCATTGAATATTAAATACTAATTCCCACAAAAACATTGGCAATTTTATATAATTTATCGATCAAAGACAAGCATAGTATTCAAATGCAAATAAAAGTTCAATAAACCTAGGTCCACAAAGTAACTATTCATAAGATAGGCACTATACAAATGTATGGTAATTTGCTTGGTATCTCAACTGTAATGTTTTTTATGATTTGTTTATGCATATGAACTAATTTCCCTTTCTTTCTTACAATGGTTCTTTGTGCCGTACAGTACAGGGATTAGTACGAGGATTCAGCAAGTCCCAACAAACAAAAAATGGCATTGTCTTGCAACCAATTAATTTCAGGACCTATGTTTACTACAACCTTTTTTTTCTCTTTATTTTTACTTCTCATGCATGTATTTTGGACCATCACTTTTGAAATGCCCTATATATTATTGTTTAGTTATTGATCTGAATCTCTAGAAGAATATGAACTGAACTCTCAATTCTGCTTCTTCCTCAAACCTGAAATTCTTATTATAGGCATAGCAAACACTCTAGATTAATTAAGTTTAATGGGAGCATAAGTGCATGTTTTGCACTCACCAGACCACATGTCATTGATAATACACCCACTAGTGAAATAAGAGTCAGTAATAATATAAAAGTTTTGTCCATTTTTTAAATATCAATAATTATTAAATAAGACAAACATTATATGCATATCCTTTGTGGTATCTTTACCTTGTTGTGGTTTGCATGCTTAAATGACCCCGAGAACTGTGCCGGCAGTAGTATTGCTGCCTCATGCCAGACACGTCGAAGGCAATAAGCCAGACGAAAAAAGTACCTTGGTCTAAAGAGTGACCATCTTTCACTGTAAAAATACAACTGTAGGTTCCAGTGGGGTAAAATTTTCTGGAGGTAAAATAATCCCCCATTTGGTTCTTTGGGAAGGACTACTTCAAGGAATCCATGCCAAAGGAACAAACATAGAGACATGTTCCTAGGAACATGGAATGTTAGGACATTATATAGTAGTAGGGCACTAGGAATATTAACACGGAGATTAGATAAATTACCCTTGGGTATTATCACTTTACAGGAAGTTAGATGGACAAGAGAAGGCAGTCAGGAATCAAGAAGCTTTACATTACTGTATTTATGCATGTATAGGCTGCACTTTTTTACCTAAAATATAAGCTTTAAAATTAGGGTGTGGCTTATACATGAAATAACTAGAAAACATGCTTCATTTTAGAACAATTTTATCAAATTAATTACAAGGCACACATACCTTACAAATACTCCAACAAATGTATCCAATATGTGTGTTGTCAGCACTTATTATTCATCACTTGATGCGTCCATGTCATTTTCATCATCACATCCACTAGAGCCCTCACTGCCTGATGAGGCAGTCTACAATGCATCGTCTTCTGTCCCGTCCATGGCATTAGAAATAGATGTCACTTTAAAACTCTTGATGACCATGTCTTGTGGTATTAATATTCCCCTGCTGCGACAATCCATTCACAGATTTGAGTGAGGGAAGGTTTCTTCAATCGTCTGCTCGACATCATTTTCTTGGAAGTGCATCTCCATTCACGGTAGAAATGGAGCATTTTAAAGGAGCGGTTAATTGAAATGTCATGTGGTTGTAACATGCCAGTCATTCCTCCAGATATCAACCATGTCACACTTTTTATGTTTCATTTTGTTTTTTACGCTTTCCGTTAAATGACCTCGGAAACTGTCATATCAACATGGATCGCTGACGTAATAGTGCATCTGGCCGCTGAAACCACACTGACTTCAACCAATCCATGTACAGTTCTTTGGTCATCCACCCTTTCTCTTGCACCCTTACCAAAATTCCTGCAGGAATTTTTTCTTTTGACAAGGTCTTTCTTTTAAAAATAACAAAAGATGCAAGTTTTCGTCCATCAGCAGTGATGCCAAGCATTACGGTGCACCATTGCTTTTCTGCTCCTGCCGTTTGCACTTGCACAGTTTTTTCACCAGCCTTATGAACAGTTGTAATCTCCTGGCATGTCGAAGAAAACAGGCATCTCATCAGCATTCCCTATTGCTCCTAGGCCACAATCATGTGTTTTCCTTAAGTTGAGGACATGTTTTTGGAATGCGAGCAGTTCTCCTGGTACATATTGGGAAGTTTCTGTGCTATTGATGTATGCCACGGAATAACAAGGTCATGCCCAGCCATAACTTGCATTAAATTCATTGCATGGGATTTTCAAATTCTTGGCCTTCAAACTGTATCATTTCGATGGATACAGAAAATCCGTCTGCCCTTGTATTTCATACGTAATCCAGGAGAACTCTTTCTAACTGAATATTTAACTTTCTTTCCGTGGAAAGATTGCCGATGTTGTGACATGTTTTCAAGTTCATGTTTTGTTTGGATCCACCATTGCACGTTTTTTTGTCTACATCAAACTTTCTTCCTGCTGTCCTATTTTCGTGTTCTTCTGCGTAGTGCACCACTTGTAGCTTGAATTTGGAGGTATAGATTGCACTACACCGACCCATGTTTACACACAGTGAACAGGAATGACAATGAATACTGTACCTACCAACTGACCGCTCCTTTTACCCTTGTGTTAAATACTGAGCGGTAGCCCAAATGTACTGTTACATAGCCGGGAACAAAAACTTTGGAATTTACAACATTGCCAGATTTAAAAGTGATGTAGGCCTACTTCTGTCTATTGCACTGATTCTTAGCAAAAATATAAGACAAATATTTTTTTCCCTAATTTATTATCGTAAAACTTGGGTGTGGCCTATACATGCGTTAATACGGTATACTATGGGGGAGCAACAAGACCTGAATTTGGAATGGGTTTTTTAGGCTGAAGAAGGATCCTGTGTACTATCCGAAATATTAAGTTTGTCAGTGATAGGTTATCTTTCTTAATTCTAAAGGGAAACGACATGATTTTGTAATTGTTTATGTACTTGGTCCCACCGAAGATAAGGATGACAAGATCAAGAATGTGTTCTATGAAGAATTAGAATGCGTATTTGATAGTCTTTCAAGTATTAATATGAAAATTGTCTTAGGAGATTTTAATACAAAAGTGGGTTGGGAAGATATATTCAAACCAACATAGGAAAATTCAGTTTTCATAAAGATAGTAACAACAATCAGGTTAGAATGGGGCTAGAATAAGTGGAATTGTTTTGGTAATACCATGTGAGTGGCCGGGGATTTACATTGCTCAACAGTTAAGTTAGGTTGTCCTAATGGATTAACCTTTAAACACCCAAGAGCCCATATGCGGGGTTTTAAATTGTAAGTCCAGTCTGCCCGCTGACCCAGCGTATGGGTTCTGAGCAGGCGGACCTGTTTGGTTGCTTGAAATTATACTGGATAATACTACTTTTGTTACATACCTTTTTTCAGGGTTATCAGATGCTTGGCAACATGATGTGAAGATAGCATTTGTTTATTAAAGGTTTGTTTTTGTGTGATAAGTCTCAAAACAATCACCAATACACAAACCGATATCACACTTTTTACACTTCACTTGCACACGTTTTCTGATTCCCCGTGCCAAACACACACGACAAATTAGTCTTTGTAAAGCTACCGGCCAATGTTGACTAAAGTTAACTTCAAGTCACGAAATGTCTGTACTCAATATACTAGGTCTACCAGGGAGTCGTCTACAGCGCTGTTCTACCATCCTGTTCCAAAAAGTCTCTGACAAGTCTAAGTCGGAAGTCTCTATGTGTTGTTTAGGCACCAATGAAGTCAGAAGAAGAAAACTGTTTAGAACAGTCAAGTCTAACAAATGAAAGAATAATTTCTTGGTTGAGAAAACCAACTATAAGAGCTGGGGGACTTGACATGCTGACCACATGTCACCCATGCACTGGCTAGATGATCATCTACCTTTGTGATTGACACATGTGGGTGTGAGGCCAAGCAGCCAGCTGGTAGGCTAAAGGCCTTCTAGGCCTGTCGCACCATGGAATTATTATTATTATTATTCTTACATTATTAGGCATCCCTTTTCTCTTAGGTCTTACTATCCTATCAACACCTCATATCCCATTAGAATAATTAGGCCAAGAAAAGGGCACATTTCTGATTCTGTCATGTCAGGGGGAAGAGTACAGTTTTCTTCACTGTCAATTCTAGTTTCACGAACCCAAGACCCTACCCGTAAGTCAGGTGTCTCACAGGTATAAGTGTCAGTTGATTGTAGCTCGTGATTGTCATTGTTATTGTCTTCGTCATTGTCACAGTCCGAGAATTTCTTATATTTCAGCAGAACTTAGTGATTTTGTACCAGACATATCGTAAACTTCACCCTGAGTCACAAAACTATGAATGAATATGGACTGTGTGTGGAATGTGACCTGTTTTTGTTTTCAAAGATTTTCTGCTTTGGGGGGAAAACTGACCGGATGCAACATAACACAAATTCTAAACAAAAGAATGCAAGAGGGTTGGAATATACCTAAATATATATATATATATATATATATATATATATATATATAGTTTTTCACTTCTAACCTGATTCACAACACTCTAAAATCCCTAATTTTATTTGGTAACTATCGTGAATTTAAAAATTCTCTCTATGGTATAAAATATCACTATGGGGTTTTGCCATGAATACCACCGATTTTACAATAATATTTAACACTTTAAACGTTGTTTGTTATTTGTGACCCCCACAGATTTTCAAATATGAGTTAATAAAATTAGCAAAGTTATAGTCAAAAGCCAAGGAGTTTAAAAGCTAGGTGGACATTTAAACCTGGGCAGCCTGCCCCATTTAAACTTGGGTGCTTAAAGGTTAATGATCAAGGTAATTTGTCAGAATCCATTGATAGACCTGTAGTCAGGCAACATATTCTCTTCAGCTTAATTTTTATCCATTTTAAAGATGGTAAAAAATTATATTTTTAATTCTGTTATTTTGCATGATGATAACTATAAGTAAGTTTAAAACACAGTGAATGATTCAGTGGAATAAAGCATGAAAGGTAAAAAAGAACCCCACTAAGAAACCATGAAGATTCTTAGGAAGATCTGGACAGAAAGTTCCATTTGTTCATAGAGGTAGGATGTCTAGCCTCATGCTCTAGCTGACTTTACTTACAATTTTTCTAATAAAAATGTGAAACAAGGATGAATAGGCCCATGGTTAGTATGGACACAAATGAGTGCAAAAAAAATCTTATCACTCTGATAATCAGGAGCAGCTTGTATTTATAAAATGCTAGTCAGTGATGGGACATTGTAAGCTAAAAAGCAAACCTTCACCTGGGATAAGAAACAAAACAAATGTTATTACAGTTCGATTAAGTATTAAAAATAATGAAAAAAGTTGCTCTTAGTAAGTGGAGAAGATGAACCCTGTAATTATATTGGTTAAAGTTATTGCTAAACTAACAGAAGAAGGTTATAAGGAGATGGAATGTGAAATGTTGCGAAAGGAGCTAGTTGCTGATATTATATATGACTTAATAAAGAGTTATAAAACGGAATCAGTTAAAGAAATTCATACTCTGGACATTGATGAAAATGAACCACGAGATGATGGTGACATGCCTCATGTACAAGAAAGCGAATCACAAGAACAATTGCCTCGTCAGAAGAAGAATCGACTACTTCACAGCATTCTGGTTCTCTTTATTGCCCGTCCCCTCCAAAAGCATCCCGGGTCATTACTTTTGAAGAAAAATGTAAGCTAATTGAGTATTGGATTCTGTCAGGCACACCAACAAACAAAAAGAAAACCTTTAACCATAGGTCATGGAGCAGAAAACCTTTAACCATAGGTCATGGAGCAGTATGAAACACAGATTCTCATGGCTAACAAAGGAAAGCCAACTCTACAAAATGAAGCAAGCAGTTGAGCAACAAAATGATGTTATAAATAAAATGAAAAGTGTGTACCGAAGAGCATTGAAGAATTCTGGTGGCGGTCTAGAAATGAAATTGTAAAAGAAAGTGACATAAAGAGAATTGCACTCGAAACAGCTAGTGATTTGGTGGGCACAGATCAAAAATCTACTTCTAAGCAAGTCCTTCCTGGTTACATAAGTTTAAAAAGTATTATAAGATTGTCAGCCACAAAATAACATCATATGTTAGGTACATAACATGACAGTTATTGAAAAATCAATACTAACCTTCTGACATGAGTTCACATCACTTATGGACAAAAACACTGATGAACAGGTTTTTAATGCAGATGAAAATGGTTTCAATAAGGAGATGTCTTTTGGCAGAACATTAGAATGTCAAGGAACCAGTAAAGTGTATAGTTCATAGTTAAATATGGGAAGTAACATTATGAGGGGGGCACGCCGTAGCATAGTGGTTAAGGCACTGCGCTACAAGCCGGAAGGTCGAGGGTTCGAGTCCCGGTGGGGTCAGGATTTTTAAACTGACCCAAACCTTCTGGCGGCACTATGGCCCTGGGGTCGACTCAGCCTCTAACTGAAATGAGTACCAGATGCTTGTTCTGGGGTAAAGGCGGCCGTCACGCAGGGCTGACAACCCGGCTGACATCAAGTGCCGAGTCAAGAAAAAGTGGGAGCCTTAACCTCCTACCACCCCAAGGGCCTCCTGAGGCCTGTAGTGGGATCACTTTACCTTTAACATTATGAGGTTCTTAGTTCGTAAATTAATGAGTCATTTTTTAACATCTTACCTCATATTTTATGTTTCTTCAAACACAGGAACTAGTTTTCGAGAGAAAGATCTCTCTCATTTTCAACCGACATTATGACTACCGGATTTTCGTTGGAATCTCCATCAATAATGTTGCCATCTGATGTTGATTTGATGAACTTTGAGATGAGGTCATGTTCATCAGGAATCTTGAAATTCATCATCATCATCATAGTACATTCACGAATTTAGGTCATTTGTTGACCTGTTTCGGCCTCAAGAGAAACACCATCCAAAAGTATTTTGAGTGGACGTCCTGGTCTTCTTCTTCCTGCAGTTGCAGCACATAGTTTATTGGAGAATCATAAAATTGAAAAAGAAGCCCTACTTTTAAAACATTTGGAAAAACCTTTAGAATTGACAATTAGGGAGAAGATATATATTCAGAAGAACAAATTTAGATCTTGAAATTCATGGATCTAAATTTGTTCTTCTGAATATATATCTTCTCCCTAATTGTCAATTCTAAAGGTTTTTCCAAATGTTTTAAAAGTAGGGCTTCTTTTTCAATTTTATGATTCTCCAATAAACTATGTGCTGCAATAGCTGATAGAAATATTAAAAATGGTGAAATTGAAAAATCAGCTATTGCAGCACATAGTTTATTGGAGAATCATAAAATTGAAAAAGAAGCCCTACTTTTAAAACATTTGAAAAAACCTTTAGAATTGACAATTTGGGAGAAGATATATATTCAGAAGAACAAATTTAGATCCATGAATTTCGAGATTCCTGATGAACGTGACCTCATCTCAAAGTTCATCAAATCAACACCAGATGGCAATGTTATTGATGGAGATTCCAACGAAAATCCGGTAGTCATAATGTCGGTTGAAAATGAGAGAGATCCTTCTCTCAAAAACTAGTTCCCGTGTTTGAAGAAACATAAAATATGAGGTTCCGATTGAGGGTCTTTCCACTTTTCAGCGGTTGCCCTTTTGCCAGCCGGCTGCTGGCCCTTCACATCCACATGTGTCAATCACAGAGGTAGATGATCAACAGCCAGTGTAGGGGTGACATGTGGTTAGCATGTCGAGTCCCCCAGCCGTTATAGCTGGTTCCTCAACCTGGAGCCGCTACTTATTGTAGCTACCCAATTGCCTCACGATGCTGGGTGGGCACCGGTCCCATACTGGCCAAAATACCATGAGAAAATTTCTTCCCCCATGGAGACTCGAACCAGCGCAAGTCCCGTAGCTCTGCGCCAAGGCTTCCTACCTTAACCGCTCGGCTACGGCGCGGGACAAAATATGAGGTAAGATGTTAAAAAATGACTCATTAATTTATGAAAGTGTATAGTGTTGTACAATCAAAAGAGGCTACTACACACTCCTACACTATATTGCCGGTGGTGTCAAGAGCTGGAAAACTGATGCCAAAGTTACTTCTGATACAAACTCAAATATTCTGAGTTGTTACACGCTTTATATTAGCTTGACCTGTATCTATCTATCTATGTAACTGAATCTTTGAACACGATTTTCACCCACTTAAAATAATTGGATCGACTTGAAATTTTGTATACTTGTAAAGGACCCGTGACAATACAATAATTTCATATTTATTTTCTAAAATCCTGGCCAGAATCATCAGAAAATCAAGCAAAAGTGTCTGTATTTATGTAACGGAATTTTTGAACACGATTTTCACCCACTTACAAATATTGGATAGACTTGAAACTTTGTATACTTGTAAAAGACCCGTGACAATACAATAACTTCATATTTATTTTCTAAAATCCTGGCCAGAATCGTCAGAAAATCAGAAAAAAGTGTCTTTGTATTTATGTAATGGAATTTTTGAACACGATTTTCACCCACTTAGAAACATTGGATCGACTTGAAACTTTGTATACTTGTAAAGGACCCGTGACAATGCAATAATTTCATATTTATTTTCTAAAATCCTGGCCAGAATCATCAGAAAATCAAAAAGTGTCTTTGTATTTATGTAACGGAATCTTTGAACACGATTTTCACCCATTTAGAAACATTGGATCGACTTGAAACTTTGTATACTTGTAAAGGACCCATGACACTACAATAATTTCATATTTTGTTTCTAAAATCGTGGCCAGAATCATCAGAAAATAAAAAAAATTAAAACTGGTATAATAGGTTGCGGACTTGTCGACTTTTTAGTCAATCGTTGTAAGAGCTCAGTTAGTAGAGCGGTGGATTAGTGGTATATAATTTCAGTAATCCATAGGTCGCTGATTGAAATCCGGCTGGGGAGGATTTTTTTTTAGAAGAGTAATACTTTTAGCTCATACTACAATAGTATCGAATTTAAAATATTTACATTTTTATCTTATTCTGTAAAATATTAAAAATAAAAAATAAATAATAGTTTTAAAAAACTAAAACAACACGCTTTATTAGAAAACCAAACTAAAAAAATGAAAAATAATTTTAATTTCCAACATGCTTGGGATAAAATTAAAGGGTTCAACAAAAGAATAATCTCAAACACATATAGAATAAAACTAGAGTTATCAAGAAAAAGAAAATAATTTTACCATCAAAAGCGTGGGGTCCTTTTTATGATTTTTACATTTTCTTCTTAGAGACTTTACGTTTACCAATCTGTTTATTATCAAAATTATTAATTGATATAGAGCACCCCACGCTTTTGATGGTAAAATTATTTTCTTTTTCTTGATAACTCTAGTTTTATTCTATATGTGTTGGAGATTATTCTTTTGTTGACCCCTTTAATTTTATCCCAAGCGTATTGGAAATTAAAATTATTTTTCATTTTTTTAGTTCGGTTTTCTAATAAAGCGTGTTGTTTTAGTTTTTTAAAACTATTATTAATTTTTTACTCACCTCAGATTTCTTGACTTCCACACAGACCCAGGGTTTTGTCACACCTTTTGTACATTCTCGATGTGAAAACACGTTCACAACTGCCGTCCAAATAATAATGTTTCACATATGCAATTAAAAGGATGTATAATTTCCATTATCAGAATCCATTGGTTAGTCCTGTAGTTCACACATGAGTCCCTATGTCAAAATTGTTGATTTAGCTAACTCTTTCATCCAGTGGAAAGTTACAGAAATACTGTATGTGTTTTAATTTTTTCAGGATCTGAAACTGAAGGATATAGCAAGGGTATTGAAATCGGTTCAAGATTTAATTCAGTGTGAGGATGATGATTCCAGATCTGAAAACTGTGACCTATGCACACCAATTTCATGTTAATATTATGAAATAACCATTTTGTATTTTTTGTTTTAATCAATATTTTATTACTTTTGTATTCATATTTAACCTTGCTCATTTTAATTTTAAATGCAATTATATGTATTTCTACTTAAGTGACAGTTACACTCTTCTCCAATATATGGATTTGATAGATTTAATAAAATTAACCAGTTAATATTGTTATTTAGAATTGACTTTGTCACAAAAACAATTATATTTTTATAAAGTTATGATGTAAAATTTTGGAGGAATAACAATGCAAAAAAAAAAATATTATTTTGAGTTATTGATATTGCTTCCCAAATTGAGTCTTGCTTTTTTTGCATCCAAAAATCCTTGTCTCTAATCTTGATTTCCAACTTTATCAAGAGGCTTAGGGATAGCGACATGGTGATGTACCACTGCATAAGGCAAATGAAAATAATAAACAATAGTTTTAAAAAACTAAAAGAACACGCTTTATTAGAAAACTAAAAAAATGAAAAATAATTTTAATTTCCTACGCATGGGATAAAATAAAGTGGTCAACAAAAAAATCATCTCCAACACATATAGAATAAAATTAGAGTTATCAACATAAATAAAATAATTTTACCACCAAAAGCGTGGGGTGATTTTTATGATTTTTACATTTTCTTCTTAGAGAGCTTACTTTTACCAATATCTGTTTATTATCAAATATATTAATTGATATAGAGCACCCCATGCTTACAAATAGGCATTATAAGCTGAAATAGGCATTTATAGGCAAAATGAACTTTATGGAAAACAACTAAAACAACTCTAGGGTCATTGGTATGAACGTATATGAAGTCACTTTTACAATATCTATAATAAATAAGTATAGGCATTTTCCCTAACATCCGGTCTCTACTCATGAGTTGTAAGAATTAGATAGATCAATAGAGAGGAATGAAAATAGAAAAAGATCTCCTAGGCCTCAAATGCTGTAATACTATTAGAGTCGAAAAACAAGAGTTAGCTAAGAGAGGCTATATACAGAAAAGATAAAAGTAAGGAGCAAAACACAAGTAAGTGGAAGCAATGTTTTGCTCAGCTTGGGCACCTTGTGGTCCCCATCCACATATCCCCTAGATGAGGACTCCTGAGGAGAAATTGAAATTTTATATTTCTTGGCTATGTCCACCACTGTGATCTTGAGATAGTGTGCTACCTTTTTATGTAGTGGGCCTGGGTTCAATCTCGTGTGAGGACAAGTTTCCTGGGTGTGGTTTTATAGGAGTTTTCTCCCCCTGTAAGACAAGTGTCAGGAAAATTTAAGGTCCAAACTGTCCTCGAACACCATATGACGATCATTATCATATTTGCCTCATCAAATTAAGTTTAGTTTAATGCCTCTGCAGGCACAGCATTACCATCATCATCATTTTCATATTATTGGTCTTTTTGACGATATCTTTAGGTCTTTTATAGGCATTTTATAGATCAACTTCCCAGACCTAGTGAATAGTTCAATGTCAGAGCTTCCTCCGAGACAACACGACATAAGAAAAACAAGATGAGAGGTTACTTACTTACAGGCACTATCGAACCCGTAGGTTCATGGCCGCACGGACATAAGCTCTCCATACATCCCTATCCTGAGCTAATGCTTTCCAATCATTCCCTGTATAATCTACTTCCCTCAAATCATAGTTAATGTTATTCTCCCACCTCATTCTTGGTCTACCGACTGAGCACCTTCCCTCTGGCTTTCCTACAAGAAGCTTCCATGCAAGTTTTTCATTCCCCATACGTGCAACATGTCCTGCCCATCGCAGTCTACAAGACTTAACTGTTCTTATTATATCTGGCTTCCTATAAAGACCATGTAGTTCATTGTTATGCAGTCTTCTCCATTCACCTGTCTGTTCATCTCTCTTTGGTCCAAAATTCTTCCTAAGTATTTTATTCTCAAATACTTGTAATCTCCTTTCCTCCCTTAAAGTAACAGTCCATGTTTCGCACCCATATAATATAACTGGTAGAATAATAGTTTTATATATTTTCAGTTTAACGTTTTTTGAAAGGAGTTGGGACATCAAGAGTCTCTGCAATGCATAATAGCACGCATTTCCAGAATTGAGCCTATGTTTAATTTCTTTGTGCATCTCATTCCTATTTGTGATTATTGTTCCTAGGTACCTGAACCCAGCCACCTCCTCAAAATTTCCCTCATTTGTCATTAGCTGTCCATTTCCATTATATAATGTATTTCTACGCAAGATGAGAGGTTACACTGCATTAATGAAGTGGAAGGAATAAAATGACAGCGAGGATCTGGAATATTTTTATCGTTGATATTAAAAACACGCATATTTTCCCTTTATTTATTCAATGAATTTGTTTAAAAATTTCAAGAGATATTTAACCGATCCTTATGTTCAATTTATCACAGGAGTTTTTTTATAACTTATAGGGAAGTTCGGGTAATGTGGACCCTTCTGTCTGAGCAAACCCTGTTAATATATTCTTTAATTGGTGCTGCCCTCGAACAGAAAATATTTTAATTTCTTCTTTGACAGGTTCAAGGCCAGTTTCTTTTATTCTTTGTGCAAAAAAGGGTTTATTTGTGATATTTATGAAAATGAACACTTTAAAAGTTTTTCAAACTAAGAATCAATTCTTAATTTTTGCTATTGAATATTACAAATGTTCAAAAAATTCCTAAATTCATTATGTAGATGCTGTTTTAATATACTGGCGGGTTTGGTTTGATGTTATGTGACGTGGTGGCTGTATAAAATAATTAAACATAACAAAGGGATTCGGTTAAAGTAGACTCTCCACAAGGACGTGGATCCACTTTACACGAATACGTATATATCTGTAAAAAGCATCTACTTAATTAATTTTTTTTAATATCCTTGTAATTTTACTAAACCCAAAGACCGTCACTTTCTGCAGATGAATGACGTGTGAATGTTATAATCAACAATAATTTTTCAAAACATTAAATAAATATCAACGCTTTTTAATCATGATCAGCCATAAATATTTTCAGAATAATGTGTGCCTGTCTGTATAAATTAATAGAGTAAATAAACTTAAAAATAGACCAAAAGCTAAGGTGGACTCTGGGGTCCACTTTACCGGAATATGGAGGTTAAAGTGGACCTTTCTTGTAATGTAAAAAAGTTTATAAATTACCATATTTGAATATAATAAATAATAACAATGCTATTTCATAGTTATAACACTAACGATAAACACTGTAATTAAACAAAATTCAAATCTCTTAATTAAATGAAGAAAAACAACAAATTCAAAACACGAGTCCAAATTACCCGAAGTTCCTCTATATAATGTAGTATGTTAAAACGGCTCTGATATATTTATAAAGATGAAAATCCAATAAAAACAGTATTCGTATCTTGTTAACAAACAACGCTAGAAAATGCATTAATTATTATTTCCCCCCACATAATTTGACAACTTTTCTACAAAACAATTGTACATTTTGCACTTCAATACAAATATATTTCGGGCAGTCAAAATAAATTGGATACTATATATACAGGGGTGGACCGCTCGAATGGACCTAATTTCAATTGCTTGTTACTGGCAAACGGTTGAAGATAGAAACTTAAAACAACGTTCATATTACAGAAAAACTCACCAAGTTTTGATATCCAGATCACCACATCTCTATATGAGCCCCAGCAGTCACTGTGACGATATCAAAGCGATGAACAATTTCTTGCCAAGTACGTTGGAGTATGTCTTCTGGAATGTTCTCAATAGCCTCTATGATGCGCTCACGAAGATCACGAAGGTCTTTGACTGGGGTGGTGTAAACTTTATCTTTGACATAGCCCCAGAGAAAGAAATCCAGTGGTGTTAAATCGGGAGATCTCGGGGGCCACGCGATTGGTCCTCCCCTACCAATCCAACGGCCAGGGAAAATGTTGTCCAAAGTCGTACGAACTTCATTGGACCAGTGGGGAGGAGCACCATCTTGCTGGAAAACGATGTTAGGCTGCAGTTGTTCAATTTGTGGAAAGAAGAACTGCTCCAGCATGTCAAGATATGTGGTACCACGAACAGTTTTCTCGGCGAAGAAAAAACGGTCCAATGACCTTATTATGTGACAAACTGCACCAAACATTCATCTTCGGACTATCACGAATATGCTCTTGAATAGCGTGAGGATTCTCCGATCCCCAGATCCGCACATTATGCCGGTTTACCTTGCCTGACAAATGGAAAGTGGCTTCGTCCGAGAAGAAAATCTTGGTCATGAAGTCAGGATCAGCGCCGAGACGGTCCAGCATCGTATTGGCGAATTCCACTCGTTTCGGCATGTCATTCGGCTCCAGACGTTGCACTAACTGCACTTTATATGCGTGCAGTTTGAGGCGTTTGTGGACAATCCGTTGTAATGTCGATTTTGGTATTTGAAGTTCCCGCGAAGCTCTTCTTAATGACTTCCGGGGGCTTCGCTCAAATGCGGCTTGAACATTTGCTACCATTTCATCGGATGCTCTGCGACCACCACCATGCTTCTTCAACACAGATCCTGTAGCTAATAATGTATCACGCCACTTCTTTATGCTTCTAGCAGTTGGAGCATCACGGTTAAACACACGCCGGAACTCCCTTTGAACTCTAATGATTGATTTAAACTCCGCATACCACAAAACAGCTTGCGCTTTCATCTGCGGAGTCGCCATTTTCACAAACAATTAAATCTAAGAACGAGAAACGTATCTTTGTGCCATCTACCGACAGGATTCGAAACTTGGTGAGTTTTTCTGTACTATGAACGTTGTTTTAAGTTTCTATCTTCAACCGTTTGCCAGTAACAAGCAATTGAAATTAGGTCCATTCGAGCGGTCCACCCTGTATTACTCTGCCAAGTTAAATATTTACGCGGAATATGTGCTAGAAATGTGGTGTCGATTCTCTTCCTTTCCTTACTATGTTGCCACTTCCTTTCACCTGTGTTGTGTTATTTGACTGGGAGGAAACCTCTTGGTAAATACTACGATTTTTAAATGATCCGACACCTTCAGTAGTTGTTGACCGAATTAATAATCCGGCAACCATATTACTACTGAGGAGTGAGCTATCCCTTCTTTGCCTTCCTCATTAAACTTATAGGCTCGAGAGGCCTATAAGGTACTTTCCCTACAAGCCAGCTGTTGGCCTCATATCCACATATATTAATCACTATGGTGAACAATCATATACCAGTATATATGTGATATTTGGTCAAAATGACGGTTCCCAACTCCGCCATTGCCGGTCCCAAGCCCGGATGAGAAAGGTGGAGGGGGAGGAGTAACACCTCGTAAAAAAAACCCTTGGTTCAGCTGGCCCGGCTGATAGTACCATGTGAGGGCCCCTTGCCAGGGAACGGTGAAGACCTCAACGGCAATGAAGGCGGAGAGGGATACCCTTAATACGGCAGATTTGGCGGAAGAGGCACCCTACCCTCACTCAGGGAAAGAGAGAGGAACCGCTGCCTTGTGGAGAAGGAGATACTTCAAAGGCTAAGGGAGCATCCCCTACAGAAAAGCATGCCTGTCCAAGAGGCATAGAGGTGGCAACCCCACCACTGAACTTACCCAACTATAGGCCGGTAACCTATAATGGGGAAATCTTTAAATACTCGAAAGACTACAGGAAATAAGCAGGCGGATAATAAAACTATGACGACAGGCAAAGAACAAAGGATTTATGATTACTGGAATTTGGCAACCTGGAAGGTAAGAGGACTTAATAAAAAAGATGAAGAATTGGTAGAGGAATTGAAGAAAAGACAAATAGACATAGCTGTTATTAGTGAGACAAAAAAGAAAGGAAGAGGATCAACAGAAATGGGAGATTATCATATGATCTATTCAGGAGTAGAAAAGACAGAAAAGAGCCAAATCTGGAATTGCTATTTTAATAAAACAAAATTGGAGAAAAAAAAAACAACTTATTCCTGGATAAGTGACAG
Organism: Diploptera punctata; assembly: GCA_030220185.1. Lineage (NCBI taxonomy): Eukaryota > Metazoa > Arthropoda > Insecta > Blattodea > Blaberidae > Diploptera > Diploptera punctata. The sequence continues at coordinate 1,318,582 of JASPKZ010000815.1, read as the reverse complement.
AATAGTAACATTAAGATTAAAGTTAGGAAGAGATATTTAACAATAATAGGAATATATGCCCCATCTACTGGAATAAAAAGGAAGCAGAGAAATTCTATAATGAATTACAAGATATAAAGGATAGAATAAATAAAAATGACCAGATGGTAATATTAGGAGACTTCAATGCCAGAATTGGAAATAAAACCATTAAAGATTTAATTGGCCCACATGGAGAAAATGAAGTAAATGATAAAGGGATAATTTTAAGAGATTTTTGTATGTGTAACCAGCTACGAATTACAAATACATTTTTGAAACATAAAGAAATACATAAGTTCACTTGGATGAGTCGGGGATCCAGATCTCTAATAGATTACATAATAGCAAGCAGAAAATTTTGGACACAAATAATGGATACGAGAGTCTATAGGGGGACAGAAATAGATTCTGATCACTTTTTAGTGGTTGGAAAAATTAGAACGAACAAACCTTATTTTAGAAGGACAGTAGAAAAGAAATCAGAAAACGAAAAATACAAAGTACAGCTATTAGAACAAGATAGTATAAGACAGTTATATGAAAATCGAATAAAACAAAACTTGAAACCAAGAGTTGGAGATGTAGAAATTGATTGGATAAAATTAAAGAATCAATAAAAAAGCAGCAAATGAATGTTTGGGAACCTCCAAAAATAGACCAAAAAATCGATTGAAAGTTTGGAATGAAGAAATAAAAGAAGCAATCAGTAATAAGAAGATAGCTTATTTAAAATGGCTTAATTCTGGTACTATTAATGATAGAATAGATTACAAACACAAAAGAGCAATAGTCAGAAAATTATCTAGAAAATTAAAAAATGAAGGATGGGAAAGTTTTATAAAAAATATAGAAAGAGATGTCACAGGAGCAAAAATATATGGTTTCAAAGTATTCCAGCGATTAAAAGAAGAGTGTACGGATAAATTGGCTATAAATGGAATGACAGCAGCAAACAATGGACACAGCATTTCAGACAGTTATTATATGCAGAGGAAGAAGAAACACAATACACCTCCCTGTCCCACAGAAGAATATAATGCTATAACATTGGATTAAGTGATAGAAACTATCAAGAAAATGAAAAAACAGAAAAGCTAGTGGAGTAGATGGTATACCAATGGAGCTTTGGAAATATGGTGGGAAACCACTCTATATTAGATTGGTACAAATTTTTAATGATATATGGGCACATGGAATAATACCTCAGGACTGGAAAACATCATTAGTAATACCCATCCATAAGAAAGGAGAAAAAAGTAACTTCAAATTATAGAGGTATATCATTGTTGACAACAGCATCTAAAATATATACATCCATTTTAAAACGAAAACTTCAGAAAATTACAGAAGATAAAATTGGAGAGGAACAATGTGGATTCCGAAAAGGCCGATCGTGTATCGACGCTATATTTGTTATAAAACAACTAATTGAGAAGTGGAGAGAATTTAATATCCCCCTATATATATTATTTTTAGATTTTGAAAAGGCCTATGATAGAGTCAAACGGGACATAATGTGGAAAATATTGGAAAGCTACCAAGTCCCCAATAATATAATAAATGCTATAAAAAGTTTATATATGAAACCACATTTATAAAAGTAAAGTTAGATCATGGGAAATAAAAAGTTAAATTTGAAATTATCCAAGATTTAAGACAGGGATGTGGACAATCTCCATTACTGTTTATTCTATATCTAAATAAAATTGTCCGGGAGTAGAAAAAACTAAACCCCCCAGGAGTAAAAATATGTAGAAGAAATCAAATACAAACAATAATCTTCGCAGATGATCAAGTACTTCTAGCGGAGAATGAAGATGATTTGCAGAGATCAGTGTTTAAATTGCAGAACACCCTAGAAAAATACAACATGAAAATATCTGAAAATAAAACCAAATCCATGGCAATCACTGGAAAGGAACTTTCGAGAGTAAAAATAATAATAAATAATAAACCAATAGAACAAGTAACACACTTTAATTATTTAGGTAATAATATATCACAGTTTCATAATCAAAAAGATGTGGAAACAAATTTAGAAAAATATAACAGATTAAATGGTATAATTAGGAGAAATTTTGGAAAACAAATGAGGAAAGAAATCCAATTGAGATTTCATAATACCATAGCCAAACCTGCTCTACTATACGGAAGTGAATGCTGTACACTTCGAGCAAAAGATAAATCCCGCATTAATAGTTCACAAATGAGATTCCTCCCGATCACTAACTGGAGTAACATTAAGGGATAGAATGAAAAGTGATGAGATAAGGATGCAGTGGAATAGTAGGGAAATGGTTGAACATATACAAAATTATCAGATTAAATGGTTCCAACACGTCCAGAGAATGTCAAATTCCCGTTTACCAAAGATGATTTACCACCTCAACCCTAAAGGCAAAAGAGACCTCGGAAGACCCTTCAACCGATGGAAAAATCAGTTTTTGTAGTCGCAGAACGGGCATCATCACCCAATACTGCATTCGGAAGAAGAAGAAGAAGAAGAAGACGGTTCCCCAGACGATACAACTGGTTTTCTCAACTTGAAGCCGCTACTTATTGCAGCTATCCATTTTTTGTCGTTTTTTATATAATATATCTTGTACGTATTATACATTAAATTCGTTAAATCTAGAGTAAATCAAAATACATTATAAATATTAATTGTTTTGTATTTATAACATGTAATTGTTTATGTTTATTGTAGTTTAGATGTAAGACTATTTTTTTAAATTTTTTTAAAACCTGGTTGAGTGGCAAACAAAGCCTTAAGGCCTTAACTCTGCCAGGTAAAATAAAGCTGCTATTATTATTATTATTATTATTATTATTATTATTATTATTATTATTATTATTATTAAACTACACATGATGTTGGGTTTGGACAGTCCGAAACACCAACAAAGATCGACCCAGATCAACTCGCGTAGCACCGTAAACCGTTCAGTTGCCTCAAGATAATGAATACAGTGGGCATTTACCATAAAATGAAACACAGATTAATCTTGTAATATTCATATATTAAAGAAGTTAACCTAACATTAAAGTTAAACAATCTACATTAACTACATAATTAAATATAACTACACACTGTGTTAGCAAAGACTTACAAATTACTATTTACAATTTTAACGTTAAGTTTAAGTGCAGACAATACTAACAGTCACCTACATAAGATCTATTTACACTTTACTAAGACTTTGCTTAAAATTATTGACGGACTTAATTATAGCGATAACTGTGATACTGAAATGAACTGATTTCAATGTAACTGCTACACGGAGATATGTATAATGTTGACACATAAAAACATTAGGAAAATAAGTCAGATGTGTTGCTGATGTGGATGCATCTACATTATTGAAAAGGCATTTTTGACAAAATTATAACTCTCGTTCACGGAAATCCAGAATTTATTTAGGCAAACGGTCGTGTGTGGGATAAAATACTGTGATAAAGCTATGACCTCTCTCCCGATGGAGAATCCCAGTATTATTCAACGTTTTCTCTCTGGAGTCGGGAAAATGAAGTGGGATCTTTTCACCTCTTCTCCCACTGGAGGATCCCGATATTTCTTGGAGTATTTCCCTCGGGAGTTGGGGAAATTTGTGGGACGTTTTCTCCTCTTCTCCCACTGGAGGATTCCGATATTTGTTCGAGTATTTCCCTCGGGAGTCGGGGAAATCTGTGGGACGTTTTCTCCTCTTCTCCCACTGGAGGATCCCGATATTTCTTGGATCATTTCCCTCGGGAGTCGGGGAAATTTGTGGGAAGTTTTCTCCTCTTCTCCCACTGGAGGATCCCGATATTTGTTCGAGTATTGCCCTCGGGAGTCGGGGCAGAGTTTTGTGGACTTTTTTCCTCTTCTCCCACTGGAGGATCCCGATATTTCTTGGAGTGATTTCCCTCGGGAGTCGGGGAAATTTGTGGAGGGTTTTCTCCTCTTCTCCCACTGGAGGATCCCGATATTTCTTGGAGTATTTCCCCTTCGGGAGTCGGGGAAATGTGTGGGACGTTTTCTCCTCTTCTTCCACTGGAGGCTCCCGATATTTCTTGGAGATGTTCCCTCGGGAGTAGGGGAAATTTGTGGGACGTTTTCTCCTCTTCTTCCACTGGAGGATCCCGATATTTCTTCGAGTATTTTCCCTCGGGAGTAGGGGAAATGTTGTGGACGTTTTCTCCTCTTCTCCCACTGGAGGATCCCGATATTTCTTCGAGTGTTTCCCTCGGGAGTCGGGGAAATGTTGTGGGACTGTTTCTCCTCTTCTCCCACTGGAGGATCCCGATATTTGTTCGAGTATTTCCCTCGGGAGTCGGGGAAATCTGTGGGACGTTTCTCCTCTTCTCCCACTGGAGGATCCCGATATTTTCTTGGATCATTTCCCTCGGGAGTCGGGGAAATTTGTGGGAAGTTTTCTCCTCTTCTCCCACTGGAGGATCCCGATATTTGTTCGAGTATTGCCCTCGGGAGTCGGGGCAGAGTTGTGGGACGTTTTTTCCTCTTCTCCCACTGGAGGATCCCGATATTTCTTGGAGTATTTCCCTCGGGAGTCGGGGAAACTTGGGGGACGTTTTCTCCTCTTCTCCCACTGGAGGATCCCGATATTTCTTGAGTATTTCCCCTCGGGAGGTCGGGGAAATTTGTGGGACGTTTTCTCCTCTTCTCCCACTGGAGGATCCCGATATTTCTTGGAGTATTTCCCTCGGAGTCGGGGAAATTTGTGGGAGTGTTTTCTCCTCTTCTCCCACTGGAGGATCCCGATATTTCTTGGAGTATTTCCCTCGGGAGTCGGGGAAAATTTGTGGACGGTTTCTCCTCTTCTCCCACTGGAGGATCCCGATATTTCTTCGAGTGTTTCCCTTGGGAGTCGGGGAAATTTGTGGGACGTTTCCTCCTCTTCTCCCACTGGAGGATCCCGATATTTGTTCGAGTATTTCCCTCGGGAGTCGTGGAAATTTGTGGGACGTTTTCTCCTCTTCTCCCACTGGAGGATCCCGATATTTCTTGGAGTATTTCCCTCGGGAGTCGGGGAAATTTGTGGGACGTTTTCTCCTCTTCTCCCAGTGGAGGATCCCGATATTTCTTGGATCATTTCCCTCGGGAGTCGGGGAAATTTGTGGGAAGTTTTCTCCTCTTCTCCCACTGGAGGATCCCGATATTTCTTCGAGTATTGCCTTCGGGAGTCGGGGCAGAGTTGTGGGACGTTTTCTCCTCTTCTCCCACTGGAGGATCCCGATATTTCTTGGAGCATTTCCTTCGGGAATCGGGAAAATTTGTGGGACGTTTTCTACTCTTCTCCAACTGGAGGATCCCGATATTTCTTCGAGTATTGCCCTCGGGAGTCGGGGAAATGTTGTGGCATGTTTTCTCCTCTTCTCCCACTGTAGTTCTAGCTGCTCCCTATGGAGTCGGAGATAGTTTTTATGACTTATTTGCCTGTTATTTGACTTATAATATTGCCCAAATTATTACTATTTCTTTGGATTAATTACACTTGCTTTTCAATGATTCTCTTGATGTCTTCTGTATACTTTACGTTTTTATATGTGTTGCTTTAATTATAATTTAGAGCTACATTTTTTGTCAAATGTTTGTTGTTTTTTGATTTAATATTTCTGTCTTAATTAGTTTTTTTGCTGTACGAATACAACTTTTTCCTTGATAATTTTTTAGTTTATATGTAGCTTACAGGAATTTGTTTTCATTGTCCACAGGTTGAAATTCATTTGTTTGTTACAGTAATTTACACACTCCATTCATGAAGTAAATAGACATTACTTACTGTATTTTCAGTTATGTTGTAAATTATTTATAACTTAAGAGTTGACTTTGTCCAATTAATTTCTCTTCATTTTTTATCATTCCTTTTGTTCTCTAGTAGATAATATCACGTTTTTACGTACCTTACTGCAATTTGGTTTTATTTCATTGTCCACACTTCATAGATTGATTTATTGTGTCATTTTACAATGTCGATTCACGGAGTTAATAATATGTATTAGTCTGTTTTCTTAAGCTCATTTATTGTAAAATAATGTTTAACTCAATACTGCAGAATACGTCCATTTAATTCCTTGTGATTTCATTTTCTAACACAGTATTTAGAGAGTATTTGCAACCGATAGAATTTATTTTATATTTAAGACACAGTTTCATAGCAACTGAATTACAATAAGATTCATATAAAATTAACAATTTGGATCAGAATACAATTGATTTCCTGTCGCGTGGTTTCTAATATTGTTAACATAGGAACAAAAATTATATCAATAATAGGAATGAGATGCACAAAGAAATTAAACATAGGCTCAATTCTGGAAATGCGTGCTATTATGCATTGCAGAGACTCTTGATGTCCCAACTCCTTTCAAAAAACGTTAAACTGAAAATATATAAAATTATTATTCTATCAGTTATATTATATGGATGCGAAACATGGACTCTTACTTTAAAGGAGGAAAGGAGATTACAAGTATTTGAGAATAAAGTAGTTACGGAAATTTTTGGACCAAAGAGAGATGAACAAACAGATGAATGGAGAAGACTACATAACAATGAACTACATGGTCTTTATACGAAGCCAGATATAATAAGAACAGTTAAGTCTCGTAGACTGCGATGGGCAGGACATGTTGCACGTATGGGGAATGAAAGACTTGCATGGAAGCTTCTTGTAGGAAATCCAGAGGGAAGGTGCTCAGTTGGTAGACCAAGAATGAGGTGGGAGAATAACATTAGCTATGATTTGAGGGAAGTAGATTATACAGGGAATGATTGGAAAGCATTAGCTCAGGATAGGGATGTATGGAGAGCTTATGTCCACGCGGTCATGAACCTTCGTGTTCGATAGTGCCAGTGAGTAAGTAAGTAATATATATGCATGGTACTCAAGAATAACGTACAGCGCTGTGGTCTCGAGGTAATGTGCTGCCTTGTCACGCAGCGGGCACGGGTTCGATTCCCAGTCGGGACACGCTTCCTGGGTGAGTTTTTGTTTTCTCACCTATAAGGCAAATTTCAGGGGAAACTTTTAGGCCCAAACGGTTCCCAAACATCATCATGATCATTATCCACGGTGTGAAAAGCAACGGGAAGCTACAGCACCTATAATTCATTAGTAAACTGCAAAGCATAGCATGAAAATGCAGTGATTACAATGAAGGACATGCCCTAGGCAGAACACTGTAAATAATAAATAAATAATAGTTTTAAAAAACTAAAAGAACACGCTTTATTAGAAAACTAAAAAATGAAATATAATTTTAATTTCCAATACGCTTGGGATGAAATTAAAGTGGTCAACAAAAAATCATCTCCAACATATATAGAATAAAACTAGAGTTATCAACAAAAAGAAAATAATTTTACCATCAAAAGCGTGGGGTGCTCTATATCAATTAATATATTTGATAATAAACAGATATTGGTAAAAGTAAGCTCTCTAAGAAGAAAATGTAATCATAAAAAGCACCCCACGCTTTTGATGGTAAAATTATTTTCTTTTTGTTGATAACTCTAGTTTTATTCTATATGTGTTGGAGATGATTTTTTTGTTGACCACTTTAATTTTATCTCAAGCGTATTGGAAATTAAAATTATTTTTCATTTTTTAGTTTTCTAATAAAGCGTGTTCTTTTAGTTTTTTAAAACTATTATTTATTTTTTATTTTTTAGTTTTAATATTTTACAGAATAAGATAAAAATGTAAATATCTTTAAATTCGATACTATTGTAGTATGAGCTAAAAGTAATACTCTTCTATAAAAACCCTCCCAGCCGGATTTGAACCAGTGACGTATAGATTACTGAAATTATATACCACTAAGAGTTCACTGCTCTACCAACTGAGCTCTTACAACGATTGACTAAAAAGTCGACAAGTCCGCAACCTATTATACCAGTTTTCATTTTTTTTTATTTTCGGATGATTCTGGCCAGGATTTTAGAAACAAAATATGAAATTATTGTATTGTCACTGGTCCTCTACACGTATACAAAGTTTCAAGTCGATCCAATGTTTCTAAGTGGGTGAAAATCGCGTTGAAAGATTCCGTTACATTGATACAAAAACACTTTTTTTTTATTTTCTGATGATTATGGCCAGGATTTTAGAAAATAAATGTGAAATTATTGTATTGCCACGGGTCCTCTACAAGTATACAAAGTTTCAAGTCGATCCAATGTTTCTAAGTGGGTGAAAATCGCGTTGAAAGATTCCGTTACATTGATACAAAAACACTTTTTTTTTATTTTCTGATGATTATGGCCAGGATTTTAGAAAATAAATATGAAATTATTGTATTGTCACGGGTCCTCTACAAGTATACAAAGTTTCAAGTCGATCCAATGATTTTAAGTGGGTGAAAATCGCGTTGAAAGATTCCGTTACATAGATAGATAGATAGATAGATAGATAGATAGATACAGGTCAAGCTAATATAAAGCGTGTAAAAAGAAAACAATTACTCAGGTCTGAGTAAATTTTTGGCTTTGGAATCTAGGTGTTTCCTATTTCCCAAGAAATTGACCACTTTCTTAAACTGTGAACAGTACTCAATGTTGCTTATGCAATGAAGAAGATCAAGTACTCAACCAGGAACATCTTCTAACTTGCAAAGAACTGGACAGGAAAAAACAGCTCAACCAAGAAATTATAGGTCTCTATTGGGAAACAAGAGGAAGAATTGCGCAAGTCAACTAACATTCATCACTATTGGACAACAACATTTTTAAATCCTGTCCAAGCCAGTCATTCTCCAAGGAACATTACACTTTCAAATACTTCATCTTTCAATAAACTTCGTATGTTAAGTCCCGCAAATATTCCTTCTTTAAGTTTAGTCTCAGACAGTAAGGAAAATTTGGAACTTATATACTTAAAACAGTCACCATCTTTATGCAATGTTTTGACAAACTGTTTCTTGATTGCTAGTTTAATATGAAGGGGCAGCAGGATGATTTTCTCTCGTTTCACCAGATATTCTCTTATTCCCAGAATTTATTATTTTATCCAATGCGATTCACGGGCGATTCACAATTTGTGCTGTTTCTTTTGAGAGACTCAGATCTTTTACCAAGTCATTCAGTTCTTGTGTAAAGTGCTGTGGTTATCCTTTTATGGTGTGGAGTCATAATGATGATCTGAAGTTTCCCTTGATGACAATGATGTTGATGTTGGAGTTCCTAAAGCTATGGGCATGGGAATATTAGGACCAAGTGGTATGGGTCTTACGGCTGATTTTAGATTTGGATAAACAATTCCTTTCATACTGTTCTTGTTATGCCCGCCAACTTTCACCATCCAAAAATAGCAATCATCTACATGGTTTTATTGCTCTCTTCATATCATTGGAATGCCAAATGGTAAAAATTTTGGCTTGCCTTGTGTCCATTTTCTCAAACCTGCAATACATGTATGATAAACAGTATGTGGTGCAAAATATTTATCTTGGTCTCCTAACTCTATACCAAAATAAGATAGGTAGGCTTTTTCATGAATGAGGTTATGTTCTCTCTCCTACTTTTGAGAGCCACATATAGCAAATCATATTAGGGTCATTTACACATGATCTTCTTGGTGAAGTCGTCATTATTAGAATGATTTGAAATATTCATAAATTAATTATAGGAAATAACATCATGAGGTTTTCAATTAATAAAAGTTACTTTTTTTAAGAATTTGCACTATGAGGTATTATTTATTTAGGTAAACTTTTATCAGCCATCTCATATTCTTCTTCTGTTTAAACTAGTTTTGGAACTTTCTACTTCAGTTCCATCATCAGTAATTTCGTGACCGTTCCGTTATCTTGAAGAGCCTCTCACTCCTTCTGTCGGTAGACTGAAAAACTTTGAAATCAAGTCATTTTCCCTGGGAATGTAAAAGTTCATTAATCTTTTAGTTTTTTTGAATAAAGATTTTTTCCCAAACAGTGAGTTCTTTAGGTTTTTATATTTGTTTTAATAATTTAGCCTAATTTTTGGATCACTGCTGCATGACTCCTTCCCCACGTCCGAGGAATAGGACTGGCTGCATACATTTGACATTGTTGGGACCATCTTGCTATGTCACTACTTTAATAGAGCCAGTAGAAACGTCAATGAAACTTATCCAGGTTTTCGTTTCTTCTAGGTGTCCTCCCAAAACCCCAGCGTGTGTTTCTTCCAGCACCCAACTAATCTTCCTCCTAGGCAGAACCAGCTATTTGTTCGTTATATTTCCATTTGAAGACTCCCATATCCTTTTTTTAGGAACGTAATAATAATAGTAACAATAATAATGCTTTATTTAGGCTGGCAGAGTTAAGGCCATAAGGCCTTCTCTTCCACTCAACCAGCGAATAATAAAATCATACAAGAATTAAATACTTATTACAACTTTAAAATATAGAGTAAACAAAAGACAACGCGGAAGTAATTTAATATCAATTAACACTAACAAATCATGGAATAAAATGAAATAAGGTAAGAAAATATTTAATTTTAGAAAGTTATATTTTGAGGTTATTTTAATTATATTATTTTTAGTCTGATCATCTTACCTCAATATTAAATGCTGAGGTAAGATGGTCAGACTAAAAATAATATAAGGTAAGAAAAGCTGGTCAGGGAATTCCATTGGACACAGTAGCTCTTGAACTTAGATGGTACTGCGGTTTGCGATGTCTGTCCATGCAGATTGTTGCCTACATCGCGTAGAACCTGCCTGATGTCAGGGTCCTTAAGCTGCTCCCTCAACAAATAAATTTCAATTCAACTAGGGGCAGGTTTCGCCATTATAGCTTGGATTATCTTAGAGCTATCAACCTTAGTATAGTGATTATAGTTATCCGCCCGAGATAGGGCATCGGCGTTGGAATATCCTTACCTTGGCATTGTTCCGACATAAGGTTCTATTCCTGGATTTGCTTCATCCAGCGGACAGTCTGTCCTTCCAGGTTGCAGAATCCAAGCAGCCAGGTGAGTTCAGAGTGGCCAGTTTTGAGATGAATCATATAGGTATTCGTGAAAATACTAGAGGGCGCCGATGATGATGAGTAGCTCCTGACAGGTGAAGCAATAGTTCCTCTTAGTCTTAGGTAGTGTTCGGCTGAAGTATGTGATGACTTTTTTCCTGCACGCCTTGGTCTTTGGACAGCAGGGTCCTGTTGCCCACTTTGCTGACATCCGTGTCAATGATCAAGTTTCCCTCCGACATTGAATATCTTGTAGGGAGGAAGCTATGTGATCTAATATCGACTCTACTACTATAAGAAGTAGACTTTTCCGCCATAATTAATTTACTCTTGCTCAATTGCATGCTCTCCGTGGATTATCACAGATTAATCTTTACTTATAACAATATTTATTCTCCATGGGCATTTATTGCAATAGTGTTTATGAGGTATGATTACAGCTTCCCAGAACATTCAACTTTAATATAAAGATTCACTAACATAAACAACAAAGAGAGAAAACCGGTAAACAATATTATACATTTACGATAGCAGAGATTTTGCACGCTGGGCCTGAGTTACGCAGACATGCTTCATTTCCTTTATATACATCTGCTAGACTCAAACATTTAATACTTCAATCTGACTTATATTATTTGACGGGATTCTAAATAAGATCATGAGTGAGGGTATTAAATTACATAGTTTAGCTGGACTCATATATGAAAGGAAATTCTCTTGCAAAATAGATAAATCATTAACTAAAAAAATGGTACTACCTTTAATATAAAAGTAGTCATGATATGAAATAAAATAATGGCTGTAAGCTAAACTAGCAAATAATAATAGAAATTAACATAGTTCATAACACTTAAATACTCGCGCGGGGTAACTTTTTTCCAGTTAGGATGAAAAACACTACTATTTGGTGACCATTACATTTCTGAGATTCCCTGGAACTCACGTATTCTCAAATTAACTCTTCCAGCACGTGTTTTAGTTGTATTTAGTTTTCTTGGAATAGCTAATGATGCAATTATATTTATTTTATGTCATTGTTGCTGACTGCGGAAATTTTTTACCCCTTGCGCACCTAGCATCTGTAGAGTTTACTATTCTCGTGCCTGCAAATTGAAATATAAGAGTAAATATGAGTAGAAAGAGGAAAGTATTAACAGAAGATGAAATTATAGAACTATTGGAAGCATCAGATGATGAAATTGTTGGCGGATTTTCTTCTTCATGAGACGAAGACTGTGTAAGACAGTGATCATGATTCTAACTATACAGAGTGCTGAAAGTGATCAGGATGATATTATTTCAGAAGATAAAGATGTTTCTGCTACAGCAAGTCTCTCTGAAGATGACATTCCACTGGCAATTCTACGCACCCCTTATAAAGGAGAAGACGGCAATATCTGGTACAATGAACCACCAAATGTTAGGGGGAGAACGCTTGAACAAAATATTGTGACAGAGAAACCTGGTGTGAAACAAATGGCAAAGCATGCTAAAACTAGTGTTGAGGCTTGGAATTTATTATTTACTGATGAGATAATATACCTAGTTGTAAGGAACACAAATATTATAAATATACCTGAAGAGACTTCAGTATTCCAGGGAACATGACCGAAGACAAAGTGTTGCGCCAATTTCGGCAAGCCGATCTGCAAAGATCATGTGGTGGAGTCCTGTCCAGACTGTTTTTCTGTTGAGTGAGGTTTGTATTGCACCGGCGTAACCACGCTCAATGCTACCATTATTTGCACCGGCGTAACCACGCTCAATGCTACCATAAATTGCACCGGGACTTGAACCCTTTAACCACGCGATCTACTATCAAAGATTACACCGCGTGTTGGTGCTGGATCAAACCGTTATTGTTGTTGATAAGTATTTTGAATAGAAAACATAGATTGCTCAAATTAAGATATCTTTGCCCGGGCCCATAAAAGGAAAAGATTAATTCAACTTTCCTTAATAAATTTTCAAACATGTAATGTGCAGTGAGCTACAAGCTATAATCGTGGAAGCTTTTAAGAAAGAGGAACTCAACACACGCTTGAGTAAGCTTTGGAATATTACCTTTATATCTGACATAGGATAGCTGCTAAATGAATAGGCATAAGTAAGTAAAATATACAACTAAAGCTTTAATGCGAGTCAAAGAGTATAGTCAGATATAACATAGAAAATAAATAATTAATTAGTTTAACAAAGAAAATAATACTATCAATGATCATCTATACAGAAATAATATTAATAAACATACGTACAACATGACACTCACACTAGTCCAGCCTGGGGTCGGGGTACACAGTCCTTGCGGCCCCACCCTGGCCTGAAGGACTAACAAACCAAACTAGCTCTTATGAGCTATACCGACCAGACTCGTACGAGAGATAAACAGAGATGATGCGATGTTAGAAAACACAGCTATTTATGAGAGTTCACAAGGAGAGGGGAGAATGCGCGATAGCACACGGTGCGTACTAGGAAGGGAAGGGGTCGGTAGGAGAGCATTTGGCACTGTTCACAAAGATCACACACGAAATGGAGACGCGATGACGTATAGGTTGCGCAGCATGACGTAATCCCTGTATCGAAATCTTGATTTCGGTAAAATATCGCCCCCTCGGGGCCCCTCCAAAAAGAAAAGAGAGAGAGTCACCACAACACCAAAATGAAACCATAAACGTTCACAAAAAACTTTCACTTTTAGTGAACAGAACTTGGTGTAATCCCGCATTAGGAGGGTAAGGCGATAGTACACAACAGGATCAGCTAGCATGTTGTTTGGTTAAGTGGCCATCAGCACTCTCTAATTCTAGAGTGACAGGAGTCAGAAATCGTTTTAGAATACAAGGTTCTGACCACTTAAACATAAGCTTTCCCATGCGTTGTTCCCCAAGATTACTGAGAGGATATAGGCGATACCGCACTCGATCGCCAACTTTATAAGATACATCTATCCTGCCACGATTATATCTGTTAGCCACTTTTTCTTTAGCAGTCTTAAGATTCTTGAAAACCTCTTCCCACTTCTGAACTATACCGATTTGTTTCAAATCATCCAAGTCGGCTTCAGTAATGCTCCAATTCAACTCGATGGGGTGCATGATACGCCTGCCTAAAAATAGTTCCGCAGGGGTAGTTTTAGTAGATTCATGAACGGCATCATTTCATCCCAAAGCGAACAGGGGTAAGTATTGGTCCCAAACATTTTGTTTGACATTGTGAAAGATGGTAAGACCTGTTTTTAGCGAACGGAAAAACCTTTCACAAAGATTAGGTTTTGGATAATGAGGCGAAGTAGTAATATGGCGAACACGCCAATCAAAGCACATATTCTTGAAAAGATGCGAAGTAAAGGCCTTAGCATTATCCGAAACAATGGATTCAGGGACACCAAAGTTTGGGAAGAAATTTCTAGTGAAGAATTCCACCACAGCGTTAGACTTCATAGATCTCACAGGGTGAAGCACGACGTATTTAGAGAAGCCATATACTACAGCTGGGAGCCAAAGGGGTAGTATGTGGTCTCGAGGGTATATACCTTGTTGGCGGGTATATACTACTAAAACTCGAGAAATGCCATTAATTCCTACCAAGTCCGATGCACACACGTCCTCGTCATGGCTCCTGGTTAAAGCTAAGTGGTGCAAGGGCGAAAAGTGAGTTTCCGACGCTTGAAAATCGGGACTGGCCAACTAAGGGAGACAACCCTGACAGAAAACATCGGTCCTCCAGGATAGCTGGGGGTTGGGCATAGGGTTGACACCCCTATACCGTTAAAATATAACTGTCCTGAAACCAAAAGAACAGTATGCCGGATGGAACTTTCTACGATGACATAGCAAATACATAAAGGATAGGAGAATTGGAACATGGAATGTTTTATCTTTATATAGACCTGGTGCCTTGAAAGTGCTACTGGAACAATTAGATTTATATAAACTAGATTTACTAGCATTGCAAGAAGTGAGGTGGATAGGGAATGGGATTTTAGAAAAGAAAAGCTATACAATTTTTTATAGTTGTCACAAAAAAGACTATGCTTTTGGAACAGGATTTGTAGTTCATAAGAGGATAAAACATCTAATAATGGATTTTAAGGCAAAGTCACCTAGAAGCTGTATCCTAAGGATTAAAGGACATTTCTTTAATTATAGTTTTATATGTGTGCATGCACCTACAAATGAGAAGAACGAAGAGGAGAAAGAAAGATTTTATGATGAGCTTGACAAAATCTATGACGAATGTCCTAAAAGAGACATTAAAATTATTTTAGGTGATTTGAATGCACAAATAGGCAAGGAAGGCATGTATAAACCTACAATAGGAACAAATAGTCTACATGCAGTATCTAATGATAATGGCATTAGATTAATTAATTTTGCCTCATCTAGAAGTATGGTGATTGCTATTACGGTATTTCCGCATAAGGATATCCACAAGAGAACTTGGAAGTCACCCGATGGAAAAACTTTTAATCGAATTGACCATGTAGTCATAGATACTAGACATTTTTCAAATTTTACTGATATTAGGAGCTATCGGGGGGCATGTGGACTCGGATCATTACTTAGTCATTGCATGTATAAGAAGCCGCATCTCAAATGCAAAAAGGATCCATGGAGAACAGATGAGAAAATTTAACTGTGGAAAACTAGTAGATACCGACATTAAATCTAGATATATACAAAGAATTGATGAGAGCCTAAAGGACATCACTGATAGTGAGAGTGTTAGTGAATGCTGGAAGGCTTTGGAAAGGATAGTAATGGAAACGGCAACTGAGTTGTTAGGCAAAGCTGAGACAATCAAATACAATCATTGGTTTGATACTGACTGTGAAAATGTGACTAATATTAAAAATGTGGCTTACAGGAAAATGCTGCAAAAAAGAAATACTCGCAAAGCCATTGATGAATATCGTCTGGCAAGACTTGAAGAAAAAAGAATTCACAAGAAGAAGAAGAAACGAGAGTTCTTTGATAAGGAATTGAAAGAGATGGAAGAGCTGCGAAATAAAAAATGAAAGAGCATTTTATAGGAAACTAAATAGAAACAAGAATATCTTTCAGCCAAGATCCACACTATGTAGAGATAAAGCAGGCAATATTTTAAGTGATGATAGAGGAATTTTAAAAAGATGGACTGAATATTTTAATGAGCTTCTGAATGAAGAAGTACCTGGCCAGTATATATCAACCATCTGTACGGCCTCTACAGCTTCAATAACTAACTATGAAATGACCGAAATTGTAGAATATCCTCCAACTCTTGAAGAGGTTGAATATGCCATTAGTAGGTTGAAGAATAATAAAGCACCAGGAAAGGATCTGATACAGGCAAAATTGATTGAACAGTCAGGGACAAAGTATGTAGAAAAACTACATCAACTATTCGTTAAAATATGGAATGAGGAGAGTCTACCAGAGGATTGGAATTTGAGCATAATATGCCCTATACTGAAGAAAGGTGAATTATTGACTTGTTCCAATTATAGGGGAATCAGCCTTTTGTGTATTGCTTATAAAGTATTCTCGAACATCTTATTTAAAAGGCTGGTACCGTATGTAGAAAATGTGGTTGGTGATTATCAATGTGGTTTCCGGCAGGGACGGTCCACTGTGGAACAAATCCATAACCTTTGCAGAATGCTTGAAAAATGCAATGAACATGGAATAGAAACACACCACCTCTTCATAGATTTTAAGGTGTCATATGATAGTATAGACAGGGCGCAATTATTTGCAGCAATGCAAGAATTTAAAATACCTATGAAACTTATTGCATTGGTTAAAATAACAATGAATAATACTAAATGTCAGATTAAGATTAATAATGCATTAACTGAGCCTATTGATATAAAAAATGGAGTACGACAAGGAGATTCTCTTGCATGTCTACTTTTTAATATTGCCCTTGAAAAAGTGCTAAGAGACGCAAGTCTTAATATAAGGGGAACCATCTTTCATAAATCTATGCAAATTCTTGCATATGCCGACGATATACAGGGCAAGTCAAAATGTTGTGCAGGTTTTCAGAAATTTATTATGTGAAATGTAATGAACATATAATATCGTGAGACATATTGTATGAAAGGTAAACTCTCAAAGTTTAGTTGTCCACTTCTAAAGTTCCGCGTTCACCCGCAAGATGTCAACAGCAGAGCAGTAAAGGAAAATGGCGTTGACTGGGGATCAGAAGTCTTTCTGTGTGCTTGATTACCATGTAAACAACTCTGTGACTAGTGTTCAACGACATTTCCGTACCAGATACGATAAAGACCCGCCGGATGGGAGATCCATTCGTAAGTGGTACACACAATTTAGGGATTCAGGCTGTATCTGTAAACGAAAATCGACTGGCCGTCCGTCGACGAGTGAAGAGACAGTCGAACGCGTTCGCACATGCTTCGTGCGGAGTCCACAGAAATCCACCTACCGGGGAGCGACAGAACTTCAACTACCACAAAAAACTGTATGGCGGATTCTCCGGAAACGTTTACAGATGAAACCCTACCACTTGCAACTGGTTCAAGCCTTAAAACCCGCCGATTATGCTTTGCGAGCGTCCTTCTGTGTTGATTTTCTCGCATTAATGGAAGAGAATGAGTTCCATGAGAGGGTAGTTTTACAGTGATGAAGCGACTTTCCACCTTTCAGGAAAAGTGAATAGACACAATGTAAGGATTTGGGGAACTGGTAACCCCATGCAACTCTGGAACATCAACGCGATTCTCCGAAAGTGAATGTCTTTTGTGCCATTTCCCATGCAAAGGTTTATGGGCCCTTTTTCTTTCATGAACGTACTGTGAACGGACATGTTTTCCTTGATATGCTACAACAATGGCTCCTTCCGCAGCTTGAAGCGGATAGTCCAGATTTCATTCTGCAGTTGGATGGTGCCCCTCCACATTACCATGGCAGTGTTCGAGACCATTTGAATACGGCTTTACCACAACGCTGGATAGGCCGTGCATCTCAGGGTGATCAACAACTCATTCATTGGCCACCTCGTTCACCAGATCTAACCCCGTGTGATTTCTTCATGTGGGGTCTTGTAAAGGATCATGTTTACGTACCACCACTTCCAACAACACTGCATGAACTGCGTGCCCGCATCACAGCAGCCATTGCTGATATCGACCGCGGACTGCTACAGAAAGTTTGGCAGGAGATTGAATATCGGCTTGACATCTGTCGTGTAACAAAAGGCGCTCACATAGAACATCTGTGAATATTTAAAAAAAACTTTGAGAGTTTACCTTTCATACAATATGTCTCACAATATTATATGTTCATTACATTTCACATAATAAATTTCTGAAAACCTGCACAACATTTTGACTTGCCCTGTAGATATAATAGGAAGAAGTCAATTAGCCATGAAGGATGCATTTATTAGCCTAGAGAAGGCAGCAAAAAGAATGAATCTTAAAATTAACCATGCCAAGACAAAATATATGCCTGTGATTAAAGGTAAATGTGAAGCTTGCCCATCTAGTTTGGAAGTTGGCACATATAAATTTGAACCGGTTCATAGCTTTATTTATCTAGGATCTGAAGTAAATTGTAGACATGACAATTCGGCTGAAATACATCTACGGATCATGGCTGCAAACAAATGCTTTTTTGGACTCAGGAAAATGTTTAGATCTCAGTTTATATCTAGAAAGACAAAAATACTCATGTATAAAGTTCTCCTTAGACCAGTGTTAACTTACGCATCAGAAACTTGGACCATGTTGAAATCTGATGAGGAATTATTAGGGCTTTGAAAGGAAGATACTGAGATCCATTTTGGTGCCGTGAATGAAATAATGCATGGAGAAAGAGATACAATAATGAATTGTATAAATTGTACAATCAGCCAGATATTTTGAATTTTGTTAAAGTTAATAGATTGGCATGGGCTGGACACATTATTCGCATGGACAACAAAAGGATTACAAAAAGAATTTACAATGAACAACCACTATTGGCCAGAAACGTTGGAAGACCTAAATTAAGATGGGAGGATGGTATAATTCAACACATTAAAATTTTAAAAATAAAAAACTGGAAGAATGAAGCGCAGAACAGGGAAGCCTGGCATAGGTTTCTGAAGGCGGCCAAGGCCCACATGGGGCTGTCGAGCCAATTATGATGATGATGACATACTACAGCTAGAACAGCAACATTTCCTCCCTTAGAGCGAACCAGAGGTCCAAAGAAATCGATAAAGAGTCTTTGCATTGGAGCTGTGGAAGGCTCCGCAGAACTTCTGAACTTTACCGATTTGTTTCAAATCATCCAAGTCGGCTTCAGTAATGCGCCAATTCAACTCGATGGGGTGCATGATACGCCTGCCTAAAAATAGTTCCGCAGAGGTAGTTTTAGTAGATTTATGAACGGCATCATTGCATCCCAAAGCGAACAGGGGTAAGTATTGGTCCCAAACATTTTGTTTGACATTGTGAAAGATGGTAAGACCTGTTTTTTTGCGAACGGAAAAACCTTTCACAAAGATTAGGTTTTGGATAATGAGGCGAAGTAGTAATATGGCGAACACGCCAATCAAAGCACATATTCTTGAAAAGATGCGAAGTAAAGGCCTTAGCATTATCCGAAACAATGGATTCAGGTACACCAAAGTTTGGGGAGAAATTTCTAGTGAAGAATTCCACCACAGCGTTAGACTTCATAGATATCACAGGGTGAAGCACGACGTATTTAGAGAAGCCATATACTACAGCTAGAACAGCAACATTTCCTCCCTTAGAGCGAACCAGAGGACCAAAGAAATCGATAAAGAGTCTTTGCATTGGAGCTGTGGAAGGCTCCGCAGAATGAAAACCTACTTTCGTGTTAGATGCTGGTTTTGCTCGTTGGCAATCGACGCAATTCAAGATACATTTACGAGTATCGTCGTTCATATGGGGCCAATAATGCATGTAGTATTACATTTTTTGTTATGGAACATGCTGAATAAAGAGAAAAAAATGGGGCCAATAATACTGTCTATTAAGTTTCTCAATAGTTTTGGCAATGTCCAGAGGCATGCCAAGAGGGGAATCATGATAATACTTGAGCAAGACAGGCCGCAATATCACCGGGACCAAAACCCGATTCTTCGAACCTTTTCGAGGATTATATACCAACAAACCTCTATTCACAACAAACTCAGGGTTATTAACACTATCTTTTACTTGAGCATACAATCTTCTACATTCGTTATCTTCCTGCTGATGCAATTTAAGATCTTTGAATGATGCAGGAAAATTCGAAAGAAGACTGATTTGAGGGGCTTCTGAAAAATTTTCTTCTTGAAATAGTCACGATAGACCATCCGCTACAGCATTTTCAGACCCTCTAACGTGAACCACTTCAAAGTTAAAAGCAGAAAGACATACCAAACATCTACCAATTCTACCAAGTGTTCCACAGTTCTTTTTGTAATCAAGAAACTGCTTGATTATCCGAATAGACAATAAAACGGTTGTGTTCCAGAAAAGTACGGAACTTTTCACAACCGAAGACAATAGCTAGAATATCTTTCTCGTATATGCTATATTTAACTTCAGCTTCATTAAGCGTGCGACTGGCATATCCTACAGGCGCTAATTTACCACCAAACTCTTGGTTAAGAACTGCACCCAACGCCCTATCACTAGCATCGCACTGAAGAATGAATTTCTAATTGAAGTCAGGAACTTGCAAGGTCGGAGCTTGACAAAGGGTTAATTTAAGATTTTGAAACGACGTTTCACATTCCTGATTCCACACAAATTTAGTCTTCTTCTTCTTCTTCTTCTTCAGATTATTCAATGGAATAGCAATCTGAGAAAAATTGGGAATAAATTTGGCGTAAAAGCCTACCATCCCCATGAAACTCGTAACCCCTTTTAAATTCTTTGGAGTAGGAAGATTCTTAATAGCTTCAACTCTTTCAGGATTGACTTGAATGCCTTCGGCTGATAACAGATGACCCAAAAATTTAATTTAGAACAACCTAAAATGATCTTCTCAGGATTAACAGTAAACCCTTTTTCACTTAATCGTTTGAAGACTTCTCGCAAGCGAATAAGATGTTGCTTCATATCAGGAGAGTAGACAATAAGATCGTCACAATACTGGAAGATATATTTATATTTAAGATCTCCAAACAACATGTCTAACTCGCGACTCAGTATCTGGCTACCTACGCTCAAACCCATGGGTAGCATATTGAACTCGTAGAGACCATTAGGAGTGACGAAAGCCGTATATTTTCTACTAGATGGAGTCAACGGTATTAGAAAGAAGGCAGAATGCAAGTCAATCACGGAAAACACCGTAGCGCCATGAAATATTTGAAAAGCAGCCTCTAAAGTAGGCAACGGAAAACAATCAAATACCACTTTCTTATTAAGCTTTCTATAATCGATGACCTCCATTAGGTTTTGGAACAAGAAAGGCAAGGCTCGCATAACTAGAGCGACTAGGTCTAATGACACCCTGTTGCATTAATTTACGAATCTCACTCTGCAACTATTGTAACTTGGGAGGAGAAAGCTGAAAAGCGGGGACCGCACAGGAATATTATCCAGTAGTTCCAGCTCGCAGAAACTATCCTTGGCTCTTCCTAATTGATCACTAAATAATCCACAAAACGTCTTCACTAGTTCTGACAATTCTTCATTTTCACTATTTCCATTAAGAGACATAACATAACGTTCTCTCGAAGGGTTCTTAACGCACACATGTCCATAAACACAAGGGTGAACGTTGAACGGAAGACAAACGTCCCGAGCAAATTTGAAATTACACACTTTATTCTGAAAATCAATTTTCATGCCCGATTTCGACATGAAATCAAAGCCTAGAATAATAGGAACCGGCAGACGCCACATAAAACAAATGGTCCCACGAAAATTTACTTATTTTCAAATGTAGACGAACCATTTTATTTATAGAGAAAGTCTGGTTGTTAACAGATTTACAAGTCAAAGCTATACTTCGCAAAAATTTCTTAGGTAATGTAGACACAAAGTCTTCCCGAACAAGGGAAATAGACGCACCACTATCCAATAATCCATCCAAATTTTGCTGGAAAATTTCTATCGTTAGATGAGGCAAGTCGGCGGAATACGACGCTGGTTTATTCTTGCGAGAAGGAAAAGCTCTTTCATTAGATTGCTGTTTCTTCTTACCTTTCGGAGAAGACAAAGATAACAAATTAACATGCGGGGTATTTACATTTTCAGCTCGACACTCTTTTGAAAAATGCCCAAAACGCTGACATTTCCAACATTGGATCTTATTTTTCTGTCGCCAGGAATTATTATATGAAGAGCGATTCGTAGGAACATTTGCATTATTAGAAGCTTTTGCAACATGTTCTTTTCCTTGACTTCTTTGCTTTTCTGCAATCTCCGAATCGGCTACCTCTCTAGCTAAGGTATACATTTCATCTACATTTTAGGTCTTGTAGAGAAAACCATATGTTGCTTAACAGCTGGAGACATATTTTGAAGAACAATTCTGATCAAATTTTCTTCCGAAAGTTGAGGATTTAATATGACCGAAGCTCCTTGAATTTGAGAAGTAAATTCCAGTAAAGATTCTCCAGGATGTTGGAAAGGACGAGAAGCAAATTTGATATAGTAGTCTTCCAATAATCTGGAAGGCAACAATGAGTCTTTGACATGGTCTAAACATTCGACCCAAGTTACACGCAATCTCACCACTTGACTCCATATTTTCATCAATATTCCTTCTACACAGCTTAAAATAGAATTGATGAAATATTCCTCCTTCACCAGATTTAATTCAAAAATAGAATTGAGCTTTATAAGGAAGAAGATCAATAATTCAGTATCACTTCCATTACAAGGGTCCACTTTATTAATTAAATCTATGAAAATTCTCTGATTATTCTCTTCCATATCATGAGAAATAGTAGTAGGAACAACTCTGGTAAAAAAATTATCAATATGATTTATCTTACTATTAACACCGTCAGTATTCTGTTCTTTAGACATATCTTCACTAACTGAATTATCTATTATAAACCTTCGTTTAATCGATAATTGTTCAGAAGTAGTAAGATTATTCAAATGACTTTTTAGTCTCTGACGTAAAGTGTTTACATCCCCAGAAGAATCAATGCCAAGTAGATTTAATTCTAGAATTAAGTTGTCTTTAGCGATATCTATCCAGCTGGGCATGTTCACAATATACAATAGAAACAGATGTAAATACACGTAGACAGCTGCAAGAGAAGTTATTATATACATCCACAATACAGTAAACAACAAAGCAGGAATTAACGTATTTATACAATTCCAATGTAATACATAAACAACTTAGCTTTAATGAATTTACGTAAGTAAGTTTGATAACAAATCATAGTACACGGGACAATTCTTTTTCATTAATATCCATTCTAAACATTCTAAGTTTCCACAAATCCTTCCAAGTTATAAAATACTGTACTAATCTTTCAATACACTTCTCCACTGGGAGCTGAACCCAGAAGCTATGTTCTATTTTGGGGCTAGAACCCAAAATCACCTTTCCTCGAAATAAACTATCTATATTTATATTTCCCATCCAAAGCATAACTCAAAGCTTACAAGAACAAATTTCAAACTCAAAATTACGATACTAATCATTTTGAATCGCGAAGCACTTTCCGTTCAAAAAATAGTATACAACAACAATAATCCAACACTCTGCTACCATTTTGTGCAGTTTAACCACGCTGACTGCTACCATTAATTGCACCGGCGTAACCACGCTCAATGCTACCATTATTTGCACGGCGTAACCACGCTCAATGCTACCATAAATTGCACCGGGACTTGAACCCTTTAACCACGCGATCTACTATCAAAGATTACACCGCGTGTTGGTGGTGGATCAAACCGTTATTGTTGTTGATAAGTATTTTGAATAGAAAACATAGATTGTTCAAATTAAGATATCTTTGCCCGGGCCCATAAAAGGAAAAGATTAATTCAACTTTCCTTAATAAATTTTCAAACATGTAATGTGCAGTAAGCTACAAGCTATAATCGTGGAAGCTTTAAGGAAAGAGGAACTCAACACACGCTTGAGTAAGCTTTGGAATTTTACCTTTATATCTGACATAGGCTAGCTGC
The DNA here is from genome assembly GCA_030220185.1 of Diploptera punctata. NCBI lineage: Eukaryota > Metazoa > Arthropoda > Insecta > Blattodea > Blaberidae > Diploptera > Diploptera punctata. The sequence goes on along the minus strand of JASPKZ010000815.1, from coordinate 1,294,491 downwards.
TAAATGAATAGGCATAAGTAAGTAAAATAGACAACTAAAATTTTAATGCGAGTCAAAAAAGGTAGTCAGATATAACATTGAAAATAAATAAATAATTAGTTTAACAAAGAAAATGATACTATCAATGCTCATCTATGCAGAAATAATATTAATAAACATACGTACAACATGACACTCACACTAGTCCAGCCTAGGGTCGGGGTACACAGTCCTTGCGGCCCCACCCTGGCCTGAAGGACTAACAAACCAAACTAGCTCTTATGAGCTATACCGACCAGACTCGTACGAGAGATAAACAGAGATGATGCGATGTTAGAAAACACAGCTATTTATGAGAGTTCACAAGGAGAGGGGAGAATGCGCGATAGCACACGGTGCGTACTAGGAAGGGAAGGGGTCGGTAGGAGAGCATTTGGCACTGTTCAAGTGTTCACAAAGATCGCACAGTAGCGTTGTGCCCAACCAGTTCATTTTGAGAAGTAGTTCGATCACTCGCACTCACTTTTATGAACTATTCAATTGAACTAGTTCGTTCAGAAAATTTAGCGAAGCCCTTCATTCGCCAAGCAAAAAAAAAAAAAAAAAAAAAAAAAACAATGGGCTGTTGGAGGGGGAAGCACGAAGACATGAGCATGGGGTGACTTGACGTTAACCAACCACGTGGTAGCTGTGGATTTTAAAGATAAACGTAAATAATTCTGTAAATTCTATTTTAATTTATTTGAGTAAGAAAAATTCTAATATGACTGCTACCATACTTTTGTTTATTTTATAATTATTTATACCTCCTTTTTATTTCTGTTATAACTGTATTATTTGCATAATTGTATTTATATACAGATTTTCAATGTTTACATATTTTATTTCAAGTTGTAAATGTTAATAAAAAGCAAAATCGTAACTCTATGATTTGAAGAAAAAAAAGGTGTGGAGTATTTTAAAACTTTTAAGGAAGATATATTTTATTTTATTTATATATGTGTTATTTACACATATTATTTGCATAATAGTTCTTTAAAAAGAAATAAATATGCAAAATCGTACTATTGGCAATTACTAGATCTTAATCTTTACAACCCCTAAACTAAAAATATAAAGAGGGTGAACACTGGGTAGGGCAACAAAATTTAGCCTTGTGTGTGCACTTTTATAGAATGGCTTCTAATTCGCGACCAAGAAAAAGTAGTGAAATTTGGGTTTCTTCCGCGATTTAGGCGATGGTAAAACAAAGTGTAACTTTTGTTCTATACACAGTTTCATTCAGGGGGCGAGATGCTTTTAAACTTGCACGGCATATTCGCCCTAAATGTTTAGCAAGGTAAGATTTTTACTAAATTTTGCAACAGCTTTTTGTAAACCTAGTAAAATATGTTGTTTTAAAACTTGGATAAAATGGATTTTCATTAAATACTTTCGGAATTCCAGTAAATAAAATGTAAAGTGATTGTAATATTAGACTACATTAGATTTGTAGCGTTAGTAATGCCGTAGATCAAAAGGAGTAATCCCTGAGTAATGCTGCGTATGAGTGATGACGTAAGCAAGAGCGGGAAGGTGCCGTAATGTACATGTACAGAATGAAGGAGCGTGTCGAATGTTGAGAGTTTGAAGTACAGAAGTGTTTAAAGCCAGTTCACTCTGTCAAGGTAGTTCGTTCCTCTAAGACACTTCACTCTTCCAAGGTAGTTCGTTCTTTGATACCACTTCGTTCATCTAAAACACTTTACTCTTCTAAGATAGTTCGTTCTTTTATACCACATCGTTCTTCCAATGTAGTTCGTTCTTCTATGTAACTTCACTCAGGCGAGATAGTTCGTTCCTCTATGGCAGTTCACTCTGACAAGATAGTTCGTTCTTCTCAGACACTCAATGCGGTACGAGCGATATGGATGACGTAGGAAAGAGGCGGGAACATGCAAGGTCGATGGGCGGAGAAATGTAGAGTAATCAACGAATGAGCGAAAATTGATTTGGAGTGAGACATCTATGATCTAGAGCTTGAAAAAAAAATTAAATTTTAATTTGAAGTAGCAGTAGAGAACTCTGAACTGGCAGTTCACTAAAAGTGAGTAACTTTTTTACACTTCACTGTAGTGAAGCGTTCTTTTTAAACGACTCACTCTCGAATCACCCATCACTAGTAGCGTTGTGCCCAACCAGTTCATTTCGAGAAGTAGTTTGTTCACTCGCACTCACTTTTGTGAACCGTTCAATTCAACTAGTTCGTTCCCTATATTCACCAAGCAAAAAAAAAAAAAAGACCAAGGAAGGAAGGGGGAAGCACGAAGACAGGAGCAGGGGATGACTTGACGTTAACCAACCACGTGGTAGCTGTGGCTTTTAAAGATAAACGTAAATAGTTCTGTAAATTCTATTTTAATTTATTTGAGTATGAAAAATTCTAATATGACTGCTACCATACTTTTGTTTATTTTATAATTATTTCTTCTTCACTTCTGGGTTTAGGCAAGAGATCTCCTTTTTATTTCTGTTATAACTGTATTATTTACATAATTGTATTTATATACAGATTTTCAATGTTTACATATTTTATTTCAAGTTGTAAATGTTAATAAAAAACAAAATCGTAACTCTATAATTTAAGAAAAAAAAACAAGAATATGGGTTGGAGGGGGAAGCACGAAGAAACGAGAATGGGGTGACTTGACGTTAACCAACCACGTGGTAGCTGTGGATTTTAAAGATAAACGTAAATAGTTCTGTAAATTCTATTTTAATTTACTTGAGTATGAAAAATTCTAATATGACTGCTACCATACTTTTGTTTATTTTATAATTATTTATACTTCCTTTTTATTTCTGTTATAACTGTATTATATGCATAATTGTATTTATATACAGATTTTCAATGTTTAGATATTTTATTTCAAGTTGTAAATGCTAATAAAAAACAAAATCGTAACTCTATAATTTGAAGAAAAAAAAAGGTGTGGAGTATTTGAAAATTTTTAAGGAAGATATATTTTATTTTATTTATATATGTATTATTTACACATATTATTTGTATAATAGTTCTTTAAAAAGAAAGAAATATGCAAAATCTTACTACTGGCAATTACTTGATCTTAATCTTTACAACCCCTAAACTAAAAATATAAAGAGGGTGAATACTGGGTAGGCCAACAAAATTTAGCCTTGTGTGTGCACATTTACAGAATGGCTTCTAATTCGGGATCAAGAAAAAGTAGTGAAATTTGGGGTTTCTTCGCCGATTTAGGCGATGGTAAAGCAAAGTGTAACTTTTGTTCTAAACACAGTTTCATTCAGGGGGCGGGATGCTTTTAAACTTGCACGGCATATTCGCACTAAATGTTTAGCAAGGTAAGATTTTTACTAAATTTTGCAACAGCTTTTTGTAAACCTAGTAAAATATGCTGTTTTAAAACTTGGATAAAATGGATTTTTATTAAATACTTTCGGAATTCCCGTAAATAAAATGTAATCCTTTAAACGCCCAGGAGCCCATATGCTGGGTTTTAAATTGTACGTCCAGTCTGCCCGCAGACCCAGCGTATGGGTTCTGAGCAGGCGGACCAGTTTGGTCGCTTGAAAATATACTGGATAATACTACTTTTGTAACATACCTTTTTTCAGGGTTATCAGATGCTTGGCAACGTGATGTGAAGATAGCATTTGTTTATTATATGTTTGTTTTTGTGTGATAAGCCTCGAAACAAGCACTAATTCACAAACCGACATCATATTTTTTACACTTCACTTGCACACGTTTTCTAATTCCTCCTTCCCGAACACACACGACAAATTAGTCTTTGTAAAGCTACCGACCAATGTTGACTAAAGTTAACTTCAAGTAACGAAATGTCTGTACTCAATATACTATGTCTACCGACCAGGGAGTCATCTACAGGGTGTTCTACCAGCCTGTTCCAAAAAGTCTGTGACAAGTCTAAGTCGGAAGTCTCTATGTGTTGTTTTGGCCCAATGTTGACTAAAGATGACTTGAAATCACGAAATAGCTGTACTCAATATACTAGGTCTATCCAGGGAGTCGTCTACAGGGTGTTCTATCAGCCTGTTGCAAAACGTCTCTGACAAGCCTAAGTCGGAAGTATCTATCTGTTGTTTTGCCACCAATTAAGTCAGAAGAAGAAAACTGTATAGAATGGTCAAGTCTAACAAATGAAAAAATAATTTTTTGGTTGAGTAAACAAGCTATAACGGCTTGGGGACTCGACATGCTGACCACATGTCACCCATGACAGTCTCGATGATCATCTACCTTTGTGATTGACACATGTGAGTGTGAGGCCAGCAGCTGGTTGGTAGGCTAAGGGCCTTCTAGGCCTGTCGCACCATGGAATTATTATTATTTTTAGATTATTAGGCATCCCTTTTCTCTTAGGTCTTACTATCCCACAACACGTCATTTCACATTTGAATAATTACTCTAAGAAAAAGGTACATTTCTTATTCTGTCACGTCAGGGGGAAGAGTACAGTTTTCTTCGCTGTCAATTCTAGTTTCACGAACCCAAGACCTGACAAAAGTCAGGTGTCTCACAGCTATAAGTGTCAGTTGATTGTAGCTTGTGATATCATCGATATCGTTTTCGTCATTGTCAGAATCCGAGAATGTCTTGTATTTCAGCGGAACATAGTGATTTTGTACTAGACGAAACGTAAACTTCACTCTGAGTCACAAAACTGTGAATGAATAAGGGCTGTGGTTGGAATGTGACCTGCTTTTTTTTCAAAACTTTACTGCTTAGGAGGAAAACTGACCGGATGTAACATAATAAACAAAAGAATGAACGAGGGTTAGAATATACCTAAATCTTACTTACTTACTTACTTACTCACTGGCACTATCGAACCCGTAGGTTCATGGCCGCGCGGACAACAGCTCTCCATACATCCCTATCCTGAGCTAATGCTTTCCAATCATTCCCTGTATAATCTACTTCCCTCAAATCATAGTTAATGTTATTCTCCCACCTCATTCTTGGTCTACCAACTGGGCGTTTTCCCTCTGGCTTTCCTACAAGAAGCTTCCATGCAAGTCTTTCATTCCCCATACGTGCAACATGTCCTGCCCATCGGAGTCTACGAGACTTTACTGTTCTTAATATACCTGGCTTCCTATAAAGACCATGTAGTTCCTTGGTATGTAGTCTTCTCCATTCACCTGTCTGTTCATCTCTCTTTGGTCCAAAAAGTTTCCTACGTACTTTATTCTCAAATACTTGTAATCTCCTTTCCTCCCTTAAAGTAAGAGTCCATGTTTCGCATCCATATAATAAAACAGGTAGAATAATAGTTTTATATATTTTCAGTTTAACATTTTTTGAAAGGAGTTTTGATATCAAGAGTCTCTGCAATGCATAATAGCACGCATTTCCAGAATTGAGCCTATGTTTAATTTCTTTGTGCATCTCATTCCTATTTGTGATTACTGTTCCTAGGTATTTGAATTCAGCCACTTCCTCAAAATTTCCCTCATTTGTCATTAGATGTCCATTTCCATTATATAATGAATTTCTACGTGTGACCATATATTTAGTTTTATTGATATTTACTTCCAGTCCTAATTTCTTAGCGTTACTCAACAGTGTGTGCGTATTGTCCTTTTAGTATCTCCTCGCTATCGGCCAACAATACTACATCATCAGCATAAACTAACTCTATATATAGTTTTTCACTTCTAACCTGATTCACAACACTCTAAAGTCCCTAAAGTTATTTGGTAACTATCGTGAATATAAAAATTATCTCTATGGTATAAAATATCACTACGGGTTTTTGCCGTGAATACCACTGATTTTACAATAATATTTAACACTTTAAACGTTGTTTGATGTTTGTGACCCCCACAGATTTTAAAATATGAGTTAATAAAATCAGCAAAGTTATAGTCAAAAGCCAATGAGTTTAAAAGCTAGGTGGACATTTAAACCCGGGCAGCCTGCCGCTACCTGGCCATTTAAACTTGGGCGCTTAAAGGTAAAGAATGGCTTCTAATTCGCGATCAAGAAAAAGTAGTGAAATTTGGGGTTTCTTCGCCGATTTAGGCGATGGTAAAGCAAAGTGTAACTTTTGTTCTAAACACAGTTTCATTCAGGGGGCGGGATGCTTTTAAACTTGCACGGCATATTCGCACTAAATGTTTAGCAAGGTAAGATTTTTACTAAATTTTGCAACAGCTTTTTGTAAACCTAGTAAAATATGTTGTTTTAAAACTTGGATAAAATGGATTTTTATTAAATACTTTCGGAATTCCCGTAAATAAAATGTAAAATGATTGTAATATTAGACTACATTAGATTTGTAGCGTTAGCGGAATTATTATAGTGGTGGTAGTCAGCATCTTTGTATTTAATTATATATATATATATATATATATAACAGCGCGGGGAAACAAAGCGAGCCGCTGGACAACCATCATAGTGAGGCTACAATAGTAATGTTGTTGTATAAGTTGTACAATGGGTTCAGGTTTGCGAGTGTGATCTTGTTGAGCAAGTCTTTATTCTCAGCTTCTTTTAAAATTTCTATGTCTTCGAGGATGCCTAATAATCTTGCCTTTACTGTCTTCTGCTGTATTATTGGAATAGTATCATTAGATTGTTGTCAAAACTCATCAGTTTCTAGTAAATGGTTATGGTAAAAACAAACTTGAAGGTTTCTTCGTTATTAATATTTTATTTAATTAATGAATATGGATTTTCATCAAGTAAACACCAACTCCATTGATTTTTTTTTTAATGTTCAGTAAATCTTTGTCGTTGAAATTATTTTGTTTGTACCTACCGATTGTAAAAACTATGATCACACAATATTTGTACTTATTTACGTTTATAAACTCCTTGATTTTTGTATTTTAATTGCTACTTCAGTTTTGTATTTAGATACGATTTATGTTGAGTTTTGTATTAGTTGTTTTTTACAGTTTAGATGGGCTATTTTTATGATTTTGTCTATGTTTTTTTTTTCATCGAATTAGCTTAAGGTAACCATTTCAAAAATTGGGAGGAGAAGGCGGAAATATTCTGTGCCAAAAAAATACAAAAGCTTGATTCTCGCAAGGTCTCCATGCTCATCATTGTGTTTGTGGAGTGAAACTGAACCAAGCCACCAGGTAGCATTACGTGTCCAGCGGAGCGCTCCTGGTGAATATCGGAGTGCACCATCTCATGGAGCTCATGTTTTACATTGCTGCTGTAGATGATAGTTTTAAGGCATCATGCCTTGGTGCAGAACTATGGTACCCGCGCTGGTTCAAGTTCCCATGGGGGAAGAAAAATGATTTAAGCCAGTATGGGGCTGATCTCAGCCAGCATAATGAATTCATTACAAATTTGAGCAGTGGCTCCACGTTGAGAAAACCAGCTATAATAGCTGCTGACCACATGTCACTCTGTACTGGGTGGATCGTCAATCCACCTCTGTAATTAATACATATGAATGTGAGGCCAGTGACCTGCTGATAGGCCAATAACCTTCTAGGCCTGCTGCACCACAAAGTTAAGTACATTAAAATTGTAACTCAATTGGTAGAATTTGCATAAAATATAGGTACTTTTATGGTTGTCATTATTATTATTATTATTATTATTATTATTATTATTATTATTATTATTATTATTATTATTATTGTAGTCACTAACTCTAAATAGCTGCTACTACTTTACTGAGGTCAAAATTCAACTTAGGTAATAAGCAGAGCAAGGACAAATATTCCACTACTGACAATATATGTGCGGTGCATAGTATAGGTTCTTTGTCAAAAATGGTCCATCCCGTGTAATAGATGATGTAACTTAGGTATTTGAAAATATAAACAAAATGAATAGGGATGTATAAGAAATCAATGCACTATAATACAAGTGTCAAATAACAATTTGCTTAATTTTGAGAAAATTTGATAAACACCTTTTGCCAACTTCAGAAGTTAATAGAAATTATCTATTTGGCAAAAGTAGTTTCAATTATGAAAATCCAAATTTTTTCACCCACAGATTGATGTGCATGAGAGATAACTTATCATAACATTTAGATACATTGTATTATGATAGAGGTGTTGCACTGCGCAGCTCCCACTTTGTGTTTATTAATAAATTCTTTATGTTATTCTTTGTGAAATGGTATATTGGGATATAACATCATTTGACACACATCTTAAAAGAGCTCTATATATACGTTTTCTTTTTTATTTAATGTAATATCATTCAGTCTACCACTGTAGTCTCAAAATAGCATCCTGCCTTATCATGCAGTGAGCCCGGGTTCGATCCCTGGTTGGGACAAGTTTCCTGGAGAGATTTTTTTGGAGTTTTTCCTCGCCTGTAAGACAAATGTCAGTAAAATTTAAGGCCCAAATGGTTCATGAACACCATCTGGCCATCATTATCATATCTACTTAATTAGATTAAATTTAGTTTAAGGCCTCCTCTGACACATCATTTCCTTCCATATCATTGGTATCTTTACCTTGTCGTGGTGGAGTGGCTTGCGTGCTTAAATGATCCTGAGAGCTATGCTGGCGGTAGCATTGCTGCCGATAGGGTTACCCATGCCGGACTGGTCGAAGGTGATAAGTCAGACGAAAAAAGTACCTTGGTCGAAAGAGTGACGATCTTTCACCGTAAAAATACAACTGTCAAGAAATGCGGACATGAGTTCAACTGGGGTAAAATTTTCCGGAGGTCAAATAGTCCCCCATTCGGTTCTCCGGGCGGGGACTACTTCAGGGAACCCATGCCAAAGGCTCAAACATAGAGACATGTTCCTAGGAACATCGAATGTTAGGACTTTATACAATAGCGGGGCACTAGAGATATTAACGCGGGAATTAGATAAGTTGCCCTTGGATATAGTCGCTTTACAGGAAGTTAGGTGGCCAGGAGAAGGTAGTCAGGAATCAGGAAGCTTTGCATTATACTATGGGGGTGCAGAAAGACCTGCATTTGGAACGGGTTTTTTAGTCAGAAGGAGGCTCCAATTCGCTATCCGAGATATTAAGTTTGTTAGTGATAGGATATCATACATAATTCTAAAGGTAAAAGATATGATTTTATAATTATAAATGTACATGCCCCCACAGAAGATAAAGATGACAAGATCAAGGATGAGTTCTATGAAGAATTAGAATGCGTATTTGATAGCCTTTCACGATATCATATGAAAATTGTCTTAGGAGATTTTAATGCTAAAGTGGGGCAGGAAGACATATTCAAACCAGCAATAGGCAAATTCAGTCTTCATGAAGATAGTAACGACAATGGGGTTAGATTAGTCACTTTCGCCACATCAAAGAATCTCATTGTTAAGAGCACATTTCAACATAAGGATATTCATAAATACACCTGGGCGTCTCCAGATGGAGAAACTCGGAACCAGATAGATCATGTATTAGTGGACAAACGCTGGCACAGTAGCATCATCGATGTTAGATCAGTTATAGGGACAGACTGCAATTCGGATCATCATCTGGTCAGGGTGAAAATCAGACAACGGCTATTGCTTATGAGAGGAACAAACGCTAAAGATGATTCTGTAAAATTTGAATTAAAAAACTTGGAAAATGATGAAATGCGGCAAGAATACCAAATCAAAATTGCTAATAGATTTGAAGTACTGGAATCTTCAGATGACAATGTGGCAAACGAAGAAAAAACTGATATAAATAAAGAATGGGAGGCTATAAGAGGCACTATTAAATTGTCAGCATCAGAAAGCATTGGTTGTTTAAAAAAGAGGCAAAACAAGAAATGGGTTGATGAGGAATGTGCCGACATTGTAAAGAAAAGAAAGCTAGCAAAAATTAAATGGTTACACGAGCCAAATGAGGTAAATTTAGAGCAATTGGGTAGTATTAGACGGGAAATCACCAAGTTACTAAAGAGTAAAAAGAGGGAATATTTGAGAGAGAAGATTAATGATCTTGAAATGAATGCAAAAAATAGGAACATTAGAGAATTATATCAGGGAATTAGTATAGAGAAGAAAGGGTTTCAGGCTAGAACAAACATAATTCGGAATGAAAATGGGGATATGATTGCAGATTCCAGGAGTGTATTAAATAGATGGAAAAGTAACTTTAATCAGCTATTAAATTTGCATACAGAACAGGACATTGAGGAGGATAATTTACAGACAGCAGAAATGCTAGTCGCAGAACCAAGTGCATTAGAGGTTGAAATGGCGATTGAAAAATTGAAGATGTATAAAGCATCAGGTTCAGATGAGATCCCAGCAGAACTGATAAAATCAGGGGGAGAAAAATTGATGGACAAAATACGCTGCTTGCTTAGTATGATTTGGGAAAAAGAAGATCTCCCAGATGAATGGAAAGAATCAGTTATCGTACCAATTTATAAAAAAGGAGATAAAACTGATTGCAACAACTACAGAGGCATCTCATTACTTTCAACATCGTACAAAATTCTAACAAATGTATTAGTAAGCAGACTTACTCCCTATATTGATGACATTCTAGGACAGCGGTACTCATTACGCGGCCCGCGGGCCGCATGCGGCTCTTGAAGATATTTATAAGGTTCTTGGAATATTTTACTTTCATTACATTACATTTAAATTTTAAATTCTAAGTAAAGTAAAGTAAAGTGATCCCACAACAGACCCGGAGGCCCTTGGGGTAGTAGGAGGTTAAGGCTCCCACTTTTTCTAGACAATCGGCACTCTATGTCAGTCGGGTTGTCAGCCCTGCGTGACGGCCGCCTTTACCCCCAGAACAAGCGTCTGGTACTCATTTCCGTTAGAGGCTGAGTCTACCCCAGGGCCATAGTGCCGCCAGAGGGTTTGGGTCAGTTTAAAAATCCTGACCCCAACGGGACTTGAACCCTCTACGCTCTGGCTTGTAGCTCAGTGCCTTAACCACTACGCTACGGCGTGCCCCCTTTAAATTCTAAGTATAAAATAATATTATCTTCATTGAAATTCTACAAAACTTTGTATATCCCTGTGTCATTTCGAGCAGTACAGTACCACACGTGTTCAACAATGCAATGCAATGTCCTGGCTAGTGTTATTGGTTTTGAATATGTGTACGTTTGTTTTTAAACCCGTTTAAACTTCTACATTGTCGTCCGAATCTTTCACAATGAAATATTATACAATTTAGTTTCTATGAACAAGCGACTGGATACTGTGTGTTACCTAATCAGTTGAAGTGAAGTGAAATGAATTTCAGTGTTTAATAATGGCTGGTGTTTTTTCCAAAGAGAAAAAGAGAAAACTCGAAGATGAAGGAAGAGTTTTTCAAGATACTTGGGAGCATGAATTTTTCTTCATACCTGCTAAAAAGGAAGGCAGTGCGATGTATTTATTATGTCGAGACGTAGTTCAAGGTTATAAACGATTTAATCTTAATAGGCATTATAAAACGGTGCATTCAAATTTTGAGTGTAAATATCCTAAAGATTCTAAATTGAGAGCAGAAAAACTAAAAACATTAAAAATGGCAATAGCGTCTGAACGGAAAATGATGTTGGATACCGTAAGTGAAAATAAATTGATAACAAAAGCATCATATGAAGTAGCAGAAATTTTAGCACGCAAAATGAAACCGTTTGCCGATGCAGAGATTTTTAAGGAGTGTTTTCTAGTCGTTCGTGACACATTATTTTCTAAATTCCCAAATGCAAAACAGATAAAAAGTGACATACAAAAGTTACAACTTTCCGATCCTACTTGTGTTAGGAGAGTTAACGAAATGTCTGTAGACATGCTCCTTTGTACTCTCGATGAAATTCGTGAATATTTCAGCCTTGCTCTGGATTCGTCCACAGATATTTGTTCCACCTCTCAGTTGCTTTTATTTGTTAAATATCGTAATAAGATAGGGATTATAAAGGAAGAATTTTTAACTGTAATACCTATGACAGGTCAGATACGGGGAATAGATTTTTTTGAAGCAGTTAAATCTTTTTTTGACAAATACAAAATTGACCTAAACAAACTTTTATCAGTGTGCACTGACGGTTGTCCCTCAATGGTAGGTTGTCATACAGGATTCATTTCTCTGTTAAAAAACATTTAAATAGAGACCACTTATTAACATACGATTGCATTTTACATCAAGAAAATCTTGCTGCTAAATTTGACGAAACTTTCAGATCTGTGATCCATCCATAGTAATTCTGCCCGAAGGCAGGTCCTTCACTGCAATCATATCATTTTCGTGCTATGCTTGCAGCTTTACTAGGGAATTGTGTAGGTGTGGTAGCTTCCCGTTGCTTTCCACACCGGTGAAGGATGATGATGACTATTTAACTCATGCCCCAAATGGGAGTCAATGACCAATCACGTTTCAATGATTTCTGTTTTACAACCAATCAGAGTCGTGTTTCACTAAATATTTATCAGTGTTATAATTACCATATTAAAGAAAGCTCCTCCTTACAATATTGCGTTCCTTTGGCAATAAATAGTATGATCTCGTTGCAGTGATAAACAAAAGAAGCAGTAGAAGCGTACCTATCGTTTCTCATTTGTTTTCAAACATCGCCGTTTACATTAAATATATAAATATTTTAAAATAACTATAGTTAAATAATGATTTGTGAGTAAACATCTTAATTTTATTCGTTAAATATACCTAACAAATGCCACTCTTGATTTCCAAATTCTCTAGATAAATTCACTCCTCACTTCGTGAGTCGTGAATTTATCGATAATTTGGAAATCACTCGTGGCATTACTTATGATAATGATAATGGTAAGGATGATGGCCATATGATTTCGGGGACCGTTTGGGCCTTAAAGTTTTCCTGACATTTGTCTTACAGGTGAGGAAAAACCCCGATAAAAACCTCACCCAGAAAAACTGCCCCGACCGGGGATCGAACCCGGGCCCGCTGCGTGACAAGGCAGCACGCTACCTCGAGACCACAGCGGTGGACAGATCTGTGATGAAGAAAGTAATTAACATTGTTAATTTCATTAGATCACGTGAACTAAATCATAGGCAATTCATAGAATTTCTCAAAGAGCTTAATTCACAGTATGATGATGTTATTTATCACAGTGGGGTCAGGTGGCTGAGTAAAGGAAGAGTTTTGGAACGATTTTTTAATCTTCGCCATGAAATAAAACTCTTTTTAAGTGAACGAGATAAAATACCCTGAACCAGACTCTTCTTCATGGTGGTTAAAAATTGGCTTCCTGGCTGACATAACAGGAATACTGAATGATGTCCAAATTAAAATGCAAGGTACAAATAAACCTATTACTCAGCTCGCAAGTGCAATTTTTTCTTTAGAAGAAAAATTAAAAATGTATACAGAAGAACTTAGTAATAATGATTTCACTAGTTTCCCATGTTTCCAACATCTTATTGAAGAATGTTCAGAGGAAGAAATAAACTTGCAACCCTTCATAGAATTGTTCACTGTACTACACCATGATTTTAGCGCGAGATTGAATGATTTTAGAAAGTTTCGAAACCCATTTCGATTAGTTGAAAATCCCTGGTCAATAATGGCAACAGATGTAACTGGGTTGTCAATTTTTGGTCCTGAGATTATAAATCTAAAAAATGAACTTACTGATCTCCAGCAGGATTCAGAACTGAAAGCTATTTTTCAAGAGAAACGAAAAACGAATTTAATTTTAGAGTTTTGGAATACAGTTCCAGAAAAACAGTTCGAAAACTTGGTGTCGTGTGCATATAAAATTCTGTGTCTTTTTGAATCAACGTATGTTTGTGAAATGACTTTCAGTAAGATAAAGTTCATCAAGGGTAAACATAGATCTCGTCTCACCAATGTGAACTTGGAAAACCTGCTGCGGATATGTGCGGCAAATCAACCAGCTCGTATTGAAAAAATTGTGCAGGAGAGTAGCAGAGTTCGACCGTCAACTTCACAGCAGTAATCTACACAACTGTAAGTTGCCTTAAAATGATGTACAGTACCGTAATAATAATAATAATAATAATAATAATAATAATAATAATAATAATAATAATAATAATGCTGATGATGATGACGACGACGATGACGATGACAATGACAATGATGATAATAATAATGATAATAATAATAATAGTAATAATAATAATAATAATAATAATAATAATAATAATAATACTTACTTACTTACTCACTGGCACTATCGAACCCGTAGGTTCATGGCCGCGCGGACATCAGCTCTCCATACATCCCTATCCTGAGCTAATGCTTTCCAATCATTCCCTGTATAATCTACTTCCCTCAAATCATAATAATAATAATAATAATAATAATAGTAATAATAATACTAATAATAATACTAATAATAATAATAATAATAATAATTAATAATAATAATACTCTTACTTACTTACTTACTTACTCACTGGCACTATCGAACCCGTAGGTTCATGGCCACACGGACATACGCTCTCCATACATCCCTATCCTGAGCTAATGCTTTCCAATCATTCCCTGTATAATCTACTTCCCTCAAATCATAGTTAATGTTATTTTCCTACCTCATACTTGGTCTACCAACTGGGCGTCTTCCCTCTGGCTTTCCTACAAGAAGCTTCCATGCAAGTCTTTCATTCCCCATTCGTGCCAAATGTCCTGCCCATCGCAGTCTATGAGACTTAACTGTTCTCATTATATCTGGCTTCCTATAAAGACCATGTAATTCACTGTTATTCAGTCTTCTCCATTCACCTGTCTGTTCATCTCTCTTTGGTCCAAACATTTTCCTAAGAACTTTATTCTCAAATACCCGTAATTTCCTTTCCTCCCTTAAAGTAAGAGTCCATGTTTCGCATCCATATAATATAACTGGTAGAATAATAGTTTTATATATTTACAGTTTAACATTTTTTGAAAGGAGTTGGGAAGTTAAAAGTCTCTGTAATGCATAATAACAAGCATTTCCAGAATTGAGCCTATGTTTAATTTCTTTGTGCATCTCATTCCAGTTTGTGATTATTGTTCCTAGGTATTTGAATTCAGCCACTTCCTCAAAATTTCCCTCATTTGTCATTAGCTGTCCATTTCCATTATATAATGTGTGACCATATATTTAGTTTTATTGATATTTACCTCCAGTCCCACTTTCTTAGTGTTACTCAGTAGCGTGTGCGTGTTGGCCTTTAGTATCTCCTCGCTATCGCCCAATAGTACTACATCATCAGCATAAACTAACAGCTTATTAATACCATTGAGTTGTAGGCCTTCTTCATTCTCTAAGGATTTAATGGCATGCTCTAGTACAAAATTAAATAGTAGAGGAGATAGTGCATCTCCTTGCTTCAACCCATTCTGGATTTCAAAAGTGTCCGAAAACTGTTTGCCTACACGCACCCTACTCTTTGTGCCATTTAGACACATTCGTATAAGTCTAACTAACTTTTTAGGAATTCCGAACTCCAGCAGGATACTATATAACTTCTCCCTCTTAATTGAATCATATGCTTTTTTGAAGTCTACATATAGTTGATGTACAGTACCATTATATTCCCATTTCTTTTTTAAAATCTGTCTTATACTAAAAAACTGATCTGTTGTAGACCTGTTTCTTCTAAATGCACATTGATGATCTCCTAGAATGTCATCAATATAGGGAGTAAGTCTGCTTACTAATATATTTGTTAGAATTTTGTACGATGTTGAAAGTAATGAGATGCCCCTATAGTTGTTGCAGTCAGTTTTATCTCCTTTCTTATAAATTGGTACGATAATTGATTCCTTCCATTCGTCTGGAAGAGCTTCTTTTTCCCAAATCATATTAAGCAACCAGCGTATCTTCTCCATCAATTTTTCTCCCCCTGATTTTATTAGTTCTGCTGGGATCTCATCTGAACCTGATGCTTTATACATCTTCAATTTTTCAATCGCCATTTCAACCTCTAATGCACTTGGCTCTGCGACTAGCATTTCTGCTGTCTGTAAATTAACCTCCTCAATGTCCTGTTCTGTATGTATATTACGCTCGGGGTCAGTTAAGCCCCGCCGTAATGATAGCGTGAAGATCACTATTGTTTAAGTGGTCCTTGGCCCGAGCGGTTGGCCTTGGTTTTGGAGGGTGAATTCCACATTTAGACATGTTAAAAACACAGTAAACAATAAATTACATCATTTATTAAATAAATCCAAACATAAAGAAATATTAGATCAACAACATATAAAACAATTAATTAAAATCAGCTGAAATCGCCATAATGTCAAACGTCAAAATACTAAAAGTGTTACCCAATCTTTTGTAATATTCCTAGTTCTATCAGGGCCATGTTATATAAGGTGTTTTTAACTTCTTATCCTAATGTGTTTGGGTTATATAAGTTTTCGTAAGAGTTTCCTATTTGGTTGAAACTAACAAGGTTGTTTTGATATTATATAAGATTTCGTA
The DNA here is from genome assembly GCA_030220185.1 of Diploptera punctata. Lineage (NCBI taxonomy): Eukaryota > Metazoa > Arthropoda > Insecta > Blattodea > Blaberidae > Diploptera > Diploptera punctata. The sequence continues at coordinate 1,278,142 of JASPKZ010000815.1, read as the reverse complement.
AGTGTGTCTTCACTGATTGAAAAAAATATATTGATGTGAAATAGTTATTTTATAATAATTTTTTCCCTAGTTTTTTATCTATAAAACACTTATGTATATTTTGATTGAGACTTCAATCCGCATTTAAAGGGTGATTATTTATGTCCTATTTTTTGGTATAATACACCTGTATATGTGTCTATCCTTTATCGGCTTTTTATAGTATTTTATTATTATGGCAGTTAGGCCCTAGTGTAGGCATAACATTTCCCCCCTAAATAAGACTGTAGGGTTGAAAAACCGAAAGTCTTTTTTCCTTACAGGATATCTCTCACCTCCCGGGGGTTTGTCCTGACATTTATCTTATTAACTTACTTTAAGTGGGAGTGGAACTGACGTCGTCAATTGGCGATTTCATCTGTAACCTGGAAGTATTTTGTTCTCATTCTAAGAGGTTAGATCGTCTTTATCTTGCTAATTGCCCCGGATACCCTTAATTTTGTCGTAATATCGGTAAGATCTGTTTACTTAGTGAGAACACTATACTTCTTAAAAAAACAAAAATTACAATATAGCATGCCTTCGCGGCTCTAACACAAAATGTTTACGCACGGTCAACAAATTTAATTTTCCACTAAAAATGTTTACTGCTCTTCGTCCTTTGTCTTTTTTTTAAACTTTCTTGTGGCTACTTTGAAACGATGCACTATCACTTTTATTCATATCCGACGCACTTAACACATTTCGTTTCTTGTTGGTTTTTCACTTCTAAGGTTCTATTTCGTGAACCTGAACATTAAAAAAAAAAAATTATCAGAACTGCTGTGTCTGTTGTGGCTAGCTTGGAGGTCAGGGTTCGTGTCTGCTTGCCTCGATGGAGGATGCGATGTTCTAATGCTCAAGTTCGTGGATCATGTTTAGCTGCCGTTGGTCCAGGTAGGCCTTTGATTTGGTTATGCCTAGTTTCTTTAAACAAAACCCAGTTAGGTCCAAGGAGAGCTTGTGAAGGGTTTGATAGGAATTAATCTTGACGTGGAGTTTGTTTTCTTGATTCATCTATAGGAGAAATTTGGAATGAAGGATGTTAGGCCAAGGATGACGTTGGAGATAGTTATTATTTTTTTATAATTGCCTGGGTTTGTTCTTTACTGCTAGTGAGGTGTTTGTCTTAGCTGGTTGCGAGTCTGGACATTCACCCATCTTATGCTCCGTCACGAGATGTGTAGTTGATCCTGGTAGCTCTATGCTGTGGCTCTCGTCCTCAGGTGTACAGGGTGTAGTTGGTCCTGGCAGCTCTATGCTGCAGTTCTCGTCCTCAGATGTACAGGGTGCGCCGTGAGTCTGGCCCTCTTAATCTTGCTCCCATCATGAAGGGTGCGTGGCGGGTGGCCGCAGGTCCAGGCGGGAAGCTGGTAGTTTTTAATTTTGTGAAATCTTAGGGCATTAGTTAGAACCTGGGAGGATACTTTAAACATCGATTACTGGGTTGCGGGTATCCCGCTCTACATGGGTCCGCACCTTTTATTATCACTCCTTGTCATAGAATGGTCATTTTCGGTTTGATTTACCCTCATCGCTTAGATGCTTCATAGTTCAGCCATCTTATTTTCGATACTATATTCCGAACCCTGCTTACTAGACGTCCTGGCTTTAGGTCTCATTGTTATCTACATTTCATCATATCTTATTACTTAGTGTTTGTTTATTACGTGCACCCATGCACCTATCTGTATCTGATAGCTAGCCTCATGTTGCAAAAGAAATGCTCTTATGGTTCTGGTATTATGATTCTCATGAATCATTTATGCCCTTATTGCAATTCAGGTTTCACGGGTTTCAAAAAAAATTTCAGCATCTTACCGTATTTTACCGCTTGTTTTCAAAACTTTCCATTGCTTGTCTAAAATTTCAATTTTGCTTTTCCCACTCCAGAGTCCTGGGTTCGATCGAGTGTGCTCGCCTACACATAAATCGCTAGGGCTTTAAGATGTAAATACTACTTAGTACGATTATGTAACCTGAATTCCGTATATCATTCCCTCGTGAGGTCCTGATTTTTGAGAGCATTTCCTTTCTTCTATCATGTGTCATTCGGGATGCGTCTTTGCATCTTAAATTCTCTCGTTTCTAACCTATCTGTCAATTTTCCGTGCTACAGCCTACAGTAGTTAACTTTACCAAAAAAAATCTAAATGGTGTTGTTTCCTTAAGTCCTTCCTATTTCGTTCGGCAATATCTCATCTGTTCTCTTGAATTTCTTTATTTAACTTTTTACATTACTCCTGATTATGCGTGGACTTTATTCCTTGTCTTGGGTCCCCCATCTTACCTATGGGTTTAACCTCTCCCTTTTGTCATCTCCTACTCTTTTACTTTCCTCTTAATTTCCATTTACGTTTTTTGTCAGTTCCTGGTCTCATACGTGTAGATTTATTCCCTATCTTACCTATGGGTTTTAACCTCTAATTTCATGTACAACCCTATGTGTTTAACTTCTAATTTCGTGTACAACCCTATGTGTTTAACCTCTAATTTCATGTAGTACCTTATGTGTTTAAGCTCTCTTTGTATGTACTACCTAATGTGTTTAACCTCTAATTTCTGAGATCTCCCTACCTAGGTCAAATCTGTCTTTCTTGGCTCTACTCGTTGATCGCACAATCGCATGTATGTGTGTTTCCTTTAGTATTCTTCTCTAGTGTCCCAACGTTTCTGATGTCCCTGACTAGTATTCGTTGTCTCTTCGTTATGACCATATTCTATGTGTGCGTACGGCTTTCTCATCGCGGTTTTCCTGGCATCATTATCGACTCTGGATAGACCCCTGGCTATCTCTTTTCGTACTTCGTGTATTCCTGATTTCTTGCAAATAAAGCCGGGTGAGCCAGCGAATTCACCGCGCAACGACCATGAAGACCAGGGATGGGCTCGACTTCCGACATCGGTGACTCGGTTATTACCTTGCACGACCACGAGGCGGAGGCCGGGATACTTCCATCCTCGTCAACAGTGACTCGGTTCCTTCCTGACACACCTTCTAATTCTGTCGCTCCAGAATTTCCCTACGTTTCTGACTTCTTAGTCCTTGGCAAGTCGGCGGACTCGTCGAGCAAATCGCCTCAATGGAGGTGGTGTTTGTTCCTTACTCCCTTCGGGGCCCAAGAAAACTCGAGCAAATCGCCTCAAGGGGGGACGCCGCCCTGCCATTCGGGGCCCAAGTTGTCCCTACCGCACTCCCGCTTTTTCCGTTTGTATCCTAAGGGTGGGTTAGCCACTTCACCGCGCAACGACCATGAAGACCAGGAATGGGCTCGACCTCCGACATCGGTGACTCGGTTATTACCTTGCACGACCACGAAGCGGAAGCCGGGATGCTCCCATCCTCGTCAACAGTGACTCGGTTCCTACCTAACCCCATCCCCCTCTGAAATCTCGATTTCGACGTTAATCTTAGGGAGAGCCTTCTTGAGCTCATCGGACGACGGCCTCATCATCGGAGTGGATTTGATCCGATTCTCTTCTGATGGTGATCCTACTATTGCCCTCATCACTCCCTAAACCCGGGTATCACTATTGTTTCTGTGGGTCTCTCTGCCCGTGATTGCTTCTGTTTCTCGTGGGTCTCTGCCCGTTTTGCTTAGTGTGTTCGTTTGTCTCTAGTCTCTCGGATGCCTATCTCTCCCTTAAACGATGCTGTTCCATATGGTCCCTAACGTCAGTGCCAAGCCGGCAAGGTTTTATGGCCAGTGCCCCAATATCATTTTGGAGTTCTCTGTCTCTAGATCATGTCATAACGGGGGTGTCCCACCTTCCGACTTGCACCTGCCTAGCTTTCTCCCTAGCTCGTTGGCGAAGTGTTCAGGCAACTCGCCAAATTGTCGAGGGCAAAAGCCTCTCCAAAAGGGTCCTTAGTCCTTCCCAACTTGTATCTCTGTGTGCGACTATGTAAATGTTTTATCTCTGTGTGTGTATGTCTAACGTTACCTAGCCAAGATTGACCTAAGTTGTAGCCTATCCTCGTATATCTCCTCGTAGGCCTAAATATGAAGAGTCTTAAGCGATCTAGTTTTCATCTATTATCGTAATGTGTCATATCCCATATGTGTGTGTGTCTACTTCTCGACTGGTCACTAGTCCCAACTGAAATGGAATGGGCCTGCAGTATAAGAGAGTCTAGCCGCCTTTTAGACACTCCAATCTTTCCCAAGCCAGTCCATTCCAGCAGGAACCATTTCCTGTAGAGTGTATTATTTGTTGTGTCATACTCAGTAATAGTATTTGTGTAACCCCTGGGTTCCCATTTGAACTTTCACTTTCTACTAGATCGGATAAAACATCTCACTGTTTGTCAAATATCCTAATTTCCACCAAAAATAATGATAAAGCCTAAAAAAAATATTTATGGGAATAAGTCTATCCTTTTTATCACTTCTGCAAGCATCTTGTTTCTGCCTCTACTCCGTATTTCTCACTAGCGGAGTTCTACGATTGTGCCAAGTCTCCATTCCCCTCTTCTGTTCGAGCTCTCTCTTATTTATTCAGAATTTCCATTCTTTCCGTTTCCGAAACCTTAATCTGAATTACGGGTCAAGCGAGTCCTCCCTTAATTGCGCTAGCTTCTATGACTTTACACTTATGATTCAGAAACGCCTCATACTGTATTCGAGCCCATCACAGGATGCGCCCGCCAGCATGGTTGTAAATCTCTCAACACCGCATGAGAGGTTAATCAAAAAATTATTTTAAGCTATTATTTAACCTGAAGTTCGGTCGTCTTCCCTTCCATGAGTCTTGAGTTGAAAATCCCTCAGTAATGTTATTTCCTTTATGGAGGGGTGTGGTGCCTGATTTGCTTTATTGCGCTAAATCTCCATTCCCCGCTTTGATCGATTTCTCTCTAATTCATCCTAAGTTTTCCATGCCCCTTTTCCATACTCTTTGTTTTCGAAACTAGAATCTACTTCCCTCATTAGTTGCGTTCCCATTTTTGATTGCGCTAATTCTCTTTGCTCGATTTCTCGTTTATTTCTTCTAAGTCTCCATGCCCTTTTTCCATTCTCTCGGTTTTCAAATCTAGAATCCCTCTGATTGCTAATACATGCCACTTTTATTTCCTGTAAATGTCTTGGGTCTTTAAGTTGTTACTAATTTTTATCGCTTCTTTTATTTAAAGTACGCTTTCTGATGTCGAGAGAGAAAAAAAAAATATTTATTTCCCTGTAAATGCAAATAGTATAAATTTTGTTTATATTCCTAATGCAGTCTGTTTGGAGTGCTTAACTATGTGGAGAATCTAACTTTCACATCCCCAAAATAAACACATTCCAGAGCCTTGGCTGAAATTTTACAGCTACCTGACCTTCTAATAGACACTCAGTCTTCATGCATGTAAACGAAGGACGTGTCAAAAAAAATAGTTCTCAAGATGGCGGTTTTTTTCCATTCCTCCACGATGGTGAGTCCATATTTTATTATTCAGAAAAAAAATTACTATTTCCTGTATCGCCAGTGTATAGCTAGGATGCCTTACCACTTTGCTTGTCACAGTATTTTTACTAGGTTTATCATGATTATTATTCTTATTATTATGTTACTGTGCTTATTATTATTATTATTATTATTATTAATTTTAAACCACTCAGTTATTAGTTCTCTCTTTTTTTTGTCTAACTCTCGATTTTTAACTGAAAAACGTTCCTACATATTATAAGGTGCTCGCCTTTACCATAAAATATCCTAGGATAACAATTCCAGCAACGAAATCGGTATTATTTGCCTCATGCCCTGCCTTGTCATTGTCGCACGGTAGGCGGTTTAACTCTAATAGTGTTTAAAATTACTTTGATATACTTAGTATGATTATTTATTTCTACTAGCATAGTGGTTAAAGCACTGCGCTACAAGCCGAAAAGTCGGGGGTTCAAGTCCCGGTGGGTTTAGGATTTTTAACCTGATCCAAACCTTCTGGCGGCACTATGGCCCTGGGGTCGATTCAGCCTCTAACTGAAATGAGTACCAGACGCTTGTTCTGGGGTAAGGGCGGCCGTCACGCAGGGCTGATAACCCGGCTGACATTAAGTGCCGATTGTCTAGAAATATTGGGAGCCTTAACGTCCCATTACCTCAAGGCCTCCTGTAGGGGGAATACTTTACTTTATTTTATCATTGTTTTATTACTCTATTTCCAAATCCTCTGACTTTTATCCATTCCAATTCCCTAACTATTTTTCCTGCTAGTCTTCGGTTATCATTTTGTAATTAAATTATTTATAGTCCTATTATTAGATTTATCTTAACTGATTTATTTTCCCAATATAAATCACTCATTACTGTGCAAGTTATAATGTGGTTCCTTGAGCCTTACGTGGGTCAAGATTAATTACCTAACTAGTATTAGTGAAAAGGTCCCAGTGTGGATGCACAAGTTGCGGGAGTGGCTGTAATGGTTAATATAGCCTCCGTTAGATGGCTCTGTGGTCATCATTGCCACTTTGCAAGCAAAAACTTAATAATAGACGTCAGCCAACTTCCCATTTTCTTAATCCTAACAAAACAAATTACCTAGTTAATAAACCATAAATTAATGTTACGTATCCTACCTCTATCCGTGGTTAAGTAAGATATCCATGATCGTGTTTTACGTGAATAAATCTATATATATAAAAAATGAATGTTTACATAGTACAAAAAGTATTTAGTGCATTAGTGGAGTAAGTGTAAGATGTGTCCGCCATCTTGTTTGCTCAAATTTATTACCCTTTTCGTAATCCTGAAAATATGATAAAAAAAATTCAATCTAGTGGCGTGTAAAAGCAACCTATGATCCCTTGGGCTTATCTCTCGTGGTGATGCTTTCAGAAATGATTTATGTATACATTTGATCCTGCCACGCCTTCCCGATAGACGAAATAATAAAATATGTCATTATCAACGTACAATTATTAATAGTGAATGAGATATTGCCTTAATTAACACAAAAAAATATTAAATCAATTTCATTACTACACTCTACAAATATTCTGAAAAAAAATATATCATAACCTAGGAGAACAACAAAAATATCATCTGACTGAAAAAAAAACTTTGCCAAAATCATCAACAACACCCAATCCATAAAATTATATGTATCCAAAAAAAAATCAAGTTCTGAAATGAACATAACATATAACATAGCCCAGAAAGATATATCCTTTGTCCATACTAAAATAAAACATTTGTTGAAAAACATCAATACCAAAATTATTAGAATATAACCTAAAACAGCGATATATTCACATATCCAAAATTTACCCATTGACAATTAATTATACCCAAAAATTAGATCCTAAAAAAAAATAAAATAACCTAAAGCCAGTTATTAATAATGTCCCAAAGTTGAAAATTTTCTGGTTTCTCCTCTGTTTTAAAATACCTAGTTTATTCATTAGTACCAATGTGACTCTTATCTTCCCGATTGAAAAAAAAACATATAGATTTTTACTGTATACGAATTGAAGGTTAATTTTGTGGGGTCTAAGGTTCGTTTCTTTATCCGTGAATATAATAGAACATTATGTTCACGAATATCCCACCGCCTGTTCACCAGTTATTACGCTCGGGGTCAGTTAAGCCCCGCCGTAATGATAGCGTTAAGATCTCTATTGTTTAAGTGGTCTTTGGCCCGAGCGGTTGGCCTTGGTTTTGGAGGATGAATTCCACATTTAGACATGTTAAAAACACAGTAAACGAAAAAATTACATCATTTATTAAATAAATCCAAACATAAAGAAATATTAGATCAACAACATATAAAACAATTTATTAAAATCAGCTGAAATCGCCATAATGTCAAACGTCAAAATACTAAAGTGTTAAAATTCAGAGAGAGAGAGAAAATATTCATTTAAAAGTTCCAACTTTGTTCATTATTCTAAGTTATTTGGACCATTTGGTCCTTTAATTAATGCTATGTATGAAAAATGACCATTAAGGTAATGATAAAGAAATGCTTATATTACCATGTAGAGCTGCCTCCCCTCAGGGGGACCGCGATCGGTCCCGCCGCCGTTCTGACTTTTGCTACCCAAAAGGCCTGTTTTTATATCATTATCTCTACCTTTCACCATTCCCAAAAACTAATGGAAACCCTATTTTCTTACCCTTCTTTTGTAATATTCCTAGTTCTATCAGGGCCATGTTATATAAGGCGTTTTTAACTTTTTATCCTAATGTGTTTGGGTTATATAAGTTTTCGTAAGAGTTTCCTATTTGGTTGAAACTAACAAGGTTGTTTTTGATATTATATAAGATTTCGTAAGTGTGTCTTCACTGATTGAAAAAAATATATTGATGTGAAATAGTTATTTTATAATAATTTCTTCCCTAGTTTTTTTATCTATAAAACACTTATGTATATTTTGATTGAGACTTCAATCCGCATTTAAAGGGTGATTATTTATGTCCTATTTTTTGGTATAATACACCTGTATATGTGTCTATCCTTTATCGGCTTTTTATAGTATTTTATTATTATGGCAGTTAGGCCCTAGTGTAGGCATAACAATGTACATTTAATAGCTGATTAAAGTAACTTTTCCATCTATTTAATATACTCCTGGAATCTGCAATCATATCCCCATTTTCATTCCGAATTATGTTTGTTCTAGCCTGAAATCCTTTAGTTCTCTATACTAATTCCCTGATATAATTCTCTAATGTTCCTATTTTTTGCATTCATTTCAAGATCAATAATCTTCTCTCTCAAATATTCCCTCTTTTTACTCTTTAGTAACTTGGTGGTTTCCCGTCTAATACTACCCAATTGCTCTAAATTTACCTCATTTGGCTCGTGTAACCATTTCATTTTTGCTAACTTTCTTTTCCTTACAATGTTGGCACATTCCTCATCAAACCATTTCTTGTTTTGCCTCTTTTTTAAACAACCAATGCTTTCTGATGCTGACAATTTAATAGTATCTCTTATCGCCTCCCATTCTTTATTTATATCAGTTTCTTCTTCGTTTGCCACATTGTCATCTGAAGATTCCAGTACTTCAAATCTATTAGCAATTTTGATTTGGTATTCTTGCCGCATTTCATCATTTTTCAAGTTTTTTAATTCAAATTTTACAGAATCATCTTTAGCGTTTGTTCCTCTCATAAGCGATGGCCGTTGTGTGATTTTCACTCTGACCAGATGATGATCCGAATTGCAGTCTGTCCCTCTAACTGATCTAACATCGATGATGCTACTGTGCCAGAGTTTATTCACTAATACATGATCTATCTGGTTCTGAGTTTCTCCATCTGGGGACGTCCAGGTGTATTTATGAATATCCTTATGCTGAAATGTTGTACTCTTAACAATGAGATTCTTTGATGTGGCAAATGTGACTAATCTAACCCCGTTGTCGTTACTACCTTCGTGGAGACTGAATTTGCCTATTGTTGGTTTGAATATATCTTCCCGCCCCACTTTTGCGTTGAAATCTCCTAAGATAATTTTCATATGATATCGTGAAAGGCTATCAAATACGCATTCTAATTCTTCATAGAACTCATCCTTGATCTTGTCATCTTTATCTTCTGTGGGGCATGTACATTTACAATTATAAAATCATGTTGTTTACCCTTTAGAATTATGTATGATACCCTATCACTAACAAACTTAGATAGCGGATAGGATCCTCCTTCTGACTAAAAACCCGTTCCAAATGCAGGTCTTTCTGCACCCCAGTAGTATAATGCAAAGCTTCCTGATTCCTGACTACCTTCTCCTGGCCACCTAACTTCCTGTAAAGCGACTATATCCAAGGGTGATTTATCTAATTCCCGCGTTAATATCTCTAGTGCCTCGCTATTGTATAAAGTCCTAACATTCCATGTTCCTAGGAACATGTCCCTGTGTTTTAGCCTTTGGCATGGGTTCCCTGAAGTAGTCCCCGCCCGGAGAGCCGAATGGGGGACTATTTGACCTCCGGAAAATTTTACACCAGTTGAACTCATGTCTGCATTTCTTGACGGTTGTATTTTTACGGTGAAAGATCGTCACTCTTTCGCCCAAAGTACTTTTTTCGTCTGGCTTATCACCTTCGACCAGTCCGGCATAGGTAACCCTATCGGCAGCAATGCTACCGCCGGCATAGCTCTCAGGATCATTTAAACACGCAAGCCTTTCCACCACGACAAGGTAAAGATAACATGGAGGGAATAATAATAATAATAATAATAATAATAATAATAATAATAATAATAATAATAATAATAATAATAATAATTCGATTCGATTGAGGGTCTTTCCACTTTTCAGCGATTGCCCTTTTACCAGCCAGCTGCTGGCCCTTCACATCCACATGTGTCAATCACAGAGGTAGATGATCAACAGCCAGTGTAGGGGTGACATGTGGTTAGCATGTCGGGTCCCCCAGCCTGGAGCCGCTACTTATTGTAGCTACCCAATTGCCTCACGATGCTGGGTGGGCACCGGTCCCATACTGGCCGAAATACCATGAGAAAATTTCTTCCCCCATGGAGATTCGAACCAACGCAAATCCCATAGCTCTGCGCCAAGGCTTCCTACCTTAACCGCACGGCTACGGCGCGGGACAATAATAATAATAATAATAATAATAATAATAATAATAATAATAATAATAATAATAATAATGATAATGATGATAATGATAATATTAATAATAATAATAATTATTATAATAATAATAATATTATTATATGTAAAAAAAGGAAAGGTAGATCTGTCCCTTGGTGGACAAATGAATTAACGATTCTACGTAAAAAGACAAACGCAATGAGGCGAAGATACCAAAGAACGCAGAACAATTCAAAACTAAGAGAAGAGAGAAAGAACCTCTACCAAGAGGGCAAACGGGCGTATCAAGCTAAGCTCCAAGAGGAAAAAACAAAGTCATGGAGAAATGCTTGTACAGTTACACCTGGATCCAATCTTTGGAACGTAGTTTACAAAAGCCTATCTGGAAAAACTAGAAATAAGACTTCGTTGACTACACTTAGGATGCCATAAGGGCTATATACTAAGGACATGGAAAGTACAGTAAAATATATCATGGATTATTTTGTACCTGAGGACAATGAAGAAAATGATAATAAATTTCATTCAGAAATTAGAAAACTTATAATGGACCCACCAAAAGAAGCGGGTAACAGAGGATTCCCAAAGGAGGAAATCCTCGCTGCACTCAAGAAATTTGGCCCTATAAAAACACCTGGGGAAGATGGAATCTCAAGTGACATTCTACTATGAGTATTCAAACTTATCCCCAACTTATTTACAGAACTATACAATACATGCTTGGAAAATGGTTGTTTCCCTAAAATGTGGAAAAAAATCAATAACAGTTCCAATCACTAAACCAGACAAGGACCATACTAATGAAGTGTCAAAATACACGCCAATAAGCCTCCTCAATATAGCGGGAAACGTACTGAAGAAGCTACTCATCGACAGAATTCTACATCACATGTACAAGAATAAATTACTCAATACCAACCAATTTGGATTCATCCCACAAGTAGGAACAATAGAAGCAGTAATGGAGGTTACAAAATCCATTAAACAGAGCCTGAATATAAAACAAAGTGTAGTTCTGGTAAGTTTAGATGTTAAAGGTGCATTCGACGTGGTATGATGGCCGAGCATACTATACAATCTAAAACAACTTAAATGTCCAAAAAATCTATACACTTTAACACAGAATTATTTCAGAGACAGATCAGCAATGTTCTCAGTGAATGCGCTTAGAGTTACAAAGGAGGTAACCAAAGGATGCCCACAAGGATCCTGTAGCGGACCTGTTTTTTGGACTATCATATACAACTCACTGCTGACCTTAACTGCTCAAAACACTTTAATGTTATTGCTTTCGCTGACGACCTAATACTTCTCTCAACAGGAGATAACGACAATGAGGCAGAAAATTACGCCAATATTGACATCAGAAAAATAGAAGAATGGGCTAACAATAAGAAAGTCACATTCAATGAATCCAAGTCCACAGCAATGTTAATATTAAGAAAAAGGACCTCCATTAAAAAAAAATATCAGTATATACGTCAACCATGAACGCATCAAGTAAGTTCAAGAAATGAAATACTTAGAAATCCACCTCAATTGCAAACTAAGCTTTGATGAACACATTGAGATAACAACGAAAAGGCTATGAGCCTAATGAACATGTTAAGAAGGGCAGCTAGGTGGGGACTGGGACATAAAGCATTAAAGACTATATACAATGGAGCAATCTTGCCTATGTTAACATATGGGGCCCCAATATGGGAGGAAGAATTAAGAAAACAAAAAAAAATTAAAAAAGCTGAAGAGGGTTCAAAGAATTATAAATGTCACCATAGCCAAAGCCTATAAAACATTACCATATGAAGTATCTTGTATCATAGCTGGAATTAAACCCATAACTATCAGTATACAAGAAACAGCCCAGTTATATAGAGCCATACACGATGACCACACAAACATTGACACACCACTCAAAAAGGAGGAGTGGCCACATCCGGCAGAAAGAATTAATGTGGACGACATTGAAGAATCGAACAACTACAAAATAAAAATATACACTGATGGCAGTAAATTCCAAGGAATGGTAGGGGCTGCTGCAGTTATCTTGAAAAACGGAAAATTAGAGCATACAATAAAAGCCAAACTGTCCAATCGTTGCTCAAATAATCAAGCTGAACAGATAGGAATTCTTAAAGCTCTAGAAGCAATACCATCAATTGACCAAAAACAGCTCTGAAAAAAGTTTTGTTGCAGTTTATACAGATAGTCAAGTTACTCTCGACCTAATTAAAAACAACTTCAAACAGGGATACATCATATCAAAAATAAGACAAACAATAGCAAAACTCAGGGAACAAAATTGGATAGTACATTTCGGCTGGATAAAAGCACATGTTGGAATTTATGGAATGAAATGGCAGATCAATTGGCAAAACAAGCTGCAACAGAAACCAGCGTAACCGTAGAATATACAAAAATACCTAAATCATCAATAGTTGCCCAAATAAAAGAAGAAGGAACCATTAAATGGCAGAACGAATGGGACAACGCAGATAAGGGAGCCACATGTAAGAAGTTCTTCCCATCAGTCAGAGACAGATTAAAACTTAAATGTGAAATAACTCCAGAATTTTCTGAAATGGTAACTGGTCATGGAAAAAATAAATCACATCTTTATCGTATTGGAATATTAAACAACGCAACCTGTCCATGTAGAAAAGCAATTCAAAATGTAGAACATCTCCTTTATAATTGTGAATTGCAGCAGCATTCTAGAAATAAGTTGAAAGAAGAAATCAGCAACGAAGGAGGAACATGGCCTGTGACGGAGAAAAAGACCTAATACACAAATATTTAAGACATTTCAAAAAATATATAAAAACAATAGTGTACGAAAATGAGTGATAAACAAGTGACGAAGATAAAAAAAACATGTAAACAAAAACCAAATATGTGATGTTATGTAATGTTATGTTATCTGATTTTATGTTTGTTATGTTATGCATGTAATATTACTACGGTAATGGGGCATGCTGAAAAAAAAAAATGAAAAAAAAAATAATAATGATAATAATAATAATAATAATAAACAGTTAATTATTAACAAAATTTAAATGACAATAATCAGTAATTGTGTTTTGTCCGTAAATGTAAAAAAAAAAAAGCTGTGTGTTACCAAGACTGAGAACTGTGAAATTTGGTGCGGCTCTCGAACAGATATGGTTTCTTATATTTGGCTCTCTTGTAATTTCTAGTGAGTACCACTGTTCTAGGAGATCATCAATGTGCATTTAGAAGAAACAGGTCTACAACAGATCAGATTTTTAGTATAAGACAGATTTTAGAAAAGAAATGGGAATATAATGGTAATGTACATCTACTATATGTAGACTTCAAAAAAAGCATATGATTCAATTAAGAGGGAGAAGTTATATAGTATCCTGCTGGAGTTCGGAATTCCTAAAAAGTTAGGCACAAAGAGTAGAGTGCTTGTAGGCAAACAGTTTTCAGACACTTTTGAAATCCAGAATGGGTTGAAGCAAGGAGATGCACTATTTCCTCTACTATTTAATTTTGTACTAGAGCATGCCATTAAATCCTTAGAGATTGAGGAAGGCTTACAACTCAATGGTATTAATAAGCTGTTAGTTTATGCTGATGATGTAGTACTATTGGCCGATAGCGAGGAGATACTAAGGGACAACACGCACACACTATTGAGTAACACTAAGAAATTAGGATTGGAAGTAAATATCAATAAAACTAAATATATGGTCACACATTATATAATGGAAATGGTCAGCTAATGACAAATGAGGGAAATTTTGAGGAAGTGGCTGAATTCAAATACCTAGGAACAATAATCACAATTAGGAATGAGATGCAGAAAGAAATTAAACATAGGCTCAATTCTGGAAATGCGTGCTATTATGCAGTGCAGAGACTCTTGATATACCAACTCCTTTCAAAAAACATTAAACTGAAAATATATAAAACTGTTATTCTACCAGTTATATTATATGGGTGCGAAACATGGACTCTTACTTTAAGGGAGGAAAGGAGATTACGAGTATTCGAGAATAAGGTACTTAGGAAAATTTTTGGACCAAAGAGAGATGAACAGACAGGTGAATGGAGAAGACTACATAACAGTGAACTACATGGTCTTTATAGAAAGCCAGATATAATAAGAACAGTTAAGTCTCATAGACTGAGAGCTATGCCGGCGGTAGCATTGCTGCCGATAGGGTTACCCATGCCGGACTGGTCAAAGGTGATAAGCCAGACGAAATAAGTACCTTGGTCGAAAGAGTGACGATCTTTCACCATAAAAATACAACCGTCAAGAAATGCGGACATGGGTTCTACTGGGGTAAAATTTTCCGGAGGTCAAATAGTCCCCCATTCGGTTCTCCGGGCGGGACTACTTCAGGGAACCCATGCCAAAGGCTCAAACATAGGGACATGTTCCTAGGAACATGGAATGTTAGGACTTTATACAATAGCGGGGCACTAGAGATATTAACACGGGAATTGGATAAATCGCCCTTGGATATAGTCGCTTTACAGGAAGTTAGGTGGCCAGGAGAAGGTAGTCAGGAATCAGGAAGCTTTGCTTTATACTATGGGGGTGCAGAAAGACCTGCATTTGGAACGGGTTTTTTAGTCAGAAGGAGGATCCTATCCGCTATCCGAGATATTAAGTTTGTTAGTGATAGGATATCATACATAATTCTAAAGGGTAAAGTACATGATTTTATAATTGTAAATGTACATGCCACCACAGAAGATAAAGATGACAAGATCAAGGATGAGTTCTATGACGAATTAGAATGCTTATTTGATAGCCTTTCACGATATCATATGAAAATTGTCTTAGGAGATTTTAATGCAAAAGTGGGGCGGGAAGATATATTCAAACCAACAATAGGCAAATTCAGTCTTCATGAAGATAGTAACGACAACGGGGTTAGATTAGTCACATTTGCCACATCAAAGAATCTCATTGTTAAGAGCACAACATTTCAGCATAAGGATATTCATAAATACACTTGGACGTCCCCAGATGGAGAAACTCGGAACCAGATAGATCATGTATTAGTGGATAAACGCTGGCACAGTAGCATCATTGATATTAGATCAGTTAGAGGGACAGACTGCAATTCAGATCATCATCTGGTCAGGGTGAAAATCAGACAACGGCTATCGCTTATGAGAGGAACAAACGCTAAAGATGATTCTGTAAAATATGAATTAAAAAACTTGAAAAATGATGAAATGCGGCAAGAATACCAAATCAAAATTGCTAATAGATTTGAAGTACTGGAATCTTCAGATGACAATGTTGCAAACGAAGAAGAAACTGATATAAATAAAGAATGGGAGGCTATAAGAGATACTATTAAATTGTCAGCATCAGAAAGCATTGGTTGTTTAAAAAAGAGGCAAAACAAGAAATGGTTTGATGAGGAATGTGCCGACATCGTAAAGAAAAGAAAGCTAGCAAAAATGAAATGGTTACACGAGCCAAATGAGGTAAATTTAGAGCAATTGGGTAGTGTTAGACGGGAAACCACCAAGTTACTAAAGAGTAAGAAGAGGGAATATTTGAGAGAGAAGATTAATGATCTTGAAATGAATGCAAAAAATAGAAACATTAGAGAATTATATCAGGGAATTAGTATAGAGAGGGAAGGGTTTCAGGCTAGAACAAACATAATTCGGAATGAAAATGGGGATATGATTGCAGATTCCAAGAGTATATTAAATAGATGGAAAAGTTATTTTAATCAGCTATTAAATGTACATACAGAACAGGACATTGAGGAGGATAAGTTACAGACAGCAGAAATGCTAGTCGCAGAGCCAAGTGCATTAGAGGTTGAAATGGCAATTGAAAAATTGAAGATGTATAAAGCATCAGGTTCAGATGAGATCCCAGCAGAACTGATAAAATCAGGGGGAGAAAAATTGATGGACAAGATACGCTGGTTGCTTACTATGATTTGGGAAAAAGAAGCTCTTCCAGATGAATGGAAGGAATCAATTATCGTACCAATTTATAAGAAAGGAGATAAAACTGATTGCAACAACTATAGGGGCATCTCTTACTTTCAACTTCGTACAAAATTCTAACAAATATATTAGTAAGCAGACTTACTCCCTATATTGATGACATTCTAGGAGATCATCAATGTGCATTTAGAAGAAACAGGTCTACAACAGATCAGATTTTTAGTATAAGACAGATTTTAGAAAAGAAATGGGAATATAATGGTACTGTACATCAACTATACGTAGACTTCAAAACAGCATATGATTCAATTAAGAGGGAGAAGTTATATAGTATCCTGCTGGAGTTCGGAATTCCTAAAAAGTTAGTTAGACTTATACGAATGTGTCTAAATGGCACAAAGAGTAGGGTGCGTGTAGGCAAACAGTTTTCAGACACTTTTGAAATCCAGAATGGGTTGAAGCAAGGAGATGCACTATCTCCTCTGCTATTTAATTTTGTACTAGAGCATGCCATTAAATCTTTAGAGAATCAGGATGGCTTACAACTCAATGGTATTAATAAGTTGTTAGTTTATGCTGATGATGTAGTACTATAGGCCGATAGCGAGGAGATACTAAAGGACAACACGCACACACTATTGAGTAACACTAAGAAATTAGGACTGGAAGTAAATATCAATAAAACAGAATATATGGTCACACGTAGAAATACATTATATAATGGAAATGAACAGCTAATGACAAATGAGGGAAATTTTGAGGAAGTGGCTGAATTCAAATACCTAGGAACAATAACCACAAATAGGAATGAGATGCACAAAGAAATTAAACATAGGCTCAATTCTGTAAATGCATGCTATTATGCACTGCAGAGACTCTTGATGTCCCAACTCCTTTCAAAAAACGTTAAACTGAATATATATATGAAACTATTATTCTACCAGTTATATTATATGGGTGCGAAACATGGACTCTTACTTTAAGGGAGGAAAGGAGATTACAAGTATTTGAGAATAAAGTACTTAGGAAAATTTTTGGACCAAAGAGAGATGAACAGACAGGTGAATGGAGATGACTACATAACAATGAACTACATGATCTTTATAGGAAGCCAGATATAATAAGAACAGTTAAGTCCCGTAGACTGCGATGGGCAGGACATGTTGCACGTATGGAGAATGATAGACTTGCATGGAAGCTTCTTGTAGGAAAGCCAGAGGGAAAACGCCCAGTTGGTAGACCAAGAATGAGGTGGGAGAACAACATTAACTATGATTTGAGGGAAGTAGATTATACAGGGAATGATTGGAAAGCATTAGCTCAGGATAGGGATGTATGGAGAGCTTATGTCCGTGCGGCCATGAACCTACGGGTTCGATAGTGCCAGTGAGTAAGTAAGAGTAAGTAAGTAAGTCTCATAGACTGCGATGGGCAGGACATGTTGCATGTATGAGGAATGAAAGATTTGCATGGAAGCTTCTTGTAGGAAAGCCAGAGGGAAAACGCCCAGTTGGTAGAGCAAGAATGAGGTGGGAGAATAACATTAACTATGATTTGAGGGAAGTAATTATACGGAAAATGATTGGAAAGCATTAGCTCAGGATAGGGATGTATGGAGAGCTTGTGTCTGCACGGCCATGAACCTATGGGTTTGATAGTGCCAGTGAGTAAGTAAGTAAGTAAGTATCATTGGGGCAGCCTTCCAAGTGTCCCAACCTCAGAAGTGGGTTACAAGAATTCCATGCCAGGAGAGAATACTAGAAATGTCGTAATGACAACCTGGTGGAAATGATTAAAAAATAATTACTTAGTGATTTTTAATATTAGCTTATTTCAACAATTTTTGAGTCTCCTTACAATCTCTGATTTTGAAAAATATAACTTACACTGCATATTTTCACCGTTCAATATTATGTAATGATCTACACTTAATTATTCCATTAACTGATTTAATTTGCCTTCACTTGAGGTTGAAGTCGTTAATCTTGTATATAAGCATGGAACGAATAGAAAATAGTATTAACTTATCTGTACCATACTAATGTCATGTCAAAGTGTTTAGCCCTGAATGTGACTGTAAGGCAAGTTAGTCACATAACTTCAGCGGATATATGTCCTCGCTCTAGTAAAAGATAATTAAATAGTGAATTTATAGAAATACAAACTTATGCCATGAATATTCAAATTTTATTACAACATTAATGAACTTGTACAGTACTCCCATTTCTATTGAACATTTACGAGTTATCAGTGTATGTATCTTTCTTCTTCTTCTTCTTCTCATTCATTATTTGTAGGATTTTCATCCTGTTAGTTTCCCAAATCACTCCTCGGAGGAAGACGTATTGGATGTGAAGCCACTGTCTATTCATCTCTTGCTCTTCTCCCATCCATTGGTCTATCTTCTTTAGCTCTTTTTGCAAGTCTGTTGTCTTCCATTCTTTTTATTTGATCTTTTCAATATTATATTATAATAAATTTGGTTTTGTCTTGAATATGACATTTGTCCCTAATTTCTGTATTGTGCATCCTATCAAATAATATTTTCCCCTGAATAGTTCTTAACAGATGTGCTCATTTCACATGTGCTTATTATTTTTTAATTTTTGTTGTATCAGCCCTAGTTTCTGCTCCATATACAATAACTGGTCGAACAATCATTTTGTATATGCGAATTTTGCTTTCTATTGACATATGTTCATTGTGCCAAATTAAATCTTTCATATATATATATATTCTGATATTTGTGCAGCTTTGTCAGCTTGTTTCTTGACTTCTTTAATTAGATTTTTAGTTATTTTAGGAACTCTCACTATGAGGTATATTCATTAAGGTAGAATTTTTTATCACTCAATTCATATTGTTCTTCTTATTTGACTATAAACTAGTTTCGGAACATAGTTTCTGTTCCATCCTCAGTATCGTCACGACCATTGTTCTGTCATCTTGAAGAGCTGTCCTTCTCTCCTTCCATTGGCTTACTGAAAAACCTCGAAACCAGGCCATTCTCACTGGGAATTTCAAAGTTCATAAATTTCTTCTGTTTGCTCTTTTCAATGTAGATCTTTCCCCAAACAGTACGTTCTTTTGGTTTTTCTATTTGTTTTAGTGATTTAGCTTCTTTCTCGATAAGATGTTTTTCAGACTATGCATGGGCAGCCACTGCAGATTTTTCTACTTCACCTTTCTTGACATTCCTGAGATGTTCTTTCACTCTACATTTCAAATTTATCTTAGTTTTTCCGTTATAGAATTTCTCACATTCTTCACATTTAATCTGATGAATCCCTGATTTGTTTTCTTCTTTTATTTTCTCATTTTTATTAGGTCTAATCAGTCTACTGATGCTGTAGTCATTTTTGGGTGCTAACCTTATGTTGAAATCTTTAAAAATGTTTTGAAACTTGTGGTGTTTTAATGGATGATATGTGAATTTTCTGAATTTTACATTTTCTTCTTTTACTTTCAGAAGAGTGGCTGCGGAAAGACTACTGTTTTTAACAGAGAGGAGACCCTTTAATTCCTTCCATCGAAGGCTTAAAGGAACCGACCTGGACAGTAACCTAGTGTCCAATCCCTCACCTTCTCGTGGTGCAGCTGTTAGTAATCATGCTTATGCATGACGAACGAAAGGGAAGGGCTACTCACCAATAAGCACTAGACAGCTTGGTGAGTTTTTCTTTTTTGACCGAATTGGTATTACTTCTTCTTCCCATACCAATTCCCTCTTTCAACTTTTCTATCCAGTCTCCCTTGACTGACCTCTTGTTTCTTTCGACCCTGATGGTATTAGAGTATTCGAGGCCTAGGGGTTCATTTCTCCTTCCTTCCTATACCTACTTTCTCTCTATGGGTGACGTAACCACCACATATGGTGCCTACTACTAAATGGTTACAACTAGTTTAAGAGAGCGAATGATTTCATTATCAAGTGCTCGACATTAGATACCAACCACTTTTAGAAGAGTGCTTTGATTAATAAATTTTTGTCTTTTGAACTTGTTTATTTTCTTTAGTATCATTCTTACTGAAAACCATTTTTTGTGGCTATGTTGATTATGTGTTCTTTTTCTTTTTCATAATTTTCTTTGTTCATAGGTATGTTCACTAATCTGTGTCAAACTATTAAAAACTGCTTCTTTGTGAGCTATGTGATTGAAACCTGAAGCTTTTATATGGTTATCTATATGTGTCTTCTTTCTGTAAATTCCAAATTCTATCTTATTTTCTTCATTCCTTTTTAAGTTGAGATCTAAAAATGGTATTTCTCCATTGATTTCCTTTTCCATAGTGAACTTTATAGTTTGACTTTGAATGTTCAATAATTTTAATACATCATCTGTCTGTTTATGATTAACTATTGCAATTATGTCATCCACATATCTGCACCAGAACTTGAAAATTAAACAATGTCCATTAATTATCTTGTGTTCAAAATTCCCCATGAATAGATTAGCTAAGAATGGAGATAAAGGGTTTCCCATCAAAAGTCCTGAATTTTGTTTATATAATCTTCCATTGTAGGTGAAAAATATATTATCGATACATAATTTAGTTTAAGTTTGTATTCGACTATCTTTCCTTTTTCAATTTTATTATTGTGCAGTCAAGTCTCTAAAATTTCCATAGTTTGGTCTTTCGAAATGCTGCAGTGGCTGCCCATGCATGGTCTGAAAAACATCTTATCGAGAAAGAAGCTAAATTATTAAAACAAATAGAAAAACTAAAAGAACTTACTGTTTGGGAAAAGATCTACATTCAAAAGAGCGAAAAGAAGAAATTGATGAACTTTGAAATTCCCAGTGAGAATGACCTGGTTTCGAGGTTTTTCAGTTAGCCAATGGAAGGAGAGAAGGACAGCTCTTCAAGATGACAGAACAATGGTCGTGACGATGCTGAGGATGGAACAGAAACTGTGTTCCGAAACTAGTTTATAGTCAAATAAGAAGAACAATATGAGGTGGGTGATAAAAAATTCTACCTTAATAGATTTTTATTGTTTGTTATTAATACACCTAAATAATTAAGTTCTGAAACATAATTTTTCTTTAAACTTCTAAGTTGCATCTTTCTGGTTATTTTGATATTTTTAAGCATTTAGTCTTATTCATATTAATTTCCATATTATATTTTCTGGAATTTATATTAAATTGATGTAAAGATATTTGTAAATTATTGTATGTATCCGATGTTTAAAATGTAAGCAATGAACTTCCTTCTTACTTTCCAATAAATGAATGTAAGTTCTACATAAGATACTAAAGATTTTAGAGTTTGTCAGATGTTCCATAACCACTTTTTGTCATAACATTTAGGGGAAGATCATGAATTACTTTTAAATGGTTTCATCTAGGATTATGCTATTTCATTTTTAAAGAGTTGTGATGATTTAAACTTTCTATTTATCTGAACTGCAGTAATTATTTATTCAATACATTTCTCTTAAAATGTGGAGTGGTGAACTGTGTATGCGTAATTTTGGATTATTTTTTAACTGTGGTGTTGTCGTGACATCGATTGTGCATTGTTATGTCTCTGCTTCCTTGATCCCTTTGTCCTTTAGTCCCTGATTTTTTCCGAACTCACCCTTCTCCCACTCCTCTACGCGCACAAGAGGAGACATCTGTCAGCAGTGACATGAAACTTTAAGCAGTCTACGGGCTGGCTTCGGATAGCCAAGTGTTCTTCCAAGGATTGGAAGAGACTTCTCCAAAATTAGGACTCTTTAGTTTTGGCGAGGAGTTCAAGCAAGTGAATCTCTCGTCGTTATTTCAAAACTTGGTATGTCTTTCTGTTAAGGCTGTGTTAAGAAGAAACTTGTGAGTTAAGTATCGTTTTGTGTGTATGTCTGTGGTTCGAGTGTAAAGTATGAGCGAGGTTATTATTATTGTATTTGGAGAAGATTGTTTTGGATTATGTTAACTTTCATTATTCTGTTTGATAATTTTGGGTTACAGCCGCTATTTTGTTCATTTTCACTTTCATAACTACTTTATATTAAAGATAGTATCATCTTTAGTTAACGATTGTAGTTAATGATTTATTACTAATGCAAGAGAATTTCCTTTAAGATTGATCTCTCATGATCTCATTTAGAATCAAGTTTTAAGTAAACTACATAAACTAAGAAATATAAATGGAATTAAACCACTAAGATGGTAAGTTAGCAGCTTTCATTAAAATTAAAGTATTGTATGTTTGAGACTAGCAGATGCTTACAGGGAATGAAGCATGTCTGCCTAACTCGGGCCCAGCCTGCACAATCTCTGCTATCATAAAATGAATAGTTACGTTTATCCGTTCTCTTTATTTCTTGTTTATATTAGTATCATAATATAGCGAATCTTTATATTTAATGTTCTCAAAAGCTGTAATAGTACCTGTGATAATACACGGAGAGCATGCAGATTGAGCAAGAGTACAACAATATGACAAAAAGTAATCTACTGTTGTAATAGTATAGTAGTAGAGATGACAGAGACCACGTGTAGCCTCATGATTACACAGTACAATGGAATATAGTCTAGTATATCAATTGTCATTGTATCTGAAAACAAAATTTTATATCTCAGTTGAAAATGTACAGAATAAATCTAGATCTAATAAAAAAAACAATGTGTCAAATGGGCCCGAATTCAATACTCAGTATTGGAAATTTTGATTGCAAAATTTTCAATCTTGAAGTTAGGAAGGGTAGTGATATACAATTTATTTCCTAGATTGTGGATCAGATGCTTGGATTAAATTTTACATCCGTCTTCAATACATGTGTTGAGAATGCATGTCTTTACTGTTGATAGTGACTCTTCTGGCAGATGGAGATTCTGCATGGCAATCAATACATGGAATGAAGAATTACATAGACAAATTGAAACAGCAAAACAATAAGTGAAAGCAACACAGGATATGATGATAGAAAAATTGATTGAGTAAAATAAGAATTTATCTCTGTTAAGCATTTAAGTGGTAGCTACACATTTACAGCGCGCCTCCCTCATGGGACATTTAAACCAGGTAGTGGCCATTCGCAGTGGGACATTTAAATTTTGTATTCCTGTAAAGAATTACAACTTTATTTTCTAATGCTAATATTTCTATTAATATGCTATTTAAATATTTCAAATATTTTTTTTATATTATGTGGATATTGTAGTTTCCCTATACGCATTAACAATAGAAGAAAATACAATTAAAATAAAGTAAAAAATAAAAATATTAACAAACAGACAAAAATAAATAAAAAATAAATTGTACGAACTAGTAAACACGCTACTGTTTAGCTTTAGCAAGCACGACACTGATCCTGTAAGAATGCACTTTTTCCCCTGTCTTTTGGTATCCAGATGGGTGTCATAAATTCCAAAAAACTGTCAAATGTAGCTGCCAAACTGCAGTGTAAACTAGTTCACTTTTGTACATTTTTCTGACCCTCACACAAGTCCAGTTAGAATGTTTTTTTTTTTTACTTTCCCTCATACAACAACAGTATACTTGAAAGAGGGGGGAGGGGCTGTAACAAAGTAAATGATCATAACAAACAATGCTAGACGTGTCCCTATACCTGGAAATTGAAAATGTAATTATATACTGCTTGCATGCAGTCTACTCACAATTTCTTAGATTTATTTTGTTGAATATCAACTTTATCCCATTTCGTCCTCAGTAATCCACGACAGTGTGATACCGCTTGAAACAGGCACTGCACATAATGCCACATTGCAATCATCATAGCAAATCTTGTTCACCTTTCTTATAACACAGTGATGCCTGGGTTTCTGTTTGGATGCTGATGGTGGGATAAATGACAGATAATGTGCAGCATTTATCCTTGTTGGAGGTGCTAATATTGCAGGTCTACCAGAGGACTCGTTTCCAGATTTATGATACTTCAGTATCATGTTCTTGATCATTTTAACACATTGGTGACCGACAGCTGTGCATTCCACCCACCCCTGCTAGACCGGACATTTCTGTAAGTGGGGTGGACTTTTATATTTTAAACTGCGCTAGCACATTGTGGTTTTTACATCAATATATTTATAGTCAATAACAATAATACATAAGTAATTCTTTAGTGTTCTCACCAGACCATCTACTAGAAATTGATGGCATGATAAGCATTGGAAACATTCCCCTTTATGTAAAGGCACAGTGCAAAAGGAGCATATGTAGCGAGTTTCTTTTTCTTGTGTTCACTGCAAATGCAGCAAGTTTTGGAGGGGTATTTCTTCTTTCAAGTCACAATTGGTGTTAATTTATGTTTCTTCATGTACCCTCCCTGATGTCCTAGAAGTGGTTTCCTTTTCTCTATGTCTTTCTTCCTCTTCCCTGTCATCTGTTCCTAATTTCACTACTGCCCAACAAGAGGCTGTTTCAAGCAAAAAAAAAAATTAGTTTGACATATTTGTTATATGAAAGCATAAATAGTGCACAATTTAGAAGCCACAATACAACTTTCTTGCTTCATTTCACTGTTTTTCTATGGATGCAGTAATATGATAGATACTGGTCAGCCCCATCTACGCCATTCAGATACTTGTTACATTGAAGTATTCAATAGGACATTTTTTCAACTTTAACCCTCCCACTCTCGTGTTGCCTGATGCAATGTGCTAACCATTCTTACGTCTCTTTTATCTTTCTACATTTAAAGCAAAACTTCCCCATTACTGCAAAATACACTTTCTCCTGGTTTGAGTTTATTGCCTGCTTCCACAAATGATTTTTGAAGCCCCCTGTTAATCCGCATTGTTCCACAAACTCTCGTCTCTCTTTCGAGCTCATTTTCAGCTATAGCCACACTATTATAATAATTATCCTGGTAGACATGATGCCACAGATATAAACTCAGCTCCAGAATGCAAAATAGTGTTCTTCTAATTTTTTTGTAATCGCCTAACTACCCGCACTAAATTTCTATATTTCGCCAGCCGTCTGTCTTGAAACTGTAAAGTACTCTTTCTGTAAAGATGGAAATTTCACTACAGAGAAGAGAGGGGTACAAAAACAACTAAATTTATTTCACAATGAGAAAAAACAAAATTGCATACCTCCTTCAAAAGCGAAGAGGAATGGAAACCATACAAAACGTAAAAACAGAAATTTCCGTGGCC
This sequence comes from Diploptera punctata, assembly GCA_030220185.1. Classification (NCBI taxonomy): domain Eukaryota; kingdom Metazoa; phylum Arthropoda; class Insecta; order Blattodea; family Blaberidae; genus Diploptera; species Diploptera punctata. The sequence goes on along the minus strand of JASPKZ010000815.1, from coordinate 1,252,504 downwards.
GGTCGTCTAGCGCTGGATATTAAACCATTGAGATCTCCATGGCCCGTCACCAATGTGTTAAGTAGGTTTGCAGCATCTTCCTTAATATCATCCTCCCATCGTTTTTTCGGCCTTCCAACCCGTCTATTCCCCAAAAAAATTGATGTAAGCACCTTTTTTTGGGTCTGTTGATATATTACATTATCTAAGGAAATATTTAGTGAGCCCTTTCTTGAACTGTTTTTAAGTTGGTCAGTCCTTGATACACAAGGGGAGAGAATTCCAGAGTCAGGTGACTAAAACAAGAAAGGATCAGGAATAGTGAGATATTCGATGTAGAGGAACAGCCAGAGTTAATTTTTTTCTCAAATGTGTGTTTAAGTTATGGTGGGAAGATAGTGAATGGAAGCGAGTAGAAATATAAAGATGTGATGAGGTGCACAAAGTGTTGTATAAGAAGCATAGGCAATGTATCTTTTAGCCTGTCTTCCAATCGGAGCCAAGACAACATTTCAAATACTGGAATTAAGTTATATGATTTATGGAGGTTGCATATATAACGTGCACAAGCATTATGAACTCGTTGCAGTCTTTGTCCGAATGTGATACTCGTGTCGGTTAAGATTAAGTCACAATAATCGAAATGCGGCATAATCAAAGTTCAAACAAGCACTTTTTTCGATGAAGAAGGAAGGAAATTTTTCAAACGTGTTAGGGAATGAAAAATTGAATATTTTTTACAAGATTCTCTTAAATGAACCTGCCAACTAAGATTTTGGTCGAAATATACACCAAGATTTTTCACAGAAGATTAAAATGGAGTTTTAGTTTGATATATATTTACAGAAACTATCGATGAATAATTAATTTTGTTTAAAAGACATTGATGGCCGATAAAAATAGCTTGCGACTTCTCAGGATTTATAATACGGTCTGTTTGATTCGTCCATGTTGCTAAGGAGTCAAGGTCTTAACTTAGTTGTTTAATTAGATCGTTATTCAGCTCCCCAGTTGGTTGGAGATGGCGTAAACTTCTGGCCATTTAGTGAATTAGTCCATGGCCAGCAACAGATACTGATTCCCCGGGCCCGTCTCTGGAAAGTGACCAGCCACGTCGATGGTGATTCTCTCAAATGGTGGTACCACGTTGTACTGCTGTATGGCGCCCTTGCTGCGTGTTCAAGTACCTCGGCGAGTTGCACATATGGCATATTGTTGGCACCATATCTCTATCGCTCCGTTGATGTCGCCATAAAAGCGTTGACGAACCTTGTCTAGGGTTTTGTTAACCCCTAGATATCCTCCAGATACTCCAGTATGGATTTCTTCCAGCACCTGTCGAAATTTGATTCTGGGAAGAACCAGCTATTCCCATTGGCAGACTCCTATATCCTCTTTAGGGCCCCATTCTTGACAATTAGGGACTTACATTGGACCCAGTAGATGGTGCTGCGGTCTGCTATGTCTGCCATGCAGGTCGTTATCCAGATTCTGTTTCACGCTGAAACTGCACGATATCAGTGTCTTTTAGCTGCTCCTCCTCAAGGCATCTTCATCCCAACCGGGGACAGGCTGGGTGGTTACGACTTTAATCATTCCAGTGCCTTCACGTTGCAACTCTGGTACAGTGGTTGCAGTTGTGATATCAGGCATTTGCGTTGGAGTGTTTCTTGACCTCGTCCTTGAGTAGATCCTCATCATGACCGAAACGGAGTACTTATCGTCTGATGTCCACTGTAGTGTCGTACATTCTTCGGGCGTCCAGGTCTAAGACGATGTCCTCGGCAACTCCGGCGACGAACGCCCACAGTCGTAGCTTGCACCTTCCCAAAACCAACTCCTGGTTAACCTCTTCCGCATGCTGTTCCCCCGATAAGTTGCGCAACTCTAACTTTCGTAGCGGCGTCCTCTCAGACAAACTTTCCGCTACTCTGGGTCGCACCGATGGTCAGTATCGCTCCCGTATCGACGAACACTCGACAGGGCCGCCCATGGATCCATTCATCGACAATAAGTCCCTCGTCCATTTCACAGCGTTCAGTATGATGCGAGAGGATGATGATGACGATGAAGACGGAAGTGACCTCCTCCTCACACCAGCCCACTGTTCGTTTATGGACTTAAATTTGCACTCCCGCATCAGATGTCCATTTTCTCTACAATTCCAGCAGGTCAGTATTCCTTGCCTGCGACGCTCGAATTCTGGTGAGCGTCGCTCCTCAGCGTTGCCTACAATCAGCTGTCTCACATGTGAAGACGATGCCAGGTCGAGGTAGCGTGTGGTATCTTTTGAGGCCTCCAGGCGCAATGCCATAATCACGGCTCCGTTGATGGCACGATGTGTCGCCAGCAGCAGATGCTGTTTAATCTCTCGGTCCCTTAGACCGCATAAGAAAGCAGAGGCCGCCTCCCCGTCGCTTGGAGTCCGACGAGAGGCTTGTGGACCAGCTGTTCTAAAACCATGACGTATTCTTGAAGTGACTCTCTGGACACAAGCTTTTAGTTTGGCCTAATAAGCGGCGCTGAGATGATGATAGCCGTAACGATTAACCAGGGCTTCCATGATGTCTTCGGCCAAACTCTCCGTTGGAATACCTAGTAAAATCTCTGCAGCTGGCCCTTGCAAGAAGGCAATTAACTTCGTCGTTATTTCTTCAGGCATCCATCCACCGTGGGCTCAGATCGTGTTAAATTGACGTTTAAATATGTCCCATGATGTAGACCCGTCGAACCTAATACTCTTGATTCCATTTCGGCTTTGGACGTCAGTAGGTTATCGATCTTTAGACCTCGGCGAAAAGTCACTCTGTAGATCTTCAATTGCGCGTTGATCCTCCGGTTTTTATAAGGTGATGACAATCCCTTTTTCCTGTTTATTTTACCTGTATTCAATATATTCTCTCATATAACGAACTTGACTATCGATTCTTGAGATTTCAGTTCATTTTTAACCACTCTAGTGGCTATGACGTGAGGGTGCGTCATGCCTGATCCCTCCCATAGTGGCTATGACGAACGGGCACGTCGCGCCTTAAGTTTAACACAGTGGCTTTGACGTCTATGCGCGTCATGCTTGTTGCAAGTATGTAAAAATTCAAGACCCTACCAATACCTTGGAAATTATTTAAACTATTTATTACGCAAGAAATTTGTGATCACACAAGTGATGAAACAAATCGCTATGCTGAGCAGTTCCTAGAAAAAAATCATATTCAATAAAAGAGAAATCAAGAGCCCATAAATGGAACGAAACAAATAGTGACAAAATAATGAAATTGCTGGCATTTTTATTATTACAAGGGTTATACCAAAAACCTGACAATAAAAGTTATTTTTCACGCAAGAAAATTTTGGAAAGCCCAATATTTTTGGAGTTTTTTTAGAAAGGAGATTTCACCTTCTGATTAAATTTTTTACATTTTGTAAATAATGAGTAGTATAATGAGGCAACATGTGGTTGTAAGAGACTGTACAAACTCAAACCGATTTTAGATCAGCTTAACGATAGATTTAGAAGTGTGTACACAACGGATTATGATATTTTGATAGACGAGTGTTGTTGATGTGGAAGGGAAGACTAGCTTGGAAAGTGTTCATTTCCTCTAAACGTTCCCGATTAGGCATAAAATCGTTTGAATTGTGCGAGGCAAAATCGGGCTACGTGTGGAACTTCCATATATTATATATATATATATATATATATATATATATATATATATATATATGTGTGTGTGTAGGGAAAGATACAGTGTTCGACCAGTCGTTAAAAAATTAGGCTTATGGGTCTAAAATTGCGTTGGATATATGGTTACCATGGACAACTGGTTTACGAGTCCTGATTTATTTGAAAAATTGTGTCAACAAGGAACTCACGCAATTGGAACTTAACGCCAGAACAGAAAAGGTGTACGTATTGAAATAAGGGAAGCCAAGTTAAAGAACGGAGAACATGTATCGGCCTACGGATAAATTGATGGTGATGAAGTGGAATGATAAGAAGAATATTTGCCTCGTAAGTACAACTCATGATGAGAATATGGTATCTACCAGTGTGCGTGGCAAGGACCTCACAAAGCCTAAAGTTGTACTCGACTACAATTCGAAAATGGAAGGGGTAGATCTTAGCGACGCTAATCTTGTGAGTTATCGTAGCAGAAGAAAGAGGATGAAGAATTATTACGAGAACCAGTTTAGGTATTTCATAGACATATGCTGCCTCAATTCATATTTGCTCTCTGTCAAATCAGGGGGCAATATGAAACGTATGAAATTTCAATTTAAGTGTCGCAAATGGAGGCTTGCTGCGCAAAATAGAAATGATTGGAGGCAGAAGTTAAAGGAGGCCAAAGCTCGAATTTGAGCCAGTCAGCCATTGGATGGATGGAATGTAATATATAACCTGTTTTATGTATACTTTATTAGAAAGTGATTAGGGATTAAATAAATACTGGAGCTTGGAATTTATCCTTTTAATCATCAAGATGCTACAATACAATATTACTTACATATAGTTACACATCACACAGAGAGAAGAGAGAGAGCAGAGAACATAGAGTATAAATCATATCATAGTCTAACACCCCCCCTTCAATTTCTAATTCTTATAATGTTGAAGACAGAAATTGTAAAATATGACTGCATCTAAACAAATTAAAAGATATATATAACATTAAAATTATGGTGACATTCATTTTGACATTAGTCAACTTGTCATTATTTAAATGTTAAGTGAAAACTGGAAATTACAAATTATAATCATACAAACAAATTAAATAGGTATTTCTTCATAAAGCAAGTTTACAAGATTACTGGTAATTAAACAAAAAATCACTAAAATACTTCAACTTAATACTATTCAATGGTTTAGTCATTGTTCTCACCACTTTTCACGTAGTTTATATTAACGAGTTTTTTGTCAATATCTTTGACAAAATTAAATTTAATGTCAATATGCTTGCTTCTCTTTGTATTTTCACTGTTGTAAATCATTCTAATGGCACTTATTTATCTACATATAAGTTTACATCGTTGACACATTTAAAATCACTTGCAAATCCTTTTACAAGGACAAATATAATTTTGCTCACACACATTGTGGCAGGTATAAATTTGACTTTAGCGGATGACAACGCGATGATTTGCTGTTCCTTCGATGTCTAGGAGATGAGATTGTTTTTTATTATGGTAAATAACCATTCAACTGGCACTCTTCCTGTCTTCTTGGTCACTTCCCCAATCTGCATCTGAATTTGCTATGATGTCATGTTTCCAGTCTTCATGTAAGTAAGTACTTTATCTTTGGTACCTTTAATATATCTTAGTATTCTCTTTACAGAATACCAAGTAGTGGTTGTTGGTGAATTCATGTATCTACTAAGATAAGATGATATATCAGGACTTGCGGTGGTTAGGAATGTTAAACAACCAATTAATTCTTTATAAGGTTTCATTAATTATTTATTTCTCTTTCAGGTATAATGAAGTTATTTTCCATGAGAGTACTCTTCTGCTTGCAATCAACCATATTATATTATACAAGAATATTATCAATAAATTGTTTTTTGTGAAATTTTTAATATATCATTTTATTGTCCATTTATTTCTATTCCCAAAAAAATTGTAATATTACCCAAGTCTTTCGCTTTAAATTCTTTCTGTAGGTATGTAGTAACCTTTTTTTTTTCTACTTTCTCTCTATTAACAAAGTTTCATCAACAAATAATAACAACCATATATCATCCCCCTTATATAAACATATATCATTATCAGATCTCTTTAGGTTTATTTCTTTACAGAATATTGAATCTCTTATTCCAGCATTTAGGAGATTCTTTCAATCCATATAGTGCTTTGTTAAGCTTTAATACATTACATCTTTTATCTTCTAAATTTATTACTTTATGCTCTTTTATGTGCACATCATTTTCAAGGTTACCATTTAGAAATGCTGTTGATATATCTAATTGCTTTATATCATAATCATTCTCTATCACTTGTGATAAGCTCTTTCTTGCAATAGGTGAGTACACAAAATCATCTATTTTCTGTTGAAAGCCCCTTGCCATATATCTGGCTTTCTTTGTTCTGCCAGATTTGGTTTTAAACACCTTAGTCCACCGCTGTGGTCTGGAGGTAGCATGCTACCTTGTCACACAGCAGGCCCAGTTTCGATCCCTGGTCAGCACAAGTTTCCTGGGTGAGGTTTCTTCTGGGTTTTTCCTCACCTGTAAGACAAATGTGGTTGGTATCTAATGTCGAGCACTTGATAATGAAATCATTCGCTCTCTTGCACTCCAATATTTAGCAGAAAGGCTGGTCTCTTCTACAAAAGCTGGACAACGGAGGAGATGGTTTCTTTCCATATCTTCATTTAAATTGCAAAAAGGGCATTTAGGTGAATCTGTTATGCCAATTCTGTGTAGGTGTTTATTCAAGCAGTCATGTCCCGTTAGCAGTCTGAATGTTGCTACTGCGGATTTTCTTTGTAATGTAGTAATGTCATAAGCTTGTAGATTTTCCCATTCCTTTCCAGATGTTTTGGTGGTGTATTCTTCTCTAAGTTTATTGATGTATTTATTTGAGATAATTCTTTTGATAGAGTGAAAGGAAACTGGAGCAGAAGTTGGGTTTGAAACAATTTTGCTACCCTTCTTGGCTAGAAAATCGGCTATTTCATTGCCTGTCACTCCACAATGGGCTGGAATCCATTGAAGTACAACTTTTTTTTGTAGACGGGATAACTGTTTTATCATTTTGTGACATTCAATAATTTTGATGCTTTTGGGTGTTGTGTCTCGTGTTATAGCAAGAATGGCTGCTTTGGAGTCACATAGAATTACAACTTTTGTAAATTTATGGATGTGATATAAAAGATTTTGTAAACTTAAGAAAATTGCTAGAATTTCGCCATCAAAGTTTGTTGAATTTGTGTTTAGTTTACGATAAAAGGAAAAAAAGTGGACATACTGCACCAGCACCAGTGCCACCGTCATTTGGTAGGTTGGAGCCATCTGTAAAAATATGTATCCATTCAGGAGCTGGGTATCTTAGATTTATTATTTCCAGTGACATTTGTTTTAAAATATATGGAGGAGTTTCAGATTTCTTGATGTCTTCTGTTAAATGAAGGTTATATTCGATTTCCAAAAATTCTAGAGGGTTGTTTCTCATCTGTATATTTTCTTTTGAATGTGGAAGTTGCAATTTCTGTTTGATTTCTTGTACAATGCTTAGGAAGCTTTGCTGAGATTTTAAACATACTTGTGGTTTTCTTTGGGTCCAGTTATTATGGGGTAGCCTTAAAAATTTTTCATACTGTGTGACTGCTGTTTTCTCAATTTCAAATGCTATGTTTGGGTTATTTGTTAAGATTTGCATGGCAGTGATTGGTGTTGTTTTAACGGCTCCTGTTATCAGACGGAGGATTTGGTTCTGCAATTTATTAAGTTTTTCCACTTTAATAGTTACTAGGATTTCTTCACAATATTGAAGTACAGGTTTTATGTACATTTGGTAGAAGGTGTTTAGGGTTTGTGTGTTGCAACCCCACTTTTTCCCTGCTAATCGTTTTAATAATGGTAACCTTGTTTCTATCTTTGTACATATATTCTCCATGTGTTTCTTCCATGTTAATTTTGTGTCCAGAGTTATTCCTAAATATTTTGCTTCATGTGTTTGAGTTAATAATTCACCCTCCAATTTCAGAGTGATGGGTAGTGGTTTCTTTCTTAATGTAAATAGTTGATAATTTGTTTTCTGTATATTTATCTTCATTAAGTTCTGGGATGTCCAATTCTCTAACTGTATTAGTGATTGTTGGGCTATGGTTATTAATTGTTGACTTTGGTTTTTCGGTTTGGAGACCCATATTACAACATCATCAGCAAAAAGTAGGGTTTTTGTTTCGAGCTTTTCTATATGCTTAGGTAGATCATTAATGTAGATATTGAAGAGAATGGTACTGAGTACAGAACCCTGTGGTAAATGTAAGACAAATGTCAGGATACTTTAAGGCCCAAATGGTCCCCGAACATCATCTGACTATCATTAAGATCAATATCATATTCACCTTATATTAGATTAAGTTTAGGTTTAAGGCCTCTCCAGGAGCATCATTATTATCATCACCCATCTTATCATTGGGGCAGTGTAACCCTGCCTTTTAGGTACCTCAGAAGAGGGTTACAATATGCCAATGTCAAGAGAGAACACCAGAAATGTCAAAATGGCAAACTGGTGGCATTGGACAAAAAAAAAAACACACATTAAACACCCACTTTGTGTCAATAGCTTTTTGCTCTTTAGGTAACTTTCTGTCCATGTACCTATATCATTAATAGCCTTTATCTTTTTATTTATTGCCATCTTTCACTGTTCATCTACTACAGCATCAACATAATTTATAGGATCAACAGTAGCATGAATAAGCATACCTAGTTTTCGATTCATAATCTTTTTAATAATGTGGTGTTTTTATTATTCTTCCACTTTTTGTATGAATCTGGTTTTCTTCATCAACAATTTCATCTAATTTTTCTTTATTATGTAATTTTTCATCTTTATGTGAATTTTCTTCATTATAAACTATAGGAGTTTCCTTCTTTACAATTTTGGGATTCTTCATTTTGATCAATAATTTTATATGTTAATTAAATAATAATAAAACTTAAAGTTTTACATGATTTTCATATTTATTAAAATACAAATTTGTAACAGCTGTTTCAGTACTTTGTACTTTCTTCAGATGAATTTTATCATGATTACAAACAAATTTTATTATACGTCATGATTACAAATTAATTTATTATATGTATATATATATATATTACAAATTAATTTTTTATTAAATATAAATTCATTTGTAACCATGATAAAATTTGTCTGACGAAAGTACAAAGTACTGAAACAGCTGTTACCAATTTGTATTTTAATAAATATGAAAATCATATAAAACTCTAAGTTTTATTTTTAATTAATTAACATAAAAATGGATTTTCATCAAGTAAACACCAAATCAATTGATTAATAATTTATAGTTTTTATCTCCTTTGTACTGTACATCAACACCACTGGCTAGACCAGTGTTGACCTATGGTAGTGAAGCATGGACACTAAAAAAGACAACATGAAAGCAGAATAATGGCTTGTGAAATGAGATTCATGCGCAGAACAGCGGGTTATACCAGGGATCGGAAAAGGAACACCGATATCTTAAAAGAATTGAAGACTATGCCAATTTTGGAATACATTAAACAGTACCAACTAAATTGGAAACACCATCTTGAAAGAATGAGTTCAAATCGGACCCCCAAAGTTGTATTTAATTATATACCAAGAGGACGAAGATCTCTGGGCCGCCCTATGAAACGCTGGAGGGAAAATTTTCTATAGGATCGTAACAGGCGTTGGCCTAATACTTGGAAGGAAGAAGAAAAAGTGTTCTTTAGTCGGTTCTCTAACTGGTACTGTGATATCAGTATGAATAAATTCACCTGGCTTATTAGACTGATGATAAATTCTTTGGAATGGTAGTCTTGTACTTTTGTTTTCCATACATATAGTACATTTTTTACTTTCAAGAGTTAAATTCATTATTTTAAGTCCTTTTCTATTTAATCGTCCTAGCCTCTGATGTCATAAGTTAACATTGTAACATGACTCTTGTTTATTTATATATAATTTGAGAATATGTAGGTTTTCATTCTTTCTCCATCAATAGTTCTTGTTCCTTCAAATATTTTTACTTCATCACTTTTAGTATAATAATTTTTCCTTGATCTTGTAATTTTGTCAGTTAATAAATTATGAGAAAAATTATCAATGATTAATGATTAATGCTTCTAGGTTATTTATAATGTAATTTTATCTTTCCTTTGTTATTTGCACTCATAGTTTCACCATTTGCCACTTTTATGACTTTATTTTTATTTAGTTCTGTTACATTAGACATACATTTTTGGTATTTACTTTGTATAAAGTGTTCTGTTACTCCAAAATCAATTACAAATTAACTTCATTTTCGTTTCCAGCAGAATTTATATCAGTGTACAGAGCTACAAAGTTAAATCATCCTCTGCCACTAGATTGTGAGCCAGTCCCCTTGACTGTAATCTGCTCACATTTACTTTCACATGAAGTGAAAATTTTAAAATTGCTCTAGTGGTCACATTTTTCAACGTTTCACAACAAAACTCAGTATTTCCTACTAAATTAAATTGAGGTAATTATTATCAAAAAATGAGTGAAATCAGATTTGGAGGTTTACTTGAAATCTGAAATTAAAAACTGGCTAAATGACTGAACCAATTTTTTTTTTTGTGTGTGTGTTTGAGTGGGACCCTGAATGGTATAGATTCACAATTGGACCCGGTAGGTGGTGCTGCAATCGGGTTATAGGATTTCTTCTCGGATAGTCATCTGCATTACCGACATATTCCGCGCGACAACAATGTGACGTCATATTGACACATACACATCATATCTTGAGCCACATCAGTTGGTAATGAGTTTTCTTGTGAACTTATTAATTAGTGAATTTTATAGCAAAAAAGTAACATTTTTATCGTCTGGCCATGACATGAGAATTGAGCGTTCGGGCAGGATGTCTGCCAGGTCCGCTAGTTATGTGTATAATTTAACCTGGTGAAGTAGAATAGAAGACATTATGTTCTTGATTCCATCAGGTAAAATAAATAATATGTAGGTGGACTCGTTGGATAGAATCCCCAATTTAACTTCAAGACTTTAGTTTTTTTTTTCCCTCTCCTGGATCTTTTTTTCAACGGACATACAACATGTCAATTTGATATTTATACACAGTCATTTTTATTAATAAAAATCCAATTTTCAGAAAGTTTTTAGAAGTAAAGAAAAAATATTTATTGTGGTTTGAAGGAAACACTAAGTTATATCTAAATATGTAGTTCAAAACTTAATTATAAAATAAACATAATTTTATCAAAATAAATAATCTTTATTACACCCAAATACAAGCCAATTTGCTATTCATACACTAAAGAAAACACTGCAGTGTATTTGCTTGTCTAACTTGCTTAAACATTAATGCAACATGAATACTCTAAGTTGTGCATTTGTTTACATGTGCCTACTGTGCTGGTTGTGTACACTGGCAGTCAGTCGCTCCAAAATGGGTAAATGTAAAGAACTCAGTTCTGATCTCAAGGATACAATTGTAAATCTTGCACTTAAGGGATATTCTTTGAGAAAAATAGGGCGACTGATAGGCAAATGTCATGCAACAGTACAGTATATACTAAATAAATTCAAGTATAAAGGTTCAGTAGAGAAAGTTCCGAGAAAACCTAAACAAAAGAAGTTAAGTGAAAAGGAGGAGAGAACCATTGTGAGACAAGTGAAATTCAACCCCAGAATTAGTGCTCCAAAATTGCAGTCTACCCTAGAAGTTTCTACTGGTAAAAAGGTATGTACTGAGACAGTTCGGAAGGTGTTACGCAGAAATGGCTATCATGGAAGAATGACTAGAAAAAGGCCGTATGTAAGTAAGAAGAACCGCGTTGTAAGACTACAGTTTTCAAAAGAACATGTAAATAAGGGGCAGGCATTTTGGAATAATGTTCTCTGGTCTGATGAGACTAAAATCAACCTGTTCGGTTCAGATGGTGTTCATAGAGTCTGGAGAAAAGCCAATGCGGATAATGATATGACCAATACAACACCTACAGTAAAACATGGGGGTGGGTCTATAATGTTGTGGGGGTGTATGTCGGCAAAAGGGGTTGGCAATATACAGTTTATTGACAATGTTATGGACAAATTTGTGTATAACAACATTCTTCGTAAGAATGTTAAACAAAGTGCAGCAAAATTGGATATGCTCCCTACATACATGTTCCAACAAGATAACGACCCCAAACACTTAAATAAGACTTGGTTGATATGGAACATGCCAAAGCAATTCAAAACCCCTCCTCAATCTGCTGACTTAAACCCTATAGAAGATTTATGGGCGTTTTTGAAACCTAGGGTCCACAGCAGAAATCCTTCTTCCAAAGAAGAATTGAAAAAGGTGGTTACTGAAGAATGGTGCAAAATCAGTCCTCAGATATATGATAGGCTTGTTAGATCCATGCAGCGTAGATGTCAAGCTGTTATTAAAGCTAAAGGTTACCCTACAAAGTATTAAGGACAGTTCATTTTTTTTATTTTTCCCCCCATTCTGACTGTATGAATAGAAAAGTGACTATAAAATTTACAACTTTTAATGTTTTTTAATATATTATACGTTAAATGTTTATAGAATTTTGTTGATTTGTATATATTATGTAAAGAAGTCTACCTGAAAATATTTAGTTAATGGCAAAATATAATTGCAACATTCTGAGAATTAAAATTGTGCTATTTCAATTATAAAATATAAGTGTATGAATAACAAATTGACATACTGTATACTTGAAAAGTACCTCCTCATATATTACCCGGGGCAAGGGGGAGGGTGAATCTGGGTTTTTGGAACATAGTACTGTACTTAATGATTTGGTACGGTAAATCCATTGGATTCGAAGTAGAAGGCAATCTATGTAATTAATGACCTCCGGGTACATTGTCTAGTATAGAGTTGTCTAGCACATAGAGCTATTCAAAACAAAATCTTGAAAGAATGTGTAAGCTACTGTGCCCTCTACACAAAAAGGTTGTCACTATTTGCAATTATATAGAAATATATATATGGTAGATATATGAGTAATACAACAATTTCGCTGTTTATAATAGTTTCAATTTAAATCGAAATTAACGTTACATTAAATCCATAATTATGTCAAGGTCTTCCTGCTATGCAATTTCGACCATAGAGCACAAAATTTCAATTGGTAACATCGAGAACGAAGATTAAGAACGATTGGTAAGTTTATTGGAATGTGCATTCAGGTTCATCGCTGGTCAGGCTACTAACATTATGTAATATTTACGCCAATATTTTTATAATTTAAATAAAAACCATTAATGATGAAAAATGGTTTTATATATTTTGAGAAAGAACATTTAGAGGTAAATAATTTGTACTATTAATAATTCTATAAAATAGTGAAAGTGCTTATGGAACATAGAGATTTTATGAAATGCATAATTAAGCTATTGGTCATACTGGCTGACCAGGGCTGGCTGACGTTTATAACCTCGTTCTCTATGTTTATAGCCATCATAGCATGATCATAGCAGGGCAGCAAACCTACAGTAGCTCGTTTGTGTTTTGCGTGGGTGTGATTGTGATAACTTTGTGTGTTAAATGGGTTTAAATAGAGTTGTCAGATCGTTTCCTAGTCATTATTATACGATTAACTCAAAGATATGGTTTTTATGTGTGTTGTAAATATAAACGACGATTATTTATTTAATATATGTAGGGGCCAACTTGAAGAATTCAAGTTAATGCCTATTCGTTTCGTGAAACGTGAGTTGGGATCTTTTCAGCAGCCTCATAGAAGTGCATTTTGTTTTTACATTATGATGAAAGAAACATTATCTTTAATTTAATCCTCAACTTATCAATGCTGAATGGAAGTGAGTGAGCGAGCCAATATCCCATGGAAGGTAAATATTTCTGTCGTAATTTACATCATATATTATTTCTATGAGTGTAATTTGCATATTAAAATTTTTAATACGGGCTGATACTGGTCTAATTAGGTGCATTTAAGTGTGATAATTATAAATTATTACATTACATGGAAGCAATATTTATGGAAGAAAATAGGAATTAAGCTTATGTCAAATATACCGGTAAATTATTTTTTGTTAGGGTTTATAATTAATGTCTTCGGTCGGAAAAAAAAAGAAAAACTCAGTATGCTATGTATCGTAAATGATGTAATGCACCTTCTATCTGATAAAAATGATTTATTAAATCAGATCGTTCCTGTGCAATACATTACAATAAGTTCTGTGTTACAATGACAAAAATGTACATATTGACATTAATTTGTTGACAGTTTTTCCTTACTGAAACCATAGTTCATTTATTCTATGATTCTTCACCCAAATTATTTAATTTTTCAGATTATAATGTATTTTTTCAAGATTTGTTGGTGGGAGCATATAAGGCAATATATTTATTTACGCAATTGAACACAATTTAATTAAACAAATGTATGCAGAATGTGATATTAAATGAAATATAGGATTGATTATAAATGTATTTTTTTATGTAAATTAGGGGAAAAAATTGAACTATTTCTAACATAACAGTAATTTTGATTTTTCATACATTAACTATAGTTATTTATGCAGTTAAAACATAATTTAATGTTTGTAAAATGTAATATTAAGTATATTTAGATCTGAAATTGAGGCTCAAGTATAGAAACACCCTTGATTTTTCAGTTTATTGTTGTGAATTATAACTATTTAGTAACATTTTTAAATATTTAAAACAATTTTTATAACATAAGTTTAAAATTTTTATGTATTTATTCAAATTCACATATTGGGATGGGTGACTTGCTATTTTCTTCAGAGAGTATATTACATAGTTGGAGCCAGTGGGTTATCAATGCTTGCGATTATTAAGAAGTGAAAAAAAGGGTATTTCATGGGATTTACCCTAGGTTAGAGTAATAGGATTAGGTTAAATGTGAGTTAGTTAGCTTTTAGGTTCATTACACTTTAAATATATGTCTAAATACATAAAACAAAAAAGAACAATAATAATCAAAACAACGATAATAATCGATGTGGTTTGATGGTGGGTTATTGCTGGCTCTATAAACTCTGGCGCATGTGCATTGTTATTCTATAGGACTTTGAAAATATATCAGGTAAGTTAAAGTGGACTTTTTCCGAAATTGATAATGTGAATAATGCAGTCTCCGCTGTTTTTAGTTGGAACTAACCAATTTTTTTTTATTTGAGTAAAATTTATCACCTCACTTATTCTTCTTCTTAGACCAGTTTCAGGACCTTCTTTTTCGGTTCCATCCTCGGTACTTTCATGACTGTTATGTTGTCTTGAAGAAGAGACAGCTCGAACACATTAATGCATACTTTCTATAAATTTCAATTTTATTCATATATATGTGTATCGCTGAGGTTCTGAAAGAGGTCTTCGCTTAACTTTAGATTAATTTCCACTTGATTTTTGATACTATATTCTCATAATTATGTTCTACTTACTGCTTCTTTTGGAAAGCATGAATAACAAGCTGTAGTCATGGGTCGCATGCATGCACCTGGGTTATACTTCGAGATATGCATGGAGTTGCCCAAGTGAGATTTGTTTCCGGTAACAAAATGAAGGCCATGGAATTGGCTCCAGACCTACCGGAAGATCTCTACTACTTGATCAAGAAGGCAGTAGCTATCTGCAAACACTTGGAGAGAAATAGGAAAGACAAGGATTCAAAATTTCGTCTGATTTTAGTTGAATCGAGAATCCACAGGCTTGCCCACTACTACAAGACATAAAATATTCTACCACCCAACTGGAAATATGAGTCACTTGTCTCTGCACTTGTGGCTTAAAATATTGTACTTTTTTTTTTAATGTGAAATAAAATATGTTGAAATCTGTCTTTACTATCAGTTTGTACCATTTTAAACTTTCACAATGGTACTTATAAATTTTTTTTACAATTATTAAATATTTATCTACGTGTGATGATTTCTTCAAAGTTCTGCAGAACCACAGTGTGCATGCTTTAGGTATGTAACTTCAGTGAAATCGATGTTGCCAACAATTGCAATTAATTCCACACCATATTTCAAGAAATTAACTTAATTTTGTTAGGTTCCAATGGCACAAGTTAGGGATTAGTTTATAGTTCGTTAAATAATGTGCCTATAATTAATTTTGTTAGGTTAGGAAGAGGAAAGTTAGTGTACATCCATTTCTAATAAATGTTTGAGAATTTATTGTGAAGATTGGTCAAAGTTAGTGTACATCCATTTCTAATAAATGTGTGAGAATTTATTGTGAAGATTGGTCATATCGATTACACAGCTGATTCCATCTAGTGACAACTCTATAAACTTTTTGTAGGACTTCTCAGACATGTAGTTTCACCTAGTGTCAACTCTATAAACATTTGCACATACACACTGTTACTTTGTAGAACTTAGAAAATTTATGGTGGAAATCAAACTAAAGTTTTTCTGAGGTTTTGCAATGTGAACTCTATACTCAATTCATTAGCATCTTCTTTTATCTGTATTCATGGTGACAAATGAACGGATTTCTTCCCTGACCCTTTTTGGTATAACTTGAAAATCTGTTTCAGTGTACAATCAGGTACCTTGGTTTCTATTATTTTTTTACACAATTCACAATTGAAGAAATATTGGCATACAAACTATTTTAAATTATATCCCACTTATGAAAATTATTTTTTAATGAAGAAAAAATGTGTAGTTTTACAAAAAAACTTCAAAATTTGTAAAAATATGTAATTATGATCAAATGTGTAAAAAGTATGTAATGATATACTTTCATATATATAGTCCATTGCTGTGGTCTCGAGGTAGCATGTTGTCTTGTCATGCAGTGGGCCCGGGTTCGATCCCCGGTCGGGATAGTTTTCTGGGTAAGGTTTTATTCAGGGTTTTTTCCCACCTGTAAGACAATGTCAGGAAACTTTAAGGCCCAAATGGTCCCCGAACATCATATGGCCATTGCAAACATTATCATTCATATTCATCTTAGATTAAGCTTAGGATTAAGGACTTTCCTGGCGCACCACTATCATCAGCCATCATATCATCGGGGCAATATAACCCTGTCTTCTAGGCACTCAAACCTCAGAAGTGGGTTGTAATTATGCCAATGCCAGGAGAGAACACCAGAAATGTCCAAAAAGGACAACCTGGGGCATTAAAAAAAATTCATATATGATAAGTTTAGCTATGTATGATGAGCAAAGGGAAAGAATATGTAATTACATACTGGTACAAATCCTATCCTTACTCATCATATACAGATTTGAAATTATGCACAAAAAAATCTATGAAAATGCATGTAAATTTGTTCACTACAGAAAGATGTTCAAACTTATTACTTTTAAAATACAAACAATAACAGTACTCAAAATAACATCACTTGATTGAATGAGAGAACTGAAAGTAAATAAATAATGTGAGTCTGTTGCATCATACCTCATAAAAGTTGAATTCTTTTAGGACATGTTTCAAAACAATTCTGTTTCATTGTCAGCTTTTCCAGACTGAATTAATAACTTGGATGTCAACATTTACCTATTGCATACCAAACTTTCAAAACATTTAGGAAACATCATTTGGGAAAATTTAGAAATAAACTTTTACAACAAACTAAATGGAACTATGGGGAGAAAAATAAAAAAAAAAGAAAAGAAAAAAATTAACTCAGAAATCAAGAAAAGGAAAGAATATTAATAATCCACAAAAGAAACATATTAAATTATAAAAGTGAAATGAAAAATGACACAACAGGAAACTATGTCAAAAATTTGTCAACAGAAACATTTAACCATGTAAGAACCCAATTTTTAGAAAAGGGCCTAAAATCCGCAGTTAACCTTTAAGCACCCAAGTTTAAATGGCCAGGTAGCGGCAGGTGCCCGGGTTTAAATGTCCACCTAGCTTTTAAACTCCTTGGCTTTTTACTATAACTTCGCTAATTTTATTAACTCATATTTTATAATCTGTGGGGGTCACAAACATCGTTTATAATGTTAAATATTATTGTAAAATCGGTGGTATTCACGGCAAAAACCCATAGTAATATTTTATACCATAGAGAAAAATTTTTAATTCATGATAGTTGCCAAATAACTTTAGGGATTTTAGAGTGTTCTGAATCAGGTAAGAAGTGAAAAACTGTATATATATTTAGGTATATTCCAACCCTCTTGCAATCTTTTGTTTAGAATTCGTGTTATGTTGCATTCAGTCAGTTTTCCCCCAAAGCTTTGAAAAAAAAAGGTCACATTCCAACACAGCCCACATTCATTCATAGTTTTGTGACTCAGAGTGAAGTTTACGATATGTCTGGTACAAAATCACTACGTTCTGCTGAAATACAAGAAATTGTCGGACTGCCAATCACAAGCTACAATCAACTGACACTTATACCTGTGAGACACCTGACTTACGGGTAGGGTTTTGGGTTCGTGAGGAAAATTGTACTCTTCCCTCTGACGTGACAGAATCAGAAATTTACCTTTTTCTTGGACTAATTATTCTAATGGGATATAACATGTGGGATAGTAAGACCTAAGAGAAAAAGGATGCCTAATAATCTAAGAATAATAATAATAGTAATAATTCCATGGTGCGACAGGCCTAGAAGGCCCTTAGCCTACCAGCTGGCTGCTGGCCTCACACCCACATGTGTCAATCACAAAGGTAGATGATCATCTAGGCAGTGAATGGGTGACATGTTGTCAGCATGTTGAGTCCCCCAGCCGTTATAGCTAGTTCTCTCAACCAAGAATTATTTTTCCATTTGTTAGACTTGACCATTCTAAACAGTTTTCTTCTTCTGACTTTATTGGTGCCAAAACAACACATAGAGACTTAAGACTTGTCAGAGACTTTTTGGAATAGGCTGGTAGAACACCTTGTAGATGACTCCCTGGTAGACCTAGTATATTGAGTACAGACATTTCATAACTTCAAGTTAACTTTAGTCAACATTGGCCGGTAGCTTTACAAAGACTAATTTGTCGTGTGTGTTCGGCACGGGGAATCAGAAAATGTGTGCACGTGAAGTGTAAAAAGTGTGATGTCGGTTTGTGTATTGGTGCTTGTTTTGAGACTTATCACACAAAAACAAACCTTTAATAAACAAATGCTATCTTCACATCACGTTGCCAAGCAGCTGATAACCTTGAAAAAAGGTATGTAACAAAAGTAGTATTATTCAGTATAATTTCAAGCAACCAAACAGCTCTGCCTGCTCAGAACCCATACGCTGGGTCTGCGGGCAGATTGGACGTACAATTTAAAACCCAGCATATGGGCTCGTGGGCATTTAAAGGTTAATTATTCTAACAAAATAAAAGACAAACTGATGATGAAACAATTGTTTTGAAACATGTCCTAAAAGAACTCAACTTTTATGAGGTAAGATGCAACAGACTCACATTATTTATTAATATGAACCTCATAATGTTACTTCCTATTGTAATTTTATAATTTATAACTAAGAACTGGAAGCTAGAAATGCTTAGCAGATGATTGCCTTTTATGCACTTTTTCTGAAGTATCGCAGCACATCCAACATAAATACAACATTATGGACTCATTCTAGAAACTCTGGTAACATGTTTCAATATATATAATGTCCTGATGAAACCTTTCATCTATCTCATCACCAAGATTAGTCAGGGAAAAGTCTAAATTTGAATGCAAGAAATGCTGCAACTCATCTCCTTGTATGGACCCAGCAATTCCTGAACTCCTTGTTTGTGTTCAGGGAACTTTGTTTTCCATAGAAAGTTCATGGAATGCCATCTAAACTTTTCAAAGCTCTCAGTTCAGTTTCATCTAAGTATTCTTTAAAGCTTTCATCCTATAATAATTCCCTTATTTGTGGCCCTACTAAAATACTTTCTTTAATTTTACCAGGTAATAAATTACAAAATTCTTTACTTAAATACAGGAATCTTTTTTCATTAGTCATCCCAAGAGTTTTCACAAATTTTAGCCAGCAAAGTTTTATGTGGAGAATCACTTTATTTGGTTTTACCAACAGGATGTGTTCAAAGTTTACTTTTCTTAGTCTAGGGTTGTACGCTCTTCTAGCTGTCCAGTCACATTTTGTATAGTGGTTGTGTGTATTTCGGCTGTCCCATAGACATTAGAAAGCAGAATTGTGTGAAACCTCCCTGCGTACCCATCAACATACCAATGACTTTTAAATCTCCATAGATATTCCACTTGTGAATAAAGTATTGGATTGCTTCTAAAACCACTTTCATATTTTGTAACTTTCTCTTAAATGGATTGAGTGAGCAATAGCAATAGATGGCTTTAAGTTGCCATTGTGCAAAAAAACGTCCTTTGAACTTCAATGTGAAGAATTGATAAATAGCCGGCAATCCAATGCAACATAGTGATATTTTGGTTCCTTGGAGAGGCCATTTACATCATGACAGAATACCTTCATCCATCTATAGGAAATAATTTTTGAAGTGAGATAGTTAGTTTTCTGTATTGGCAGATTCTCACTTTGTCACTCAGAAGATTTTTTCCTTTAAATATGAAGGCTAGAAGTTGCATTTTGCCTTGAGTGTGACAGACTTCAATTAATTTGTTTAAATCCGATTGCATAAATTTCTATGGTCAATTCTTTATATCTCAGGAATAAATTCAATGTCAGAATCACATTCTAATTCTCCATGATCGCTACCCATACCACACTATATTTCTTAAAAAGATTCTATTTCACTTTCAGGAGGACTGGGAATTATAGTTCAGCTGATGAGTCTCCGGCCCTGACATTTTCACGACAGTGTTGCCAATATAGATATTCAATGGGAGGGGCCGCTTTATGTACCATGCAGAATATCAAATCATGGCGGTTAGCAGAAATACAGCCGACAACATTGCAGCAATTTCAAACCTTACTAGCGGCATCAAGAGCAGTGATTGGTTGTGGCAGACGTCCACTCTCATTCAACTATTTCCTTATTGGCAGTAGAGAACGAGTTTCTCCCTTTATCCCTCGTACAACCTAAATGTCAGGGCCGGAGACTCAGTGGCTGGACTGTAGTAAGCTCTTCTCATGAGGGACTACTCTCATTGCGTATTCAATATCTGTATACACAATTTTATTGTTGGTTTTTTGATAAGAATTTCTTAATATTCACACAGCAAGGACAGCAGTTGTCAATATGGTTTTTGGTTTCTGCCAAATCATTGAAATTGTAAGGGGCATACATTTTTTTTGCAACTATTCCCCAAATCTTCTCGAACAAGATTTACATATGACATGTAGTACCTAGCCCTTATCATGGTCACCAAGTGGATAGCCAAATTACAATGATACAATTTCTTATGTTGCAGGGCAATTGTGCATTGTTGAGATTTCACAGTGAACAAACCACATATGTAGCAAAAGTTATTAGGGTGACTATTTAACTCATGCCCCAAATGGGAGTCAATCACCAATCACGTTACAATGATTTTTGATTTACAACCAATCACAGTCGTGTTTCACCTTGCTCTTTATCGATTTCTCTTTATTAGCTCCTGCTTTTGTGATAAAGAAAGCTCCTCCTTTTTAATGTTCTGAACAGGTCAAAGCATTATTTTTCTCCAACAAATACATTGAATATAGCAAATAATGAAAAGATTCCTTGATTTTACTGAGTTGTTTACTAAAAAAATAAATGAATAACCCGTAATGTTGATTGATATATAGTTTGATGTGTTTCATTATTTCTCCACTTGGGTGCACTCTTACAATATTGCGATCCTATTTGGCAATAAATAATATGATCAAGGTGCAGTGAATGAACATAACCTCACATTTTTTTTATTTGTTTTCAAACATTGCCGTTTACATTAAATATATAAATATTTTAAAATAACTATAGTTAAACAATGATTTGTGAGTAAACAGCTTAATTTTATTCATTAAATAGTCCTAACAAATGCCACTCTTGATTTCCAAATTATCTAGATAAATTCACTCCTCACTTCATGAGTCGTGAATTTATTGATAATTTGGAAATCACTCATGGCATTACTTATGATAAAGACATTTTCGAGGGATGATAGGTGCTTAGGCCTAATCTGCAACATAATGAAACCTTAATACCTGTCCCCCTCAAATTTATCCTAAGTAATGTCACGAGTGATTTCCAATTTATATAGAGAATTTGGATTTTTTCAATCTCTTGTACAATATCTTTTTCTACATTAATTATTTCTCTTATTGTATTATTTTTTTATTTTATCTAATTTTGATATTCTTGCTGATCTTAAAAAGTCCATTTCTGTGACTAATAATTTACTTCTGTATTTTTACTTCAACGTTCATGTTTCCTCACCATATAATAAAATACTCTTTACAATTGTGTTATATATTAATAATTTAGTCCTCTTGATAATATTCTTACGCCGTAAAATAGAATTTAATATGCCAGTAACTTTCTTTTTTCTCTATTATTTTTTTTGCAATGTCTAATTCAGATGATCCATCTTTTTGAATTTAATAAAATTGAAATTGGAGACGATATCCCAGAAGACTGGAATTTATCGTATATTACTCATATTTTAAAAAAAGGTGATAAAAAACTCTGTTCCAATTATAGAGGTATAAGCGTTTTACCTTCAACAGCTAGGATTTTTAGTAAAATTATAAATTTTAAACTTAAGGAGATAAAAGATAACTTAAGAGAAGAACAATGTGGATTCCGGAGTAAGATCATGTATTGGTAATATTTTCTGTATTAGACAATTACAAGAGAAAATCCTAGCAAAAAATAAAGAACTACATATGACCTTTATTGATTTAGAGATGGCATATGATAGTGTACCTCGACAATTGTTATGGACGGCAATGAGAAATCTGAATATCTGTGATAAATGGATTAATATTGTTAGGAGGATCTATAGTAATACAAAAGCTAAAGTAAAAATACAGAATACTTTAACAGAGGAATTCACAGTGAATAAAGGCCTTAATCAGGGATGCAGTTTATCACCAATTCTTTTTAACATTTATTTAGACCAGGCTCTTAACTTGTGGTATAAAAATGTTCTGAAATGGGTATTCCTATAGGAGGAGGAAAAGTACTGCATTCATTGTTGTTTGCAGATGATCAAATAATTTTTGCAGGGGATGAAGATGATATGAAATATATGATAAATAAACTAATGGAAGAATATAAAAAAATGGGGACTGAATATAAATTTACAGAAAACAGAATATATGTGTTTGGGAAAGGATGTGGATGACCTCATACTTGAAACAGGGAAAATAAAAAAGTGTGAATTTTTTTAAATATCTTGGGTCAATAATTACAAGTTTTGGTACCTCTGTGAGAGAGATGTACAGACTAAAATTGCAATGGCAAAAAATGCAACTAAGACATTATATGGAATAATTTGGAATAAAAATATTACAAAGGAAACTAAAATCAAAATTTATAAGAGCATAATACAGAATATTTTGTCATATGGAAGTGAAACTTGGTCTTTGACGGAATTACAAAATAATAAAATTAGAACAGTTGAATTTGATTATTTTAGAAGAAGCCTCCAAAAAACAAGACAGGATAAAATAAGAAATTAATTCCTTTGAAGAGAAATGAATGTCATCACATCTGTTGTTAAGAGGATTGAAAATCAAACACTTAAATGGTATGGCCATGTACAAAGAATGGAAAATGAAAGATGGCCAAAAAATATATACCAATGGTCACCCCCTGGAAGAAATAAACGTGGCAGACCAAGATGGAAATGGAAAACCTACGTCAGAACTGTAATGGATGATAGGAATTTGGAAGAGAGAGATTGGAATGATAGAGATAAATGGAAACTGAAGACTGCAAACCTATAAGTGGGGGAAAGCCAAAGAAGAAGATCCCACATACTTAAAATATTCTGCTGTTTTAATCTTTGTTCCATTTATTTCTAATTCCTCGGAAAGATCTGTGCTCATATTTTCTGTTTTATTATAATTAATTGAGGGGGTCAGTGGAATAAGGGCCCATCCCAACTGCACTAAGTTTGGAGAAAAATAGCATTTTATTAAATTCTACATTGAGTAAAATATATAGAGCACATATTGATAATATTTGGTACATGTCTTGTACATAAAATAAGTTTTCTGCCTGCAAATGTATAGACCACTATCTTGTTTCATATATCTAAACAAAAGAAAAGAAAATTGAGAATATAAAATATACAACATAAATAAACAAATTAAATAACACTTTTTAACTTGAATATTGCATTAATCTATGTATTCTACGTTTACAGCATTTGTATCATCATCATCATCATCATCATCATCATCTGATTTAAGGCTACTGTTAAAATGTCTGGTGTACAGGTGGTACAAATGTCATGAGTCATGATGTCTTCTTTATCATCCTACCATTAGGATATTTTGTTTTCAGTATTACATCTCGTAATACAGGACACTTTCCTTTCCCTTTTTAAAGGCTTATTACTTCCTCTAAAGCCAAATCACCGAAAACAGGATTTTTACATACATTACATGTCTGTTTTCCACAAAACGAAACTGGGGTGCTTTTCTGATGTCTACCTTATGCTTGTCCAGCGTCACATTTCTCTTTGTGAACATTGAAGTTATCCAAATCTTTCAAATCTTCTGATTTATCTCAATTACTGCGAATGGTTTCTTTGTTCAACTCTTTCTTATGAGGTGAACCCACTGTTCGGGTGTATAAACCACTTCTGTTTTTCTTTTAACTTTTCAATCACACCGAAGTAAGCATCACAGGGAACGAAAGTGTGACATGGTACAAGAAATTTATGTTCAATTTCTTCAAACCAACCACAATCAATCATGTAAAGCCAAAGTCGCATTATTGTAAAAGTATTGTTTTGAACAACACATGAATCGCTATATACATTATACGTTTCTTTTTATTAGCACATTTTTCAATCAGGGGCACAGCTTTTAATAAACAACTAGCAATTTCGTCCGCACCTCTTGAAGCAACTGATTCAGGCCGATATATATTCCTTTCCATTGTTGCGTAAAATGTTCTGCTTCGTTTTATTCCACTCTTGCACATTTATTTTTCTTATCTTATATTTTATTACACTATTTCCATTTGCACAAGAACCTGCCACATCAGCCATTATGCATTTACTGATATTTGCCGGCAATGCTAGTCAGTATTGCAGCGGACTACAGAGTAGCGGACAATATACGGTCACGTGTCAGCAGTTGGGATGGGCCTTTATTCCCCGTGCGTGTGAAGAAGTTAGAAATTTTTCTTAGACATAAAGACTCATTTACCCTCTTTTGAGCAAAGTTAGAATTATGAGCTTCTAAAGATTAACAGAAGATGGCCATAGGATACATAATCTGCAAATAACTAAAAATCAACCATTGGTTGGGATGGGCCCTTATTCCACTGAGCCCCTCAATTGTTAAACCCCATCTTGAGTATTCTTCCTCTAGTTTCCTACCCATCTTCACATCCTGAAGTGACTACCACTTGATCATATGCAAATAATAAGTTATATATGTATTTATTCTCTTTTAGTTTTAATCCCATTGGTTTACATTTCTTTACCATTCCTGTAATACAATATCTATGTATATTTTAAATAATGTCGGTGACATATAATAACCTATAATTAATAGAGAGTAATTAGAAAACTATATGTGAAAGAAAAATTAAACCAGATGTAGAATCAGCACATCAAGCTCTACCTTAGAACATAGTTAATAAATTTGGCGAAAATTGATTGTTCATTAGTTTATTATACTCCCTCCCCATTCATGGCATATCTACTGGTTGTTTCCCCTCTGGTTTTCCTACAAGAAATTTTATCCTTTTTTTATTCCCCATTTGTTTCACATGTCTTATACATTGCATTCTATGAGACTTAAAATTGTTTTTATTATATTTGATTTCTCATAAAGATCATGTAGCTCACTGTTATTAGTTTTCTCCATTCAGCTCTTTGGTCCAAAAATTCTCCTAAGCACTTTATTCTCAAATACTCAAAATCTTTTTTCTGCTCTCTTGAAGTAAGACCATATTTCATTCCTTACGGTATAATTGGAAAAAAGTAAGTTTTATATATTTTAAAGTAACATTCGTTGAGAGTAGTTGGGATGACACGAGTCCCTATTAGAGCTAATCAAATATACATTCAATCTTTCTTACATCTCACTTCCCATTCTCATTGCTTTTGTTAAAGCAGGGGTATGCTAAACAAGTTTGCAGGAGTTGAATGTAAACAGAAGCCCCATTGGATCAGTTTTTCTATGAGGATTGAACAGTCTTCATAAGCAAATGATGTGTACATTGAACAATGTGTGTGTGTCTGTCTGTCTACATTCTCAATGTCAAGGTCAATAGGTGAGCTGAGTTAGAAGAAATATATTTGTTGGTCTACCTCTTAAATATCGCTGACTACACCTCAAGTGTTTTAACACAATAGAAATAGCATAACATTCCTGACGAACAGAAAGTAGTAAAATTACCATACTTGCTCTGGTTCCAAGGTAAGCTGGTTCAAACCCAGTCAGGGTTGATGGATATTTCAGGGTGTAGAAATCTTGAGTATGTCTTCCGTTGGAAGGGAAATAAAGACATTTGACCAGCAGTCTTGTAGTTTTATAGCATAAAAAAAAGCTCAGGCTGGAATTAAGAGGTTTTTAAGCAAAATTTGTGAACCAACACATGGACATATGACATAATGAAGTTTTTTATTGTTAAAGGGTGGTAACATTGGTGCTTTTTTTCTTGTGATTGCACTGCAAAATATTAGAATAGCTAAGATTTAATTATAAAGCTAAATTTACGAGGTAATTTTTCATGTGCTGTACTGGTATCATATTTAGCAAAAATTCCCTCAATCAACAAAATTAGAAACAAAGAGTGCTCCAGTGTCTTTCTTGAGGATTTTGTATAAATTAATTAGGGAAATAAAGACTGCAGCATTCAACAATCTTTTGATTAGTTTTGTGATACCATTCCTCTTCCTTTCAATTAGGTACACCCTTCGACAAAAAAAATGAGTCATCTCATGAACGCACATTTCTTCTAAGTCATACTCGGCACAGCGCTGGGTTCAAACTAGGAAACTAGTCATAATTGTGCAGTCCCTGAGCTACTGTGTTATGTGGCATGAACTGAAGACTCTTCTATGTGTCCCGATAGCTCAGCGGTAAAGCACATGGTCACTGGTTCTGTTAATGAAGATCGCAAGTTCGCATCTTCAATTACGCAGTTTTTTTCCTGATATTTGTATTAAAACTTTTATAAATTAAATACATTTTATTTCGACATTTCAATTAATCTATACTTTTTAAGTTCATATTTTTTTTATACCGTTGAGGTTATAACAATGTTAAATTCTATATTTTTACACGTTTTATATTAGCTTGACCTGTATCTGTCTATGTAACGAACCTATATCTATGTAACGCAATCTTTGAACACAATTTTCATCCACTTAAAACATTGGATCGACTTGAAACTTTGTATACTTGTAAAGGACCCATGACAATACAATAATTTCATAGTTTTTTTTTTGGAAAATCAAAAAAATAAAAACCTGTGTAGTAGGTTGCAGACTTATCGACTTTTTAGTTGTAAGAGCTCAGTTAGTAGAGCGGTGGACTGTAGTGGTATATAATTTCAGCAATCAATAGGTCGCTGGTTCAAATCTGGGGCGGAGATTTTTTTAGAAAAGTATTAAGCAATTAAATTTTCATGAGATTCCGGTTTATGACAATCAATTAAACTAAAAATAAAAAAAATAAATAATAGTTTAAAAAACTGAAACAACACGCTTTATTAGATAACCAAACTAAAAAATAAATAATAGTTTAAAAAACTAAAACAATACACTTTATTAGAAAACCGAACTAAAAAATAAAACAAATAATTTTAATTTCCAAAACGCTTGGGGGAAAAAATTAAAGTGATCAACAAAAAAATCATCTCTAACACATCTAGAATAAAACTAGTTATCTACAAAAAAAATAATTTTACCATCAAAAGCGTTGGGTGATTTTTATAGTTTTTACGTTTTCTTCTTAGAGACTTTACTTTTTCCAATGTCTGTTTATTATCAAATATAAGTATTAATTGATATAGAGCACCCCTCTAGCTTTAGTATGATTTACTTCTTGCTTGGCTGAAACCAATTAAAATTTTTGTTTTTGTAGATAACTCTAGTTTTATTCTAGATGTGTTGGAGATTATTTTTTTGTTGACCACTTTAATTTTATCCCAAGCGTTTTGGAAAATAAAATTATTTTTCATTTTTTAGTTCGGTTTTCTAATAAAGCGTGTTGTTTTAGTTTGTTTAAACTACTATTTATTTTTACCTTGCATACTACCGTCTTCCTCAACTATCTAAAATTTTTGTTGATTTCACTCTAGGCCTTTCGATGTATGCTTCATCTTCTGGAGTTGTTGTAGTAGTATTGAATTAACTGTATGTCTAATAGAGGGTTTTGCTTATTAGGCACTTTTTCGTTGAGAATGTTTGTATTCTTGGCCTTCTTGATAATTTCGATTTCTTGTAAAATGTTAATTTTGTGTCTGTTGTTTCCTCTGTGTATAATTTACATTGTATTATGGATATTGTTGAAACTGTGGCCGCTTTCTGTAATATGTTTAGCGAAATTTGATTTCATTGTTAAAGGAGAAGGCAAATCAAATTTCGCTGTTTACCAGGTTGAATCCAATCGAAAATGTATGGGCTAAGATGAAAATAGAGATGAACTCTTAATTGGCCTGCAGATGCACGAAAAACGAAAGATGGCTTATGGGCACAAATTCAAGACGCCTGGGATGCTCTAGCCGATCGTCCACGTGCCTATAGAAATTTGATTGCATCAATGTCCCGCAGATTGAGGGCAGCAATAGATGCTAAGGATTCATACACCCGATATTGATTTTGTTTTTGTTAAAGTTTTTCATTTTAGAAGATATTTCCTTTCTTCATTTAATTATTAGAAGGTTTTCATTTATGTGTTTTGTGTGTGCATTAAAGCCATAAAACTCAAATATAAAATTAAATATGAAACTATATTACAGGCGAAATGCTATCCTAACATTCAGTAAAAAAAAAAGAAGGTAGAACGGGAATCGAACCCATGAGGTTACGAACGCAGATGTGTGTTAAACCGCTCGACCACGGAAACACACAAAGGCAAGCTTTCTCTTTTATGTTACTTGAGTGTGCACTACGTTAACTAACAAACAACACAGTACAATTACTGAAAACGTGTTAATGTGAATAAGGCTTCTGAGATGCTCACGAAGTTCCCCGATCGGTTGATAGAATCAAGAGATGACTCATTTCTAAGGGTGTACATCGGTAGCATTTGGTCTTTCAAGTTAATTCCGCCCATGTGTTTATTGTAGTCTAATACACTAACTGGTTTTTCTATTTCTTTGCCTCTAACCATACTTTTTTTTTTTCGTCTGAATGGTATGTCGAAATCATAGTTGCAATGTCCTTGGCGCACCATTTCAATATACTAACAGGGCCCAATGTTGCCCACATTGCTTCTCCTTTCTTTAGTTTTTTTTGTTTTGATTTGTTCAGGAATGTTTTTTCTATTTAGCCTAAGTGTCCCTACACAGTCTGTATTATGGCTTTTTTAAATTTTTGCAAGTTGTGGGCTATAGTAGTAGTTGTCCATCCATATATCATAACACTTTGATAGAAGTGGTTCAATAAGTTTCATTACTGTTTCATAAAACCTATGATGAGAATTAATATTATGAGGCTTTCAAATTAATAAAATTAAAATGAGTCATACATCATATCACTTCATACACTTTGTGCTGTTTACAGCACAGGACTGCAGTTTCAGGAAAATCATTCCCATCTTCAAGCCATCTTTTTGACTGTTGAATTTTTGTTCACCATCGTCTTCTAAACTGCCATCTAATCTTGATTTGATGTACTTTGAGATTAAATCTTGCTCGCTGGGAATTTCAAAATTCATGGATCTTTGTTCTTCTGAATGTATGTCTTTTCCCAAAATGTTAATTCCAAGGACTTCACCAAATGTTTCAAAAGTTTAGTTTCTTTTTCAATTTTATAGTTCTCTAAGAAACTATGACCTGCAATTGCTGATTTCTCAATTTAACCATTTTTAATATTTCTAAAGTGTTCTTTTGTGCGAGTGTCCGAATTCCTTTTTGTTTTTCCTATATATATATATATATATATATATATATATATATTTACTATTGCTAATGTTTTTAGTATGTTAGGAGAGATGAATGTGGAATGTATTTGAGTATCTTTGCTTGTGTAAACTATGAAGAACCAGATATGGCTGGAAAATGATTCACACAGCTCTAATATTTTTATTCCAATATTGGAAGATATGAATGGAAGAAACTGTCTAAGCGACACGTGCCCCTTCCATAGTGTTAGGGATTCATCAATTGCTACATTTTGGTTGAGAAGACAATGTAGCTGAAATATTGTATTTAGGTTTCAAAGTATAGGAAAAAATCTTGAATACATTTGGGGGGTCCTTAGTATGTGTCTTTACTTTCATTATTGCAAAAATGGAGCAAATGAGAAATTAGTTCAAATCTTTTCCTGGTTATACCATTGAAACCAGGTGTTGCTATTACCCTTCTTTTTGTAAAATAAACCCTAGTTGTTTGTTTTAGAACCATTCCTGTCAACATAAACAAACCTAGAATTATGTAAATTTCAGAGGGTGCTAAGATCATATAGGCCTAGGTGAATGAAATGAAAGTAAGTTTCCATTAGAGTTTTTATATTGTTCAGCATACCGGTAACTGTTTGTTTCTAGAACAATAATTTGAACTATATCTGTACCAAAAAAAATTTGAAACATTTTACAATTTCACTGACATTTTGGGCTTAATATTGGGGTCCAGATACATCACAGACATTTTTTTTTCGCTCAACATAATTATCATAAGTAATGCCACGAGTGATTTCCAATTTATCTAGAGAATTTGGAAATCAAGAGTGGCATTTGTTAGGACTATTTAACAAATAAAATTAAGCTGTTTACTCACAAATCATTATTTAACTATAGTTATTTTAAAATATTTATGTATTTAATGTAAACGGTGATGTTTGAAAACAAATGAGAAACGATTGGTATGCTTCATTTGCTTCTTTTGTTCATCACTGCAATCAGATCATATTATTTATTGCCAAAGGATTGCAATATTGTAAGAATGCACCCTAGTGGTGAAATTTATAATCAACATTATAGGTATTAATTAATTTCTGATGTCCTATGTTGTAAATATGTCAATTATATTCTTCTACAACGTCATTTCCTGAAAAATAATTCATATAAGAAAGTGCAAACAGTGGTTTATTTTTTTTGGTGGTATAATCAATTGCTACAAATGTTTTTATATTATCTCCTGCATGCGCTATCAGCTGACATTCATGCACTATATGTACACTGATAGCCGTATTTTTAGAGAGTCAGTCACTGTAAAATAATGCTATGACCTATTGAGAATGTTAAAGCGGGGGAGCTTTCTTTAATATGATAAACTTGTTTGATAAATTCGAGGTGAAAGACGACTGTGATTGGTTGTAATTAAAAAATCATTGAAATGTGATTGGTCATTGAATCCCATTTGGGGCATGAGTTAAATAGTCCATGTTTTCCCATATAAAATTTATGTTGTCTTCATCACAGTCATTTTCATTGGCAATAACTTCTGCTACAGTAATATCGTGAACATCACTCGAATCACTATGAGTCACTTTCCTCAATTTCAGCTTCACTAGACACTTCAGATTCTTCTAAAATCCTAACTATTTCATTGTCACTCAAATGTTTAGATTCTCTCACAGCCATGGTAGATTCAAACTAACCACATTTTATGACAGAAGGTAGGTGACACACTTAAAAAAAATATACGGGAAATCTTCTAGAAGATTAAAAATATATATTAATCGATGGATAAAATGTTGACTTTTGATCTGAGTTACAATATTTCAGATAATACATGAACCAGCTTGAAATCAATAAGTTCTGCACAGCTGTTCTCATGGTTAATAAGATAACTATTTTGAATCTTGTATTTGTCATCTTGTTCTATTATAATACATTCAGAAATACATTAGTTAAGGTATTTTAATACTTATAATCATACATTTTACATTTTTCCTGCTTTTTAAGAGGAAAATAAACACTGTGCCGCATATACAAGTCAAAATTCAGTTTTCATTCATGGAGATTATATCTAATATAACAATTATAATAATTAGCATATACATATATATATGTTTTCTGGCAGCTACATTTACTGTCTATATTAACATTTTAACACAATTGAGATATCTTTAAAAAATTGGCCACAAAAGCAGTTGAAAGAACTTGCTGTTCGGGTTAGTAGTTTTAGTATCATGCATATAGGCCAGCGGCATAAGATAACTCATAGGTGTGTACAGCGCACAGAGACCTACACTGAAGGGTTAACTAATGTAAAAACGAATGTGTATTTACATAGAATCTTAGCCCTGGTAATTACAAAAGAATTTACCAGTTATATTACATGAATGAAATGCATAGATTCTTACTTTAAGGTAGGAGAAAAGATTATGAATATTTGAGAATAAAGTTCTTAGGATAATTTTTGGACCAATGAAAGATGAACAGACAAATGAACGGAGAAGACTATGTAGCAGTGAGCTATATTGTATTTATAGGAAATCAGATGTAATAAGAACAAGTCTCGTAGATTACGATGTGCAGATGTGACACAAATAGGGAATGAAAGAGGGGAATGGAAATTCTTTGTAAGAAAATTGAAAGAAAAGCACCTAGTAGAATGAAGTAGAAGAATAAAATTAGCCATAATTTGAGGTAAGTAAATTATACAGAGGACGATTGGAAAGCATTAGCTTAAGATTGGGATGTATGGAGAACTTATATTCATCAGCTATGAATGAACCAATGGGTTTTGATAATGCTAGTGAGTTAGTTAATTACTTAGGAGATCTAATCATTGATTCAACTGAACTTAAAACAACAAAAAAAACATATTTTTGTTGTAGAATATGATTAGTGACCTGAGGAATATATACCATAAAGGGATTAATAGGGACCCTTTGAGGTATGTGTAATTTTTGTGTGTGTCCCTATTCCCCACAAGGTTAAGGTGAAAATGTACAGGTGCTTGCTTATTTTAATTGTATTCCTAAATCAAACATACTTTGGGGATGAATGGAAACACAATTTACATCCTTTAGAATTAAAAAAAATATATTTTTCCATCCCTATTCTACAGTTGGGTAAAATCAGATGGGAAACCACTAGGTTTTTAAAGAATAAAAAGAGAGGATATTTGAGAGAGAAGATTAATGATCTCAAAATGAACACAAAAAGTAGGAACATCAGAGAATTATATAAGGGAATTAGGATAGCTGCATACTTTACTTCCCTCAAATCATGGTTAATTTTATTCTCACACCTCATTCTTGGTCTAATTATTGGGTGCTTTCCATCCAATTTTTTTAAAACAAATTTCCATGCCCCTCTTTGATTTTCCATTTGTTCTACATATCATGCCTAATCACAGTCTATGAAACTTATATGTTCTTATTACATCTGGTTGCCCATAAAAATCCTATAGCTCACTGTTATCCATAGTCTACTCTATTCAACTGTGTGTTTATCTCTCTTTGGTCCAAAAATTTTCCAAGAACTTTATTCTCAAATACTCGTGATCTTTTCTACTCCTCCCTTAAAGTAAGAATTCATTATTTTCAGTCTGATCATCTTACCTCAATATTAATGTTGATTTGTTCTTGGACATGTTTCAAAACAATTCTGTTTTATCGTCAGCTTGTCCAGACTGGTTTGATTTATGTTGCATATCCTGGATGTCGATGTCAGCTCCATCCTGTGGTTGGCCAAAGAACCTCCAAACAAGGTCACGCTTTGTCGGTATTTCAAAATTCATAACTCTGTTTTTGTTCTTCTGAATATAGATTTTTTCCCAAATAGTCAGCTCTTTTGTATTTTCTAGCTGACCATTTGGGAAAAAATCTATATTCAGAAGAACAAAAACAGAGTTATGAATTTTGAAATGCCGACGGAGCGTGACCTTGTTTGGAGGTTCTTTGGCCAACCACAGGATGGAGCTGACATCGACATCCAGGGTGTGCACCATAAATCAAACCAGTCTGGATATGCTGACGATAAAATAGAATTGTTTTGAAACATGTCTAAGAACAAATCAACATTAATATTGAGGTAAGATGATCAGATTAAAAATAATATAATTAAAATAACTTCAAAATATCACTTCCTAAAATTAAATATTAAGAATTCATGTTTCATATCCATATAATATAACTGGAAGAATAAAAGTTGTATATATTTTTGGTTTAAGATTTTTTAGAGAAGTTGGGATGACAAGAGTCTATGTATCTTGTAATAGCATGCATTTTTCGAACTTAGCCTATGTTTAATTTTCCCCTGCACCTCATTCTTGTTTGTAATTATTGTTCTTAGGTATTTGAAATCAACTCCTCTTCAAAATTTCCCTCATTTCACATTAATTGTCCATTTCCATTATAATGTAATGTCATTTCTACATGTGACCATATATCTAATTTTATTGATATTTATTTCCCAATTTCTTAGTTTTGCTCAATATAATGTGCATTTTGGCTGTTGTTATATTTATAAATAAATACAGGGTGGACCGCTCAACATCCCTACTTTCAGTTGTATATAACAGGTAATGGTTGAAAATAGAAACTTAAAAACAAAGTTTATATGAGAGGATAACTCAAGTTTTGATACACACATCATCACATCTCTATGTGAGCTCCAGCAGTCACTGTGATGATATGAAGGCAATGAACAGTTTCTTGCCAAGTACATTGGAGCATGTCTTCTGAAATGCTTTCAGTAGCTTCCCGAAGATCACGAAGGTCTCTGACTGGAGTGGCGTAAATTTTATCTTTGAAGTAGCCCCAGAGAAAGAAATCTAGCAGTGTTAAATCGGGAGATCTCAGGAGCCACATGATCGGTCCTCCCCTACCAATCCAACGGCCAGGGAAAATGTTGTTCAAAGCCATATGAACTTCATTGAACCAATGTGGAGGAGCACCTTTAATAATTGAATTTCATTGGTTTCTGGAGAATACATCTCACTTTACTTCAATGCACATACCAAATTATATTGCAGTAATCTAACATTATAGCCGCTAGAGCTATTTTTAATTTTTGGTTCAGGTTAATTCCCACTCCTATACTAATTCCCAGCTAAGTTCCAGTTGTACTGTATACAAACTTGCATAAGGTACTGCTCTATTGGAGGACCCATGGTGCTACTTTTACCCGCCATAAGACTGAATTGTGTATGGAACTGTCTTCGATAGAAACACTGTTCTTAGGCAACATCATATTTTATGGGAAATAGACTGAATACAAGGGAAGATGGTAGCAACAATTAAGAACTTCCTCCATTTCTTTCTTATTTATAACAGAAAATTATATATGCGCCTGCGATTTTATGAGGTGAAATGTAAAAGTAATATTCAATTAATTTATATAAATTATAAATTACCTCAAAGTGTTACTTCCCATTGTAATTTTTATTGAAATTAAGTATTGGTGTTAAGTTAAAAAAAAAGCAGACATCTAAACAGTCATTGAACTGCAGTATTAGATTTCTTCTACAATTAATGATTTTAGGTTTCATAAGTTATTAGCAATGCTACTTGCTGGGCTATTCAAGAGGATAATGTTTGTAACACATCATTATTATTGATTGACAAATGACACCACGTAATGTCTGAAATTCATGTACTCAAGGTTGCCATCTGCATGCAATAGTTAATATAACTAAAGAGAAAACAAATCATGCCTGAATTGGGATTTGATTAAGATATACATTTTTCTCTTTAGTTGTATTAAATGAGACCATTTTAAAGAAATAGTACAAGTTTTATAACAATATTATTTTTATGATCAAAATAAGTAGGCTAAATTAATATCACACAGCTAAAACTATTATATGATCAAAATAATTAAATTACTATACACAGCTGTGGTCTCGAGGTAGTGTGCTGCCTTGTCAGGACAAGTTTCGTGGGTGAGGTTTTTTCGGGATTTTCCCTCACCTGTAAAACAAATGTCAGGATACTTCAAGGCCCAAACATCATCTGGCTATCATTGTCATCTTTATCATATTTACCTCATTAGATTAAATTTAGGATTAAGGCCTCTCCTGACACGTCATTACCATCATCATCACCCATCATAACATTGGAACAATGTAACCCTGCCTTCCAGGTGCCCCAACCTCAGAAGTGGATTACAATATGCCAATTCCAGGAGAGAATACCAGAAATGTTGAAATGACAAATAGTGGCATTGAATAAAAAAAACTATACACAGCTAAGTTATTGTAATTAATAGTTAAGAGAAAAATTTTTGGCTGAACCAGTACTTCAATCCTGAACCTTCAACTTAATGTGCTGATGCCCCACCATTTGAGCTATTCAGACCACCTACTCATCCAAGCACAAACTTCTCTCTTTAATTTTTCTCCTATTCTCTCTTGCCCTAGAGTAGTGAAATATCATTCACAATACAATTGAGTTGCTTCTAAATCAATAAGGCATTATGATGGGATTTTCACAGAGTTAAAGCTGTTTTTATGATCAAAATAAGTAAATTACTAAATACAACTGAACTGTTGTAATTAAGGTCAAGAGAAAAATTTCTACCTGAACTGGGATTTGAACCCCAGACCTTCAGCTCATGCTCTACCACTTGAGCTATTCAGCTGTGTATAGTAATTTACTTATATCAATGAAGAAACAGCTTTAGCTGTGTGAAAATTCTTTCATAATGTTTTCTTGATTTAGAAGCAACCCAGTTGTAGTGTGTATGATTACACTGGTCAACAGTGGTTTTGTTGCCCTTGATATAAGATTAATTTTGGATATATTTATGCTCACAATTCATAAAACTATCAATGTTTTTGGAAGATTTTCTTTGGTTTTTTAAAAATCTTTATTTTCATTTTACACTACAAAAATCGGAAAATATGAAAAAAATATAACATGTATTTATAATGTCAATTGTTTTTTGAAAAATTAGTATGCACTGACGTGAATAGAAAGAAAAATATTGAAAACCTATGTTATGCTTCAGTGAAATGACTTTTATAAGATTTTCTTCTATAATTTTTTAGGTGACCAGCAGTAATCTGCCATCATGTGACGGTCCCATCTACCCTGATACCTTTCCTCCATTACTTTTAGATCCTATTGAAAGCGCACTCCCTGTTTGTCACTATAATTTCCTAAATTATCTGAAAATCTATCCAGGTGATTGTGGAGAAAGTGTAACTTTATACTCATATTTGCTTCCAGAATCTTGAAGCTTATTGCACAATTTCTTTATAATTTGGTGCTTTATAGTTACCTAGGAAATTTTCTACTACCCATACAAACCCCTTCCAAGCTTCACTTTCCGGAACAGTCATAACTTTGATAATTTGCATCTTTCATCAATTGCCTAATTTGAGGACCATCAAATACAACAAATATAATGCCTGTTAACTTTCACATACAGAGCTTAGGAAATTTTCTACAAATGTATTTGAAACATTTTCCTTCCTTCTCCAACAATTTGACGAATTGTTTTATCATATCCAGATGCACGTCGTGAGTACTTTAATTTTGTCAAATAACTGAGATCACGGCCGATGTGCGGAGTGATGAGTGTCAGAGTGGGGATCACGTGATGTTTGTATATGCGAATAAATGCGCAGAAATCAATTCATGACTGGAAACATAAATTTTATTAGTAACAACCCGTTTACTGTTTAAGGTATATGGTATGCAAAAATCAGAAAAACTAGAGCACATTCAGCATTTTCATGAATATATTCGTAAACTGTGCAACTTGAAAACATAGAAATTCACTGAGATATCCAAGGCAACAAAAAAAAATTTTTTTGTAGAGCTGTGTTATTCATTACTCTGGGGCAAGGGGTATTAATAGAAGAATTAAAAGAGAGAAGTTTATCTTGGATGGGAAGGAGGCTTAGATAACTCAAATAATAAAGCATCAGCACATTCAACTGAAGGTTCAGGGTTGAATCCCTATTCAGACAGAAATTTCTCTCATTACAATTAATATTATTTTTATTTAAGCCAGACGCTCACAGTTGCTCAAAGAAGAATATGTGATTTATGAATGAGTTGGAGAAAATGTTTTTAATATCTCATCTCATAAAGTTGCTTATTTTCACGATACTGGTTTCAAAAGTAGAATTTTACTTCCAGGGTGAAAACATGCAACGTTATGAGGTGAAATATTAAAACTTTTTCTCCAACTGATTCATAACTTGTAAATACCTCGTAGTGTTACCTCCCACTTTGATTTTATTTAAAAAGATTATGTGAATTTTTTATTGTTTTTCAGAACACTGACAAATTTTCCGTGCTGTTGGATGCACGGAGAGGATGGGGCAGGAGAAAATATTTTACGAACTGCATCCAACCCATATAATTCATCATTATCAACCACTGTCTATTAGCAGTAACATTGGTGATATGCATAATCGTAGATACTGTTTTATGGCATGTGTCGCCTTTCTTCTAATCCTCTTCATTTTGTATGTGCCAGCATATCATGAAGCTCGCAATCGAGAAAATGAAGCTCATTCTAGTAAGTCTTCTATCTTATTAATTATTTGTATGTGCTAAAAGTTAAGATTGCAACATAGTATATGTATTTTTTAAACAGTTGAAAATAACTTATTTACTCTTTTAATAAATGTAGCTTAAAAAAATTCTTTAATGATTTTTGTGGAATCTAGTAATATTACCATGGTATTACAATTGTTGCTTATACATTAGAAAATAAAATGCTCTATTTATATTAGAATTTCAGTAAAATATGTTGCAATCTTAACTTGTAGCATATAAAAATCCTTTCCCTATTGATAACTATATTTAGACTGTGAAGACAAGAAGAAGCAGAAGATTTTAGAGAGGAATTTAATAACATTGATCAGCCAATGTATCACTTTCTGGAAAATAGAAATTTAAATTTTTTGAATCATGAATGTGATTGAAATTATCGCTAAGTAGGACTATGGTAGAGTGAGAAAGAAGATTGATAAAATATAGTTTTATGTATAAACCTTGCATGATTTTTCAAGTTCTGAATTTACAGAGTCAAGGATGATAGGAAGTCTGGTATTTCTTATAGTGTTGTAGCACTATCAATTTTTGGAAATAAAAATCCCTTCTTCGTTTAGAGATTCAAATTAATGTTATTAGGTGATACTACTTTGCATATTAGGAAATTTTAATATTTAATACGTTTTTATAAATATTATTCCTTGGCAGTAGTTAATAATAATAATAACAATAATAATAACAATAATAATAACAATAATAATAATAATAATAACAATAATAATAATAATAACAATAATTAATCATTATCTGAGTCAAAAAATTTATTTACTTAAGTCAACATTTCAAACAACCATGTCAAATGTCTTGCAAATGATCTTGCAAATGGATATTGAAACATCGACTTGCTGAGATAATGATTAATTATTGTTATTGTATCCTCACACTCTTAGAGTAATAAGATGATAAATAAAGGAAGGAGTTTTTCAGAAGAGTAATTTAAAACTAATATATAAAATTAAGTTCTCAACACAAAACTTTGATTTTTTACACATATCTATTTTATTAGTATAAAATTTGGCCTTGTTATACTAGGTTGCTGATTCTCATCTGAGAAATGCTATTTATTACATTAGAGATGCGATATAATTTTTAAAAACTTATGGGAAGTGACCATTGAGGTAGATAATATCAATAGAACACAAATATGAATCTGAAACTTTACACCTCTAACTAACTCACTCACTCACTGGCTCTATCAAACGCATAGGTTCATGGCCACATGGACATAAGCTCTCCATACATCCCTATCCTGAGCTAATGATTTCCAATCATACCCTGTATAATCTACTTCCCTCAAATCATGGATGATGTTATTCTCCCATCTCATTCTTGGTCTACCAACTGGGCATTTTCTCTCTGGTTTTCCTACAAGAAGCTTCCATGCCCCTCTTTTTTTCCCCTATGTGCTACAAGTCCTGCCCATCGCAATCTACGAGACTTAACTGTTTTTATTATATCTGGCTTCCTATACATATCATGCAGCTCACTATTATGTAGCTTTCTCCATTCACCTGTCTGTTCATCTCTTTTTGGTCCAAACATTTTCATAAGACTTTATTCTCAAATACTCAAAATCTTCTTTCCTCCCTTAAAGTAAGAGTCCATGTATCACATCTATATAACTGGGAGAATAACAGTTTTATATTTTTCCACTTTTACTTTTTTTTTAAAGGAGTTGGGACGACAAGTGTCCCTGTAATGCATACTAGCACGCATTTCCAGAATTGAGTCTGTTTAATTCCTTTGTGCATCTCATTCCTATTTGTAATTATTGTCCCTAGATATTTGAATTCAGCCACTTCTTCAAAATGCCCCTCATTTGTCAGTAGTTGTCCATATAAATAGATGATGCCATACAGAATTGGCAAATTGTTTTAACTGAACATTTTAAAATTGACAATATTTTATTAGATACTTTACTTTTTGCAGACAATTAGGTTGTGATATCTGATTCAGAAGATGGCCTACAATGGACAATTTACAAATTAAGTAAAATATGTGAAACATACAACTTAAAAATATCTTCTAAAAACAAAAGTTTTAGCTTTTCGAAGGTATGAGCTACCAAGAGTAAAAATTCAATTAGAGAATAAAATAATAGAACATGTGAGCAATTTTTAATTACTTGGGATGCAATGTTTCATATAGAAAAAGTGAAGACATTGAAAACAAAATAAATAAATTTAATTATATGTGTGCCACCATAAAACAAAGTCTCAAAGGAATTAGAAAGGAGACACTTTTAAAATTTTATAAAACAATGGCGGTT
This sequence comes from Diploptera punctata, assembly GCA_030220185.1. Classification (NCBI taxonomy): domain Eukaryota; kingdom Metazoa; phylum Arthropoda; class Insecta; order Blattodea; family Blaberidae; genus Diploptera; species Diploptera punctata. The sequence goes on along the minus strand of JASPKZ010000815.1, from coordinate 1,211,865 downwards.
CCAACACTACTATATGAATTGGACACTGGGTCTTAACCAAAAACCAGGAACAAAGAATAGAAACGTCAGAAATGAGGAGTGTGGCTGGCTATAGGCCTACAATAACAGATTGAAAACAAAATGAAAATATACGAAGAGAACTAAATTCAAACTATTAGATAGAATTACACAATACAGAGATGAATGGATGGACCACATCAATAGAATGGATAACAGTAGAATTCCAAAACAGATTCTTCATTATAAACCACTAGGATGAAGAAATGTAGGAAGACCCAGTAAAAGATGGATAGACCAATTCTAACAAGAGATCGGAACAGACCAGCAGGTCTAATCGTTCATGCTGCTGATGATGATGATGATCATTATTCCACCTTTGTTGGCCTATATACTGGGCAGTTTCTGTGGAGAATCAAGACAAGGATAGTATTAAATATCATGTTCTATAAGTTTGTTTATTTAACAAGAGAGCTTAGTTACAATCCACAACAATACATAACAATCTCCAGTTCACTTTGGATGAAAATACATTCTATCTATTCCAGTGCATTTAAGGAGGAGGAAGACATTCCTCCACATCCTCCCCACCCTCGTCTCCTCCAAAGGTATGACCAGTTGGATAGGTCTGGTGATAGTGGCTCCTTCTGGGGTGCATAGTACGACATTTCTGATTTTAGGCATCCCTCCCTTTGCGAAGCTCCATAATACGATACTTCTTCCACATGTGCTGTTCACGTACTTCTTCTTGAAGCAATGCGATATCACCTACCCTGAATTGAGGTGAATTCCTTGCACGTTGACGGACTTCATGGAAGCTCCTTAATTGCATAAGGTATTCTCTGGACCACCGTTTCCACAAGTCTTCTGCCAACTTCTGGCTTGTTTTGAATAGTTTGGTCAAGCTGGTCTCCATTGTAGGTTTGGGTCCGCTGGGAATCATGGTTAGTCTTTGTCTGCAGAGAAAGTGAGCTGGTGTTAGTGGTGTGGATTCTGCATCATCACCTTGAGCTATGGTTCTTGAATTTATAGCAGCTTCGATTGTGATAAGCACAGAATTAAGGCCTTCTTCATTTACTTGAGATCGGCCGAGTACCTTTCTCAAACAGCGTTTGGTACTGCCAATCATTCTCTCCCACCATCCTCCCCACCAAGTGGCCCGTGGTGCAATAAACTTCCATGTGATATTGTGTTGAGCAAGGTGCTGCTGGATTTTTTGAAGTGGTATGTCCCATAATTCCTCCAGCTCTTTGTTTGCCGCGTGAAAGGTCTATATACCAGCAGTATATCATATTCCATGTAGTTGTGGTGAAGTGTACACAGGAACTACAAAACGGATGATAAGTACAAGAATACGAGAACACAAGAAAAATTGTAGGTTGAAACAAACTGAAAAATCGTCTGTAGCCGAACATATTGTGAATAACAAAGAACATGCCATAAAATTTAAAGAAACACAAGTTTTGTCCAAAACACAACATCACTACACCAGACTTCACAGAGAGGCTATTGACATTTACAAACACAAAAATTCCTTTAACAAGAAGGAAGAAACTATGAAGATTAATAAAATTTGGATCCCGACATTATATAACACGAGAATAAAACCTATGACTTATGCCGGTGACAACCAATCAAAAAACAGCTCCTAAGTAACAGACCATATAGAAAATATCACCACACAATACTGAACTATAAATAAGGACATGATTTCCAACGCACAGCCAGTCTGCAGCCGACATTTGAAGAGTTAGGAGGTCAAAGAGCAGGCAGAATTTCCTGAGGATGTCTACTGCAGTAGTAGACGAAACATTGAGTGTTAATAAAACCAAACCACAGCCATTTAGCCCAAAAGACATAAAATACACGAATTCTATAAGTTTATTTAACAAGAGAGCTTAGTTACAATCCACAACAATAAATAACAATCTCCAGTGCACTTGGATGAAAATACATTCTATCTATTCCAATGCATTTAAGGAGGAGGAAGACATTCCTCCACAGTTTCCTTAAGGTTTTCCTACAAGTTTCCATGCCCCTCTTTCATTTCTCATTTGTGCCACATGTGATGCCAGTTATATTCTGTCTTTTTTATGTCAAATTTTCCATAAAGATCATGTAGTTTACTGTTATGTAGTTATCTCCGTTCACCCATCTGCTTATTGCTTTTGATCCAAAATTTTCCTAAGCACTTTTATTCTCATAAACTCATTTCTTTTCTTCTCTCTTAAAGTAAGACACCAGTTTCTCATCCATATAGTATACCTGGACGAATAACAATTATATATTTCTAGTTTATGAAACTATAAGTAAACCTGTTGTTTATGGAAGTGAGTGTTCTACAAATGGATAAGATAGAATTCCCCAAAATCTCCTAGTGGTAGAATGTAGGTTGGCAGATCCAGACTAAGATGGTTTGATGATCTTACAAAGGCAGGTATAAAAAGATAGAGATTGAAGGTTTTGGATTGGAATGATTGGGTGGCTGTCATCAGGGAGGCTAAAGCTAGACTTAAGGAAATAATGCCAGTGATGATGATATTTTTAGTTAACATTTTTTGAGAAGAGTTGAGATGAAATGAGTCCCTTTAATACCAATAGCATTCATTTCCAGAGCTCAGATTATGTTTAATATCTTTCTGTTCCTCATTCCTGTTTTTCCTAGCCATTTGAATTCTGCCACTTCTTCAAAATTTCACTCATTTGTTTTTAAGTACAGTAAAAGTTCCTTATTCGCGGGTTAAAAAATTGCGACACAGTTCCTGTATTCGCAGCTAAATATTTCTTTATTTGCAGATCCAGTCGCTGTAGTAGAAGGACTAGTATCCTTCATTAACACATCGGAAATTTTATTGCAGGCACGTGCCAAGGTGGCTTTTACAAAGAATGGTTCAAACCAAATGGACAAATTAATATCAAAGTAAAACAAACCTTATTGTCACTAAACCTAAAGTTCGTTGTTAAAAGCCACCACTGCAGTATTTCACGTGCCGTTATGTCCGTTGATAAATGCTACCTTTGCCACGATTGGTGTTTTATCATTTCAACTTGTCATTCGTTGCAATATTTTTGATTGAACAACACTTGTCTCTTCTGCTTTGTTGCCAATTTATAATGTCAAGTAAAAGGAAAGAAAATTAGTTCCGAAGTGGAAAAAAGTAGTGTTGCCACTTAAAGTAAAAATAGAAATGCTTGACCATTTATGCATTGACGAGTTGTTTGCATCCATATCACCCTGTTTCAATATTAATGAATCAACTGTACGATTCATTAAGAAATCCGAAGACAAAATAAGGAGTTCTATTGCAGAATTCACAGCTGAATATCAGTCTGAATCGAAAGACCTTTTAAAAGTGGCAAAACAGGAAAAATTACTAAATTACTAAAAATTACAAACCATACACAAGAATTCATTAGCTAAAAATGTTTTATTTTGGTATCGTTATGTAGATGATGTCATAGCAGGCTTCATAGGAACTAAAAGACAATTGAATTCCTTTTTAAATTTTATTAATAACATTCACAAAAGTATTAATTTCGCAATGGAATTAGTAACAAACAATAGTATAAATTTCCTGCATTTATCAATAAAATACATTGATAATAAGTTTGAGTTTGGTATCTTTCACAAACCATCTCACACTGATACCACTATCCATGGTTCTTCTCTTCACCCATATACCCATAAAATAGCAGCCTTTAATAGTTACATTCATAGACTTTTAAATATCCATCTTTCACCCTTGGAATATAATAATGAACTGACTATTATTAAACAATTAGCTATCAGTAATAACTATGACCCTAAAATTGTAGACAATTTAATTAAGAAAGTTCATTACAAAAAAGCAATTAGCAAGTTTTTCCATTACCCAAAAAAGACATAATAGTATATTGCGATACGAGATTCGGAAGTAGTTTTTACAGAATTGAGGAAAAATGTGTAAAAACCGAGCGATAGCGAGGTTTTTAATTTCCGAGATTCTGTAAAACACTTCACAAATGTGCATTGTACATTATTTTTTGTGCGATGGTGTTTTCAAAATAATAAATAATAGTAAAATAATAACATCTTTGTTGGAAATATTTTCATTAATTATAAACAAATGACTAATGTTAACAGTGTGGGCAATGTTTATTAGTTGAAACAACAGGAGGCCTTGAGAACAATTATTGATAACATGACCGCAAGTACATATTTATTGTTTTACATTGTTTGAAATAAAGTTTAGTTCATTTATAATGCAGTGATTTGTTTTGTATAATGTATATTAACACTACCTTTAGGATATTTTCTGTATATACATTGTACGTAGTATACATAGAGGGCAGTGGTTTTACTTCCCGCACGTGGGTGTAAATATAATATTACAGTGTAGTTATTTAGTTTGTCTTCCTCGAAATGTAGGAAGTTGAACTTTCAATCATGGTCACCATTGCTGGTAAATACGACAAAACGCACTATCGCGCAAAAATAAATGTCATACATTGGCCCACTTTCCAATAAAATGTTAACATTAATGTGGTGTTTAAAACTAATAAAACTTCACAAAATATAGTTAAAACAATACAACCAAAGTAAAAAAGGAACAAGTATCAGGTGTATATAAATTGAAGTGTGGCACATGTGACAGTGTCTATATAGCACAAAAACTGGCATACCTTTTATTTCTCGTATAAAGGAACATATGAGAGCATATAACAGAAATTTAGATAATTCAAAGTATGCTAACCACCTACTCCAATATGATCATTGTTTAGATTCTAATTTTAAAATTTTATATGTTTGTGACAAGGGAAAGAAGTTGGATCTTTTAGAAGTTGTAGAGATAAATAAATAGAAAAGTGGTAATAAGCTTTAAATTCCCAACTAGATTTGAATGAATCACCTCTTTTAAATTTATAATAGAGATTGTCAAAAAAAAAATTGTTGCATAGTTATAGTTGTTATGTACTATAATAACAAAATTCATTCATTTGAATCATGTCCTAAGAAGGTAAAAAGTACCAAAACAGCTGTTACTAATTTATATTTTAATCTTCTTCTTCTTCTTCCTCTACGCATGAAAGCTGGCAGCTTGTTGCATGTTCATTCACTACAGGTCTGGGGTATGGTGACATCCTTCAATCGTAGTTGTGGTCATCCTAAAGGATGATATAAAAATCACATAAAACTTTAAGTTTTATTTTTAATTAATTTAATAAATTATGGATTTTCATCAAGTAAACGCCAGTTCAATTGATTGAAAATTACTAAGTTCTTTTAAGCCGTTGCCTAAGCCTGACAGCAATAATTAATAGAAATTGTTCAAAATTTCTCATTAATTCATTTTATTTTGATAATTTTTATTTTATTTTGTAACCTTGGAACGTATCCACTATATACAAATTACCATTTCATATTTGCGGTTTCTGTATTTGCAGTATATTTGTGGAACATAACCCCTGCAAATAAGGAGTGTATCTTTATTTATTCAATAATGTGAGCATATACTTAGTTTTATTGATATTGACTTTTAGCCTAATTTCTTAATATCGTTTAATAGAGTGTATGTGTTGGCTTTTAGTATTTTCTCACATTTGCCTATAAAGCTGGATGTTTAGATCCATTATTATTTGTTGTAATAAATGTTAATAACAGTTAATTATACTAAATATAATAATTTGTTACAAAACAATGAGATTGTTTGAAATCTAAAATGTTTATAAAAATATTATTCATTTTTTATTTAACAAACTTCCCAAATAGGGTCTGCCAAAAGTGACAAAATGTATCAGTGATGTTGAGTGATTCCGGGTTCTGTGGCCGTGGTCCATAGTTGGTGTTGATACCAGACGTTTCGCCCTCAACTGCGGAGGGCATCTTCAGTGGCGAGTGCTTCTAGGCGTGTTTCCTGGTCGGAAGCTCTACTTAGAGTAGAGCTAAGTAGAGCTTCCGACCAGGAAACACGCCTAGAAGCACTCGCCACTGAAGATGCCCTCCGCAGTTGAGGGCGAAACGTCTGGTATCAACACCAACTATGGACCACGGCCACAGAACCCGGAATCACTCAACATCATGATTACCGGCCGTGAAAGCCTGCATTCAAAAATGTATCAGTACTTAATAATGTAGATAGACAAAATAAACAAATTAGCTAATATAGAGACAATACTTTTTTAATTTGTGCAATAGGCATAGAACAAGATGGAACTAGAATGTATGTGAAAGGATAATTCTGAATGAAGGGGAAAATAAAGAACCAGGGTTTAGATGCTGACCATGTAGATTATTTCTTAAGATGGAGATAGAGGCCTTTGTCTATGGTGGTTACAATTTGTGCTGGAGAGATCTTTGCCAGTTTTAGGCATTGAGTCATTTAGTGTATATTTGTTTGTGGGAAATATTTTAATCAGTTAAAATTTTAAATCCTTCTATAAATATTTAATTTGAATGTCTTGTATTCTCATTGGTTGAAAGCTGTGAGGATATATTTTTAACAGTTGTACTGGATTCTTATTTAGAAAAATGTTGGATTTCTGCTAAGAGGCATTGAGAATTAAGATTTTGGTCACATTACATTTGAAATGGATGTGATATTGGTAGTTATAAGTAGTTAGTTGCTACTTGGATGTCTTACAATTAATGTGTTTTCCACAGTTATATTAGGAAAAAATGGCGCTAAGTGTTGTTAAATACAAATAGTAACACAAAAATATGATTGAAAAATGTTTATCAATGATTTAAATTATAATAAATGAACAATATTTTAACTCAAAAGTCTATATCATACTTACTTACTCTTTGTCTTCAGAGCCCTTTGAGTCTGTCTTAGGAGTTTCTTGACCAAACTAATTTAGTTATGCTTATTTCCCTTCAGATGTGGTTGAATACCGATACAATGAGAAATCTGGTAGGCAATTGAGATATTTTTTGGATGTAGGAAGGTTGGTTAAATTTTGTTCAGATGTCTTTTTTCAAGCTTGAGATTCTTTTATGAGCCTGAAAATCTTCAAACTTGGGACCCATGGCTTTAAAGTCCCTCCTGAAGGACATCCCTTGGATTTTTCCATCCTAAAAAATCCATTAACTTCTGCTGAATTTGTACCCAACACCCTTGGGAGTAGAGGCAAGGAACGTAACCACTGTACCTCAACAGCCAACAGTTTATATTATAACTTATAATATATAAATTAGAGACCAGATATTAATTTGTACATGAAAGATTACATTGGTAACTGCTGTATATTGCGGCTTTTCGTAGAAACAAATATCTTTTTTGGTGTTTCAATAAAATCTTATAACTTTAAAAAATTAATCATCATTGTCTTTTAATAAGTCATAAAGTGCAGTTTTAAAATATAGCTCGTATAACTGACGAGTCACTTGATAAATAGGACAATTATATTGATTGTCAAAGAAGACTTATGAATTTTGGTTCTAAATTCATCGAACCCCACTTCTTTACATCCTCTCTGAGAAAGAGCTAACTCTACTCTGCAAGTGTGCTGTGCTAAACAACTGGTCCTCAAACCCAGAACCCAAGCAATGAAGGACATCCACATCACCACTTATAAAATGGTCGCCCCAACTGAAGTAATTTCCTGGATGCAAATTGGAGCTCAATATACTGCCCACTAGGAGAAAGTCGAAGATCCATCTGGAATATGACTAGTCTTACCAGAGAAACATAGAAGAAAAAGAATTAAAATATAAATAATCTAAATTTGGACTCACTGGTGTTGAAGAATAAGACCAGAAGAAGCTTTATGATACTTAATCCATGAAGCTGATGGTGATTAAAATTTATTTAATCAATTGATAATTTTTCAACAATACCAATAATAAAGTTATATTGAGAATTAAAATAAATACTTTTTCATCCATTCTTCAAAATTTGAAAAACATAGAATTTATTTAATTTAAAATTTATTAAAAAAACCGTAAAAGAATTTTATTTCAAATTAATAGAATAATTGAATGGAAAAATAGTAGACTAAAATAGTTAGGACAGTTAAAAAGAATGGAAAAGGAAAGACTACCACAAAGATTGTTAAATCTCAAGATATAAGGAAAACGACCACAAGAAAGATGGATTAACCAAATGAAGAAAAGTTTAAAAGAAAGAGGATACGACTAGGAAGAACTAAAAAGAAGGAAAGCATGAGAAGATAGAGATGATTGGAGGCATATTTGGAATTGACCTTCTGAGAGGATGACACGATAAGAGGATGATCATGACGATGAGTATAATAATTGGAAATAAATATTTGTAACAATTGATTAATTAACATTGTCATTTGAAAACCTTTATACAGGTAGCTGCAGAGGAAACAATAGGATACAAAGAGAGCAAGAATATGAAGAAACCTTGGGTCACAGGAAAAATGTTGGAGAAGATGGAAGAAAGAAGAAAATGGAAAAATAGTAATACAGAAGAAGCCAAAAAAAAACAGGAAACTAAACAACAAACTTAGAAGACAAACTGCCAAGGCAAAGTAAGAATGGATGAAGCAGAAATGTGAAGAATTAGAAATCTGGAGAGGAAAGGAAAATATTATTTAATGCACCAGGAATTTAAATGCTTGGACTATGGAAAGATGAGCAGGAAAACTATGTGGCTGAAAATAATGAAGAAATCACAGACAAACAGGGAATTGTGAAAACGTGGGAGAAATATGTAGAATAGCTATATGAGACAAGAAATCGTCCGGCTAACTTGGATGTAGAACATGAAGAAGATGTATCAGAAGATGAAAAAGGATTTTCAATTCTGGAGGAAAAAGTTGAACTAGGAATTAAGGAAATGAAAAATGGGAAAGCAATAGGGGTAGATGGAATCCCCATTGAATTGGTTAAATGTTTGGGTGAAGGAAAGAAGGAAATTCTGCTTTTATGCAACAAGATATATAAAGAAGGTGAATGGCCCGAAGAATTGACTGAGACAGTGTTAATACCAATACTGAAGAAATATAAGGAGTTCAGGACTATCAGCTTGATATCATACTCTGCAAAGATTCTCCTGCAAATACTGAATTGATGTTTACGTTCTACGATGGAAAGCTAATTGGAAGAAGAACAGTTTGGCTTCAGGAGGGAAAGGTACTAGAGATGCAATTGGATTGATACGAACAATAGGAGAGAGATATATAGAAAAAGATAAAGAAGTTTATGCAGTCTTTGTTGACCTGGAAAAGACCTTTGCCAGAGTGAATTGGAATAAACTCATGAGAATCTTGAAGAAAAGTGGTGTGAACTGGAAGGAGAGGAGGTTCATAAGTAAAGTGAAGATAGGAGAAGAAATGTCATAGGGAAGAGACATTGGAAGGTGGGTACGGCAAGAATGTTCCTCTATCACCTACTTTTTTCAACATCTACCTGGAAGACCTAATGTAGAATTGCTTCAGGAATATAGGAGGCATAAACATGGGAGGAAGAAGAATTAAATACATAAGATTTGCTGACGATATGGCTTTGCTAGAAGAAGATGCAATGAGACTGAGGAACATGCTGATTGAGCTAAATGACAAATGTGAGGATTATGGGATGAAGATAAATATAAATAAGATGAAGTCCATGATTATAGGAAGGAAACCAAGGAAGGTAAACATGAGAATTAAAGTTGATGCCATTGAGCAAGTGGAGAACTTCAAATAATTTAGTTGTACTTTCAATACTAACATGAACTGCAGTCAAGAAGTAAAGCAGATGATAGCATTGTCAAAAGAAGCTTTTATCAAGAAAAGAAGCATTTTCTGTGGACCTTGGCAAAAGAATTACGGAAGAGGCTAGTGAAGTGCATTATATGACGCAGAGACTTGGACATTACGATAGAATGAGGAAAAGTGACTGGAAGCTTTTGATATGTATATATGGAGAAGGATGGAGCATATAAAATGGACAGACAAAATAAAAAAGAAAGATGTGCTAGACAGAGTGGGTGAAGGAAGAACAATGCTGAAACTCATAAGGAAGAGGAAAAGAAATTGGATTGGCCACTGGCTAAGAAACTGCCTACTGATGGATGCCCTAGAAGGAATGGTCAATAGAAAGAAACTTCGAGGCAGAAAAATACATCAGATGACAGACAATATTAAAATAAATAGTTTGTCTGCAGATACAAAAAGGAAAGCTGAGTTAAGGAAAGAGTGTAGAATGCTAAGTTTGCAGTGAAAGACCTGCTCTTGGGCAGAACACTATGCATGTATGTATGCGTTGAAAAGAAAAGATTAGGAAATACAAATAATATTTCGTTCATAACTACTAACAGATTCAATATATTGTTTTGTATATTGTATGTATTTGTGTGATATTTTCATAAATCATTTTTTTGTGAGTGATATAGTATGTGTATACAACTTATCAAAAGAGAATGCATGTAGTACTTCAAATTTTTATTAGGTAATATGAAAAGAATAATCATGACCAGTCTAATAGACAAAGAAATGGAACAGAGTAAAGGTAGATTTATTACATATGCATTGAAAGAAAGTGATGAATTCCTAGCTGAAAATGTAAATTCATTAGGTATAACTAAGCTGTCTATTGTTAGTAATGATGTACAGGAAATAGATTTATCACAAGTAATGCCACGAGTGATTTCCAAATTCTCTAGATAAATTCACTCCTCACTTCGTGAGTTGTGAATTTATCGATAATTTGGAAATCACTCATGGCATTTGTTAGGACTATTTAACAAATAAAATTAAGCTGTTTACTCACAAATCATTATTTAAATATTGTTATTTTAAAATATTTATATATTTAATGTAAACGGCGATGTTTGAAAACAAATGAGAAATGATTGATATGCTTTATTTGCTTCTTTTGTTCATCACTGCAACCAGATCATATTATTTATTGCCAAAGGAACGCAATATTGTAAGACTGCACTCTAGTGGAGAAAAAATTAAATACATCAAACTGTATATTAATTCATTTCTGATGTCCTATGATGTAAATATGACAATTATATTTTTCTGGGAAAAAATAAATTAGAGAAAGTGCAAGCAGTGGTTTCTTTTTTTTGATGGTATAATCAATTGCTACAAATGTTTTATATTAACTCCCGCATGCAGTATGTGTTGACATTCATGCACTATATATACAATCTGATAGCCGTATTTCTTAGTGAGTCAGTCACTGCAAAATAATGCTATGACCTATTCAGAATGTTAAAAAGGAGGTGCTTTCTTTATTATAATAAACTTTAGTTGGTAAATTCTAGGCGAAACACGACTGTGATTAGTTGTAAATCAAAAATCATTGTAACGTGATTGGTCATTGACTCCCATTTGGGGCTTGAGTTAAATAGTCAAATACACTTCATTTGTACGATGAAGATGATAGAATGATAATTTTTCAAACGGATATACTTTGAATGTGAAAATTGTAGATTTATCAGGTATGGTTGATATGAATGATAAAAGTGATAGAATGATAATTTTTTAAGTGGACTTGCTTTGATTGTGAAAATTATAGAATTATCAGGTAGCCTACACTTGTTTTGTAAGATAAAGGTGATAGATGATAGTTTTTCAAGTGGAGATGCTTTGAATGTGATTGGACAGCAGCACTCGTTCAATAAACGAATGAGTAAATACACGTGATTCACATAGCGAAAGTGAGATTCCTAGTTGAATATAAATGATGCTAAAATGGATGCAGGAAAATCTAAACTAAATTAGTAAGAAAAAATAATTTAAAATAGAAATGAGATGAAAGGGAGCAGGGCTGAGAACAATAAATATAAGGCTGAACTGGAACAAAAGTTATAGAGATTGAGTTTATAAAATATACAAAAAATGCAGTGGATAGCTATTTTACTTGTAACATTTGATAATAAAATAGTTAAATGTAGGAGAGTGACTGAGAAAAAACTTATAAAAACTAATAATTTACAGCAACCTGTAAATCAGAAAGTAAAATAAATTAATGAAAAAGTCAAAAAGAAATATAGGTATCTGTTTTAATAAATGTTGGAGAAAATGTTTTAACATCTCACCTCACAAAGTTGCGTGTCTTCACGATACCGGTTTCAAAAGTATAGTATTACTTCCATCGTCAGTCAAATTCCAATTGTTGAAACCAGTATCGTGAAGACATGCAACTTTGTGAGGTGAGATGTTAAAACATTTTCTCCAACTCATTTATTAATATAAACACCTCATAGTAAATTTAATTAAATAGGTATCTGTTGTTTGACATTGAGCAATCTTATCAAAATAAAATTAATAAGTTGTAATCCAAGATAAAGACAACTTAATTTGACCTAGAGATGGTTTAATCACTAGCTTTGAATAATTTTGATCACAGATAATTTACGAAACATAAAAAATACATGAAAGGGTGGAAAATATTAATGGTAAAGTGGAAGGTGTTAACAATAAAGTAAGGAATATTGATGATGAAATGGAAGATGTGAATAATGAAGTTAGGGAATGTTAAAGTGGAAAATTGGATTATTAACATTTCTGAATTAGAAAAAAACAGTATAACATCCAAAACAATTCAGGTAAGGATGTGAATATTATTGTAGATGAGTCAAACATTAGTAGTGGAATCCCAATAACATAATATCCCATAATGATATTTCCACCTAACTTAATATCGGAGATTAATTCACCTTGCTTCTCTGATGACATAGACTGTAATCCCTGAGACTATATTACTGAATTGGAAGAGTATTTTTCTATTAAAAGAACACCAGACACAATTTGAAATTATGTTAAAAGGAATTTAAGGGATTCTGCTGAATCTTGGTTTAAGGTAGCTTACCATAATTCAATAGCAACCCTTGACACTTGTATGGGATATTATTGGGGATCATGAACATCAAAGGAAGATCTGTATGGACATTGTCACTGTTAAATATGATCCGGTAAATAGAAAGTTACCTAGGATATTCTCTCAAGAAGATTTTCATGATGAAATTAGATATCATCTTATTGTAGCGAGACTACAGAACATTTCCAAAATTTTAGAATTGTTGTCTCTACTACAAAATTGAAGTTTTCTTAAACAAGGGAACTGCAGTTTTCAAGAGGAAACTGCTTAATAAAACATAATCTATAAGGTAAGATATAAAAAATGACATTCATTCATGTTTTGTACTAGAGCATGCCATTAAATCTTTAGAGAATGAGGAAGGCTTACAACTCAATGGTATTAATAAGCTGTTAGTTTATGCTGATGATGTAGTACTACTGGCCGATAGCGAGGAGATACTAAAGGCCAACACGCACACACTATTGAGTAACACTAACAAATTAGGACTGGAAATAAATATCAGTAAAACTAAATATATGGTCACACGTAGAAATTCAGTATATAATGGAAGTGGACAGCTAATGACAAATGAGGGAAATTTTGAGGAAGTGGCTGAATTCAAATACCTAGGAACAATAATCACAAATAGGAATGAGATGCAAAAAGAAATTAAACATAGGCTCAATTCTGGAAATGCATGCTATTATGCATTGCAGAGACTTTTGATGTCCCAACTCCTTTCAAAAAACGTTAAGCTGAAAATATATAAAACTATTATTCTACCAGTTATATTATATGGGTGCGAAACCTGGACTCTTACTTTAAGGGAGGAAAGGAGATTACGAGTATTTGAGAATAAAGTTCTTAGGAAAATTTTTGGATCAAAGAGAGATGAACAGACAGGTGAATGGAGAAGACTACATAACAATGAACTACATGGTCTTTATAGGAAGCCAGATATAATAAGAACAGTTAAGTCTCGTAGACTGCGATGGGCAGGACATGTTGCGCGTATGTGGAATGAAAGACGTGCATGGAAACTTCTTGTAGGAAAGCCAGAGGGAAAACGCCCAGTTGGTAGACCAAGAATGAGGTGGGAGAACAACATTAACTATGATTTGAGGGAAGTAGATTATACAGGGAATGATTGGAAAGCATTAGCTCAGGATAGGGATGTATGGAGAGCTTATGTCCGCGCGGCCATGAACCTTCGGGTTCGATAGTGCCAGTGAGTTAGTTAGTTAGTTAGTTAGTCATGAATTAAGAACCTCATAATGTTATTTCCCATATTTAACTAAATACATAGTCTTTGTCTGTTCTATTGGTATCTGTTTCATTCTATAAAATCTTGTTTCAAGACTTTTTTTAATGTATCCACCTTTATTTCAGACATTGACTTGTCTAACCAGTAAACTATGTATTTTATTGTACTTTTTATAAATTCTTTGATGGTTCCATCACCTTCTGTTGTTTGTAAAAGCATCAGAAGCAAACGACAATGATACTTTTTTTTTCAAGCTTTGTGAAATGTCTTGGTCCTTGGGCTGTATTAAATTTGTCACATTCGGGGATAAGAAAATGTACGAATACTACCATCCTGTAATTCTTCCTCGTGAGATTGCTTTGGAAGGCAAACACTTTTTATTAGGTATTTTTTGGTCTCTGGATCTAAATCTTCAAAAAACCACTTCTTAAGAATATTTTTGTCCATCCAAATGGATTTTGTGGACATCTAACAGGCAGTGCAGATGCAGTGATAGTTTTTAAAGCTCTAAGGCTTAGCAAATTTGCCTATTGCCAGTTGCTTCAGTTTATAGTCTCCAGTTGCATTTGATGCGACAAGAACTGTCTACAACAACGGTCAACCTGTTACTGTTTTAAAATGTGTATTTTTATTTAAGTGTACAGTATTTTAGTAACCACTTGTCATTGAATTGGAATTACTGTGACAATAGTTTTCTGAAAGGATGGTGTTCACTGTACAATCCCAATTAATGAAGGGACAGCTGCACTCCTCAAAATCTAATAGTACATACTGTAATAGAAATTCATTAGCAATTTAAGGACAGATTATTTTTGTGCATTGTGAACGAAAACTGTAAGTGAGACAGTTTTACCTGTATTGTACATGGAAAATTGAAAGAAAATTAAAAATATATCACATTTGGAAGTGTGAAAAATCTATATGATGACAACATTTAAAATAGAATTTTACTCTAGTTTTATGTAAAATTTTAATTTTCTTAAGACCAGCTAGACATACATGGAATTGTGAAATACTTCTTATTATTCTTTATTTGTAGGATTTTCATCCTGTTTATTTTCCAAATCACTCCTCGAAGGAAGATGTATTGGATGTGCAGCCACTGTTTCCACCTTTGATCTGAGGTTAGATCCTTGGGACTGCAAGCAATGTGTAAGATAAACCTTGAAGTGGGTTGCTAGACTGTTTTCATGGCGGGTTTATTATTCGGGGTTTCGTCCTTAAGCTGATTGTCTTCACCCAGTTCCAGAGTTCAGCCTGCCCCACTTTATTTTGGTGTTGTTTCTCCTAGATCGGTTATCTTCCAGGACTTAACGAACCCCATCCGCTCATTGTGGACTATTCTTCGCTTCCCCTCTCCTCTTATAGGCCAGCAGCTTACACTTCCTGCCTCTATCGTCTGGATCATTAGGTACTGGGCCACGATGAGGCAATAATCCATGAGGGGACTATGAAATACCAGGACTCAAATTACTGGGGTTCTACTGTGTATGTTTTTAACCCATAACCAGAGTTGTGGGGTCTTTTATGATACCAAGGAAACTGGACACCCCTGATATTCTTTTAAAATCCATTTATTTTCGAAATCCTTCTGTGTAGCTTCCCCTTTGTTTAACATTAACGCTTAGTCATTATCTGAAACCTGTAAGTACTATTACTTTCTCTGTGTATAAGTAAAATAATGAGTGGTATCCTTTAAGACCCTGCAACTCCAGTACTTGTCTTGAACGTTAGTTTATGTGACTGTGTTATAGTTGATGTAAACGTATGTCAGTGCTTGATACTGATTTCCTGGACTTTGTACTAATGTTTTGGAAGAATATGAGGGCAGTGATGTAAGTGAATGTGTGGATGAAAACAATGCTGACTATATTTATTCTGAACATGAAACAGATTCAGAACTAGAATCAGACTCTGAATTTGTTTAGCATCTCCTCCCAAACATCACAGAGTACGGGTTTAGAGATGATCAAACAATTATTTTGCATGTACCTAAAAAAGAAAAAGCTGTCATTGTGCTAACATGCACCATTCAAAATGTACTGATCCTGAGATATTCAAGCCAAAAATGATATTTTCTAATATTATAATAACAAATAGCCAAACAAATGACCTTAGAAACTATTAGTACAAAGTTCCCAGAACCAGAGTGGCTAAGAGTCTTCACTGATGGCTCCAAAACCCAAGAGTGAAAATGCTGGTGCAGAAATCTACTCCCATCTGTTTAGTCAATATGTTGCAGTAGGCACAAACAATACAGCCTTCGATGGTGAAGTAAAGGTCATAGAAGTAGCACTCCACAACCTCCTATTCCGAACAAAAATGTTTACAAAAGCTGTTATTCTGGCAGACTCTAAGGCCGCTATACAAGCAATAACCTCCAACCAAACACCAGAAAATGAAACCATCTTGGAATGCCGTAAACTTCTGAAATACCTCAACAACCAAAATAAATTAATAGCCTTCCAGTGGATACCCTCGCACATCGGAATAGTTGGCAATGAAATAGCTGATGGACTTGCCAAAAAGGGTACCAAAATACAGATAACAACCCACCCCAATTCGAACCTACACAGAAAGATCGAAGAAATTAAGAAAGCATTCCAAATGGAAAACATGAAAGAAAACATTGCAACAGCCAGAGGGAAATCATGGGAAAAAATTGATGAGCTATACACAGAAATAAAATATAAAGGCCGCAAAGAAGCAGTAGCAAAATTCAGACTGATGTCAGGACACGACTGCCTGGCTCACCACCTCCACAGAATAAATGTTTTCCAATCCAACAGATGTGTCATATGCAAAGACCCGGACCTGATCATGGACAAACACCACCTTCTAGTCTGTCCAGCTTTAAATCCAACTGCACAACACTCTAAGGACCTTGTTCGCTTGTACTGGGAAGCCAGAGAGAAAATGACTTAAGCGTCAAATCTCGCCATTAGAAAACAACAACAACAATATTATAATAATATGAAATGGTGAGTAGATCCCGTGAACAAAAATGTATGACATATAACACAAGCAGGCGATAACGGAGATGATCCCAGGCTGTCTTCTATGCAATTCTGAAAAAAATTGTTGT
Source organism: Diploptera punctata (assembly GCA_030220185.1). NCBI lineage: Eukaryota > Metazoa > Arthropoda > Insecta > Blattodea > Blaberidae > Diploptera > Diploptera punctata. The sequence goes on along the minus strand of JASPKZ010000815.1, from coordinate 1,194,771 downwards.
CAACTGCTATGTATTGCAATCATCTTTCATGGATTACAAGCCTATTTCTACCTTTGAATTCTTGAAAACTGTAGGCCAACAAATTACAGAGATGTATCTGAACGAAAGACTTGTAAATGAGCAACTACAAAAAGCACTAATAATGATTGTTTTCAGGATTTTGAAGAAAACATTTCCGAAGAAGAAAAGACCAATCATGGATGTTTAAGAAAACAGTGTGCATTATGTCCTCGTTCAAACGAAAACAGTTATGTCAAGAATAAGGAACATATTATGATGGAAAGTTTTTGTAAATTACATAGAATTTTTATTCAGTGTATATTGAAATTTCAGTGAAAAAATGTGTGAGAGCACTTCTGACAAATTCATTATATAGATATTCGTGGTAATTGTTTTATTTTCACTACACTTGTGCTATATCCTGTAATTTAGTGAATTTTCCTCCCTCAAATAATACATATTATTCCACAATCAGTTAGTTAAATTAATAAACTATTTTCTAATTATATTTTTCACAATAAATTCAAATACAATTGCACGTACTAACATATTTTCTACTGGTATCTTTTTCGACCCCACAACTCCACCTATGGCATACGAAAAACACAATTCTGGTTAAGGGTTAAGACAAGTTGGAGGTTTCATTGCTGAATTGTACATGTTTTGAGATGGTTATTTAACACTTTTTCTTGTCCCATAGCCTGAAACCCAAAGCTGAAAATGTGTTCTAGACATCTAAGGTTCAGTTCCCTCAAATACACCTTTTTTGTAGAGCTAAGCACGAGATCAAAATTTCTGATGATTTTTTTGGGTTTGGTGGTTCTTCATTCGACATTTTGTAGGAGATTTTTCTCATTTGTGTCCAGACTGACCTTGGAGCTTGCTGCTTCTCCTATAAAATTAATGTTAGAAAATTTCCTGGGGATAGTTTTTCAGCTCAAAACTGTGAATTTTTGCATCTATATTCCCCACGTGCCATTATGACCCTCTAATAGATTATTTCTAGTGTAGGGCTACTTCTTTAACTGGGTTAAAGACTGCAGAAAATGGCAAATATTTGAAAGGATATCTTTTGAAAAATGAAGATTTATTTATGAAGTTTATTCTTTGAGAGAAATAAATGGAAGAAAAAAATATTTATGCCTTTCTATCTGCCTCTAATTATGATATCACTTCTAAATTATTGTATACTTGGTAGAATACAAAGGAAATAAGGCATTCTGTGTGAAATGCATAAAAATTATACATACATGTGAAGAAAAATTTGTAGATGAACACATCATTATAAGATTCTCTATAGAAACTTAAACATTTCTTTTCTTTCTATAAAATTCATCTACATGGTCAATTGTCGGAGACATAAAGATTGGTATTATATGGCATCGTTGTAGAATTGAATGTAGTGTACATGTTACTAGAAATTGACCAGAAGTTAAGTAGTTAAACAGGTAGGTTTTTTTATTATAAAATTATAATAGAAAGTCCTAAAAGAACACAACTACTATGAGGTAAGAGGAAAACAGACTCACCTTATTTATTAGATAGGATTTTGCTTGTTAACTATAAGTTCATAAGTTTGATGTCATTTAAAAGCAAAATTGTATTACTAGAATATTATTTGTTAAGAACTTTAGAAAATTTTTAAAAGTAATAGTGACCTACTTTTTGTAGAGATATCACGGTGATGAGATTTCTAAATTTCTTTCACACAAATTCTATGAAATCCATGACACGTGCACTGATTCTGAGTAAGTAATTGATGTTAGAAGTTGGTTACTGTTGTTTCATTGTAAGGTTAAATGATTGACAGAGTTGAGTCTGATGAAAAGATCACTTCATTACAATAAGAAGTAAGTATTGAGATGAATGTGGCATTAGTACCATCAAATAATGTAGAAAAAGAAAATAATAGAAATATATATATAGTATTTTAAGATGAATTAGTGTTTATCGATGTTGGCAGGTATGTTTGAAACCAAGCTGAGGAAAGAAAAGAAAAGTGTCATCTCTAAAATTCATCGTAATCACCGCATCAGAAATAGATTGAAAGGTTTGCGGATATGAGACTTAAATTTATACTAGGCCATTACCTTTCTCTGACACTGTGGCAATTGAAAACAAGCATTTACTGTCCTTTTTTATACAATTCCATTGACAACAACAATAATGTTGTAATGATAGTAATAATAATATTTACCTTGTAATTAAATCTATTTAGGAATAGAAGTTTTTAAACTTAATACAGAGATGATTTTCAAAAGTAAAATAATATTAGAAGACCAAATTTTTTTGCTGTCATGTTGTACAAACTTATTACTTCAAACGCAACAGGGCTCAGTAGATTTTTAAACATCCAGTGTATTTTCTTTGCTACTATGTTGCATAAGCTTTTTACTTCAAAACTCAACTGGGTACAATATATTTTTAAGGCATAAAAATCCTGAGTATTTTCTTTACAACCATGTTGCACAAGATTTTTAACTTCATAACACAACTGGGCACAATAGATTTTTAAGACATAAAATCCTGAGTATGACTACCTTCAGAAAGGAAATATAAAGCCGTGGGTTCCATGTTATAGGTTTATAGCACAAAAAAGAACCTCAAGACTGAAATTGGAGGTCTAAGAGCAAAATTAGTTGGTCCTTTCACTTCCAGCTTTGAATTGTAATGTTAATGACTTGTAATGTTAAAGCATGTCATTAAATAAAATACTATTGATACCAAGAAGAATAATACAAGGGATCAGGGAAAGAATAATCAAACATAGGGCATCCAGTCTATAGTCAGATTATCTTGCCTCCTAGCTATGTAATAAAATTAAGGATATGATATATATATATATATGTGTGTGTGATACAGTCATTAAGTTTTGAGACTGAGCACATAGATGCTGTGATGCACTATAGCGCATAGGTGGCGCCGTGGTATGGTACCATGTCAGTTAGTCTCTCGTCCCAGCAAGAGACAGTTGAGTGCATGCACTGCAAGCAGAACTATGGTCTTTGTTGTGATGGTGATTTGAATGTGCACGTCGGAACTTGAGATGTCACAGTTAGAGCAACATCAAGTTCTGTCAGAAATTAGGCAAGACCACTGCCAAAACATTTCAAATGATGTAGCAAGTTTACGGTGAGTATGCATTGAGTCGCAGTGTTGTGTTAAGGGGCACCAACTTTTTTCAATGGAGAGACAGTTCGGAAGATGATGTGCATACTGGTCGGCCACAAATAATTTGAACTAAATGCAAGATCAGAGAAGTAGTAACGTTGATGTGTGCTAACCGCTCCCAATCAGTAGACGATCTGGCAGCAGCAGTAGAGGGTCAGCCATGGTACTTGCTACAAAATTCTGTCTCATGATCTGAAGAACATGTCTCGTGTTACCCAGCACAGTGTGCCATGAATCCTGTCACAAGACCAACTGATGACCGTATGATGATTTGTTGACTTTATCAGTAGTGCTGAAGATGATCCAACGTTTCTCAACACGATAAAAACTGAAGTCGAAACATGGTGTTTCCTTTATGATCCGCAACTGAAACGACAATCCGCCATCTGGAAAATGCCATTAGCATGACAGAAAAAAAAAAAATGTGACAAGACAGGTCAAAAGGCAAGGTGATGCTTGAACTGTTTTTTGATTCAAATGGAATTGTTCACATGGAATTCATATCAGAAGATGCAACTGTAACAAAATTCACTACAAAGAGATCCTTGGCCATTTATGCGATTCAATTTGCTGTAAGCGACCTCAGCTTTGGTGTACAAAAAATTGGCTGTTTCTAGACGACAATGCCCCCGCACATCATTCTGTCCTTGTCCAAGAGGAACTTGCAAGGCAACAGGTGACAGTTTTTCCATACTCTCCGTACTCACCAGATCTCGCGTCATGCAATTTTTTCTCTCTTTCCTCGCATGAAAGCAATCCTACATGGGTGCATATTTCATTCTTCCAAAGATGTCATGACTGCCGCAAGAGAAGCAATACCGGATCTCCTGCCAACATCTTTCAGCGGTGCTTCCAGCAACTATACCAACGTTGGCAATCATACATAACGACCAACGGCAACTATTTTGAGGGAGGATGTGGTTCTGTTGGGGCACTGAGCTACAAGCCGGAGGGTAGAGGGTTCAAGTCCCGTTGGGGTCAGGATTTTTAAACTGACCCAAACCCTCTGGCGGCACTATGGCCCTGGTTGCTCAGCCTCTAACAGAAATGAGTACCAGACGCTTGTTCTGGGGGTAAAGGCGGCCGTCACGCAGGGCTGACAACCCGGCTGACATAAAGTGTTGATTGTCTAGAAAAAGTGGGAGCCTTAACCTCCTACTACCCCAAGGGCCTCCTGAGGCCTGTTGTGGGATCACTTTACTTTACTATGTGGTTCTGTTTAAGTGTACGCCGAGTTATCGGCATCTTGCGAGGCATCCAGATTCTTGTGGGTGTCTACCCTCCAGGCGTAAAGTCTCAGAACTTAATGACTGTAGTATATATATATATGTGTGTGTGTGTGTCAAAGGAATATAATAAGATATGAAAAGATATTCTGAAAATATTTTATCTTGATGTTTTTATTATTAATTTAACACTTCTCACTGAAGGATAAATTATATTTGAAGAGAAAAAAGTTTGCCCAGACCGAGACTCGGACCCGGGACCTTTGGCTTTCTAGGCCAATGCTCTACCATCTGAGCTATTGGGACGAGTTCTGATCTAGATGCAAATTTTTCTCATATATACGTTGTAATTCCCAGCACGAAATGTTATGAAGCCTTTGCTTCTATCTTTGGAAAAAGTTTTGGCAAGAGTTTGAGTCTCGGTCTGGGCAAAAATTTTTCTCTTCAAATGTAATTTATCTTTCAGTGAGAAGTGTTAAATTAATAATAAAAACATCATTGAAGCCCTACTGGCTTTATAAAGTAGTGTTTAAATTCCCGATAAATGTCTTCTTAACTAAGAAGCTGCCATTTGCAAAAAGAGAAGCAAAGGCTTCATAGCATTTGGTGCTGGGAATTACATCATATATAAGAGAAACATTTGCGTCTAGATCGAACTCACCCCGATAGCTCTGATGGTAGAGCATTGGCCTAGAAAGCCAAAGGACCTGGGTTCGAGTCTTCGGTCTGGGCAAAAATTCTTCTCTTCAAATATAATATCTCACCCAATTTTTATATATAGGGTAGAAATGCTACAAGTATACTGATTTTAAATATGAATACCTTGCATTGATTATAATCAAAGAGTCTTACACACTTCGGGTTGTGAATTTATGAATATCTTGGAAAAAAAATGTGCTGAAGTTTATTCAAGCATAACTCTATAATGATGAGATTATTGGCCTAATAGATAACTTTAGAGTACTTCGAATTAAAATGAATTATGAATCTACCATGTTCAAGTTTGAAATCATGACTTTCAAATCCAATTTGTGAGTGAATTAAAGTGAGCTATGTGTAAATTATTTAGTAAGAAGTTTAAGAAATTTTTCAATATATTTTGTTTCATGTTTATTGAAGGTAGAAAACTGATTTTTTAAATTATAGGTTATCCTTCTTATCAGTAATTCAAGTATAACTTTTATATTCAAACTAATAAACACTGTATGGTGTACATGGGAATCATTTTAACATAGTTTTTATTTTAGAAACAAAAATTACGTTCAAACCCCAGACCTCTGACTCTATATGTCAATGCGGTAACTGTTACACCATTCAAACTTCTGATAGGAACGTCAAACTTCTTTCTACTTATACAATTAATTCTCCTTTCATCCGAAGGCCAATAGCCATCACTATCAACGCCATCTGACTTCTTTTCGAAGTATTTTTATTGAGAATTTAAACATTAATTTTTAAGCGGTTAAAGCTAAAATAAAAACTATATCCAATTCTGGAACTTGTTAATTTAAAATATAACATCAAAATATGTAGCTTTAACCACTTAAAAATTAATGTTTAAATTCTCAATAAAAATATTTCGAAAAAGAAGTCATCAGATGGCGTTCTTGATAGCAATGGCTTTCAGCTTACGCATGAAAGGAGAATTAATTGTATAAGTAGAAAGAAATTTGATGTTCCTATCGGAAGTTCGAATTGCGTAATGGTTACTGCATTGACATACAGATGGGGTTTGACTCCCGGTTCGAACATAATTTTTCTTTCTAAAATAAAAACTATATCCAATTCTGGATAAAATTAAAAATATAACATCAAAAATCATTTTAACAGTTTATTGCCTTGTATAAGCCTTGCATAAGAAGATAAAATGGCAGATTCTTTGGAAATCTGATTGTTGTCTTGTGTTATTGAATGAACATATCCTAAAATTTCACGGAAAATGGAACATTTTAACAATTACAGCATATTTAGTGGATATACAAGACATAAGTAATATTTGAATAATGCATATGCAAGGAAAATAAAGCATTATTAAATGTATTTTCATCCATTCTCTTTAGATGATAAAGGTTTTTTAAAAATAAAATACAGATTCATAAAAGAATATATGTTCGTATGCAGTTAAAACATTTCATAATACTATTAACATAATTTGTAGTACAGCATTAATATACATTGTGAACTACTCTGAATACAATATCAACAGAAATACAACTTAATAAAAAGGATTACAGAACAATGATAGTGAAAGCTAAACAAAACAGCTGAAAACAGTTTGTTCAGCTCAAACTCACAAAAATGCATGGAACATTGTCTATAAGTACTGTCAAAAACCAAAAAACTATAACAATATCTTAACCACACTAGACACAGAAGAAGGATTTACGACTAATAACAAGGAAACGGCAAAAGCATTTGCCAAAAAATTCTTTCCAAGTGATACAGTTGATGATGATCTACAGAGGAGTATTCTTACTTCTATCGAAACAGCGCCCTACACTAGTGATGACATAGCTTTCTCCTTTTGTGACGTGGATCATGTTATTAATAAACAAAATTATATAAAACCACCAGGTATGGATCATATATCAGCCAATATAATTAAAATGTCCACATATGTCATCCTATGCTACTTACAACACTGTTTAATAAATGCTTAGAAACAGCAGAGTTCCTGGACTACTGGAAATAGGCAATTGTAAAGGTACTGCCAAAATAAATAGTCTCTTCTTACAGACTCATTAGCCTATTTCCTGTTATGGGTAAATGCCTTGAAAAATTAATCAGTGATAAATTGATGCATCATCTATTTCTGAACTGTCTATTGAGGGAAAATAAATTTGGATTCCTCCCCCAATGCTCAACGGAAGACACAATATTATGTAAGGTAGTAGACTGAACGAAGGAAATTTTCTCCAAGAAAGAAATCGGAATTATTGTATCTCTTGATATTACAGGAACATTCGACAACACCTGATTGCCGACAATAATATATAATAATCTACTGAGGAAACCTCTCCTGAAAGACGCTGTCATATTCACATATGCAGATGATGCTCCATTATTAACTAAATCCAATAATTTCACTGAGCTTGAAAATAAAACTAACAAGGCTTTAGGAACTATTTATAATTGGGGCAAAAAAAATAAGTTGAGGTTTAATCCCACGAAAATAACAACAATGTTGACCACAAGGCAAAGAAAAGTTGAAATTGTGACTCTTGAAATGAATGGTGTACGATTGGGACTTGCAGACTCTCTGAAATATCTTAATGATATAAATTTAATATCTTCTTCTTCTATGAGGGTTGAATGAAGAGTAATGCCTCCACCTTCATTACTCAACAGATGGCAGCACTGGTATGTGGCAGGTACAGGCTTGTTCCGTAGCCTCTTCTCTACAGTTCCAGTTGGTGGGAAGCCTTAGCATTGAACGGTTGTATTGATACAGTGTAAAGTTTGGAACCCTGCGCAGATGATCGGTTAATGCAATTTAAGCAACGTGCAGACATTGAATTCTTGACAGCAGAAGGTGTCACCCCAAAGGAGATTCATCAGAGAATGAAAGCAGTTTATGGTGATTGTGTTGATGTGAGTAAGTTTAAAGATGTTGAGGTGGGAACATCTGACGTCCTGTGACAGCAACCACCGAGTTTCACATCATTGCTTTGCTTGGCTATCGGAAGATCTGTGCACGATAGGTACCACCACAGCAGAACTTTAGAGACTGAAGCTCACCACCGTACTGCATCCTCCATACAGTCCAGATTTAGTACCGTCTGACTTCCATCTGTTCCCGATAATGAAACATGATCTGCAGGGACATCATTATGAGAGAACTGAGAGACTGTGGTTGTGGAAACAGCATGTCAACTTCTTCCGTGACGGCTTCAGAAAACTTCATCGTTGGCAGAAATGTATCCAATTGGCTGGTGATTATATGAAAAAGTGAATATTGATAATTGAAGATCACATTCTAAGGATTATTTCTGCATTTGATTTATTAAAATATTCCCATCCAAACCCAAGTAACGAAGGTGGAGGCATTACTTTTCATTCAACCCTCATACTTCATGAAATTAGGCTTTTGACTTGTTTTCACATCAAGTAGATTTAATGAATCTTTCCATCTTGTAAATGGGCGGCCAACACTTCTCTTTTTATTGGTTTGTACTTCGGTAACAGCTGAGGGATTCTATCTGTAGGCATTCTTTTAACACGTTAATACCAGTTGTTTCTCATATTGTCAAAGTCTTTCCTAATATCTTTAATTATTTTTGTGTCGAAAATTGTCACACTTGCTACTGAACGTAAGAACTTCATTTCTGCAGTTTCTATTTTTCTTCTGTCTGAATGGTTAAGAGTCCAATTTTCACTTGCATATGTTAAGACAGGCTCTGCATCATGGACACGCCTGCTAAGAGGTACCTAAGTGGGTTCAAGGAAGATGTCCCTGGTTCCCCTCAGGTCGGGTTAATGCCTGTGTATGATGCCACGAACAAAGGCTAAATTTAATATATTAATATATTAAATCAAAAGGTTTCAACCATATTTCACACAAAATGGCAGTCTTCAACAGCAATAGTGCAATAGATTGGTAAATATACCCATGAACAGAGAAAATTACGAGTTAGAGAAAAAACACATAATTGAGGTTGCAAAAGAATATGGTTTTGAAGAAAAATTGTACAATAAAAAAAATTGATACATACAAAAAACAAAAATTGAGGAACGAAAGCACTCTTCAGATAGAAAAACCAAAAGATAAGAAATACAGGAAATTCACATATCACTCTTGGGCACACAATAAATTTCAAAAGATGTTTGGAAAATTCAATATCAGTTTAGTCCGAAAGAATGAGTATAGTCTAAATAAACTAATAAAAAACATGGTGAAATTAAATGTTTCTTACCTCTCCTCATGTAAATTTTCTAAGTTGATCGCGATTTCGAGACTATAACTGTCTCATCCTCAGAACTATGTTGGCGACTGGTGTTATGTCGATCGAAAGAAACTCTTCCTATAAAAGTTAAATAATAAAAACCAACAAAAATGTAAAGAGTGATGTGAGTAAAAAATCAGGAATATGTAAAATAAAATGTGCAGATTGTGATAAGATATACATAGGGAAAACAAAGATAAATTTAACTATTAGAACTAAAGAACACATAAGAAATGTAAAAAAAAAAGGGGAGGAAGTAGAAAAATGTGTAGTAACTGCTCACATTTGGTCAGAAAAACACAAAATAGATGTAAACACAAAATTATTAGAACAGTTAGAAAACATAAATGAATTCACCATATGGGAAAAAATCTACATACAGAAGAACAAGGAGAGAATTATGAATTTTGAAATTCCCGGAGAAAGGAACCTAATTAGCAAGTTCATTGGACCACAGGAATAAGAGGGAGCAGAAGTCAAGAATCAGGGCTGACAACTTGAGAAAAATCAGTCTGTAACAGCTGAAGATGGTGCTAACAAGCCTTGAAACATATTATGTTCAACAAAACAACAATAAAGGGTAAGAATATGCAGACCAAATAACGTAATGAATCTAGATAATTATGGACTTCTGTTCACATGTTATATCCATCGTGATTTATAATTTTGGATTTTATCGAGAACTGGATATGTATTTCCTAATTCCTCTAAAATGACTCCATTTGTTTTAAAATCACTCAGTTATAACTTGATGTTCTCATATAATTCAAATTCAAACATAATCTCGATAAAAAAAAGTTAATTTTGTTATTTCTATTGTAATATGGCAGAAGAATATATATATAAAATTTTCTTTTTTCTTTTATTGATTATATGCAGATACAACATTAATGCCTTCAATCAGGCAATTCTTGCATTTGTTATTTCAAGATGTTAGTTTTTCTGTTTTAAAATTTACAAATTTTCATGTCTGTAATTGCCAAATTCCCACAGAATGAGTTAAACAATTTGAGATGCTTGTTTCCCTTCAGTAATATTTTCTATTGCCATAGTGTTAATAAAGGTGTCAGTTCAGTAAAGAACACTTTTCTCTCTTTCTGAAGCACAATTTCCTTTTCATGTCACTTTTTAGAGCACATCAAAACCATTGTGTTGTTGTCAAACTGTACACAATACGTGTTTAGCACAGTCACCATCTTGTGCTTGTATATGTTTAAAAAACACTGTACAAAATGTAACATCTGCATGAAATCTGTAAGATCGTTATCACAGTTTTATAGGAATTGACATGTTTTCTGATTTTTGCATTGTGATAAATTGCAGTGCAGTAGAACTCAGAACTTACATCTCTCTGAGTACTCTTAATATAATATAAAGATAAATCACTGTGGGTGATATTAAATATTATTATTTTCTGTTAGTTAAATAGTTATTTTTATGTAAACTCAAGTCTAAGGAATCTAAGTCTGTGTTAAAATACACATGAATACAACAAGAACATTGGAACTTGCACAGATAGTTCAGTCGGTAGCTAAAGGTCCTGAGCAGGTCTAGTAGGTGACATCTTCAGAGCCTCACAGCTAGCAAGATGATAATAGAAAATGGAAAGTAAAAAATTGATTTAAGGTAGTGTTGTCTACTGCAAATCCCCCTCAAACTCATCCTTGTTCATGGTAGTGTTATTGTCTTGGCACAGGATACAATTTGGAGAGTTGAAGATTCCAATTTTATGGAGGTGTGCTGCCAGGTAATCATGGCCTGTTAACAGTCTGAATGTTGCTACTGCTTCATGTCTTGGTTGTTCAGGTATTAGGTTTTTTATTCTGCGAGATAGCTGCCCATGGTTTCTCATTACTTTGTGATTTGAAGTGCTCCATCAGTTCTTTCTGGAAGTTTCTTTTAATTATAATTTTTGCAGAATGGTAGGGCAGGGATTGATTTGTTTTCTGTAGAGGAAACCTTATAGATGAGCCCCAGGATATCAGGGCTTGTTTGAATGTTAGAGATGTACCCTTTAACAATCATTTTCTCTAGATCATGAAGCACCTGTTAGGATCATCAGTCTCCCATTGTTTTAGTAGGTTATAGTCACATTAGGCATTTCCTTGCTGAAATTGTCCTCTTTTATAATTTACACCATATTCTATCTGTGTCCTGTTAGAGTTTACTATTTGTATAATATCAATGTACTGCTATTATAAAATAAATTGATATATGTGACATAAGTGCTCTGAACTGGTTGGTGTTACTGGTTAGCAGATGAGTCATGTGACTAGTGTGACACAATCCTGCGACCTTTGTTTCATTTTTCTCAATTGGATTTTGATACTTCTCATATCAAGTAACTAATTAGACGTCCTGTCATAAGGTCGAGTATAGTCAAAGAAACATTTCTATGGTTTAACCAGGAACCTGATGTACTAACCATTACACCATAGAGACAATATTTCAGTATATTAGAGATCAGATATTTGCTATGCTTTTCTTAAGTATTTTATTTTGTTATGTATATTATAATTGTTAGCCTTATGCCAAACCCCCAATCAGAAGGGCATCTCCTTCTTGGCTGCCCACAACTGCTTATTCTTTATGTTTGCAGTTATCCTACATATCTGAAGGCCATATTCTTTATCCTCAACTTGAGAATATGCTATCCTGTTGGTGACAGGAACTTAATGAAGCCCTAAATTTATTTAAAATTAGATTTTAATTAGAAAACACCTGCAACGAATGGATAACAACAGACTTCCAAAGCAGGTGTGGATGTACTAACCATGAGGGAGAATAGATCCTGGCATACCAACAAAGCGAAGAATTCAGTTGGAACAGGCCATGGATCCTATACTGTGAAGATGATGAAGATGATGACGATGATGATTAGAAAATATGTTCAGCAGTTCAACATAACTTCCAAGTGAACTTATTTTAAGCTCTTTATTACTGTGAAGGGTCAACTCTTCAATCAACCTCAAGCTGGAGGTCTACTCCTTATAAGCCATTCATGACTGTTCATTCAATACATCTATAATTTAACATCTAGAGACTCTGTCAGCAACCACAAGATATGCCAAGCCAAGACAAACATATCTGTCATAAATGATTTAAAAAAACACAATTGATCACAGCTTATTTTACAAGTAACAAGCTATATTTTATTAATTAAATAATATTTGATTTTCATATTTATTATATAATTCAGTGACAGCTGTTTCGGTACACTGTACCTTCTTCAGACATGTTAACAAATTATGAATTGTGTTCCAACCGATCTAAGCAACAATACAACAATATTTATTTAAATTTTTTAATTTAACAAAGGGGATTCATTCAAATCAAGTTGAGAATTTAACAGTTTTTTACTACTTTTAAATTTATTAATTTCTACAGCCTTCAAAAGATTAACTTCTTACCCTTATCACAAATATGTAAAATTTCAAAATTTGGATCGAAACAATGATTAAATTGGAATAGGTGGTTAGCATATTTTGAATTTTCTAAATTTCTGTTATATGCTCTCATGTGTTCCTTTATCCGAGAGATAAAAAGTCTATCAGTTTGTCCTATATAGACATTGTCACATGTGCCACACTTCAATTTATATACACCTGATAATTTTTCTTTTTTTGTTTTGGTTTTATTGTTTTTTATTATATTTTGTAGAGTTTTATTAGTTTTAAATGCCACATTAATGTTCAACTTTTTAAAGTGTTTAGATATTTTATTTGAAACACTTTAAAAAGTTGAACATTAATGTGGCATTTAAAACTAATAAAACTCTACAAAATATAATAAAAAACAATAAAACCAAAACAAAAAAAGAAAAATTATCAGGTGTATATAAATTGAAGTGTGGCACATGTGACAATGTCTATATAGGACAAACTGGTAGACTTTTTATCTCTCGGATAAAGGAACACATGAGAACATATAACAGAAATTTAGAAAATTCAAAATATGCTAACCACCTATTCCAATTTAATCATTGTTTCGATCCAAATTTTGAAATTTTACATATTTGTGATAAGGGTAAGAAGTTAATCTTTTGAAGGCTGTAGAAATTAATAAATTTAAAAGTAGTAAAAAACTGTTAAATTCTCAACTTGATTTGAATGAATCCCCTTTGTTAAATTAAAAAATTTAAATAAATATTGTTGTATTGTTGCTTAGATCAGTTGGAACACAATTCATAATTTGTTAACATGTCTGAAGAAGGTACAGTGTACCGAAAGAGCTGTCACTGAATTATGTAATAAATATGAAAATGAAATAAAACTACATTTTATTTTTATTTAATTAACAAATATGGATTTTCATCAAGTAAACACCAACTCAATTGATTGGGTATATTTTAATTGGCACTCTCTGAATTATTGGATACTTTGAAGTTTAATTTAGTTCTGTCTACACTTTTAAATTCTTCAGTAACCATAAATGTGGGTTCCTGTCACCATAGCATGGCATGTCCTCAAATTGAATTATATGTTATTCTATGGAGCAAGTTATGATAATAATCCCCAATTAAGAGCAGGACTTTTTATCAACAGGAAATTACGCATACTCTTGTCAAGGTTATTAGGTCTAGGAGAATGATATGGACAGGTTATGTAATTCACTTGGGTGACAGCAGAAAAACTCTATTTTTTATTTTGAAATTCTTGGGAAAAAGACTATTAGGAAAACATAGATGGGTGGATAATATACAGATGGATTTTAGGGAACTGAATTAATTTGGCTGATGGTAGGGACCGACTGAAGGATGAACTTGAAGGATTATGAGCAATGTAATTAGTTATTTAAAATAATCAAATATCTAAAAATATGATTTAAATTTATTTGTTTTATGATGTATTTGTTGAACTTGGTTTTAGAGGAAATATTAAGATACATATGCTAAGATCTAAAACTAAAGTAAATTTGGAAGAAATGGAATTCTTTTTGAAGATATGAATGTGAGGTAATAGTTAGAATGTCTAGCCTGCATCTCAGGAGTCCAGGTTATGTTCCAATTTTATCATACCGTATTTACTTGAGTAATTTTCCACTTTTTAAATTTAGGGGTGAAAAATTTGAGGCGGGGAAATTATGCGATGGCTATGAAAATAATGTGCTTTCACAACGTAAAACACTATGATGTGGAAGACGTTGGGCAAGAGTTGTTAGTCTTCTCAAACTCAGTCCACCCCCTGCTTGCCTTGAAATCAGCACCTGTAATTCCAAGCTTTGTTGCAGTTTCCCTTGCTTTGAATTGTATCTCGTGTGTTACAGCAAAACCATCATTTCTAACTTCCATTATGTAATCCAGAACTTCGCAGACAACCTCGGGATATTTGCCACACTTTGGGCCACGAAATGAAGGACACATCAATTTTGCTTTTCTAGTTGTCCTTTTTGATTCCTCCAATGCTTGCTTACTTACTTACTTACTTACTCACTCACAGGCACTATCGAACCCGTAGGTTCATGGCCGCGCGGACATAAGCTCTCCATACATCCCTATCCTGAGCTAATGCTTTCCAATCATTCCCTGTATAATCTACTTCCCTCAAATCATAGTTAATGTTGTTCTCCCACCTCATTCTTGGTCTACCAACTGGGCGTTTTCCCTCTGGCTTTCCTACAAGAAGTTTCCATGCACGTCTTTCACTCCCCATATGCGCAACATGTCCTGCCCATCGCAGTCTACGAGAGTTAACTGTTCTTATTATATCCGGCTTCCTATAAAGACCATGTAGTTCATTGTTATGTAGTCTTCTCCATTCACCTGTCTGTTTATCTCTCTTTGGTCCAAAAATTTTCCTAAGAACTTTATTCTCAAATACTCGTAATCTCCTTTTCTCGCTTAAAGTAAGAGTCCATGTTTCGCACCCATATAATATAACTGGTAGAATAATAGTTTTATATATTTTCAGCTTAACGTTTTTTGAAAGGAGTTGGGACATCAAAAGTCTCTGCAATGCATAATAGCATGCATTTCCAGAATTGAGCCTATGTTTAATTTCTTTGTGCATCTCATTCCTATTTGTGATTATTGTTTCTAGGTATTTGAATTCAGCCACTTCCTCAAAATTTCCCTCATTTTTCATTAGCTGTCCATTTCCATTATATACTGAATTTCTACATGTGACCATATATTTAGTTTTACTGATATTTACTTCCAGTCCCAATTTCTTAGTGTTACTCAATAGTGTGTGCGTGTTGACATTTAGTAGCTCCTCGCTATCGGCCAGTAGTACTACATCATCAGCATAAACTAACAGCTTATTAATACCATTGAGTTGTAAGCCTTCCTCATTCTCTAAAGATTTAATGGCATGCTCTAGTACAAAATTAAATAGTAGAGGAGATAGTGCATCTCCTTGCTTCAACCCATTCTGGATTTCAAAAGTGTCTGAAAACTGTTTGCCTACACGCACCCTACTCTTTGAGCCATTTAGACACATTCGTATAAGTCTAACTAACTTTTTGATTCCTCCAATACTGCACTAATCTCAGTTATACATCAAACTTTCTTCCTGCATGTTCCACTCCATTTTCCTTGGTGAAATTTACCACTTGTTATTTAAAATTTGCAGTGTAGCTGTTATACATTCTACCCATAGTTAAGTTTAATGAGCTGATGCTGTGATGGAATAACACTGTTACCAAAGCACTATGATATCTAACTTCGGTTCTCTATGATTCAGACTAACAACAACAACAGATGTATGGGTGACGAGACTACAGGTATCATTAGGTTTTTGTAGAAGGGGATGTATTCAACCTTGATTTTCCATGAATTCCTTTGTGCTGTACTTGAAATCTTCACAAGAGTGTCCAAAGTTGTAACTGAAAATTTTTGGTCTAAGTAATGCATGTCGTATCAGAGTGGATATATATATATGAAAAACCCTAAAGGGAAATTATGCGAGAAAATACAGTAGTAATTTTTCTTTTGAGTGTATGATCTGGAAAGGTGTCCATTCAAGCTTGTGAGGATAACTGAGTAGCTGCTTGATAAGAGAAGTAGTAAAATTTGATTTAAAAATCTGTAATTACGAGGAGGAACTGTGCCATACTAACCTATATTGTCATCTGTTAGTTACATCTGATAGCCTTAATGATTTGCCATCTAATTAACGACATGCATGAATGAATTACAAGATTCCCTATGTCCCTGTGCCAGGAGTTTAATATTTTGTTAGACTCTGTAAAAGAATTGGGACAACACTATTTCAGGAATGAAATGAACTGTGAAATAAGGTTACTGTGGTCTAAGTAAAGTTATTAAATATATAGTAAGCAAATAATAATCAATGATTAAAATACCCAAAACTATTCTAATACAGGTGTGAAGGTTGGACTTACTAAGAATGATAAAAAGAAATTAAATACTTGGACCCTTTTAGAAGAGATTATGTTTTTGAAAACATGAAAAAATTGAGAACCTTCTGAGAGCATTGCCTCATTTAAGGGTGAACATTTTTTACTTACTTTTTCATAGTGTGATTCTTTTTCACCACCATCAGGTGTGTTCGATATGATACCCACATGCTTTGTAATGCCATTTTGATTGTACAAGGAGAACAAGGAGGAGGATGTTAGACAATTCCTCGTGGCAGATTTTGCAATCACCCTCAATTGTGGAATGTGAAGAAGCAAGCTGCAAGGCATATGATGACTTCATAGGGACCAGTTTCCACAGCTTTCCAGGATGATCAAGCAGTGTGGTTGGATGCTTTATTCATGTGGATAAAACATTTGGGCTTCCTCACTATACAACTTCATCCCATGACACATTTAGTAGTAGGCTAGATTAATTCTTACGTTTTTGACAACTCTGCGAATGTTGAGTTGTTCCCTATTGCTGTAACCTGCAACCACCATAAACCCCTTGGAAAACTTTTTTATGTTTTCCCAGGTGAAGTTGGTGTGCCCTTCTGGACCACTGGTTGGTAGTGAATAGCAAGGGGTTTGTTTATGTCATCAACCCAAATACGCCATTTTTCATCTGCCAGATGATGTTCATTAAATTTTCTTGCGTTAGTGAAACATCCTCTGATGTTAAGTTATGTAGGTAGGAAAATTCTGTGATGTGTTATTATTTCAAATCTGTTTTGGAATGGAAACCTGAGGGAAAACGAAGCAGAGGAAGGCCTAAAACCCCCTGGAGTCAGGGAATATGTTTATACATGAAGGAGAAACATCTACAACCAGGAGATTAGATGGACCGACAAAATTGGCTATTAGGAATCGGACGATGTCAAAGACATTAATCAACCGATGATCTATCTATTATTTCAACGTGTGTTTAATTCTGCCGTTCTTGGTCCAAATGTTTGTGGATTATCTTATAAACAGTCCCTTTAGATGTTCTAGTGCATTTGGCAATGCTTTTGTGTTTGAGGGATTTTTTGTGTCATTGCCACCCTCACCTTGATGACTATCCTTTTGATTTTGCCCTTTCTTTCTTTTTTTCGTTTTAGATTAAGTTATTTTTGCACAACCATTTTAGGGCCCACACACAACTTACTTATGGTAAAATTTTTTTCTAAGACCTTTTCACTATCATCAAAAGGATGTAACTGACATCCAATAATGTATCCCCACCACAAGTCTTAGAAGCCAGTATTATTATCACATTGATACAGTGATGTTGATTGCACATGTTACTGTAAGAACAGAGAATGGTAGAGCCAATCAAATTTGTGCGAGCTTAACTGGGCAAGTTGTAAAAGGAGGTAGATTTAGTGACAGAATTCAGGTACAGTGCATGGAACACATAATAAGGGTGGATGACAAATTGATAAAGCGGTTATATACTGTATTGATAGACTTAAAGGAATGTTCATTGAACTTACTGGTCAATAAATACAGGTATGTATTAAAAATATCTTAAATTCAATATGACCTAAGATATTAGGTATTTATAAACAATAATGAAATGGAGAAGTCTGTCCTGCAGGTGCTGTATAAACAAAGTAGATTCCTCAGAAAGTCAAATTTATGGTCCAATTATCATGGTGTATGTTAATATATGTTTTTCTTTGGTTAATGAAATTGTTTATATCCAGTTTCCTTGCAAGGTTCACTACTGTGGTCTCAAGGTAGCATGCTGCCTTGTTACACAGTGGGCCCAAGTTCAGTCCCCAGTCAGGACAAGTTTTATGGGTGAGGTTTTTCAGGGGTTTTTCCTCACATGTAAGACAATGTCAGGAAACTATTAGGCCCAAACAGTCCCTGAACACCATCTGGTCATCAATATCATATTCATCTCATTAGATTAAGGCCTCTCCTGGTGCATCATTATCACCTTTCATATCATCAGGGCAGCCATAATCCTGTCCTCCAGGTGCCCCAACCTCAGAAGTGGGTTACAAGTACACCATGCCTGGAGAGAATACCAGAAATGTCATAATGACAATCTGGTGGATTGATTAAAAAAAGTTTCCTTTGCAAGGAAACAGAAGTTATGGGTCCTAGAGCAATTTTCAAATTTTGGGTTCTATTCCTATGGTCTGATTTTGCTAGTTTACAGAATGTATCTTTCTTTTGATAATTAAATCATATTTCATTGTGAGTGCAGTCACTAGAGCATATTTTTTTTTACTTCAACATTTTCAGTCATATTATCTATATTTGAGTTATATAGTAGACTGTATAGCCTTGGCTATGTCTATTATGTGTGTTCGTGCATAGGCTTTATCTACTGTTGTGTGTATTTATATTATTTGTGTAAATTCATTGAATATTAATTTTAAATGAAAAATGAACAAATGATGTAGGATGAAATGGATCATAGTATTTGCCTTGACAACAAAGGAATTCCATGAAAAGAAATCAGTCAAATATTGGTAGTTTTTGGGATTTGAATTTAGAGCCTCCTGAAAACGAAGGTCAAGAGCTACCATCTAAGTCATTTTGTTTGATACTAGAGCATTGAAAATGTCCCCAATAGAACTTCAACTTTCAAGTTTACTCCCACTCCTAATGGTCCGATTTTGCTAAAGTTTTCCTATTCAAATATTTGTTGTTTCATTCCAGTTTCAACTAAACTCTCACTCGTATTGTTCAGATTTCACTGATTTTTGGAGAATATTTTTCTTGTTTTATATCATCACACATACAAATTTTGTTGCGGAAAATAAAAAATTGTGGCCACTAGACTAATTTATAAATTATGGCTTCAGGTTAAGCCTCCCCTGCAGTTGTTAGGGCATTCACTAACTAACTGGCACTATCGAACCCAAACGTTCATGGCTGTGCAAACATAAACTCTCCATACATTTCTATCCTGAGATGTTTTCCAATCATTTCCTGTATAATCTACTTCCCTCAAATCATGGCTAGTTATTCTCCCACCTCATTCTTGGTCTACCAAATGGACGTTTTCCCTCTGGTTTTCCTACAAGAAGCTTCCATGCACATCTTTCATTTATTCGTGCCACATATCCTGCCCATTGCAGTCTATGTGACTTCCATCAATCCATCCAATGGCTGATTGGCTCAAATTCAAGCTTTGGCCTCCCTTAACTTTTGCCTCCAATCATTTCTATTTTGCGCAGTAAGCCTCCAGTTGCGACACTTAAGTAGGTTTGCAGCATCTTCCTTAATACCACTATGCAACTTAACTGTTCTTATTATATCTGGCTTCCTATAAAGACCATGTAGTTCAGTGTTACGTAGTCTTCTCCATTTACCTGTCTGTTCATCTCTCTTTGGTCCAAAAATTTTCCTAAAAACTTTATTCTCAAATTTTCGTAATTTTATTTGCTCCCTTAAGGTAAGAGTCCATGTTTCACATCCATATAATATAACTGGTAGAATAACAGTTTCACATATGTTTTTTAAAGGAGTTGGGATGCCAAGAGTCCCTGTAAAGTGCAATAGCACGCATTTCCAGAATTGAGCCTATGTTTAATTTCTTTGTGCATCTCATTCCTATTTGTAATGTTGTTCCTAGGTATTTGAATTCAGCCACTTCTTCAAAATTTCCCTCATTTGTCATTAGCTGTCCATTTCCATTATATAATATATTTCTATGTCTGAACATATATTTGGTTTTTATTGATGTTTACTTCCAGTCCCAATTTCTTAGTATTACTCAATAGTGTGTGCGTGTTGGCCCTTAGTATCTACTCACTATCGCCCAATGCTATTACATCATCAGTATAAAGCATTGAGTTGTAGGCCTTCATCCTCTAAAGATTTGATGGCATGCTCTAGTACAAAATTGAATAGTAGAGGAGATAGTGCATCACCTTGCTTCAATCCATTTCAAAAGTATCCAGAAACTGTTTACCTACACACACCCTACTCTTTGTACCATTTACATATATTTGTATAAGTCTTTTTAGGAATTCTGAACTCCAACAGGGTACTATATAACTTCGTCCTCTTAATTGAATTGTATGCTTTTTTGAAATCTATGTATAGTTGATGTACAGTATTATTATGTTCCTATTTCTTTTCTAAAATCTGTCTTATACTAAAAATCCGATCTGTTGTGGATCTGTTTCTTCTAAATCCACATTGATGATCTCCTAGAATGTCATCAATGTAGGGAGTAAGTCTCTTACTAATATATTTGTTAGAATTTTGTATGAAGTTGAAAGTAATGAGATGCCCGTGTAGTTGTTGCAATCAATTTTACACACACACTTTTTTATGGTAATTTTTGTATGATTTGTAAAAAAAAATCAGTAATATTTTCATAGGTACAGCCTCAATAGCTACATTTCTTCAGATTGTAGTAAAAAGTAATTATTCTCTCTGATCATCTACCTCTATGAATGTGAGACCAGCAGCTGGCTGGTAGGCTAAGGGCCTTCTAGGCCTGTCGTGCCATGGAATTATTATTTAAGGAAAGTACTAGTCTCTGAATTGGATGTTTATTTGGTAGATAGAGCCTCCTGCTTTGAGGATAATTGCAATGTGATTAAAGCTGGGGATTTTATTGGATATATGCTCTTAATAGTCAAGATTCTCTATGTAATACATTTTTGACATGAGACTGATTACTACAAAATAAGTCATTTCGTAGTTTCTTAGCCAGAAAAAAAATCATGAAGCTTGGCAAGGATCTATCTTGCAAATTTTACCTCAGATTTAATATTGAACAGTTGGTAAAGATACCATTTATTCTTTTGCACTCCTGTTTTTGGAAGTAAGGTTTGAAAATTGAAAAGACTGTACATAAAAGAAGATTTCTTGTTTTATGGTGCTACAGCCCAATGTTGGGCCTTGGCCTCCTATATTAAGCCTCTCCAAATCTGCCTATCCAATGTCTTCCTAGTCCAATTCCTCTCTCCTAGAATCTTCTTCGAATCCTCGTCCACAGCATCATTCCATCTGTTCTTTGGTCTTCCCACACTTCTCTTGCCCCCATAGTTGTATAGAGAGCTTACTTTGGGATTCGTCTATTCCCCATGTGATGAACATGCCCTGCCCACTCAAGTCTTTTGACTTTAACCATCATAGAAATTCATGGTTCCTTACACAGCTCATATAGCTCACTATTATACGAGTATCTACGAGGGTCATACTGAAAGTCATGAGCAACATTTTTTAAACAACCATAATATTTATTTTAGACAAACCAAGTACACCATGTTAATCTACAGACCTTTGTGCTACTTTTCAACATAGTCTCCATTTCTTTGCACACATTTTGTCCAGCATTCTACAAGCTTGAAAATTCCCTTATGATAGAAGTCCATTCCAGCTGCTCGAAGACACTGATGCACTGCTTTCTGAATATCATCCAGCGTCTCGTAGCATTGGCATCTCATCTGCTCCTTCAGAGAACCGAAAAGATGGTAGTCGGAGGGTGCCAAATCGGGACTATAGGGAGGATGTGGAAGAGTTTCCCACCCAAATGTCCTGATCTCCACAGTGGCACGAGCAGTGTGAGGACGCGCGTTATCGTGTTGCAGAATGATCTTCCTTCCAGGGCGTATGTCGTGCAAAGCACGACGGAGCTTCACAAGTGTCTGGATATAGCGGGCAGCATTTATGGTTTGTCCAGGTTCAAGAAATTCAACCAGAATGCAACCTTGCGCATCCCAGAAGATGCTGCCCATAACTTTCACAACAGATTGCATTGTTTTCGCTTTTTTCTTTGATGGCGAATTCAAGTGGTGCCATTCCATACTCGTAGCGATGAAACGAGCTTTCGTCACCTGTCACAATACTCGTCAAAAAATCATCACCTTCATTTCGAAATCTCTGAAGAAGGTTATGGGTGATGGTTCTTCTCTGAAGTTTGTGGACTTCACTCAATAAACGTGGAACCCAACGGGCACTAACTTTTCGGTAACCTAAGCTGTGAATCATTTCTTGCACTGCACTGTGTCCTACTGCAAGTTTTGTAGCGATTTCATTCACTGTGATACGTCTGTCGTCTCTAATGAGTGCATAAACTCTTTCCTTGTTGCAATCCGTGGAGGCAGAGCGTGGGCGACCGCTACGAGGCTCATCTTTGATACTCGTGTTCCCATCTTTAAAATGTTTCACTCATCTCCTAACACTGCTGGCACCCATGCAGGCATCTCCGTAAGCACATTGAAGTCGTTGGTGAATATCAACAGCAGATTGTTCCTCTTTAACAAGGAATTCAATGACAGCGCCCTGTCGAAACGAAACATTGATGTCTGCCATTTTGGAAACACTGCGTGTGGTCACATGATAGAAGCTATGACGCCACAAAACGGCAATGTTGTGGTATAAAGTCTGTAGATTACGATCCTGCAGTTGTTTTTGTTACATTGTTGAAATTTGAATTTTAACAATGGGTTGCTAACGACTTTCAGTATGACCCTTGTACTTCTGCATATGCCACCTTCCTTAATTGGTCCATAAACCCATCTTAAAATTATTCTTTCGAAGGTGTTTATTGTATTTTCCTGCAATGTATTAAGGGTCCAGCTCTTACAACCATAATACAATATTGATCTAGTAATAGTTTTATATAGCTTTAGTTTGGTTATTCAACGTACACCTTTTGATTTAAAAGCTGGTAGCAGGTAGAAGTAAGTTTTGTTTGCTATATTTATTCTCCTTTTGCATTCATCTCTATCTTTGACAGAAAAGAAGACAGTCTTGATCAGTATCATTTCTAAGATTACAAAGAGGGCAAGTAAGAGATTCTAACTGCTAGTAACTGACTAAAATTGAACTTGAAGGTTAATGGCTGCATGGACATGCACTCTCAATACATCCATATCCTTAAGCTAATATTTTCCAGTATCCTGTTTAATTCACTTCCATCAAAATGTAGTTAATGTTATTCTCCCACCTCATATTTGGCCTATTTGCATGGGGTTTTTCCTCTGCTTTCCCCAACAAGAAGCTTCCTTGCCTCTATTTCATTCTCCATTTGTGTCACATGTTCTGCCCATTGAAGTGTATGAGATTAAGTCTTGTTATTAACTTAAATCTAATTCCCCATAGAGATAAGTATGAGATTCAGTTGTATCAATTCTATACAAATGTAGTACAGATAATTGTGACCTGTAAGCAAACTGAAAGGTGTTTTTTACTAAATCTTGCATATCGAATAATCATAAGTAATGCCACAAGTGATTTCCAAATTATCTAGAGAATTTGGAAATCAAGAGTGGCATTTGTTAGGACTATTTAACGAATAAAATTAATAAAATCAATATTTAACTATAGTTATTTTAAAATATTTATATATTTAATGTAAACGGCGATGTTTGAAAACAAATGAGAAACGATAGGTACGCTTCTACTGCTTCTTTTGTTTATCACTGCAACCAGATCATACTATTTATTGCCAAAGGAACGCAATATTGTAAGAATGCTCTCTAGTGGAGAAAAAATGAAACACATCAAACTGTATATTAATTCATTTCTGATGTCGTATGATGTAAATATGACAATTATATTTTTCTGGATTATTACCTGGGAAAAAATACATTTAAGAAAGTGCAAACAGTGGCTTCATTTTTTTGGTGGTAAAATCAATTGCTACAAATGTTTCTATGTTAACTCCCGCATGTGGCATGTGTTGACATTCATGCACTATATATATAATCTGGTAGCCGTATTTCTCACGGGCTCTGTCACTGCAAAATAATGGTCAGACCTGTTCAGAATATTAAAAGGAGGAGCTTTCTTTAATATAGTAATTATAACACTGATAAATATTTCGTGAAACACGACTCTGATTGGTTGTAAAACAGAAATCATTGAAATATGATTGGCCATTGAGTCCCATTTGGAGCATGAGTTAAATAATCTCTGTAAATATTCTCCTGTTCCTTATTCCGTATTACAATTTATAAATACAAAACTATGTTTTATTTTGGGATTCTTTTTATATGGTAGAATTATGGAAGAAGTTAAAATATTTTGGAACAGTTTTACTGCCTTTTAGTCAATTCAGCTATTTTATAACCACTCATTACATGTCTCCACAATGACTCTTTGAAAATATAATCTTACCTTAGATAGTACATAACCATTACAGAATGATTATTATATATTTCAGAATTGTTTTATCTTACTGATAGCAGATTTTTTAAATACATTGTTATATGTTGACATTGAAAATATGTCTAATTTGGGAATTGTCTTGTGTTTTATATATAGATACAAGTACATTATTACTCTTTCATAGAAAATACATAAAACCATTCAATTTTACAAATAGTTGATTATGTAAATATGGACATAATCTTGACAAATGTTATTATACAAGGACACATATGTTAAACAGATATCACATTAACTTACAAGTAAACAAAGCAATTATCAACAGTTTGTTCGAGCTGAATCACAATGGTGTTCAGAAATTCCCATTACAAACTTGTAGGACCTGTAGAGGGGATCGAGTTTTGGGTAGGAGCCTTTGTCAGGAAATGTAACTTTTCGTTCTGCAGGTACAACAATTTTGCATTATGCATTTAAATCACATGTGGTTGCCAGGAATAAATCGTTAGCAATTTCATGATTTATGACGCAATTAATTACATTTACAAAACCCAGTATTCACTGATTTCATGACAGTGTTTAATGTCAAGCAAAAAATAAAGGAACTTTACTTTGTCTCTCTAAGAATAATTATTTCTACACAAACTACTGTACTTAACATTGTGATTAATACAATAGTATTCAATGTGGTAACCACCAAGCTCGTGGCATTGTATCTACTGCTACACTTCCATATTATTCTTACAGTGTCAAACTGAAGTTTCTTTATTTTCTCCTTAACATTGGACAATGTCTTGAAATCAGTGATGTTTGGTTGTGCAAATGTAATTAATTGAATCATAAATCACTATCAGTTTATCCCCGGGAGGAGTAGGAGATTTAAATGCTTAATGCAAACTCATACCTGCAGCACAAAAACAGTACATTTCTGTACAAAGGATCACCTTCAAAACATTTTCTACTCATTCCCCTCTCCAAGCTCTAGAAGTTTGTAATGGGAATTTTCGAACACTCTGTATTTACATAAAACAATACATGAACCAGAAAAGTCCAACATATAATTATAATTAACACATTTGTATCATTGTATTTAAATTATTTAAAAATCAAATACTGTCTAGTCTACATAATAGTATTTTTTATTTAATATTTGATATTATTTTTTATTTCAGATTTAAAACTTCTTTAAAAGTCAAGCGTTTAGTGTCATTTGATGATAGTAAAATGTAAAGGTACCCCATTAGTAGGTTAAGAAGCCCATAGAGGTATCAATGCAGGGGATCCTTGATTCTTAGCACAAGGAGATGGCAGAGTGGCTAATCATGTGCTTCAACTGATTTTACCTGCAAGAAAATACTCAATACTCATTTTTTTAGATGACTGAATAGGCAGATATTCCCTCCAAATCACCCTCTGGGTTACCTTGGGCTTCTGGAAACACTCCATATTCTGGGCTATTCAACTCATTTGGGTTTGAATGGTTTGAGCTAATAGTACACCAGAACACTCACCCCTGATGAGCCCATAGTTGGTCCATGAGTCATTCAGACCTAGCTGGGAGTTCTAATAGTCATTGAAATGCATTGGAGATCCACCGACCTCAGCTGGGGACGTGTCCTGCTGCCATTTGTGGGAGCAGCGAGGGACTGTCTCCACGTACAGGCCTCCTCAATATGAGCACCTGCTCAACCCCTGGCAACCTCTCAGATGGTCCACGAGTCTGTAGTCTGAGGTGGGAGTCAATACAGCACTCCGAAAATGCATTGATCTGGGCCATGCCCTGGTCTGCCAGCTGGGGACATGTTCTGCTGCTGCTGTGAGTCCAGCACGGAGGTACGCAAGCTCCAATAGAGAGCACATAGTACAACATGACCCCATTAATGGTCCATGTGTCCATCAGATCACCCATGTGAACTAATGAGCAGATCCACCGACCATACCTCCTGTCTGCAACTGTAATAATAATAATAATAATAATAATAAAAATAATAAAAATAATAAAAATAATAAAAATAATAAAAAATAATAAAAAATAATAGAAAATAATAATAATAATAACAATAATAATAATAATAATAATAATAATAGCTGGCAGAGTTAAGGCCTTTAAGGCCTTGTCTGCTACTCAACCAGGTTTTAAAAAGTACAAAAAAAAAAGTATTACATCTAAATCACAATAAACATAATGATTACATATTATAAATACAATACAATTATTATTTATAATGTATTTTGATTTACTCTAGATTTAACAAATTAAATATAATATGTACAATATATATAAAAAGAAGTGTAGTGGTCCAGCATGGAGCCAGGCTCCACAGTACGAGCAGGGTGGTCACTCTGCCTCACTAGTTGCCAAGTGCTTAGGAAAATTTTTGGATCAAAGAGAGACAGACAAGTGAATGTAGAAAACTACATAACAGTAAGATGCATGATCTTGGTGGGTAACCAGATGTAATAAGAACAGTTATGTCTTGTAAACTGCAATGGCCAGGAAATATGGCACAAATGAGGAATGAAAGAGGGATATAAAAAAACCAAAAGATAAGCACCCAAAAAGTAGGCCAATAATGAGGTGGGAGAATAACATTAACTTAATTTTGAGGGAGGTGAACTATACAGGAAGTGATTGGAAAATATGAGCTCAGGATCGGAATAAATGGAGAGCTTATGTCTTTGCAGCCATCAACCTCCAGGTTCATTAGTACCTTGAGTTGGTTGCTTCGTATTAGTATCAATATTAAATGCGGATTAATATTGGGAAAATGAGTGCTCTGGGATGGTTTGTATTATTTAAATTATCTGTATGTTTATAAATTTAATAGTGTTAATTTTGTTTGCTAATATTCTTTTAAGTTGTCATTATACATTAAAATACCATTACAACATTATACATATAATCAGAGTTACAGGTAACTGATATAATTTTACTACAGTGTGAAGAGAGTTGTAGTTAATACTTTGTATTGCAAATACTGTAAATTGACTTTCTTGTGGGTGACAAGATTCTAACTATAAGAATCTACCCTTTCAAACTCATAACACTTTGGGTGCACACCTTACCTGAGAACATAACATATTAACATGAGTTGTAATAGTGCTGCCAGCTAGAAAACTCCTACTGAATATTTGAGAAAGTTGTTGAGGTTTCAATCTCTGAAGCTAATTTTCTCCAAACAGGTTATTGGTCACTTAGAACCTTGACATTCCAAGTCAACAGTTTGGCTAATGATACTGTCAAAGCCACTGGATTGATCAAAGAAATAAAATGTTTGAATCAAATCTGGGAATGGAAAATTCCGGAAAATTTTGCTCAAATGCATTTTGAACCAAGTTTCATATTCATTTATATTTTACATACCATGAATTCATGACACAATCCATAGCTTGTTTTCTTTCTACAGGAAGCCATACTTATTTTTATATCCTGATGGGAGGAAAAAAAAATTGGACTTGTTTTAAAGTTATAAACCTTGAATCAAAGAATGAATTGATGCAAGTAGTTAGGAAAAGACTGTGGAACAACTCTAAGAAATTTTATAGAATTCTGCAACAAATGTTTTCTAATGATTTTATCAGAGACTCCATTAAGAGAGATAATAAACATTATTTCATTACAATTTTACCCTAAATTATTTTATTATTATTCATATTAATAATAATAGTTTATTATTTTAAGAATGACCAAGTACAGCTGCTAAAATGAATGTGACTGGCACTCTATATGTCTATTACAAATTAAGATTTACAACAGCAGCAGCAGCAAGGAATCAGAGGAATAAACTTCAACCAGGGCATTTTTACCATTCATCAAGAATGTAACGGACCGCATTGGAAGACTACTAAAGAAAGAAGACATAAAGACAGTATAAAGGCCTACCAAGAAAATCAAGAACCTTCTCAGACCTATAAAGGATCAACTCCATCCCCATCAGACAGCAGGCATATACAGGATACCATGCAATTGTGGAAAAGTGTATATAGGCACCACTAAAGCACCATCGCAACCAGACTTAAGGAGCATGAAAGATACAGTCGTCTTAAACAAATGGATAAGTCGGCAGTAGCAGAACACTCTTTACTTGATGGCCACAGAGTACAATACCAGAATACAGACATATTATCTAACTGCACACACTATTTTACCTGTCTACAACGAGAAGCCATCGAAATATTCAAACATAAAAACAGTTTCAACAGAAAAGATGAATCATTAAAAGTCAACAAAGTATGGATACCGGTTCTAAAAAACGCAAACTGTAAACCTCTACAAGCACAGTCGACTAGACTATCAAACAGAAATCTCAGTGGAACAATGGAAGTCCATACCGCTGACCAATCAGAAGGCAGATATAACGTACAGTCGACTAGGCCATCAAACAGCAATCCCATTGGAGCAATGGAAGTCCATAACACTGACCAATCAGAAGGCAGATACAACTTACGAACACATCGCGGTGAACGTATAAATAGGACAGACGGCGGACAGAATTGCCAGTCTCAAGACAACCCTTGAGGATGCCAGACGCAGTCTCTGGCGAAACGTCGGGGAACTACAAGCCTCACGACCACGGCCTACAGCCCGAAAATCTTCTTCAAGATCATCATAGCAACTCCGGCCGTGAAAGTCTACGTGAATACAATTAAGATTTGTTTGAGTGTTTCGCCACTATTTGGAGACAGCAATGTTACATGTTGTTGAACCACTATCAGACATTATCTAGTTTAAGCGATAATAAATGGAAGATCCGTACAAGTTCTATTCTATTTCTATTTTACTGGGAGGGCAAAACTGCCCTAGTACTGTGACAGTAAGAGATCTATTGCATTTTCAAACATTAGTGGAATGAATAGAATGAAAAATCTACTCTTCGGTATTATGTAGTTTATTAATTTTCCTCATGGACTGACATATAAAGTCCGGCATTCATGACTCATACCGCCATTTTTATAGGTTGGGCCCGTAGCTGCGAGGAGGAACTACAATCCTCCCATTGGCCCACATTCTGCCCCTAGGATGCTACAAAGGCTCAGAGTCATGAGAAAGCACATTGGTATGCACCCCATTAGGTACTTACAATCACCATATTTTCAACAACTGTGATTTACGAAACCAAATTTATTTTTACCTAACATAAGATATGAAATAAATGAATTAAAAATGAAATGATATGAAGAGGGAGGGAACAGGGGTAGACAGTGTTTGTGGAAATTAGAGAACCCTAAGAAAAGCCTGAAAAATACTGGTGTAGCCCATCACCAATACCCCTCTAAAACCACCAGAATTTGAACCAAGGATCCCAGTGAGCTAGGCACACATCCACCGAGATGGCCTTCTTATCAGTGGCGTACAGTAGTCACAAAAGATACCCCAGCTATACAATTAAAATTCAGTTTACACTTATATCAACCTTTATTGCAAAATGCTACGCTATTATTTTATTTAACAATGCTGTTTACAACTAAGGTCATTAGCATCACAATTCAATTGTGGCTATTAAAGGGCCAACAAATTTTGCTCAGATGCCTCTTTTACCAGACTTGAGATTCTGTTATGTGCTGAATATATGATACAGCATCCACAGCTTTATTTCCTTTCCAAAGGAACCATACTCAGGATTTTAACATATTGAAAAATCCAGTGACTTTGGCCGGGTTTGAACTCGTAA
The DNA here is from genome assembly GCA_030220185.1 of Diploptera punctata. Classification (NCBI taxonomy): domain Eukaryota; kingdom Metazoa; phylum Arthropoda; class Insecta; order Blattodea; family Blaberidae; genus Diploptera; species Diploptera punctata. The sequence goes on along the minus strand of JASPKZ010000815.1, from coordinate 1,164,327 downwards.
ACCTTGGTGAGCATAGTAATCACTCGACCACCAGGACCACCCATATATTTTCTGAAAGCTTATGTCACAAGTAGACAACCTGTGAAATCTTAGGGGCGGAGGGACAAGCGTTTAGAAGCTATAGGTCCTACAAAGTATCAGTAGTGTTGGTAACATGACACCAAAAGTCACTCAAATGCTCATTTCACATATTTATATGAACTAATAATATGGTAGGAAGATGGAGATCTCAATGTAGAGGAAGAAACAACTTGTTGAAAAGAAACAATATACATTGGGATGTTGAAAATGTGCGTTGTTATTGACTTCAAACAAAATCTATTACAAGAGGCAATCAGAGCACAATTCATCAAATAAAGTGAGATGGGCAGAAAGGCAGTTCACAATGGGCACATTTTACAAAAGCAATAGCCTCCTTTGTACACTCATCATTTGTCACTGACTCGAAGCAGTAATCCATTGGCACATTCCAGTTCGTCGTGCAAGTATCTGCCCTTGTAAAAAGCATACTTAATTAAGTTCTTGAAACGAGGAGCGGTGAACTGATATAGGGAAAAGAACTGCAGGGCCAGAAAACTGTCGCGATGCCAAATGTGTTCCTGTGTCTTGATAATGATTGTGTCCATTATGTAACAAACTAAAAGATTGTAGTGTCTGAAAAAATGAATATCCAGAGGTTTGATCTTTCCCATACAATCTTCAGATACGAGTTCTTTTTGTAGGACTTTACCATCAGGTACTTCAGAAGCAGACATTGCATGATCTTTGTTAGAACACCATGAATCCACTAAAAGAAGAATCTTCATCCTGTCGTCAGGCATACTTGGCCAAAATACGTCATGATAGAACCGTTTGAGGTCTGCTTTCGACATGTTCCAGCATACAATCGTATATTCGGAGGATCTGCTGGCTTTGACTGCAAGAATTTTCCAGATGGCTCGGATACAAGCACTGCAGTATTTCGCCTTCCATTGAAATCACAGACATAATCATTAAACTGTGTTGTGTTGCAGAGACTGATCCAACAACTGGTTCACAGGGTTTGATGGCCATACAACTCTTTGTTAAATCTGCTCTGGTTGGCATTGAAGATATGTGTCTGTAGAAAGTGTTCTGTAACGATGAGGAGGTTGCGAATCTTCACAACAAAGTCATTGCACGCCTGTGACAAATTTGCCTCCTTATCCCGCCAATTCCTGCCGACTGTGTGGGTTATTGCTCTGTCAACAATGTTAATCCGCTTCTTGAAGCAATGTATCCTGGAAGCAGAAACTTTAGAATCAATTGTATTTTGCGGATCCATCGCTATCTTAGTTGCATGGGCTGCAGTTGCAACGTCCGGTCGTGAATTATTGCTCCTTCTTTTTCCTTCTCTGAGTTTCTGCAGGGCAGCCTGATTGATTTTTTTTTGGATCGACGGAGTATTAATTTTTTTTCTCCAAATTGTACAGAATGTTCATGTTCTTAATTTTCTTGAACTGATTCATTACTGATGCATGCGATAGACTTTTGTCCAAGATTCCCCGTCGTAGGATCTGTGGTCCAGTACACTAAAGTGTGCTGCTAGTAAGCAGTCCAGTTCTCTTCTGTCATGTCTGCTGGACCATCATGCTTTTGCCTTTTGGGTGAAGGCATAAACTCAGATGCCAATGAACTCCAAGTACAGGGAGGCGATTGTTGCAACGAGCATTGCTGTTCCTTATTCCATTGCTGTTCCATCATCTTCAAAGTCCATTTTCTTGTCCCTTTCTTCTCCATCGCCTCCAGCAATTCCTAATGTGTGGATCTCTTCCACAATCTCCATATAATTTTCCATGAGAGTAGTTATGTGTTTTATCATCTCCAATTCTTGGATGTTCGGAGACTGATTGCTTGTTCTGAATCGGGAGACCAAGGCAGCCACAACGACCTTAGGATCCATCTGCAATGTAAGAAGAAGACACACAGCACATAGTACTTGACAGCAACATAGGAACATACAAGAAATAGAGACGTCATTACAGGAATATGTCCATCTATACACACTTTACTGACACGTTGAGGGTCCTATAGCTTCTAAACGCTTGTCCCTCTGCCCCTAAGATTTCACAGGTTGTCTACTTGTGACATAAGCTTTCAGAAATTATATGGGTTTCTGGAAAACCGGTATCAAAGGAGAGAAGATTTACTTGTGAGTGTATTTTGTTTTCAAACAACATTTCTAAAATCATACTGAAACAACATATCAACACAGTCGGTGTACAAGACTTCCTCAAATACATATTTCACACTTTCTAAGATTAATAGACCATCTTCTGCAGTTTTTGTGTAACTTAACTGTAATTAAAAATCATGTACATATATCTGTAAATACCTTGTGAAATACCTCTCGGTGAAACACAGGTTGTTAAATAAGAAAAAGACACGTTTTGATACACAAATCAAGATATCTGCAGAGCAGTGTGGTTTCTGTGCTAACCGATCATATATTGATAATATATTCTCTCTGAAGAACCTTAAAGAGTGGAGTTATGGAAAAAGGAAAGCCAATATACTTAACAGTCATAGATTCACCTAAAGCTTATGATTCTGTACCATTATGTAAGTTAAGGGATTCTGTAAAAGAAGCTGGGATTAATATTATTTACATCAAAGTTGTTAAACAATATTATAAATTTTCTTCAAACACAATTAAAGTTGACAATATAATCTCTGAAGAATTTGAAATAACAAAAGGCTTAAGACAGGGTTTTTTATACCACCTAAAGGTACGTACACACTTGCGCGCGCACCATGTTCGTCAGATTTGGACGGGGTTTTAAGGTGCGCGCGCGTCTCTCACCACGATCCACTCATTGTCGGTTTTTTCCACAAACACTTTGATGGTTCGCTGTTTAGATTTGGACGGGTACCTGAAGGTACGTACACATATGCGCGCCGCGAACACGAACGGCGCGCGCGCGGCGCGTGTTATGTTCGTCGAAATTATTAATTTCAACGAACCTCGTGCGATCCATAGAAAACCCACAAACCTTCAGTAGACATTTTGCAGAGCAGGTGTAACCAACGATGTCTATTCCCTTTCCGTTCTCCCGCTTGTCCTGCATTCTTTCCCAAAAATAGGGACATTTTTTTTAAATGCCGCGGGACGCGGGACAAATTGTTAAAAATCGGGACTGTCCCGCCAAAATCGGGACGTCTGGTCACGCTTATTACTTATTACATCTTATAACTTTATTTATACTTTTTCAAATATTATAGCATTAAAGGAATTTAAAAAAAATATATGATTTGTAATATCCATCCATAGTAATTCTGCCCGAAGGCAGGTCCTTCACTGAAATCATAGCATTTTCATGCTATGCTTGCAGCTTTACTAGGGAATTGTGTAGGTGTGGTAGCTTCCCGTTGCTTTCCACACCGGTGAAGGATGATGAGATGAGATGATGATGATGATAATGATAAGGATGATGATGATGGCCATATGATTTCGGGGACCGTATGGGCCTTAAAGTTTTCCTGACATTTGTCTTACAGGTGAGGAAAAACCCCGATAAAAACCTCACCCAGAAAAACTGCCCCGACCGGGGATTGAACCCGGGCCCCGCTGCGTGACAAGGGAGCACGCTACCTCGAGACTACAGCGGTGGACATGATTTGTATATATATGTTTAAAATTATTAAGAATCTATCTCACCATAACATGGCCTTAATTTTTAATAAAAATGTACATGATTATTATACTAGAGGTTGCACTTTATTGCACAAAGATACTAGTTTCTAAAAAAAAAAGGTATAAAAGGGATTCGTTATGCATTAATCAACCATTAAAATAACTACTTACCTATTGAATATCAACATTTCACGAATGTTAAACATTTTTCTAATTGTATTAAAAAATATTTTTTCTCATTGCTTTCTTAGTTAATTTTGTTAATTTCATTATTATTAATATTATCCTGTTTAAATATTGTATTTATATATGTGTATATATTGTGCGTCTATAGTAGTTTGTATTACTTAAACTTATACCTGAATTTGTTTTCTTGTTTTTATTGTTAATTGTTTTATGGCCATTATTTTTTGTATATTGCCCCTTAACATGAGCAGTCTTGCTCTTTGGAGTCTTTGAAGAGATAAATAAATAATTAGCAATAAATGTGTTTATATATTGTATTGTTTTGTGATACTTCATACATAATATTATGAAATGAACGTCTTAAATAAATAATGTTTTCTAAATAATTCTAATTTATTTATACAATTACAGTACACACGAAAAAAAAAAAACACATATAATTGAAAAAAAAACAGGCATCTCCTTTCAATGATTTTTTAAAATGATCCTTATGTTGTGGATCCCACAATAATTGCTTGCTTCTATAAATGTCAACAAGTTTTAACACGTTTTCCTCTGACCACTCCATACTCAAATAATAGGTGCGCACCGAAAGTAACGAACCTCTCAGGTACCCGTCCAAATCTAAACAGCGAACCATCAAAGTGTTCGTGGAAAAAACCGACAATGAGTGGATCGTGGTGAGAGACGCGCGCGCCGTTCGCGCGCACCTTAAAACCCCGTCCAAATCTGACGAACATGGTGCGGCGCGCAGGTGTGTACGTACCTTGAGAGGTTCGTTGTTTTCGGTGCGCACCTATTATTTGAGTATGGAATGGTAGAGGAAAACATGTTAAAACTTATTGATATTTATAGAAGCAAGCAATTATTGTGGGATCCTCAACATAAGGATTATTTTTAAAAATCATTGAAAGGAGATGCCTGTTTTTTTTTCAATGTGTTTTTTTTTCATGTGTACTGTAATTGTATGAATAAATTAGAATTATTTAGAAAACATTATTTATTTAAGACGTTCATTTCATAATATTATGCATGAAGTATCACAAAACAATATAATATATAAACACATTTATTACTAATTATTTATTTATTTCTTCAAAGACTCCAAAGAGCAAGATTGCTCATGTTAAGGGGCAATATACAAAAAATAATGGCCATAAAACAATTAACAATAAAAACAAGAAAACAAATTGAGGCATAAGTTTAAGTAATACAAACTACTATAGATGCACAATATATATACACATATAAATACAATATTTAAACAGGATAATATTAATAATAATAAAATTAACAAAATTAACTAAGAAAGCAATGAGAAAAAATATATTTTAATACAATTAGAAAAATGTTTAACATTCGTGAAATGTTGATATTCAATAGGTAAGTTATTGTAATGGTTGATTAATGCATAACGAATCCCTTTTATACTTTTTTTTGAGAGAAACTAGTATCTTTGTGCAATAAAGTACAACCTCTAGTATAATAATCATGTACATCTTTATTAAAAATTAAGGCCATGTTATGGTGAGATAGATTCTTAATAATTTTAAACATATATATACAAATCATATATTTTTTTAAATTCCTTGAATGCTATAATATTTGAAAAAAATATAAATAAAGTTATAAGATGTAATAAGTAATAAGCGTGACCAGATGTCCCGATTTTGGCGGGACAGTCCCGATTTTTAACAATTTGTCCCGCGTCCCGCGGCATTTAAAAAAAAAGTCCCTATTTTTGGGAAAGAATGCAGGACAAGCGGGAGAACGGAAAGGGAATAGACATGGTTGGTTACACCTGCTCTGCAAAATGTCTACTGAAGGTTTGTGGGTTTCCTATGGATCGCAGGAGGTTCGTTGAAATTAATAATTTCGACGAACATAACACGCGCCGCGCATGCGCCGCGCGCGCGCCGTTCGTGTTCGCGGCGCGCATATGTGTACGTACCTTAAGCTTTTTAAATCTTATATAGATCAAGCACTGAAAAAAATAAGGGTGATAAAAGTGTGGAAATGTTAGTAGAAAAAAAAAAATTAGAATGCTATTTGCAAATGGTCAGGTGATAGTGGAGGGAGATGAAGAGGAATATATATATATATATATATATATATTGAAAACACTAAGAAGAGTTCAGAAATTAACACAGAGGAAACAGAATATATAGTTATTATTGAGTATTATACAGGGTGTTTCTAAATTGGACCGACAAACTTTGAGAGCAGATAGTTAACCTTCATTGAAGCATATTTTGTTATGGAACCTATAGGGTGTAACACTTTGTTTCAGTGCAAGAGGGGTATTAGAGGAAGGAATGGAAGGAGGAAGTAGTAGTCATTCTGTGTCACATAATTTTGTGTGTTAATCTAAATACTCTACAGAAAAGCAGAAACAAAATGTACTCAATTCTTAAAAAAAAACTCACTCCAGTGTCTTAACTTATCTGAAAAATGTTTGCCTATATGCACCTTATTCTTTGTGCCATTTAGACACATTAAAATAAGTCTTAACTTTTAGGAATTCCAAACTCCAACAGGACATTATATAACTTCTTCTCAATTGAATTGTATGCCTTTTTGAAGTCTACATATATTTGATTTACAGTGCCATTATATTCTCATTTCTTTTCTAAATTTTGTCTTTTACTAAAAATCTGATATATTTCTTCTAAATCCACACTGATGATAATTTATTCCGTCATCAGTATAAAAGTTTGGATGCTAATATATTCGTTAGAATTTTGTACAAAGTTGAAAGTAATGAAATGCCCCTGTAGTTATTGCAATCAGTTTTCTTCTCCTTTCTTGTAGATTATTAATCAAATCTTCATTTGAAGTGCCTCTTCTCTCTCAAATATCCTATCATTTTACTCTTTAATAACTTAGTGGTTTCCTGTATGATGTTACCCAAGTCTTGTAAATTTACTTTATTTGGCTAGTATAGCCAATTCATTTTTGCTATACTGTGTCCAGCCCAAGGAGCACACTTGAGGAAAACAAATGGACGGGATTCCCCGAAGCATGTGACTACTGCTGTTACTGTGATCTTTCATGACCAAAGTACAGTTCAGTGGAAGTGAAAAAATAGATCATGTAATTGATTAATATAATTATGTATTTGAAGCTATTTATGTTAACTTTGGTTGATCAGAATACAGTATACACCTATATGTTTCTTCGAAGATCGGAGAGTAACTAATAATTCACATTTGTTTGAAACTGATCATTTCTTGAGAGAAAGTTGAATTTTCAGTTACAAAAATGGTGGCTGTTGTATAGTTTATACTAACTCGGTGATAAAATGTGTGATCAAAATTATAAAAAGCATCCTAAAGGGAAATTGTTAAAGAATAGTGAAAAACAGATGGTATTAAATGTATTTAGTAATTTTATAGAGCACTGTAGTGAACAATACAGTTAAATTAACTGTAGAATATACTAGTGTATCAGAGAGTAGTCTTGTACATATTCACAGGGAATTAAAAGAAATGGGGTAATATCAAAACGCCCAACAAGAAGAGGAAAATACCTAAACCTGTTTTAGGAGTGGTGGATGATTTTGTGAAGTGCGCAGTTTGTTATAAAGTGCATAGGGTTTGTTTTTTAACAATAAACCATCTTAAATCAAGTTCTGACTTGTTAATGAAGACCCTGATTTACCCACTTTTAAGAGATTGAGTTTTCACACACTCTTATTAGATGTAAGATTCTCTTTCGTGAAACAAAATTCTGTTAATGTCTTGCTAGACAGGGACAATATTGTAATTTGGAGACATAATTATCTGAGAAACATTCGTCATTATAGGACAGAAAATATAAAGATTTATCTGGATGAGATGTGGATCATAGTACCAGTAGCGCATGGGTTGATACACTGTTGGCAATAGGAAAAAAAAAAAAGAACTTTCCTTTCTTCTTCTTCTTCTTCTTCCTTCCAAGTATTAGGCCAAGACCTGTTACGATCCTATAGAAAATTCTCCCTCTGGTGAGTGTAAAGGGTTGAAAAATCCAACTAGAAAGGGAGGGAGGCTAATAATTCCTCTTATAGGTGGAGACACTGGTTTTTTAGATGGTGGGGGCCCTTATTTTTTGAGTCTAAGAAAACCGGTGACTACCATGAAGAAATGACCAGCAAAGTTTTCAAATCATGGTTTTGAAACATATTGCCAAGACTCAAACTGGGGCGTGTTATTGTAATGGATAATGCTTCCTATCATAGTGTCAGGTTGTCTCATCACCTTCACTTGGGATGACGAAAGCAAGAAATTATAGATTGGTTAACATCACATAATGTTTCTTTCAAAGCTTCTGATGTTAAAGCTGAACTTTTGAAAATAGCTAAAAATTTAGTTGACAGGAGTGAGAATAAATATGTGATTGATGACATTGCAAAAAAAAAAAGCTGGTTTTACTGTGGAAAGATTACCCCCATATCAAGTATGTTAAATCCAATTGAACTTGTGTGAAGTAGTATTAAGGGTTATGTTGCTAGGAATAATAAAACTTTCAAACTGAAAGACGTGCACGGTCTCATGGGCACAGCATTGTCCGAGGTCACAGCAAATAATTGGCAGTTGGATATTAGATATGTGATTAAGGAGGAAGAAAGAATGTGGCAACTGGATGACATCTCCGATATTATTGTTGACCAAATGATTATTAATGTAGGAGAGACTTCAGACTCAAGGTCAGTTTCTGGTGTAGGTATCTCTCCATTTTCTTCAAGCAGTAATTAATGTAAGTATAGTTATTTTATTACTCTAAAGTACAGATCTAGCAAGGGAATTTTGAAGAATTTGAATGGGAGAGCCTACCCAGACAGCTGAGTAATGTACTTCCTGGCCAGACACAATTCCACTTGTACTATTGTACAGCCCCCCCAGGAGCTATCACCTTGATGTGGTGGGGGGGCTTAGTACCCGATGAACCAGATGACCCAACTGTGGAAGATTGACTTAGGTTAATCTTGCTGGTGGGTAAGAGGCGAGGGGAACTAAGTATAACTCACAACGAGGGAATGGCATCTGTATCCATATTGGGCAGCCACATCTTCGTCAAGTCTTCAACGGTCAACAGGGCGACAAGGAATAGCACAGCTAAACTTGTAGGGCTTGAAGAGCGGAAGAAGGAGCCCTCTCTTGGGGGGGTGGATACCCAGAGGAGCATGTTTGGAGGCTCAGAGGAAGCAGCCCTTCCACCATCCTTGTCCTGCGAAGCGCTCGTAACGCTTCCAGGAGACATTTATCTTACTGAGAAGCTTCATGGAAATCAGCCGGATTGTCATAAAAGGAACCGACCCAAGCAAGATAAAAGGATACGATTTGGAATAAAGGACATTTTGAAATTAGGAAATTTGAACGTAAGGGGAATAAATACAAAAGAAGAAGAATTAGAAAGAGAATTAAAGAAAAAAGAAATAAATATAGCAACAATAACAGAAACAAAAAAGAAACTATAAGGAACAAAGTACTTAAAACACTATACTATGTTGTATAGCGGAGTAGAACAGACAACAAGAGTGCAGTGTGGAGTAGCAATTTTAATAGATGAAAAATGGAAGAACAAATTGAATAGTTTATAAATGAAAGAATCCTGATAGCCAGATTTAAAATTGAATGAGGATATATGATGATATTGCTGTGTATGCCCCAGAGTAAGGCAAGAAAGAAGAAACAAAAAAAATTTTATAAAACATTACAAACATTAGTTGATAAATATACAAAAGATCATCATTTAATAATAAGTGGGGACTTAAATGCTAGAGTAGGCAATGTCCCTATACCTAATGTAATAGGACATAATGGAGAAATAACAATAAATGATAATGGACAGGTTTTGAGACAGTTTTCAGCCTATAATCAATTAAAATTAATGAATACCTATTTCCGAAAAAAGGACATACATAAATATACAAGAAGTGGATATAACTCAAGATCAATAATTGACTATTTAATCATAAACAACAAGCTTGGAGCCTTGGTAAAAGATGTTAGAGTACATAGAGGCAACGATATATACTCTGATCACTATCTCGTGATAAGTAAAATAAACATAATAGCTAAATGGCGGAAAAATAACATAAAGAACAAAAGAAACCAAGAAGAAGTATATAAAGTATATAAAGTATATTATCAAGATCAAAGTATTAAACAACATTATGAAAGCAGAATGAATAAATATATATCAGAGATAGCGACGTCAGAAGATATAAATATTGACTGGGAAAATATATCAAATGCAATACATAAAACAGCAAATGAGATATTAGGAAAGAAAAATAGAATAAGAAATAGGAAGGGCTTGAGAACTTGGAATGCGAATATACAAAATGCAGTGAATGAAAAACAAAAAGCATATCATACATACTTACGACTGAAAACAGAAGAATCTTACGAAGAATATAAAATGAAAAGGAGAATTGCTAAAAGCATTATAAGAAAAGCCCATCAGGAGTCATGGGATAAATTTATAAGCTCAGTAGAACGTGATATGTATGGAAGACAAGAAATAGGTTATAAATTAGTGAAACATCTAAATCAGACAGAAAAGTTCTGCCAGATTGAATATAATCCCAGAACAAGAATGGATACATCATTATGAAAAACTTTGGAAAAAGGAGGAAATTGAAGGAAAAGAGAAAAACGAGGAAGAAATAAAAGTGGAAAATATTGATGTAGTATACATAAATGAATTAGAAATGGCTCTGAAAACCACTAAGAATAGGAAAGCAACAGGATTAGATAATATAAATATGGAGTTAGTCAAATTTAGTGGAATATTGTGTAAACTATGAATACTTCATCTAATTAATATATGTTGGCAGACCTATGGGATTCCAACCACTTGGAAAACAGCAATTGTGAAGAATATATTCAAAAGAGGAGACCGGAGAAATTGCGAGAATTACAGAGGGATTAGCTTAATGAATACTGGCTACAAGATATATACGAAAATAATAAATAATAGATTGAGAAACATAACAGAAGTAATAATAAATGAAAATCAAAGTGGATTCAGAAAGGGAAAGTCATGTATAGACAATGTCTTTACACTGAAACAACTCATAGAAAAGAGAAGAGAACATAACTTAGAAACTCACATAGGATTTATAGATTTGGATAAGGCCTCCCCTCAGGGGTCCTCATCTAGGGGATATGTGGATGGCGACCACAAGGTGCCCAAGCTGTGCAAAACATTTCTTCCACTTACTTGTGTTTTGCACTCTTTTAACTTTACTATCTAACCTCTCTTGGTTAACTTTTGTTTTTTTGACGCCAAAGCTATTAGGGCATCCGAGGGCTAGGGAGTCTTTCCTTTCTTCCATTTCTTCTTTCCTTTATTTTCTTTTCTTCTCCAGAAAAGCCTGACCAGAGGCTATAAGATGGCAGCCCCATCACTGGTCTTGCCTTCCTTTGGCCAGCAACCAATCGAAGGGACTATTATTATGCTTTCAAGTCTTATACGAGAATTTCCCTCAAATGCTGGAGGGAAAATTTTCTATAGGATCGTAACAGGCCTTGGCCTAATACTTGGAAGGAAGAAGAAGAAGAAGGATAAGGCCTTCGATCGAGTAAACACAAAAATTATGGGAAATATTACGAATGAAAGGATACCCACTGTACCTTGTTGAAACAATAAAGAAATTATATGAAGACACAAATATAATTATAGATACCAGATTCAAAAGAACAGATACAATCAAAACAAATACTGGATTATGACAAGGATGTAGTTTATCACCCACTTTGTTTAATATATATATAGACGATATTTTAAATAAATGGAAAGTTTTAGTGAATCCAGAAATAAGCATGGATAATAAAGTGTGCATAAATAATCTTCTATTTGCTGACGATGTAATCATAATACAGAAAAATGAAGACGACTTACAGAAATCAATGCATGCATTAAATGAAATATGTAAATTATACGATCTAAAGATTTCTGTAAGGGAAACGAAGACCATGGCTTTTAGAGGAAGAGATCCAGTGAGATCCAAAATTATTTTAGAAAATCAAAGTATAGAACAGGTGTCTTAAGTTTCAAATATTTGGGCTGTGATGTTGGATACAATGTGGAAAGAGATATTGACTCCAAAATAAATACATTTCAGACGGTGTGTGGAACAAACAATACAGAGAACATTCAAAAATAAAATTAGAAAAGAAACCAAGATAAAAATGTATAATGTTATGGTAGTTCCCACAATATTGTATGGATGTGAAACTTGGGCTCCAGTGAAAAAACAGAAGGATAGAATACAGACGGCGGAGATGAGGTTCCTAAGACAAGTAAAAGGATGTACAAGACTTGATAGAATAAGAAATGAGGATATAAGAGAAGAACTGAAAGTACAGCAAGAGGAAGACGTGATGTTGGAAGACCTAGAAGACGTTGGGCTGATGCATTATGAAGTCGGAACGGGCAATTGCCTAATCCCTGGAGTGATGATGATGGTGACTATTGTACAGTCAGTAGTAAATTTTAGTTAGAAGCAGATGTGTTGCTACAAATAAAATATTTTGCCCTTTTACATTCTGTAGTTTTAAAATTGCAGATGGCGTGGATGTAAATAATTTAATAATTTTTAATTATATTGTTTTAAGTTGTAATTAATGTCCCCTACCATTTTCGATAGGTACAAAAAAAAATCTGATCACAGTTAATGTTTACAATTACATGAAAGAGAAAGCAAATGAAAACTTTGTCTTAGTTGTTGACAATGTTTTATACAATCAAATAAAGCCCCAACATGAAATTCCTTAAAAATACATTCATGCCGGGTTATTTAAACATAATACACATTTCGATGAAGATATCACTAAAATATATTTGTGAGATTTAGCAATGAATCAACACACAAAACATACACAATATTAGCTGAAAATAATCATGTAGTTTTGAGACTTCCACTTTATCATCCCAATTTAAATCCCATTGAATTAATTTGGGAAGTTGTAATACAGTGGAAATGGTAGTAAAATGTCACTTTTAAAATTAAATATGAACCAGCTGAATGGGCTAATGGTCAGAGCTTCTGACTAAATATGAACCAGCTGAATGGGCTAATGGTCAGAGCTTCTGACTAAATATGAACCAGCTGAATGGGCTAATGGTCAGAGCTTCTGACTAAATATGAACCAGCTGAATGGGCTAATGGTCAGAGCTTCTGACTAAATATGAACCAGCTGAATGGGCTAATGGTCAGAGCTTCTGACTAAAGTTCATGAGGTCCCAGATTCAATTCTCGGTCTGATCATAGGACTTTTTTTTTAAAGGAAATTATTCCTATGGTCTCCCAGGGTCTGGATTTAGGTTAAGTCCAAGTTTAAGGACTCTCCTGGTGCTTCATTATGTTCCGTCACAAGTCATATCATCGGGGTAGCATAACTCTGCCTTCCAGGCGCCAACTTAAGAAATGGGTTACAATTCCGTCATGGTGAGAGAGAATACCAGGAATGTCACAAAGACAACCTGGTGGAATTGGTAAAAAAATTAATATGTTGAAAGGCTATGTTGGTAAACATTTGAACAAATTGGTAAAAAGAAATGGAAAAACATATTCAATAAAAACAGCAAACTTGAGTGGTATAGGGAGAGAGATTAATCATGAGAAAAGTAATTTAGAAGATTAACATTGCAGACAATGCAATTGTATGGAAAGTAGCAGTGAAGAGAGTGGTCATGAAATTTACTAAATGGAATATGAAGATGGCACGTTGGGTGTTAAAATGAAAGACTTTAAAGATTAATTAAAAGTGACATTTACCTTATTTAATAAACTTAAATAGATCACCATTGATATAAAAATACAGTGTATATATAGTGAATGTGCCTCGTTGATAGATAAACATGTGCATACATTATTTAATAAGTATTCTGTATCTTTAAAATGTTTACCAGTGACTGTACTTTCGCTAGGGACGTATTAACAATGATGTGTGGTCTTTCTTGTTCTTGCTACAAGCCGGGCACTCATCTGATGAATGCAAGACTCACATCTATGCTCCCGTTACAAATTTCATTCATAAGGAACAAACAGTTGACTGAAGTCGCATGAATATTTACACATGCTGCATGGAATAATACATTCGGAAGTTAAATGTCAAAGTGGGTTTCTTAGGATGGACAGACAATAGCTTTCTTTTCTTACTATGTCGGAACATTCCTCATCAAGATGAAGATTTTCGGGCTGTAGGCCATGGTCGTGAGGCTTGTAGTTCCCCGACGTTTTGCCAGAGACTGAGCCTGACATCCTCAAGGATTGTCTTGAGACTCAAGACAACCCTTGAGGATGTCAGGTGCAGTCTCTGGCAAAACATCGGGGAACTACAAGCCTCACGACCACGGCCTACAGCCCGAAAATCTTCATCAAGATCATCATAGCAACTCCGGCCGTGAAAGTCTACGTGATTACATTCCTCATCAAACTTATTTTTTTTTTTGTTTTACCCCTTTTTTAAATAACCTATGCTTCCTGATGTTGACAATTTAATAGTATCTCTTATAGCCTTCCATTCTTTATTTATATCAGTTTCATCTTTGGTTACCACATTTTCATCTGAAGATTCCAGTATTTAAAATCTATTGATAATTTAGATCTGACCATCATCGACATTGGATGAGGTAGGGACAGACTGCATTTCGAATCATTATCTAATCAGGGTGAAAATCAGAGAATAGTTTTTGCTTATGACAGGAAAAATGCTAAAGATGATGGTGAAAAATTTGAATTAAAATTAATATACTTGAGAAATGATGAACTGTGGCAAGAATATCTTCTTTTGAGTTTCACCATCTTAAGATGTCCAGATGTATGTATGAATATCTTTAATGCTGGAATATTGTGCTCTTAACAATACAATTCTCTCATTGTTGTTATAAATTCAGTCTTCATGAAGAGATTAGATTAGACACCTTTGCCACATCAAAGAATCTTATTGTTAAGAGCACAATATTTCAGCATAAGGATATTCATACATACACCTGGACATCTCAAGATTGTGCCAGCATTTGCCCACTAAATCATGAGTTTTGAATTTGCATATTTGTTGGCCTGAATATATTTTCCCATCCCACTTTTACATTTAAATCTCCTAAGACAATTTTCATACATTATCATAAAATGCTATCGAATACACATTTTAATTCTTCATAGAACTCATCCTTGATTTTGTCATCCTTATCTTCTGTCGGACCATGTACATTAGAATTATGTATGATTTCCTGTCACTGACAAACTTAACATATTAAATAGTGGAGAGGATCCTCCTTTGGACTAAAAAACCTCCGAATTCAGATCTCGCTGCACTCCCATAGTATAATGTAAAACTTCCTGATTCCTTACTATCTTCTCCTGACTATATAACGTCCTGTAAAGTGACTATATCCACAGGTGATTTATCTAATTTCTGCATTGATATTTCTAGTACTCCAGTATTATATAATATTCTAACATTCCATGTTCCTGGGAACATGTCTCTGTGTTTGGGTCTTTGCCATGGATTCCCCAAAGTAGTCCCCATTCAGGGAACTAAATGTGGGATTATTTTACCTCTGGTAAATTTTACCCCAGTGGAACCCATGTCTGCATTTTTTGACGTTCGTATTTTTATGATGCAAGATCACTCTTTCGACCAAGGTACTTTTTCAGCCTGTCCGCATGGGTAATCCTTTTGGCAACAATGCTATCACTGCCATAGTTCTTGGGGTAATTTAAGTATGCAAACCACTCCACCGTGACAAGAAAATATACCATGGAGGGGAACAGGGATTATACATACCAATTTACAAATTTGAAGATTGCACCAATTGTTTTATTTGTTGATTGACAATTACATTTTCATATTCTCTTTCTACCTCTGAGATTATTTTTTTCTGTTAGATGGTCATGTTAAGCAGTCAGTATTATACTAATTGCTCCTTATGTCACTAGACTTCAAGGTTGGGGTTCCAAAATTATTAAAATGTAATTTAATTAGGTTAAATTTTTTGTATGTTTTGAATATTTCATCGTTGCTCATTGCTGTGCTGCCAATAATATGTAAGTTATTAGATTATTGGTTGGGACCATGAGGTCTTTGTAATGATAACCTTGTATTTTAAAGATTTCAGTAAATAAAATTCTTAAGATAATTTCCTAAAGAGATGCTGTTGTTGGTGGTGAGCAATAACAGACACAGACTATACATGTTTGTCAAACCGAATGCTAATGTAATGAATGTGAGAATGATACATGTAGATAAACTGAACTGGTTCACTTATATCTCAACATGGTCTTTGCATATCTTTCAGCAATCTTAATTATAATTAACTGTTGTTGAATGATTTTGAATTTTGAAAACAAATGACTGTTACATTTTTAAATAGGAAAGAAATATTTTATTGTTTTATGTATGATTGTTGTATTATTAAATTAGAATGGGCTAAAAGTGTGATGGGATATAGGAATATTTTATTGTTTTATGCATGGTTGTTGTATTATTGGATTAGAATGGGCTAAAAGTGTGTTGGGGTATAGGATTTAAATAACCAGAAAGGTTCTACATTTCAAACCAAAAAAATAAGAGATTAAGAAGATGCCCAGTGCCTATCGAAAAGCCAAAGAGATGAATAGATCAATCCGATGTACTTTGAGGTCAGATTATGCCACAGATTTAAATCATGCTGATAATGATGTTGATGGAAATAATATTCTATACTAAGTAAAAACAGCTGGGAACAGGAGTAGTTGGTTTAAAGTGATAGTTATCTGGAGAAGTTACATTGTATATCTTACACTATTATACAGGATGTCCACAAAGTCCTGCTACCAAAACAATGTAACTTAGCTCATAAACTATTTGAGATAGAGACATGCGGTTTTTTGTAACATATTCTACATCTCTCAAAGTTTTGTTTACATTTGTTGCAGATTGTGATTTAAACGACAATAATGATACCATGTTGCAAAAAACTGCATGTCTCTATCTCAAATAGTTTATGAGCTAAGTTACAGTGATTTGGTAACAGGATTTTGTGGACACACTGTACTTTAAAATGTTTTAAAATAATAATATTGCACCTTTTTTATGTCTTCCTCAATTAAAATTGATCTTTATAAAAAAAATTGTTAAATTATCAAATCATGAAGGCCTTTCAAAAACATGTTTCATCTTCGGCATGCTAATTGGACTGATTTCTGCACGTGTAATTTATATAATGGGTTTAGGTCTGTGGATGTGTTCTCATTTAGAATATTTATATTCTTTGCTTCTCTTAAAATTTCCATGTTAAGATGCTAATCTTGTTATTCTCTTTGTGTATGATTATCAAGCTATCTTTGATTTTGTTAAATTGATGACCTATTCATAGTATGTGTTTTGCAAAACTTGATTTTTTTTTCATTATTAATAACATTTTTTAAAACGTTCATTGTATCTTTTGTTAAAATTTCTTATTGTTTTTCCGATATAAAATTTGTCGCAATTATTACATTTTAGTTTATAAATGCCTTTATTTCAATATTTATCAGTTTCTTCTATTTTTGTTGATATGTTGTTAAGTTTATAGTTAGTTTTAAAGGCGATTTTTATGTTTTTGTCATGTTTTTTTTATTGAATTAGCCATTTTAGCTGTTTTGTTTCCTGTATAAGTGAGTTTAATCCAATTTTTAGTATTTATGTTACCTTATTTTCCAATTTTGTTATATTTGTTAAATTTTTTCTTATTTTTGTTTGGGACCCATTTGTTAATCATTTCTTTTTTGTAACCATTTTTTACTGCCAAAAATTTTGTATAATTTAATTCTTTGTTATAGTTTGTTCTATTTAATGGTAACTTTAACATTCTGTTTATTAGGCTGATAATAGTAATCGTTTCCTGCTGTACGGGGTGTCTTGATTTTTGGTTTATAGCTATTGTGTTGCTGGTTGGTTTTCCATATATGCTTATGTCTAAACTATAGATAATTTGATTTTTAGAAATTGTTATATTAAGATAGTTTATGGAGTTGTTAGTTTCAATTTCTTCCGTGAACCGTATTTTGTTGTGCATTTTGTTTAGTTCATCTAAAATTTCTTTTTCTATGTGATTAACATTTTCATACTGTATATTATTAATAGGTTATTGATATATCTCATCATTAGTATGATTTTAAATTTTTCTTGAGTTTTCAAAATTCTTTTCTTCTAGGTCTTGTAGAAATATTTTAGATAAGATGCCTGATGTTTGACTGCCCATTAGCATACCATCTTCCAGGGTGTAGATTTCATTGTTACATTTGAAATAGTTTTGTTTTAATACATCTGAATAAATTACACCTCACCTCATATTTCAAATTTTGAAGAAGATGCATATTTTTTAAAAAGAATATATTAAAATAAGATATGGTGAGCTTCGGTGCACTGCAGCCCTAGCTTGTCTTCTGATTTTTGGGTCAAGGATATACAGGCAGACATTCAAGTCCAATGGATTAAAAGCCGTAATTCCTTTGCATAATTATCCTTATAGAATATTCACCTGAAAGGTCCGTCTCCTCAACTTAATTATCATTTAACTGTAGCGCTTTCGGGACTTGTCCCATCATCGGCAGGATTCAAAACTGGTGTTTCACTGAAGATCTGGTAGAGGGGGTTGCATGTATTTGGTTCGTTTTCGTTTATCAGGCTGTCGTTGTGAGCTGCTTTCATGATTTCCATCTCTTCGAGTACGTTTATCTTCGCTGGATTATTTTCTCTGTGCATTACTGTTAGGGTGTTAAATATTGAAAACACCCTAACAGTAATGCACAGAGAAAATAATCCAGCGAAGATAAACGTACTCGAAGAGATGGAAATCATGAAAGCAGCTCACAACGACAGCCTGATAAACGAAAACGAACCAAATACATGCAACCCCCTCTACCAGATCTTCAGTGAAACACCAGTTTTGAATCCTGCCGATGATGGGACAAGTCCCGAAAGCGCTACAGTTAAATGATAATTAAGTTGAGGAGACGGACCTTTCAGGTGAATATTCTATAATTTTATATTAATTTTGAATAAACCTCAACGGAACACATCATGAATCTTATAAAAGTTGATAATTATCCTTGTAGGAGAAATAGATATGTTGAATCTATTAAATAAACAATTTGAGTTTGTTTTGTTTGTTTGTTTGTTTGTTTGCAGTAGCAATTCCTGGCTGGTCATACAACACAAGCAGGGATTTACACAATTACATTCTGCCAAACAATGTGACAGCCATCATCCCGCAGATGGATCTGTGCAGTAGTCCGGAGCTCTTCCTCCTGGTGGTTGTATGTTCTGCAGTTGCTAATTTTGAGCAGAGATCTGCCATCAGGGATACCTGGGCTTCTGTCCCATCCATTACCAACTCTAGTAATACCGTTAAAGTGGCCTTTCTCCTCGGTGATCCTGACAATTCTACACTACAGGTAGGTATTTTATTGTAATGTTTTAAAAAGAAATTCCATGGACTAGTATGTCCCTATTAAAATAACTTTGGGCTAACTTGAGTTCTTTACAACAAAGAAAAAAAATTGGATGATTTTTGATTATGGGAACATTTGAAGAACATTTGTATGCAGTCGAACCATTAATGTACCATCATCTGGGATAAGTTTAAACGCATTGGGTAAGTTCAGACACAGTTTTTAAGCTTATTGGGTAAGTTCAGACACAGTTTGTAAGCTTGGACAAGTTTGGGATAAGTTTGGACACTTTGGGCAAGTTTGGGCACATTGGGCAAGTTTGGACACATGGGTAAATTTGGACAAAATACCTTATTTTATTCTACAATTGGTCATTCTGAATCAGTCAGGATAGAATTTCCACACTAGCAATATTTGTATCAAGGACAAATTTCCATGCCCAATTTGATGTGTTAATCTTTTATTCATGAAGAATAGCACATACTAAGAGTTGTCATTGTTGTCAGTTTCATTTTAACTTTAATTATTTCTTATTATGCAAATCTAATTAAAGAATCCAGCTGCTGCTAATTATTGACTTTGATTCTACCATTTGTTTATGACTGTAACTAGGATTGTTTGCTGAAGTTAATATGCATAAATAACATTTCATACACATTTTTTTTGTAAATCTGTTCAACCCTGGGATAAATTCGGACAATACCACATTTATACAAAAGAAAATTGGGAAGCTAAATATATTGTAACTATGAAGAAAATGAAGCAATGAAAGCAATTAAATCAGGAAAAATCATTTTGAAAAGCAGAGGGATCTTCAGATACCGCAATCAACATTAGAGAATAGGATGAATCACAGAAACCCCAAAGTAATTGGAAGATCATCTGTCCTGGATGGTGAAGAGGAAGAAGTATTGGTACATGGTATCCTTAGAGCTGCTCCAGTGTATTGTAAAAGGGTACCTTGACAGAATGGGAAGAAAGGAGATATTAGTACCAGCACATGGTACGGTATTGAATGAACAAGGTCTTTTTGAAAAGGCGTGCTACTGTTACATCTCAGCTGAGAAATGAGTGCATTTGCATTCATTTATAACTTGTGGTTATGTTTGTTTACATACTTTGAAGGCTAACTAAGCTTAATTCTTTTGTTCACTAGCACGATTATCATTTAGAAATCCTGAACCCTTAGATGTTTACGATATTTGAGCTCCAATTAAGTATCATTTGCTTTCATATTAATTACAACTATAGCATTTTTGAGCATTGAACCTTCAGTACCTAGAATATCATATATAAATAATATAAAATTTAGCTTCAAATTTTAAATTTCACGTTTTGAAATTTGTTCACCACTCTGGTCTCTAGGTAGTGTGCTGCCTTGTCATGCAGCGGATCCAGATTCAATCTCTGGTTGGGACAAGTTTCCGGGGTGAGATTTTTTGGGGGTTTTCTTCGCCTGTAAGGCAAATATCAGGCCCAAATGGTCCCCGAACATCATCTGGCCATCATTACCATATTCACTTCATTAAATTAAGTTTAGGATTAAGGTCTCTCCTGGCGAATCATTACCATTATCATCACCCTTCATATAATTGGGGCAGTGTAATCCCATCTTCCAGGCTCCCCAACCTCAGAAATGGGTTACAAAATGCTAATGCCAGAAGAGAATACCATAAATGTCGAAATGACAATCTGGTGGCATTGAATACAAATAAAAATATATGAAATTTAACAGAATTTAAATAGAAAATTTTCTTGCTCTTGTACAATCCTTGCATACCTGAGGCAATGCCATCTGGCTGCTTCTTCTCAAGAACTCTTTAAATGGGATTTAACACTACTTTTGTAGTAATCAAATGGTAAAGAGAAAAATTTATGCCTGAACTGGGAATCGAACCCCGAACCTTAAGCTTTCTCTGCTGATGCTCTAACCATTGAGCTAATCCAGGTTTCCTTCCCATCCAAGCATAAATCCTTCCTTTACCTTACTGTCTTGGTCCCACATTCAAATGCTATGAATCATCATTCACAAATACACAATGAATGGCTTCTACCTGAAGAAGACATGAAGGGACTCCACATAGCTATAGCATTATTTATTAAATTAATATTAAGAAGCTAAAGCTGTTACTATGATTGAAATAAGTATATTAAAGTACACTACTAAATTATTATAATCAAATGGTAAACAGAAAAATTTATGCCTGAACCGGGAATCGAACCCCGAACCTTCAGCTTTCCGTGTCTTCTTCAGGTAGAAGCCATTCATTGTGTATTTGTGAATGATGATTCATAGCATTTGAATGTGGGACCAAGACAGTAAGGTAAAGGAAGGATTTATGCTTGGATGGGAAGGAAGCCTGGATTAGCTCAATGGTTAGAGCATCAGCATGGAAAGCTGAAGGTTCGGGGTTCGATTCCCGGTTCAGGCATAAATTTTTCTCTTTACCATTTGATTACAATAATTTAGTAGTGTACTTTAATATACTTATTTCAATCATAGTAACAGCTTTAGCTTCTTAATATTAATTTAATAAATAATGCTATAGCTATGTGGAGTCCCTTCATGTCTTCTTCAGGTAGAAGCCATTCATTGTGTATTTGTGAATGATGATTCATAGCATTTGAATGTGGGACCAAGACAGTAAGGTAAAGGAAGGATTTATGCTTGGATGGGAAGGAAGCCTGGATTGGCTCAATGGTTAGAGCATCAGCATGGAAAGCTGAAGGTTCGGGGTTCGATTCCCGTTCAGGCATAAATTTTTCTCTTTACCATTTGATTACAATAATTTAGTAGTGTACTTTAATATACTTATTTCAATCATAGTAACAGCTTTAGCTTCTTAATATTAATTTAATAAATAATGCTATAGCTATGTGGAGTCCCTTCATGTCTTCTTCAGGTAGAAGCCATTCATTGTGTATTTGTGAATGATGATTCATAGCATTTGAATGTGGGACCAAGACAGTAAGGTAAAGGAAGGATTTATGCTTGGATGGGAAGGAAGCCTGGATTAGCTCAATGGTTAGAGCATCAGCACGGAAAGCTGAAGGTTCGGGGTTCGATTCCCGGTTCAGGCATAAATTTTTCTCTTTACCATTTGATTACAATAATTTAGTAGTGTACTTTAATATACTTATTTCAATCATAGTAACAGCTTTAGCTTCTTAATATTAATTTAATAAATAATGCTATAGCTATGTGGAGTCCCTTCATGTCTTCTTCAGGTAGAAGCCATTCATTGTGTATTTGTGAATGATGATTCATAGCATTTGAATGTGGGACCAAGACAGTAAGGTAAAGGAAGGATTTATGCTTGGATGGGAAGGAAGCCTGGATTAGGCTCAATGGTTAGAGCATCAGCACGGAAAGCTGAAGGTTCGGGGTTCGATTCCCGGTTCAGGCATAAATTTTTCTCTTTACCATTTGATTACAATAATTTAGTAGTGTACTTTAATATACTTATTTCAATCATAGTAACAGCTTTAGCTTCTTAATATTAATTTAATAAATAATGCTATAGCTATGTGGAGTCCCTTCATGTCTTCTTCAGGTAGAAGCCATTCATTGTGTATTTGTGAATGATGATTCATAGCATTTGAATGTGGGACCAAGACAGTAAGGTAAAGGAAGGATTTATGCTTGGATGGGAAGGAAGCCTGGATAGGCTCAATGGTTAGAGCATCAGCACGGAAAGCTGAAGGTTCGGGGTTCGATTCCCGGTTCAGGCATAAATTTTTCTCTTTACCATTTGATTACAATAATTTAGTAGTGTACTTTAATATACTTATTTCAATCATAGTAACAGCTTTAGCTTCTTAATATTAATTTAATAAATAATGCTATAGCTATGTGGAGTCCCTTCATGTCTTCTTCAGGTAGAAGCCATTCATTGTGTATTTGTGAATGATGATTCATAGCATTTGAATGTGGGACCAAGACAGTAAGGTAAAGGAAGGATTTATGCTTGGATGGGAAGGAAGCCTGGATTAGCTCAATGGTTAGAGCATCAGCACGGAAAGCTGAAGGTTCGGGGTTCGATTCCCGGTTCAGGCATAAATTTTTCTCTTTACCATTTGATTACAATAATTTAGTAGTGTACTTTAATATACTTATTTCAATCATAGTAACAGCTTTAGCTTCTTAATATTAATTTAATAAATAATGCTATAGCTATGTGGAGTCCCTTCATGTCTTCTTCAGGTAGAAGCCATTCATTGTGTATTTGTGAATGATGATTCATAGCATTTGAATGTGGGACCAAGACAGTAAGGTAAAGGAAGGATTTATGCTTGGATGGGAAGGAAGCCTGGATTAGCTCAATGGTTAGAGCATCAGCACGGAAAGCTGAAGGTTCGGGGTTCGATTCCCGGTTCAGGCATAAATTTTTCTCTTTACCATTTGATTACAATAATTTAGTAGTGTACTTTAATATACTTATTTCAATCATAGTAACAGCTTTAGCTTCTTAATATTAATTTAATAAATAATGCTATAGCTATGTGGAGTCCCTTCATGTCTTCTTCAGGTAGAAGCCATTCATTGTGTATTTGTGAATGATGATTCATAGCATTTGAATGTGGGACCAAGACAGTAAGGTAAAGGAAGGATTTATGCTTGGATGGGAAGGAAGCCTGGATTAGCTCAATGGTTAGAGCATCAGCATGGAAAGCTGAAGGTTCGGGGTTCGATTCCCGGTTCAGGCATAAATTTTTCTCTTTACCATTTGATTAGAATAATTTAGTAGTGTACTTTAATATACTTATTTCAATCATAGTAACAGCTTTAGCTTCTTAATATTAATTTAATACTACTTTTGTAGCTAGTAAAGCTTCATTTGCTATGTTTTTATCACTTCTCACTGAATGACAAATTATATTTGAAGAGAACAATTTATGCCTAAACTGGGATTTGAACCCAAGTTCTCTGGTTCTCCATTGAGCTATTAGTCATCTCAATTTAAATGGAAATTTTTGTCTCTTAGCATGCCCGAGGCAATGAACTTTTGTTCCACATGGCATCTGCCTGCTATTTCTCAAGAAGATTTTAAATGGGATTTAAAACTATTTTTATAGCCAGTAAAGGTTTATTTTTTATGCTTTTACTTTAAATGTATCACTTTGCACCAAAGGACAAATTACATTTGAAGAGAAAAATCTATGCTTGAACTGCGATTTGAACCCAAGGTCTGTGGTTCTTCATACCAGCAGTTTAAACCACTTAGCTGTTAAGGTATCTCAGTTTAAACTGAAAAATTTTCTCTCTCTTATGAGTTATGTTCAATAATCATACCCTATGACAGTACAACTAGCATGTTCATATGAGAGTTTAAATATCCAACCCAGATACAAGATGTTTCTAGAGCAAGAGAAAATACTATCATCATCATCATAGTACATTCATGAATTTAGGCCATTTGTTGACCTGTTTCGGCCTCAAGAGAAACACCACCCAAAAGTCTTTTGAGCGGACGTCCTGGTCTTCTTCTTCCTGCAGGTTGATATCTTAACATTTGTTTGGGTATTCTGTGATCTTCCATTCGATGAACATGTTGCATCCATCTTGACTTCTAATCAGAAATTTTGTTTTCTAGTCTCAACATGAAAAAATCCAGAAGGAATTGAAAGAGAAAATACTAAATTTCGCAAACCAGAAATAATAATAGTCCCTGCAGAAAAATTATGATATGATCATTGTATTGAACTTTTATAGGAAAAAAATCACTATGAGGTTCAATTTAATCTTTATGATCATTGTACTTAAAATTAATACATGCAATAACAAACAAAAATAGTTATTTACTATGACTATTTAATGACCAATCACATTTCAATGAACTTTGTTTTACAACCTATGACAGTCATGTTTCACCTCGCTATTTATCAAATTCTGTTTGTCAAATTAAAGAAAGCTCCTCCTTTTTAATATTCTGAACAGATCAGAGCATTATTTTGCAGTAACCGACTCTCCAACAAATACGTTGAATATAGCAATAATGAACAGATTCCTTCAAACTACACATTTGATAATTGTGTGCTGAATAATTGTGTTTTTAAATAATGATTTTACTGAGTTGTTTCCTAAAAAAAATAATTAATAACCTCTAATGTTGGTTATAATATACAGTTTGATGTGTTTAATTTTCTCCACTAGGGTGCAATCTTACAATATTGCGATCTTAGTGTGTTATCGCTGATTGCAATCCAATTTGCAATAAATAATATTATCAAGTTGCGGTTCTGATTTGTTTTCAAACATCGCCGTTTACATTAAATATGCAAATATTTTAAAATACCGGTAACTATTTAAATAGTGATTTGTGAGTAAACTGCTTAATATTATTCGTTAAATGGTCCTAACAAATACCACTCTTGATTTCCAAATCCTCTAGATAAATTCACTCATCACTTTGTGACTCGTGAATTTATCAATAATTTGGAAATCGCTCCTGTCATTACTTGTGATAAAGGTATTTGTATTGAGCACTTATTATATTCATGGAATCTGGTGTACTATAATTTATTTGCAGGAGATGGTTGAGGAGGAGAGTTTGCAGTATGCAGATGTTATTCAGGAGGGTTTTATTGACAGTTACAACAATCTGACTCTTAAGTCTGTCATGATGCTCAAGTGGGTGATACATCATTGCACCAATGTCCGATACATTATGAAGACAGACGATGACATGTTTGTTAATGTTAATAATCTTGTGAGGTTGCTCAGGGTGCGCAACATGACAAATCTACTAGTCGGTGCTCTCATTTGTGGAGCACGCCCCATCGCTGATTCTCAGAACAAGTGGTAAGCATTAATCTCAATGCCCATATTTTTGCAAGAATGGAGCAATTGCACTAAATATAAGTTGTTGGAGTATTATTGTGACCATTTCTAGGTGTAATATTTAGCATGCCTGAATGGTATCCCAGGAATTCTTTTGGTATTGGATCTGGAATGGGGTCTATTTAGACGAATCTAAGAAAAATAAAACTAAAATTAAGGGACTTGTGTTAACCATGTGACTGCCTGTACCGTTAACTACTAGACACTTCAGTTAGGCTTGGTGCTTCAGAGCTGTTATGCCATGGGTTAAAGCAAGGAGATGCATAATCTCTTATACTATTCAATTTTCTACTATATGGAGTAGCATGCCATCAAAATCTTTGAAGGACAAAGATGATGTACAACTCATTGGTTATTAATCAGCTTTTGGTACACGCTAACGATGTAGTATCATTAGGCGAATATCAGGAAATACTAAATACCAACATACAATTGTATTAAATTACACTAAGAAATTGGGACTGGAAGTCAACATCAATGAAACTAAATATATGGTCATACGTAGAAATACATTATTAAATGGGAATGAGTACTTAACAACAAATGAGGTAAATTTTGAAGAAATGGTGGAATTCAACTCTCTAGGAACAATAATTACAAACAGGAATGAGGTGTAGAAAGAAAATAAACATAGGCTCAACTCTGGAAACAAAGTTCTAGGTCTTTTACAATTCCAACTACTTTTAAAAAATATTAAATTAAAAATACAGTATTACCTCGCTTTTACATTCCTGCATTTAACATTTTCCCATCTTTTACAACATTCTTTAAAGGCCCCTTCAGTTTCCCTATATTCACAATGTATTAAAATCCTTCATTTTACATTTATGCTATTTTATTTACCTGCTATTTATGTCACATCTTGTCAATCTCCATCATTAAAGATCAAATATATTAGATTTATTTGATTATTTCTCTTCTGTACAGTCGATATAGAGCAGAGCAAGTTTAATGAGCCAACGAAGCTGGATTCTGTACAATCGATAAAGTTTATTTAGCCAACGAAGCTGCCTCAGAATTGACAAACATTTCTGAAATTCAACCCACGTACTACTATGCCAAAACAAATATTTTTGAATCTATCAATAAATATTTATGGTGCTGCTTGCTGCATCTCTCCTTGTTATTAATTTTTGAAATTGAGAAAGTAAAAGAAAGAAATTTATTTTATTTTACAGCAGTTCAAAACACATATTGCATTAAATTATTATAGGAAAAATATCACTATGAGGTTTAATTTAAAATTAAATTCTCACCTCATATCCTGTCTTCTAAATAAATAGACAGGATGTAAGGTGTAAAGAATTTTATTAAAAAATAAACATTGCATTATTAAGCCAATATTATATAGTAAAACTTGCTTAAAGCAGAATCACATGGGACAAATTTTTTTTTCCGCATTTAAAAAAAGAACTGAAACTTATTATTATTAATAATCGTAGATTATAAGAGTACCGTATATGTCTTTTTATGTACCTTTGATTAATTGTAATTCTGCTGCCTTTTGAAAGTGAAGTATAATATGTGTGATCAACTTCGACGATAACACGCGAAAAAAACAGTCCCATTTCGTCAGCGTTAAAAATGTCTCTTAGGCGCATATCCTGAAATTAAAGTATGCAGTTTTGGTTTCCACTCACTAACTTCACTTTCGTTCACATTCTTTGATTCTCTGCAAATTTCATTCCACACTACATTGTGTCTTCTTTTAAAACTGTCCAACTAACCTGAAGATGCCTTGAAATAAATCCCTAGGGATTTAGCAACAGCTAGAGCTTGATATTGGAGCATTGGTCCAGAAATTTGGAGATTTATCTTCAATCACTTTCACTTTTTTGTTTAATGACAATGATACATATGTTTTAGCCATCTTTATTCTGTAAATTCAGAATGCTACCTGTGAAAGATCGGTCTTAGAACTTGAACTAATTAAAAATTTTACAGTGCAATGGTTCAAAGGGAACCAATACATATAACAGGAGGAGTTAGACAAGGTTGTCCACTATCAACCACTCTTTTTAACATTTATTTTGACGACATGATAAGTTCATGGAAGCAAATGACAACTGGGGGAAACAATGAAACTACTGTTTCCCAACATCCCTAGAGAAACCACTATTGAAATTTTGGAAAAATGGTTAAATAAAAACAAATTAGAAAAAGAACGTATAAAAGAATTTATAATTCTAACTAAATTGTATATTGAACAAATGTTTTTTTACATATAACGGAACGTTTTTCAAACGAAATTCTGGGCTTTCTATGGGAAATCCTCTTATCACCCTTTTTGGCCAATTTATTTATGGGAAGTTTTGAGCAGAAAATAACAAGTGGACATCCTTTGATTTTCAAATTTGGAGTAGATACATTGGCGATGTAATTGCTGTTGTGAATCACAAGAAAATAGAGGATGCTTTAAAGCTGTTGAACATTCAGAGTAGAACTATAAAATTTACCATGGAAACTGAAAATGAAAGACAAATCCCATTTTTAGATCTCACTTTAAGAAGAAACGAAGAAAACAAGATAGAATTTGGAATTTATATAAAGAATACACATATAGACAACTATATTAAAGCTTCAGGATTTAACCATTTTGCTCACAAAGAGGCAGTATTCAATAGTTTGACACACAGATTGGTAAATACACCTATGAGCAAAGAAAACTATGAAAAAGGACAACACATAATTAATGTTGCAATAGATAACGGTTATGAAGAAAATATGGTACACAAGAAAATAAATAAATTTAAAAGACAAAAATTAATTAATGAAAGCACACTTATAAAAGAAACAGAAAAAATAAAATTCAAGAAATTCACTTACGATCCATTGAAGCACCATACATTTCAAAAAGTTTAATATAAGATTAGCACCAAAGAATGAATACAGTCTTAATAGGTTAATTAAAACCAATGAAAATGAAAGAATTGAAAATGAAAATAAATCAGGAATTTATCTGATCAAATGCAGGGATTGTAACAAAGTTTAAATTGGAAAAATGAAAAGAAATTTGAAAACAAGGGTGAAAGAACATTTTAGAAACATCAAAAATGGAGAAGTGGAAAAGTCAGCAGTAGCTGCTCATGCTTGGTCCGAAAAACATTTAATTGAATCAAAAGCCAGTCTAATTAAACAAATAGACAAACAAAAGGAACTCATGTTTTGGGAAAAGATCCACATTCAGAAAAACAAAGGAAAACTTATGAACTTCGAAATTCCTGCAAATTTTGACCTGATCCAGAGGTTCATCGGTCCACCAACAGAGGGAAGAAGAAAAGTTTCTTCTGATCGACATAACATCAGTCGCCAAAAAGATGAGACCGTTATGGTCTCGAAATTGCGATCTACTTAGAAGATTTATATGAGGAGAGGTAAGAAACATTTAATTTCACCATAGGGTGATTTAGTTTAGTTAACTTTTATCAGGTTGTATCAGTTTAAGGCTTTTTATGATTTTTACATTTTCTTCTTAGAGACTTTACTTTTACCAATATCTGTTTATTATCAAATATATTAATTGATATAGAGCACCCCACGCTTTTGATGGTAAAATTATTTTCTATTTGTTGATAACTAGTTTTATTCTATATGTGTTGGAGATGATTTTTTTGTTGACCACTTTAATTTTATCCCAAGCGTGTTGGAAGGTAAAATTATTTTTCAATTTTTTAGTTTGGTTTTCTAATAAAGCGGTTGTTTTAGTTTTTTAAAACTATTATTTATTGATATGCTTTCACAGTCGTGATGTTTTTAGATTTCCTTTTCCTTATTTAATTTTATTTTCTCATCTTATTGGAGTTGATAATTAGTGCAATAAAAGGATTTTCTTGGAGATAAATTTATATTATAAGAAGTCAATAAAATAGCCAAATCACCAAATTAAAATGTAAAAGAGCCAGCCAACTAGTTTGAATTAGTCTTGAAAATGACAGCTCCACTATTGAAACTAGTTGGCTCTTTAAAATTTTTATTTGGTGATTTGAGTCTTTTATTGACTTCTTATAATATAATGTTGATAACTGTTTAGTAGTGGCCATCAAAAAGATGATCCTTGTTTCAGAAGAGTATTGATTTTATTCTTTGTAATAATATTTGTTATGATGAGAGTGCCAGTGGACTGTTAGTGAAAACCCCTTACAAAAACCATGAGAGTAAGGATTAATATAATATTTTTTCATGTTTAATTACATTTTCAAGTTTTTCTTTTTGAATATTAGAGTGCAAAAAACCCCTCAGGGGTCCTCATCTAGGGGATATGTGCCACTTACTTGTGTTTTGCACTCTTTTAACTTTACTATCTAACCTCTCTTGGTTAACTCTTGTTTTTCGATACCGATGCTATTAGGCCATCCGAGGGCTAGGGAGTCTTTCCTTTCTTCCATTTCTTCTTTCCTTTATTTTCTTTTCTTCTCCAGAAAAGCCTGACCAGTGGCTATAAGATGGCAGCCCCATCACTGGTCTTGCCTTCCTTTGGCCAGCAACCAATCGAAGGGACTATTATTATGCTTTCAAGTCTTACATGAAAATTTCCCTCAAACGCTGGAGGGAAAATTTTTTATAGGATCGTAACAGGCCTTGGCCTAATACTTGGAAGGAAGAAGAAGAAGAGTGCAAAAAAAAGTGAATTCACCATCACCAACTGCTTGACATTAAGATATGAACCAATAATCATTTTTCATCTTTTAACAACCCTCTTGACTTGCTGTAATAAAATTACAATAGGAAGTAATGTTATGAGGTTCTTAATAAATAATGTGAGTCAGTTTTGATCTTACCTCATAGAAGTTGAGTTCTTTAGGACATGTTTTAAAACAAAGTTGTGTTTATTAAGCACATTTATAGCAGATGATTTTCGACATGGTTTCTGTACTTAACTGCGCTTTATAAGTGGAGAGATGTCTGGATTTATGAAGAATTTTATAATCTGTCGATTGTGGAATGTTGAGTTGAAGACTAGCAATACAAATTGATTTCCTCGGGCTTCTTGCAAATGCCACATGCACCTTTTCAACATGTTTATTCAAAATGGAAGGTCTTCACCAGCCCTTGTTCTTTAAAACACTTCATATCTCTTTAAGTTTATTCATCCATTGGTGTATATATTCCTTCATTGTTGGAGGTTCTCGTTGGTACACTGTTTTGAATTTTCGCTCATACATATTTGAACTCTGCTAGCCACAAACAACACACAACTTTTATATTTTATAGAGACATGAAGTTGTATACATAATTTGTGAACACAGTGTAATTTAGAGACACTGAAATAGAAACAATTTTTTTGTTTTAATTCATGTCCGTCTTTAAAATAAATTACAAAGAGATGGAGTGTGATCTGATTTTTATTCCAGTGAACTCATCCAGATATAATTTTCGAAAAAGTCACAAATTACAATGCTTTCTCCGTCCTGGAGATCTTCTTTCTTTTTGCAACTTGCTGCTGAGCATTAAATGCATGAGATGCTAGGGTTTCTAACTTGCTTGTAAAAAAGATATTCTACTGAAAACTGCAAATTTTAAAATTAGCTTGTTCAATAGTTATCCATTGTTTGTAATTGACTGCATTTATCATTTCTGTTTCAAATACTTTGTTGTAAGTATGAGTATTTGTACACTTTCTGAAGTAACAATCAGGGGAAGCAGAGTTACTTAGAATCTGTCAGATCAAGTCTTTAGAATATCTTGGTTACATTCTAGATTGACTCAATTTTCCACCATCAATATTAACAACTTTTGACCAGCCTCATGGGCTAGTGATCAGCATTTCTGACTACTGTTCATGAGGTTCCGGGTTAGATTCCTGAACAAACCATAGGAATTTTTCCTTAAAGGGAATTATTCACGTGGTTGCTCATGGTCTAGAATTTAGGTTAAGAACTCTCCTGGTGCTTCATTATCATTTATCACCCATCACTTCATCGGAGTAATGTAACTCCGCCTTCTAGGTGCCCCAACCTCAGAAGTAGGTTACAATTAAGCCAATGCCAGGAGAGAACACCAGAAATGTTGAAATGACAACCTGGGGTATTGAATAAAAATATATATATATATATATATATATATATATATATTTTAACAACTTTACATTTTCATGATGAGCACACACATAAATTGAATGAGTACCATTGACTCCAGGAAGCACACATTATTTTGGTCTTAGTTACACAAATCTTGATAAAGTTATTTGTATATCTATTCATCATTTCCTCAGTTTTATTTCTAATCCATTGTACATTTCATGTTCCTAGAAACATGTTCCTTTTTCTTAGCTTCTTTTGTCTCCATCTAGAGGATATGTGAATGGCAATGATAAGGTGCCCAAACTGAGCAAAACATTGTTTCCACTTACTTGTGTTTTGCTCCTTACTTTTATCTTTTCTGTATATAGCCTCTCTTGGCTAATTTCTTGTTTTATTGACTCTGATGGTATTAGAGCATTCGAGGCCTAGGAGATCTCTTCTTACTTTCTATTGATCTGTATAATTCTTACAACCTCGTGGGCATTCACCTTGATGGGTGAGAACGGTTAACCTTGTTATTGACATATTAGATAAACAAGGAATTAAAAAATGCCCTCATAAGCTGCATGTACATCAATACAGCCCCATTGCAACATATACACAATATGGATATTTCTAATGCGAAATAAGCATAAGTATGCATTGGATTCGTGTCATCAGCTACAGCTGGATTCATGTAATGAAGAATGAAAGAATGAATTAGCTTCTTTTGTAGTTTATTAAATCAGTCTGGCATTTCATTCTTGGGATTTTTAGCATTGTACATTTTTTCAAACGAACCTGGAGGACCAGGGGATTTTTAAATCAATATTCTCTTCCTTTAGCTCTTGACAAACCAATGCATAACTGCAAGGCAGTAGAACCTGTAACTCTAGGCAGGGGCCGTCGGAGGGTACTATCAGCTGGGTGTACTGAACCCTAGTTTTTTTAATGAGTTTATTACTCTTTCCGTCACCCGTTTCCAACCTGGCTTGGGTGAGACTTTGGTACCAACCTTATTAAAAATATATCTATAGTAGAAAAACAAATGATTCACCTATGGGAATAAAGGTAGAAGAAGATAGTTTATTTGTTGCTATTTAGTGATCAGTAGAGTGAGAAATTATATGAAGAAAATTATACCAAAATATGAAATCATAACAACAAAATATGAAAATTAGGGCACAAAAATATAATGAAGCTACTATTTTCTTAATCTTTTTTTATATATGTTTATATACAGGTCCTGTGTAATTTATATATGTATGTACCAGCATATAAATGAGACAAGCAGACTTTTTATAGCTCATGAAATAAAGATTTTCACTGTATTTATCATTTTAATTAATTCTGACCAAATAGAAAATATCATGTTCATGATTTGAGGCAATATTATTGACTACGTTGTAGCATAGTTGTTTGAGGAATCATGCTACAAGCTGGAACGTCCTGGTTTCGAGTCTTGATGGTGTTAGGAATTTTAGCTGGATGAAACCTTCTGCCGGCATCTTGACCCTAGGGTTGACTCAGCTCCTAATGGAAATGAGTACCAGACACTTGTTCTGGAGGCAAAGGCTGACATCCCGGCTGACATATTTTGGTCATATCTATAAATATGGGAACCTTAACATCCCACTATCCCAATGACACTTCACCTAAATAAATCAATACTTTGAGAACTACAGTCACCTCAAAAATGTTTTTAACAAATTCCTAGAACTTTTATTAAAAAAATATGAAAGTTGAAAAATATGAAGGAATATGAAATTTTCACTAAAATGTGAACATTTTGCGAAAATATTATATTATAACCTTTATAGGGCAGATTATAAGGTAGCGAGAAAGAGCATAAAAAGGCAATGGTTTTAATGTAATAGAATCTAAGCTGTCACCAGTCTGCTGTAGAAGACGTTTATTTGTTATCAAGGATAGTGCGGTTTCAAGGACTTCTTCTATTTATAGTTAGGTATGTCTGTTCCGTTATAAATTCCACACAGAACCCAGCGATACCAACTTTATTTAACAAATATATATTATAAAACTTTGTAGTAAAGAAATCATATACAAAAATACACATATATATAGATCTAGACACAATATCAATCTTAATTTTATAACGCCAATTTACCTATGCAGTTACGTTAAATAATGAGAGAACTCAGAAGTTATGACGTATGTCGTCGTAAAGGTTGAAGTCCTTCCTTCGACTTTATTGTTAAAGATCCAATCCTATTTATTCAACTTAAAGTTTTCACTAAAATATCAATAATATCTCAATTTATTCAAGCTAATTCAAAGTGAATTTATTCAAGTTATATATTGTTAAATCTTAATTTATTCAAGTTAATTCAAAGTGAATTTATTCAAGTTATATATTGTTAAAGTCGTAATTTATTCAAATATTTGAAAGTTAATTATTCAACAAAGTTAATTATTCAACCTGGAACTTTAATTAAATTGTAAATATACTCACACACTCCGAGATTCGAAATCATGTCCGTCCTAGATCGTTCCAAAAGCTGCCCTCAGTCTAACTTTTAGTCTCAAAATCGCGAGTATATATTCCGTCATTTTTCCCCTTCCAGCTAGAGCCCGTGGCAGTCATAGCAATTATTTCTTAATATGGGGTAATAATTTGGTTTTGTCAGGTGTAGATTATATAAGTTGTTTGTTTCCTTATATAATGTGTTATTCAAAAGGTGCCATATTTCTGGTATTTTCGTAACTGTGTCCTAATAGCTTGAAAAATATGTTTTTCCCAAGACCTGAGCTGTTGGGTTGTGACATGCAACTTCCAGATCTTTTAATATTTCGTTAATTTTTTCCGTCTTTTTTTTATCTCTTAAAGCCCTTTCCTAACTTCGATTATGGTTTTTATTAGAGTTTCCAACGTTGATTATTTTTCCTCTACCGTCCGGTATAAGCCTAAATATATATCGCCTCTGCTTCCATCTTTTTTCCATTATTTTTATGATATCTGCACTTAGGCCCTGTTGTATTTATAATATATTATGAAATATTTTTTGGTCTTATTTGATTCTACACTCATAAAATGTAAAGGAACTTTGCATCAATGCTCTCACTTAATAGTTTAATTATGCTTGAAATTTTATGTAATTCCTCACTCTAGTGATCAGCTACTTATGGCAGAAGTTTGCATAGATTTAGAATACATGACAGGAAAATTGAGAGAGTAGTATGAAAAATGGGGATTAAAGATAAATTTGGACAAAACAAAGTATATGCTAATAGGACATAGATCAAAGAATTAGGTTTTAGAAGATGGACATGGAAAAATGAGAGTATATGTATATTTGGGGACAAAAATTAGTGCAGATGGAAATCATGATGCTGAAAATAATGAGAGGATAAATAAGGGTAAGTCTGTAATATCAAAATGAAATGGTGTTTTATGAGATCAGAATGTAAGTTTTAAAATAAAAACAAACATTTTTAATACAATGTTAAGGAGTACAATGATACACAGTGCAAAAACAATGGGAATTAAAATCTACAACAATAATGTAAATTAAATTCTGCAGAAATAGTTTTTTGGAGGTGTTCAGCTGGAATTTCTAGAAGAGACAAAATAAACAATGTAATTAAACAAAAGATGAATATTCAGACTTCAATTGTGGATTTCATAAAAAAACAAACAAAATGGTATGTGTAAAAAGAATGGCAGAAGATAAATTCGCAAGAAGAATGCTAGAATGGATACCACTTGGTAGAAGGAGAAGGGAATAGTAAAAAATAATGTGGATTAATGGTGTTTTGAGCATTGGAAAAACAGAGAGATGCGGAGGAGAATGACAGTAGATTAATTGGGCACAGGAAGATGATGTGAAACCTGCTAAATAAATAAATAAATATATATATTTGTTTATCTGGTTATTCAATCTTAAAAGCCCAAAATGTTTGTTTTTAATTTGATAATTTATATTTCTGTACTTTGTGGCTTTTTATTTAAGAGAAACAATTTTCTTCTTTTCTATCATCATTTTACTTATATTGTCGTTAATGTAATGGTCAATTTTTTTTTCTGGTGTTGGGAGAATTATTCCCCTCTCTATAGCTAATTTTTTATAACATTAATCATGTTTTTAGATATTGTTTAGTTCTTTCTTCACTCACCTCATACTTCTTAACTTCGGTCAGCCATCAGATGGCACGGAGGTCAGTCTGCAGGATAGGAGGCTGTTGGACATCAGTTGTGAACATAATATAGCATTCAGAATGTCAGAAATGAAGTGAAGAAACTCGAGTTTGCTTGGGAGTTAAGAAGTGTGAGGTGAGTGAAGAAAGAACTAAACAATATTAAAATAAACCTGATAGTGTTATTTCCTACCGACATAACTTAATGTGTTTAGATGTTTCAAAGCTTTCCTTATTTTATTGTACAGCCAATCTTAAAATATAAATTTTAAGTTTTCCATCAGTAGCGTTCCTTGCTAATTATGTCACTTACTCTTCACATCTTGTGTTGTTTCTACTTCCTTCCCTTCAGTGTGAAAATATTTTCAGAAATTTCTGTTGGGGATTCTTCATCTGTGATAATTTTTTCAAACTTTCTTTCAACTTAACAATGTCCATCACTGATATTTCTGAATTAATTGACACACTATATTTATCAGTTTCCAAATTACCTGTTTTTTCCTTTAGTGTTCTGGCTAATAAGCCATTAACACTGCTGGTTGAAACGGCACTTGGTTCACCAGCATTTGACATTAACAAAATTTCATGACAAATTTCACAAATCCTAAGATTGTATGTTCAATTTTTTAAAAGTTTTTGGAAGTCATGTGTGTTTTAATTTCAGAATAATCAGAATTAGCACCAACAAAAAATATGTTTCTTCTTTTTACCCTTAGAAAGCATACAAGAAATTTCAAAGATTTCTGAAAATGTGAGGTCAAAAAAGTGTTTGGTCTTAATGTGGAAAGACTCATGTGATTTTGGTTAATTGAC
Organism: Diploptera punctata; assembly: GCA_030220185.1. Lineage (NCBI taxonomy): Eukaryota > Metazoa > Arthropoda > Insecta > Blattodea > Blaberidae > Diploptera > Diploptera punctata. Next base: position 1,127,269 of record JASPKZ010000815.1, on the reverse strand, counting down.
ATATAAGATCATTGGCATTTGGATAATCAGCAAAGCATTCTCTGATTTCTAAATCTGAATATCTATTGAAAATGCTTAATTTAATATTTCATCTGATTGCTTGTTATGTGTTGTTATAATTAAAATATTCGCTACAGATTGTGGAGGATTTGTGTGTGTTTGCAGGTATGCTCCACGCTATATGTATGCTGGGAGAGTATATCCTAACTATTTGTCAGGTACAGGCTATGTAATGTCACGAGACATAGTGCCTCGCTTGTTTAAAGCTGCTCTAAAGACTCCACTCTTCCACCTGGAAGACGTTTATCTGACAGGTATGTGTGCTCATGCAGCAGGCATCAGGCCCAGATATCACCCAGCCTTCTCATACACCAAGCGAAAACTGGATCCTTGTCTTTATAAAGACAAGACATTTATAACCAGCCATCATGTTAACAGTTCTGAACTGCGTAAGGTGAGTGTTATGTTACTTCTATAAATTAGAATTAATACTACCGAGGAATTAACACATCTTTTTGACTTCTGAGAGAGTAGCATTTAAGAATTATTTATTGTGGGTCTGTGTTGTCATAGTAAACAACAGCCAATCACTGCATTACCATTCTTTAACCTCCTGCGCACTAACTCTCCTGCAAAATATTATTAAATGTTTCAAGTTCTCCAAAATACATGCACATGTGTTTGGTTCTGATTTGTTCATTGTGTTTGGTTTTAATAATTTTTGTTTAATTATATCAATTTTTACTATCAATGTCTACATTACAAATTCTGGTGTGCTGCTATTTCCCCCATCAGCACTGTCATCACTACATGTGTAAGCGGCAAAATTGTTTTCACCTCCTCTAGTCTAGTTGTAAGGTCCAAAGATTTATTAATTCCATTGTACATTTCAATTAAATGTTACCATGGTCCTTAATGAGCAAATGGAATGAAGTTGACATTTTTCCATCATTATTAGTTTGTTTATTATGTAGTGAAACATAAAAAAGAAGACACATTCACTTTTTATATTATCCTGGATAAAGCACATTTTATTCTGATAGCTGCAAATATAAAATGTATATAGCGCTAAATTCCTGTGATAAACTTTTCTTGTGTAATTTCAATTTATTTTAACAATATTTAGTCCAAATTTATGATTCTAGTATCTTGACATTTCTAATTTTGTAATTTCATTCAAAATATGAGTTGCTTGTAGATACTTCCTCATCCTATTGATACTAACAAACAAAATTAATATTACATCTCATATATATATATATATAAATAAGGGAAGCTAAAATGGGGTTGCCTTGACTAAATCTTCTGCATTGTTTAATTCTTTTTTTCTCTCTCTCTGAAAGTCCTGAGAGTCAAGGGTACAAACCCAGCCAGGGTCAGTGGATTTTTAGGATGGAAAAATCCAATAGACATGTCCTCCGGGATGGACTTCAAACTGTGGATCCCAAGTCTGAAGATTTTCAGGTTTGTAAAAGAACATCAAGCCTAAATTAGCGCCTCTGAGAAAAATTTAACTGACCATCCCCGTCCAATAATACCTTAGTTGCCTACTAGATGTTCTTTAAGGCAATATGCTGACCAAATGTAGGTTCTTCCAAAAAGTCATAAAATTAGCAATAAAATGAGACCTATAATCAATAACATTGGTTTGCCATGCTATTATTTATCTAAATGGCTAGTACAAAAATTTAACGAGTTTCCCAAATCCAACAATAAAAGTATTGAGAATTCTTTGGAATTAGTTGATAAATTGAAAAATGTAAGTCTAGGACACAATGACATATTTGTCTCATTTGATGTAATTTCCTTATTTCCGAGCATTCCTGTTACGTGTGGACAGTTAAGCCCAGCCGTAACGTAGCGTAAAAAGATTCTTTATGTTTTAAGAGATCTTTGGCCCGAGCGGTTGGCCTTGGTTTTGGGTGGGAGAACTTCACATATAAACATATTGAACCAAAAATTAACACTATTTATTTAAATAGAACAAAACATAAAGAAATATTAGAACCAAGAACATATAAAACAACTTATTAAAACCAGCTAAAATCGCCATATTGAAAAGCGCCGAAAAGTCTAAAAACTTGATAAAACTCAGAGAGAGAAAACAATCTAAAACAATCAACTTTGGTCATTATTCTAAGTTATTTGACCCTTAGGTCTTCTTAATATCATGCATTCTCAACAAATATAATTATTCTAAGTTCTCTGGACCATTTGGTCCTTTAATTAAATTTATGCTTAAAAAATGACCATTTAAAAAACCATGAACTTTTTAGAGAGATAATAGTAAAAAGATTCATATTACCCATGTAGAGCTGCCTCTTCCCAGGGGGACCGAACCCTTCGGTCCCCCACACCGTTCTGAATTCGTTAGAATAAATCGTGAATATTTATATGATACATTTTAAGTTTCAAATCGGGGGAAACTCGGGTGGAAAGTTAGTTTTTCCCTTCAATACATGTGGGGTTTTTTTCATAGGTTTTCACTTACAACTTTCACATGATCTAGTTCAAAACCTTCATCTATGTCAAAATGGAAAACTCTGTTCCACTTTCACTTCTTGCAGCTCTATCTAATGTGGTGATCTCTGATCTTTCTGACTAAATAATGTTGATATGACTTTACATCCTGGAATGTTGTGACGTGGTTTTGATCCAGGATATAAAACATTATAGATTTTTACTCGCTTTTTTATATTTAAAAGGTCCTTTGAGTATGACTAATTTGTATTTCAATGCGTTTATTTATTTCCTATCTTCTGATATAATAAACAAGTATATATGTATATCCTTTATCGGTTTTTTATAGTATTTTATTATTATGGCAGTTAGGCCCTAGTGTAGGCGTAACAATTCCAGTTGAAAAAATGTTAATTTTTTGAGAAAATTGTCGAGTTCTCCAAATATCAAAAATGAAATAATAGAAGAATATATAAGCCTTACAAAACTTTGTGTCAATAATTCTTATTTTACTTGCAATGGAAAATTTTACAAACAGGTTGTGGGATTGTCAATGGGCAATCTACTTTCACCATTTTTGGCGGATTTGTTTATGGGTTACCTGGAGTATCAAATTACTAAAGCATACCCATGGATGTTTAAGATATGGTATAGATATGTTGATATTTTTTCAATAATAAATTCTAAATATATTGAAGATGCTCTAAAATTATTGAACCTTCAGGATGAATCAGTGAAGTTTACTATAGAATTGGAAAAAGAAAATAACATTCCATTCTTGGATTTATATTTAATCAGGAATGATCAGACACAAAAAATTGAATTTGATATACAGAGTATAAATGAATTATACCGCATAAATTTAATTACATATAGAGGGGTATTATATAAGCATTTTGAGATAATTAACTAATGGTCTACGAATAAAAATGTCCAAATTATGATTCAATTTATAAAATGGTTGGCACGCCACTGATTATTTCAAATTGAAATGGAAATAATATGATACAGAGACTGTACCTTGCAACAAGCATGCACCTTTAGCTCAGTGGTTATAGCAGTCTAATTCCGATGCAAACGTAAGATTTATGCATCACATTCAAAACTCCGTACAGTACGTGTCCAATTTTTTGTTGTTCTTCCTTTATTAAGTACGTACTGTAAATTAGTTGCGTGCGTAGATTTACTTCTGGCTTAATTGTTTATTCATTATTTTACAGAATACGGTAATGGAATGTCAGCACAGTACACGAGTTACAAAACTATCTGTGTACGTATTGTATAGACAATTGTTTGAAAGGTTGTAATAATAATAGGATTACTGTAGAGAGCAATAGCTTTCGCAAATAAAATGTGTAATTGTACTTATGTACTTGGATAAATTATAGTGCAGTGATTAATAACTTGAAGAGGTATAGTGTATGTACACATGGCATACATAATGTTCATAAGCATTAAATTAATCGTGATTATTTCATACCTCATACTTCTATATTTCTTTAAATACAGCACTGCAGTATCGGCAATGGTGGACATCATCAGCTGATGATGGTGATAAGAAATTGCCGATACTGCAGTGCTGTATTTAAAGAAATATAGAAGTATGAGGTATGAAATAATCACGATTAATTTAATGCTTATGAATTTGAACCTCATAATGTTAAAAATTCCCAAATTTAATATATAAATACATAATGTTATTAGGAAATAAAAGCAATGCATTTGAGTAAACCAGAAAAGAAAGTAAAGCACCTGCAGACTCATTAAAGAAATTGTTCAAATTAGCGACTTCTATTCTCACAACACAGATGACATCGGCGACGAAAGGATTCTCGTAGCCCATTCAAGATACCAGGTGTCTCACAGATCACATCACATGCTGCGATTATCCGTGCAACTAACAGTTCATCTTTATCAACAGGGGTCGCATACACCAGTGTTTTCAGGTGTTCCCACAAAAAAATAATAAAGTGGACTGAGATCTGGAGAGTGAGGAGGCCACGATACGCTTCATCCAAATGATTTTGCATGTTCCGGCAGAAATGGGGAGGAGCTCCATCGTGCTGAAACCACATGTTAATCCTGATATGGAGAGGAACTTCTTCTAGTAATGTAGGTAGGACGTGCTCTAAAAATGTCTTATAAATGACACCATTTAATTTCTGGGGAAGAAGGTAAGGGCCAATGATGTGGTCAAAACTTATGCCTACCATATGTTCACCAAAAACCTCTACTTGTGACTCCTCTGGAAGATGGCATGAGGATTTTCATAATCCCGCACATGACTGTTCTTAGAGTTCAAAACCGGCCCATCCGTATTAAATACTGCCTCATCAATGAATAATACTGAGGAAAAGAATTGCGGTGGCTGCAACAAAGCCCAATTACAAAATTGGGCCCGTTGAGCGAAGTCCAGTGGCTCTAAGACTTGTACTTTTTGCAGATGAGAGGGATAGAGCTGGTCTTCATGCAGGACTTCCCATACACTTTGATGGTTTGTATCCATTACACGTCCGATAGCACAAGTACTAGTAGAAGGTTCCTCTTTCACTCTGTGAAGAACATTTTCTTCAAAATCTGCAGTGCGGCATGTACGTCTTGCACCAACGTCTATTCTGTTTACCTTCAACATCCCATGCTTCTGCAAACGCCTATCAACACACTCGAAGGTTGTTCAGTGAGGATGGCGTCTATCCGGATACCGCTCCATGTACATGGAGGCAGCTCTTACACCATTACCTTGTGATTTGTGATTATTATTTTTTATGTTTATTAGTCTGATTTTTGTTTGCTATTGTAATTTTTATGCAATTTTGTAAAAAATATTTTAGTTTGTATCAAATGAACTTAAAATAAATTTTAGCATTTTAAGTACCTTCGAAGTAATGACTTAATGTTAAAAAGCAAATTTAATACCTCATTATCTAAACCTATATACATTTTTAAAATCACTAATTAAAAGATGAGCTCTACAGATTTGTTATTATATATAAATTCCAGCTATTTTTAATAAATTCTCAAAACCTCAAAAAGTGCCAAATTGTCATTCCATTCAATGGCAGAGTATAACATTATTGTTATTAAAAATATATATAAAATTAATTTCTTAAAGTCCAATCATAGATTTATAGCAGATCTATGTGACATTTAAAAGGTAGAGCCAATAAATTAAACATGACTGCATTTAATGCATTCAGTATTTTATTGGACATTGCAAATGAACAAAGTACAATTCATTTGATAAAGCACTATTTATTCATGTTCATATTTATTATATTAGAACAGAAAATATGATGATTGCTACTGGGTTAAAATTGATTAATTGAACTTTTATAGGAATTAATCACTATTAGGTTTAATTTATGAACCAAATGTTTCCTACCTCTCCTTATATAAATCTTCTAAGTGGATCGCGATTTTGAGACCATAACAGTCTTATCTTCAATACAATCTTGATGACTGATGTTATGACATTGATTAAATACCAGTACCAAAGTTATGGTTATTTATCAGCAATTGAAGAATCTGCAGAAGCTATAGAAGGACTATTATCAAGAGTTTTGACTCAAAGTTTTAGCATCAACTTCAGTAATTTCACATAAATAGAAAATAAATCCAAAAGTAATGTACTAAACAATTTGTGTCAAAAAATAATACACTAAAATATTTAGATATGCCTTAAAACTAAATGCAAGTAATATCTTGCATACAATCTTCTCGAAAGCTCAATTCGATGTGAAAGCATGCATTTAATCATGTACACCACTGAGCTAAAGCAATGGCTGCCATTGATTCTGGTGGCAATGGACATAGTAACATGACCAGCGCCATACCATCATCTGATGTGATAGATCCCACACTCTTCATTTTTCTAAAAGAATGCGGACTTTGATAGTTTGCTGTATGTCCAAAACCGTCCATTGTTCAAGAAGCATAATGCAAAAGGTCCCATACTCTTCTTTATGTGAACATACGAGTTTTATTAAGTTATGTAGATAGGAAATAACACTATGAGGTTTTTTAATATTGTTTATTTTTAATATTTCACTCACCTCATACTTCATAATTCATAGCAGACCCTGGGTTTCTTCACATCTTTTGTGACATTCTCAATGCTGCGTCACGTTCAGTTGTGAACGTGATGCAGCATTGAGAATGTCACAAAAGATATGAAGAAACCCAGGGTCTGCTATGAATTATGAAGTATGAGGTGAGTGAAATATTAAAAATAAACAATACGAGTTTTAGCTGTACATCCAAAAACCATCCTTATGTGAACATACGAGTTTTAGCTGTACATCAAAAAACCATCCAATATGAAAGGAGCATAAGGGTTATTTTTTGTTGAAATTATATGAGGCAATAATGAACTACTGTCCAAATGGTCACTTGGTCGACCTATGAAAAGATGGCACGAAAACCGCTTTCTCAAGCTGTAACAGTTCTTCTAGGACTAATAGCTGGCAGGATGATGATGATATAATGAAGCTGGAGTCATAAAAATTTGAATCAAAGTTGAATTTATTTCTCCTATATTGAGTATTATGAAAACATGGCTTATTGAGAGTTTAGGTAGTAATTCATAGTAAAAATTTATGTTGGGCTTGTTTATCCATTCTTGTTATCATAAAATGAGATGGTATCGTATTGTAGTATGAATTTGGATAATGGTAAGTCTATATGTAGTACAGGTAGAATGGGGTTTGTTGAAACTTCTTTTGTTATAGTATCAGATATTTTGTTTCCTAAAATATTTTTGTGAGCTGGTATCCATCGATGTGTTTATTTACTTTATGAAATAAAAATTGAATATTTGCTATATACTAATTTTCTGTGATATTTTTATTTTTGAGAGCTTGTATAGCACTGTGTGTCAGTGCATATAGCAGCATAATCTATCTTATTATTAATAATTTGTATTAGAGCTTACCTTCTGTATAGCAATTGTTTCGGCCATAAATATACAATTTTCTGCAGGGAGTTCAATTTTTTTGCAGTTTTTAAATATGTTATTGTTGTTTTTCAATGGCTTGCATTTGATCCTTTAACCCATTATGCTTCTTGCCTCCCAGATCTGCATATTGCTGCTGCCAAATAATTTGTTTTTTGATCCATCTGTATGCATAAAGGTTGTATTTTGATTTCTGTTTTGTATTGGCAATTGAAGGGTTTGGGTGAAAAACCAGGTAGATCCATTTTAATACTTTCTGACAAAAATAAACTGTTTAAAGAAGATGAATTATGTTTTCTGTAAAGTTTAATTTTCTCAATTTCCATGTTTTGTGACGGTTTGAACTTTACAGAAAGCATATTTCATCTTTAAAATAGTTTTTTTTATTTATGTCATGAAGTATTTAAATGGATCTACCTGATTTTCCCCAAACCTTTCAGTTGGCCATGTATTTGTTGTTTGATATTCTTGAGTAATGTAAAAGTGTCAGTTCTTGGAATACAGTAATATTCAATATTGTATGAAATGTATAAGCTGTAGGAAAGGCAGATTAATGTGACTTGTTACGAAGGGATTTATATGTAATTAATAAAGAAGTTTATAGTTGGTTTCTGATTATTTTATGAGGATTATATATCTCTTATAGTAATTGTATTTCGGTAGCAGTGGGTGGTACATAATTTGTAAAGCTTTAGTTGAATATTTTGCTTTAATTATGTGATTTCTACAAATTATAGAAGTGATTCACATTCCTTTCTGAATACTTTCTATGCACAGAATAATCACACACTACTTTCTAAAAAAAGCATGCATAAAATGTTTAGAATAATATAATTGGATGATGTTACGCATCAACAGGCTAACTGCTATTTAAAAAAAATATTATGCCATCTGTTGCACTGCCAAATCTTTAAATATAGCCGTATTATTAAAGAAACATATAAATACAATCAGTCTTATCAAAGATTCTATTAAATTATTTTCAGTCCGATCATCTTACCTCAATATTAGTGTTGATTTGTTCTTGAATATGTTTGAAAACAATTCTAATCTCAGCTTGTCTAGACTGGTTAGATGTATGTTTGCACACCCTGGATGTCGATATCAACTCCATCCTGTGGTTGGCCAAAGAACCTCCAAACAAGGTCACACTTGGTCGGATTTAAAAATTCATAACCATGTTTTTGTTCTTCTGAATATAGATTTTTTCCCAAATAGTCAGCTCTTTTTACACACTTTATATTAGCTTGACCTGTATCTATCTATCTATGTATCTAACGGAATCTTTCAACTCGATTTTCACCCACTTAAAATCATTGGATCGACTTGAAACTTTGTATACTTGTAAAGGACCTGTGACAATACAATAATTTCATATTTTGTTTCTAAAATCCTGGCCAGAATCATCAGAAAATAAAAAAAAAGTGTCTTTGTATCTATGTAACAGAATTTTTTAACATGATTTTTGCCCACTTAGAAACATTGACTCAACTTGAAACTTTGTATACTTGTAAAGGACCTGTGACAATACAATAATTTCATATTTTGTTTCTAAAATCCTGGCCAGAATCATCAGAAAATCAAAAAAAGTGTCTTTGGTTCTATGTAATGGAATCTTTCACTTAAAATCATTGGATCGACTTGAAACTTTGTATACTTGTAAAGGACCTGTGACAATACAATAATTTCATATTTTGTTTCTAAAATCCTGGCCAGAATCATCAGAAAATAAAAAAAAGTGTCTTTGTATCTATGTAACAGAGTTTTTGAACACTATTTTCACCCACTTAGAAACATTGACTCGACTTGAAACTTTGTATACTAGTAAAGGACCCGTGACAATACAATAATTTCATATTTTGTTTCTAAAATCCTGGCCAGAATCATCAGAAAAAAAAAATGTGTGTGTATCTATGTAACAGAATTTTTGAACACGATTTTCACCCATTTAGAAACATTGACTCGACTCGAAACTTTGCATACTTATAAAGGACCCGTGACAATACAATAATTTTATATTTATTTTCTAACATCCTGGCCAGAATTGTCAGAAAATAAAAAAAAGTGTCTTTGTATCTATGTAACAGAATCTTTGAAAACGATTTTCACCTGCTTAGAAACATTGGATCGACTTGAAACTTTGTTTACTTGTAAAGGACCTGTCACAATACAATATTTCCATATTTGTTTCTAAAATCCTGGCCAGAATCATCAGAAAATCAAAAAAGTGTCTTTGGATCCATGTAACAGAATCTTTGAACACGATTTTCACCCACTTAGAAACATCGAATCGATTTGAAACTTTGTATACTTGTAAAGAACCCGTGGCAATACAATAATTTGATATTTTGTTTCTAAAATCCTGGTCAGAATCATCAGAAAATCAAAAAATGAAAACTGGTATAATAGGTTGCGGACTTGTCAACTTTTTAGTCAATCGTTGTAAGAGCTCAGTTGGTAGAGCAGTGAATTCTAGTGGTATATAATTTCAGTAATCCATAGGTCGCTGGTTCAAATCTGGCTGGGAGGATTTTTTTAGAAGAGTATTACTTTTAGCTCATACTATAATAGTATTGAATTTAAAGATATATACATTTTTATCTTATTCTGTAAAATATTAAAACTAAAAAATAAATGAAATATTAAAACTAAAAAATAGAAAATAAATAATAGTTTTAAAAAACTAAAACAACTTGCTTTATTAAGTTATGTAGATAGGAAATAACACTATGAGGTTTTTTAATATTGTTTATTTTTTATTATTTCACTCACCTCATACTTCATAATTCATAGCAGACCCAGGGTTTCTTCACATCTTTTGTGACATTCTCAATGCTGTGTCACGTTCACAACTGACGTCCAACGGCCTTCTATCCTGCAGACTGACCTCCGTGCCATCTGGTGGCTGACCGAAGAATTTCCAAATCAGTCCTCTCTCCTTATAACCGGGTATTTCAAAATTCATAGTTGTATTTTCATTCTTGCATATGTAAATTTTTTCCCAAATTGTGAGTTCCTTCGGTTTTTCCAATTGTTTAAGTAATTTTGTTTTGGTTTCTATTCTATGTTTTTCTGACCAGGCATGATTTTTTGCAACAAAAATGAAAAGATTGAAGACTGCAAAAAATCGGGAATTTATCAAATTAATTGTAAAGATTGTGAAAAGATATACATAGGAAAAACAAAAAGGAATCTAAATACAAGATTAAAAGAACACCTCAGAAATGTTAAAAATGGAGAAACCGAAAAATCTGCAATAGCTACACATGCCTGGTCAGAAAAACATAGAATAGAAACCAAAACAAAATTACTTAAACAATTGGAAAAACCGAAGGAACTCACAATTTGGGAAAAAAATTACATATGCAAGAATGAAAATACAACTATGAATTTTGAAATACCCGGTTATAAGGAGAGAGGACTGATTTGGAAATTCTTCGGTTGGCCACCAGATGGCGCGGAGGTCAGTCTGCAGGATAGAAGGCCGTTGGACGTCAGTTGTGAACGTGACACAGCATTGAGAATGTCACAAAAGATGTGAAGAAACCCTGGGTCTGCTATGAATTATGAAGTATGAGGTGAGTGAAATAATAAAAAATAAACAACATGCTTTATTATAAAACCGAACTAAAAAATGAAAAAATAATTTTAATTTCCAACAAGCTTGAGATAAAATTGAAGTGGTCAACAAAAAAAATCATCTCCAACACATATAGAATAAAACTAGAGTTATCAACAAAAAGAAAATAATTTTATCATCAAAAGCGTTGGGTGCTTTTTATGATTTTTACATTTTCTTCTTAGAGACTTTACTTTTACCAATATCTGTTTATTATCAAATATATTAATTGATATAGAGCACCCCACGCTTTTGATGGTAAAATTATTTTATTTTTTGTTGATAACTCTAGTTTTATTTTGTGTGTGTTGGAGATGATTTGTTTGTTGACCACTTTAATTTTATCCCAAGCGTGTTGGAAATTAAAATTATTTTTACACGCTTTATATTAGCTTGACCTGTATCTATCTATCTATCTATGTAACGGAATCTTTCAACGCGATTTTCACCCACTTAAAATCATTGGATCGACTTGAAACTTTGTATACTTGTAGAGGACCCGTGACAATACAATAATTTCATATTTATTTTCTAAAATCCTGGCCATAATCATCAGAAAATCAAAAAAAAGTGTTTTTGTATCAATGTAACGGAATCTTTCAACGCGATTTTCACCCACTTAGAAACATTGGATCGACTTGAAACTTTGTATACATGTAGAGGATCCTTGACAATACAATAATTTCATATTTTGTTTCTAAAATCCTGGCCAGAATCATCCGAAAATCAAAAAAATGAAAACTGGTATAATAGGTTGCGGACTTGTCGAGTTTTTAGTCAATCGTTGTAAGAGCTCAGTTGGTAGAGCAGTGAACTCTTAGTGGTATATAATTTCAGTAATCCATACGTCGCTGGTTCAAATCCGGCTGGGAGGGTTTTTTTATAGAAGAGTATTACTTTTAGCTCATACTACAATAGTATCGAATTTAAAGATATTTACATTTTTATCTTATTCTGTAAAATATTAAAAATAAAAAATAAATAATAGTTTTAAAAAACTAAAAGAACACGCTTTATTAGAAAACTAAAAAATGAAAAATAATTTTAATTTCCAATACGCTTGGGATAAAATAAAGTGGTCAACAAAAAAATCATCTCCAACACATATAGAATAAAATTAGAGTTATCAACAAAAAGAAAATAATTTTACCATCAAAAGCGTGGGGTGCTTTTTATGATTTTTACATTTTCTTCTTAGAGAGCTTACTTTTACCAATATCTGTTTATTATCATATATATTAATTGATATAGAGCACCCCACGCTTTTGATGGTAAAATTATTTTCTTTTTGTTGATAACTCTAATTTTATTCTATATGTGTTGGAGATGATTTTTTTGTTGACCACTTTATTTTATCCCAAGCGTATTGGAAATTTAAATTATTTTTCATTTTTTAGTTTTCTAATAAAGCGTGTTCTTTTAGTTTTTTAAAACTATTATTTATTCATTTTTTAGTTCGGTTTTATAATAAAGCGTGTTGTTTTAGTTTTTTAAAACTATTATTTATGTATTTTCTAACTGTTTTAATAATTTAGAATCTGAATTTATATTATCTTTTTTAAGACCCAACATGAGCAGCAACTACAGATTTTTCTATTTCCCCATTTTTAATATTTCTTATGTGTTCTTTGGTTCTATGTTTTGCAACAAATGGCTATGAAACCAGATCTTCATAAATGGTAATCTAAATTGTGCATCATGCAGCTAAACACCAAATATTTCTGCTCTTAGATTGTTGATGCATAACTATCAAACAAGGAAAATAACTTGCAATATCTAATATTGTTAGTTTTGCATTACAATAATAGTGAAGATTGACTTAAACTTTAAACATATTTTTCTCGAAACTTACATAATGTCACATAGCCAGTTGATGCATAATGCCATCCAGTTATAATATTATCTAAATGGTCACCTATTTGTCTTGTATTTATCTTTGTTACTGAACTAAAATCACAGAATATTTAGTTTAAGATATAAACTTCAGATTAAACTTAATGCAGTTTCTCTCTTGTTATTATTATTATTCCATGTTTCAAATCTTGTTTAACAAGTATCATATGAACACAACCTGGTGACATACATGATCATAGATGTGATGTGATAAAAATGTTTGAGAGTCACAAAATAACATTGAAATAAAAAAATCTCTGTTTTGAATTCTTACATTATCTTTATGTTGCTGTGAGAAATTCTATAGGCAATACTGAAACAGGTTTTAATGTATTGGGGCTTTTCATCCCCAAGAATTCGCACCTGGATATTTCATCATTCAAAAGAAAAATGTCATTGGAAGAATTCAATAGTTTTGAAGAATAATGGTACTTAGATATTTCATCCTGCAAAAAAAACTTGAGCATTTAGGATGCCTACTGAAATTCAGTGGTGCATGAAGAAATTGCTAAGTGAGAAATCACCTATAAATAATAGAAGTACAATAATGTTATAAACAGGTTGTGTCCCACTATCAAAAATATTTTACAGTATAAGGGGTCTTGACCATATCTTACCATAATTTTTTGAAATTATTTCTTGTAATCACAAAACAACAAAATTGCTGTAATTATTATAGAAAATATTTAAATCATTTAACAGTGTAACATTTTCATTCTAATTCTACTTTATAACTTTTCTTATAACAAATACAGAATGACAAAAGTCCATTGTTATATGTCCAAATGTCCACAGGTACTGATTGTCTTCTTGTAAGCCCATGTTTCCCTTAACAGAGATTTAGGTGCTCTCCCCCTTCAGGAAAGAATTTGAACCATACTAATTTGGTTATACTTGTTTTCGTATAGATGTCATTTTGAGTGGTACATGGTCAGCGTTCCGCCTCATACTGACATCTAGAAAACCAAAGTAGTACTAGGACGGGAAAATTCGGTAAATTTTGCTTAGAGGCCTTTTCATTCAGGCTTAAGGATTTTTTATGAGCCTGAAAATCTTCAGACTCGGGACCCATGGCTTAAAGTCCCTCCCGGAGGACTTGCTCCTTGGATTTTTCCATCCTAAAAAAATCCATCGACCCTGGCCGGGTTTGAACCTGCGACCCTCGGGACCAGAGGCAAGGAGCATAACCACTAGTCCACTGATTGTTGGTATGATAAAAGTCAATGTAATGTAAAATTGTAGACTGTCACGGCAGGTGTCTTGATTCATGCATTTTATGTGTTTCGGGCTAAATGGCCGTGGTCTGGTTTTATTAACACTCAACGTTTTGTCTACTACTGCAGTAGACATCCTCAGGAGGTTCTGCGTGCTCTTAGACCTCCACTCTTCAAATGTCGGCTGCAGACTGGCTGTGCATTGGAAATCGTGCCCTTTTTTATAGTTGAGTATTGTGTCTACCGCAATAGTAGACGAAACGTTGAGTGTTAATAGCACCAGACCACGGCCATTTAGCTCGAAAGACATAAAATACATGAATCAATGTAATATGTTTCTCAAGTTCTGAAATCAATTTTTAAATTGTCAGCCTTGTATATCATAACAGTTTTCCATTGTTTTATGGAAAATGATAACAAGAGTGAATTCTTATGATTGCATATCCATATAACTGTAATATTTCTATAAACATTTATTTATTACTTTTATCAAAAGTGAAAAATTGCAATTATTTTATTTTGCAAATTTTAGATTAATTAGAAATCAAATTACATATTTGGCTTATAATAGCTACAGTAGTTTTCTAAGAATTTTAGCAAACAACATTTTTTTTTTCAAATACCAAATTGCTGGGTTTAACCCATTACTATTGTATGTGCCGAGTATAATTGATGAATATTCTTTGGATATTCAAATGATCAATATTTTGATGGCAACTTCATTGTAGGTGGTACATTTTGGAGATTTTGATGAATATATATATATATATATTATAAATATATTTTTGACATTTGGCAATGAAGGCAAATATGATATGAAAAGAAAAATGAATGCTTGAGTCGGGATTTGAACTCGAGTCTCTAAAGTCTGTACCTTTAGCGCTCTAACCAACTGTTTGTCTTGGAATTCTTGGGTAGCTCAGTTGGTTAGAGCGCTAAAGGTACAGACTTTAGAGACTCGAGTTCAAATCCCGACTCAAGCATTCATTTTTCTGTTCATATCATATATATATATCACCCTGCTATATATATATATATATATATATATATATACACATACATAGCGGGGTGATTCAAAAGGTTGCACACAAATTTCAGGAGCTTATAGAGGAGTCGAAATACAACACAACTTCTGTTTAGTAACATATGGTCTGGAAAGTAATTCTGAATCAGTACAAGCCTGGGAAAGTCAGGAAGTACAATGCTGATCTAAGCTTACTTTTCAGAGAGGGTTTGATACACTACTGTATGAATAATGAAGACACTCCATCTGTTGTCATACCATTCAGTGCAGTACAGCACTTGTACTCTTCTGTTTACATCTGATAAATAATCATTTGTGCACTCTGTAGGTTATTTTTATTTGAGTGCAGTATCTGCAGTGTATTGTAAAGGTCCACTATAGTATTACTTTGAAGGTAGCTGCATTTGGGATTTTAGTGAAATGGAATACACATTGTCAGAACTTCGAGCAAGACATGGATTTCATGTATGGTAAAGCGAATGGTAATACATGCGAAGTGAATGCCTGTACAGTGCACAATATCTGAACAGATGTCAACCACAGCTTCGAATGTTTCAAAACGTTCACCACCGACTTGGTGAGACAGGTTCCTTGCATCATGTAGGCCACCCACATATGATTTGAACACTTGCTATGGAAGAGGAAGTACTTGCTCACATGGAAGGACATGCACCTACTAGCATGCGTGCCATCGCTCATACCATGGGAATTTTCCAAAGTAGCGGTTGGCACCCAATTGCATCCATATCATCACAGAAACTTCAGGGTTTGAGTGTGGATGGTTTCCCACGAAGACTTCAATTTTGTGAATGGATTGTTGACCGTTGTGAGAATGGCCTCAATTTTTTAAGCAATGTGTCATTCACAGATGAAGAACAATTCACCAAAGATGGGTTCTTTAATTTTCGTAACAGCCATGTTTGGGTGCGGCACAATCCCCACGCTATATTCCAACACCACCACCAACATAGTTTTTCAGGAAATTTATGGGCCCGGTATTCTTGGTCCTCATGTGATCCGACTGTACTTCCTGCCTCCTACCTTGAATGAAGTGAGGTACAAAGTATTATCCAAGAAGTTCTTTCAGAACTGTTAGAGGATGTACCACGTGCCGTGCATCATCAGATGTGGATGCAACTAGACGGAGCACCAGCACGATCACTCTTCAAGTGTGTAACATACTCAATGACACTTATCCCGGATGTTTCAGAAGGGAAGGTCCAATTGCATGGCCACCCTGCTCCCCTGATCTCACCCCTCTTGATTTTTTTTCTTTTGGGGGCACATCAAAAGCCTCGTGTACGAGACACCAGTTCCCAACCAAAAATAACTTCTTGCCTGAATACTTGTAACATGTGATGAGGTTTATGAGATGCATGATATAGTTGGTAGAGTGCACCACTACTTTCTACGGTGATGGTATGCCTATATTCAATGTGGTGGTAGGAATTTTGAACACCTACTTTTGTAAAACCAAATTGGTGAATAAATTTAGATTTGCTTAAGTGTGCACAAAATAATTTCTTGTCCATCCTGACGTTCCCAGGCTTGTACTGACCCAGGATTACTTTCCAGATCATAACTTACTAATCAAAAGTTGTATTTCGACCCGTCTATAAGTTCCTGACATTTGTGTGTAACCTTTTGAATCACTCTGTATATATAGTATACATACACATTTTTGATGACATAAATTATAATAGGAAGTGACATTATGAGGTTCTATTTAATAATTAATGAGTCTTAACATCTTACCTCATAAATTGTTAAATTCTAGAGAACATGTTTGGATGTGAATTGCATATCATCATCAGCTCTTGCAGACTTCTGAACTTCGTTGTTGTTCCTTGATGTTGACTCCCTCTCCATTTTTTATTGTCTGAAGAACTTCCAAATCAAATCTTTTTCCTGGGAATTTCAAAATTCATAATCGTATCTCTGTACTTTTGGATGTAGATCTTCTCCCAAATGGTCAGTTTTTTTGTGCTTTCTAACTGTTTCAATAATTTACTGTTCACTTTGATTTTATGATTTTTTCTGACCAAACATGAGCAGCTACTGCAGATTTTTCAGCTTCTCCAGTTTTCACATTTCTCAGATATATCTTTGTTCTAATGTTTAAAATTTTAGTTGTATAAAAGAACTGACAGTCTGGGAGAAGATCTGCAACCAAAAGTACAGAGATAGGATTATAAATTTTGATTCTTGGGGGGAATAGATTTAATTTGAAATTTCTTCAGACAATCAAAAGATGGAGGGGAAGTCGACATCAAGGACCAACAACTGGAAGTTCAATATTCGGCAAGAGCTGATGATGATATGCAATGCATATTGAAACATGTTCTCCAGAATACAAAAATTTATTATGTAAGATGTCAAAACTGAAATTAATTAAACTTATCTATCTTCACACTAATCCTATATTTGTATGTGTATAAGGTATGGACGCAGATGATTAATCCACATTTGGACTGCACTAGTTTTGCAACATCAACTGCAGCAGCTGCACAAAAGTCTGGTAATAAGAATGCAAAGCAGCGGATCATAGGCCTCAAGCGATCCAGTAAGTGCTTCTGAAGGACGGCTTCCATTTGTTATGATTGTTAAATAATTGTTTTGTAGTTCCTTAATTTCTCTCATTCTTAAAGAAAAAAAAGACATTAATTCAGTTGTATATAAATAAACTTTCATATATACATATGTAAATATGAATTACAGAAGAGTAGATATAATAATGTAGAATTTTAAACTGTTTTACTTGTACTACTTGTATTTTTCCATTCAGTACCATCAGCTTGACTGACTTCGGTTATAGTAGTAGTTGTTGTTCCAGTCACTCCTTTTGGAAGCATAGAACCTTTGTGAAAGCATGCCATCGGTCTCTGTTTTTGCCAAATTCCTGACTTCATTTCAGCTTTTCCCTTGGTTTCAATTTCTGTTATTACTGTGTTGCACCATGTAATTTATAGGTTTTCCTCTTTTCCTAGGTAATCCCTATGGATTCCATTCCATAGTTGTCTTTGGTACACTGTGTAGTTCTCTTATGGAGTGTGTCCATTCCATTTTCATTTACAATACATAATCTCCTTTCAGATTTGTGAGGCTGCCTGTGAAAATCCACCTTATAGAGGCAAATGACAATTTTCAGTATTGGAAAGAGGAGAAAATGCTAAACATTCTTTAAAAAAATCATGTTCCTAGGACAAAAATTACATTTTTTATAGAATTTTTTAAAACTTTTCTTTTAATATAGACATTTTGAGTAAATTGCAGTAAAAAGTTGAACTTACAAAAAATACTTAAAAAATCTGTCATATAAAGATAAATTAAAATCTTTCATCCTCTCCTCATAAACAATCTTCTAAGCAGATCGTGAATTCAGGGCATTGACAGCCCCATCCTCAGTACATCTTGACAACTGATATTATGTCGATCAGAAGAACCACTTCTTCTTCCCTCTGTTGGTGGACTGATAAACCTCCGGATCAGGTCAGAATCTGCAGGAATTTCGAAGTTCACAAGTTTTTCTTTTTTGTTTTTCTGAATGTAGATTTTTTCCCCGAACCGTGAGTTCCTTTTGTTTTTCTATTTGTTTAATTAGACTGGCTTTTGATTCAATTAGATGTTTTTCGGATCAAGCATGAGCAGCTACTGCTGACTTTTCCACTTCACCATTTTTGACATTTCTAAGATGTCACCCTTGTTTTCAAATTTCTTTTTGTTTTTCCTATGTAAATTTTGTCACAATCCCTGCATTTGATCTGATAAATACCTGATTTGTTTTCTTCTTCAATTTATTCATTTTTATTGGTTTTAATTATCCTAATTAGGCTGTATTCATTCTTTGGTGCCAATCATATATTGAACTTTTTGAAACTTGTGGCATTTCAATGAATGGTAAGTGAATTTCTTGAATTTTATTATTTCTTCTGTTTATTTAGTAAGTGTGCTTTCATTAATTAATTTTTATCTTTTAAATTTATTTATTTTCTTGTATACCATATTTTCTCCAAAACCATTTTCTGTTGTAACATTAATTATGTATTCTTTTTCTTTTTCATAATTGAATAAATTGAAGAAAAAAACATCCGTAATTTATCAGATCAAATGCAAGGATTGTGACAAAATTTACATAGGAAAAACAAAAAGAAATTTGAAAACAAGGGCGAAAGAACATCTTAGAAATGTCAAAAATTGTGAAGTGAAAAAGTCAGCAGTAGCTGCTCATGCTTGGTCTGAAAAGCGTCTAATTGAATTAAAAGCTAGTCTAATTAAAGAATTAGAAAAACAAAAGGAATTCATGGTTTGGGAAAAAATCTACATTCAGAAAAACAAGAAAGAAAAACTTATGAACTTCAAAATTCCCACAGATTCTGATCTGATTTGGAGGTTTATCGGTCCATCAACAGAGGGAAGAAGAAGTGATTCTTCCGATCAACATAACATCAGTCGTCAAGATGTACTGAGGATGGGGCTGCCAATGCCCTGAAATTGCGTTTCCATTTAGAAGAGAATTTATGAGGAGAGGTATGAAACATTTTGATTTATCTTAAATTAAACCTCATAGTAATATAGTCCTATAAAAGTTCAATAATTTGCCTTATAGTTTGATTACTTAGAAGAAAGATGGAGTAATAAACTTTAGTTACTTGAAATTAATAAAATATTATTGGGACAATAATAGAATATTGATGCTTGGTCCCTGAACCTTAGTCCTTGGTTCAATGATATCATTAGTGAAAAAGCACTCAATATTTTACCTCTAGGGATGACTCTACTTTTTGGTCTCGGGTCCTGTCTGTGGATTATCAGCTGCTTCTTGCATGACAATATGTTCCTCACCATCTGACAGATCAAGTGGTAGTGGACAAATTCTTATAAGCAGTCACATTGAGCTGATGATGGGAATAAGATCTGAAACATGTTTCAAGTAAATAAAAATCTAGCCGAGTTTGTATTTCTGACATTCTTAAAGCTACATATAAGATTATCAACATTGGAATATTTTTGGAGATAAAAAATTTGCCATAAAATGTCATGATATAACCAAGAAGATACATATTTCAAGTTAAATCAGGAAGTGGAAATGAATATGCACCACATCAAAATATGTGAAACCCTCCGGACATATCATGTTCTAGCATCAAAATATTGGGAAGCAAGGAAGATTATAACTTAATTATTAAATCAAAAATATTAAATACATATTTCAAGGCAAGAAAAAAAAAATCTTTCCTAATCTAATCACATATAAATGTGAAGCATGTATGATGCTTCATTACCCTAAGCTCAAAAAAAAGATAAATGTATTTGTATTGCAGCTACTAACCACATACATGTGAAGCTTCACATCTGTATTGATTAGTACCTGGAATACATTCACACTTTTTTGAGCTTAATGAAAATGTGAACATTATTAATGTTTTTCTTATTATGATAAATATTTTAGTGATTTTTTTGTCTTGAAATATGTATCTAATGTTTTTGATTTAATAATTAAGTTATTCTCTTCCTTGCATCCTAACATTTTGATGTTAGGACATGATATGTCCAGAGCGCTTCACATATTTTGATGTGGTGCTTATTCATTACCACTTCTTGATTTATGCATCATCCTGGTTATATCATGACATTTTATGAGAAACTAAGCTAATATCCGGCGTGCACTGCTATGCCTGAATAAATGAAAATTAATGAATAAGCATCTATAATAATTATAAATTTATATTTTTTAGATACCCCGTGCTGATTACCCGACATCCGGGAATCTAATCATCCTGATCTTCTTGTCATTAATAAGCTAGAAGACAAAATTCGTTATTGTGAGTTTATCTGTAAAAGAATACTCACCATGTGCTGCTATGCTTGCACAGGAATCTATGTACTTGTCTTGATCTTCTTGGCATCAATGAAAGACAAAAATGGTTATTATGAGTTATAGATAAGAGATAAACATATGCTGCCGTGGACTTTTTTTGTAGAGATTTTTGAGATATTCAATTCTGTATACATTAAGTTTGTGTATTTGTTATGGTTTAGGCAGCATAAGCCATTTAAGCATCCAAAGAGCTACTTTTTTTGTTTCCACTACAAAGAGCAATTTTTAAGGGTGTAGGAGTTGAGTATCATAACTATCTTACAGCCTATGTTCATCCCGGGAATCTCCTGAACATTTTGCAGAAAGTCCCATCACAATCGGATCAACGGTATGGCCACGCATAAAGTACGAACAAACAAACTATATTTGAAGAGAAATTTTTTTTTTCGCCTAGACCGAGACTCGAACCCGGGACCCTTGGCTTTCCGGGCCAAGTGCTCTACCAACTGAGCTACTGAGGCGAGTTATGATCTAGACACAAATTTTTCTCTTATATACGTTGTAATTCCCTATCGCCAAATGCTTTTGAAACCATTGCTTCTATCTTTGCAAATGGCGGCTTCTTAGTTAAGAAGACATTTATTGGGAATTTAACATTACTTTATAAAGCTAGTAAGGCTTCTAATGATGTTTTTATTATTGATTTAACATTTCTCACTGAAAGATAAATTATATTTGAAGAGAAAAAAAAAATTCTCTTCAAATATAATTTATCTTGCAGTGAGAAATGTTAAATCAATAATAAAAATATCATTAGAAGCCTTACTAGCTTTATAAAGTAATGTTAAATTCCCAATAAATGTCTTCTTAACTAAGAAGCCGCCATTTGCAAAGATAGAAGCAATGGTTTCAAAAGCATTTGGCGATAGGGAATTACAATGTATATAAGAGAAAAATTTGCGTCTAGATCGTAACTCGCCTCGGTAGCTCAGTTGGTAGAGCACTTGGCCCGGAAAGCCAAGGGTCTCGGATTCGAGTTTCGGTCTAGGCGAAAAAAAAAATTTTTCTCTTCAAATATAATTTATCTTTCAGTGAGAAATGTTAAATCAATAATAAAAACATCAAACAAACAAACATTCAATTAAATTACTTTGAGTCTGTGATGTTGATTTGTTCTTGAACGTGTTGCGATTAGTCTTCTAATCATCTTTAGCATCATGGCCAGACATTAAACAAACATTCATTTTTATATATTAGATGTTTATCTTCAAAAAATATTCTAATGTTGGTAATCTTTTAAATAGCTTTAAGAATGTCAGAAACACAAACTGCTAGATTTTTACTTGCCTAAAAGATTTTTCTTTTAAAAAAAATCTAAAACATGTTCCAGATCTTACTTACATCATCAGCTCAATGACTGCTTACGAGAATTCTGTGGCATGCCATTTTCAAATTCATCTTGTGTTTTTATTTAGTTTGTGATGAGTGTTCATGGATAGAATGTCAAAAAATTCATAATATTTAATTTTGGAAATCAAAATTCAAACACAAATATTAAAAAAAGTCAGGAAATTGAACATCACTTGCCATCAAAAATAAATTCAATGCTAAAAATACCAGTGAAGTCTGCATAAAGGCCAAGGGTCTGTATTCATCTGCATTTATAGAATTAATTGCAAGAACTACAAAAAATGTTATATTATATTTAATTAATGTTGGGAAGTAAACATTATGAGGTATTGATGATTTTTATTATTAATTTAACACTTCTCATTGAAGGATAAATTATATTTGAAGAGAAAAATTTTCAATAGAATCGTCAATAGAAGCCCTACTGGCTATAAAGTAGTGTTAAATTCCCAATAAATGTCTTCTTAACTAAGAAGCTGCCATTTGCAAAGATAGAAGCTATGGTTTCAAGCATTTGGCGCGAGGGAATTACAACGTACATAAGAGAAAAATTTGCGTCTAGATCGTAACTCGCCTCGGTAGCTCAGTTGGTAGAGCACTTGGCCCGGAAAGCCAAGGGTCCCGGGTTCGAGTCCCGGTCTAGGCGAAAATTTTTCTCTTCAAATATAATTATGAGGTATAATCATTAAAATTCATCGGAGAACATATTGTTTAAACAACTCACCTCATAGGATTCATGCTTCCATGATATCGCGATTTCAAACATAGTCATGTTCATCGTCAGCCATAACTCCAACTGACGAAATTCTTCGGCCGTCAACTATTCTATTGTCGCCATCTTCAGTGCTGCCATCTATGGTTGAATTTATGAACTTCGAAATCAATGTAATTTCGTTAGGGATATCAAAATTCATTGATCTATTTTTGTTTTTCTGAATGTATATTTTTTCCCAAACTGCCAATTCCAAAGGTTTCTCTACTTGTTTTAAAAGTTTAGCTTCTCTTTAGCTAAACTTTTAAAACAAGTAGAGAAACCTTTGGAATTGGCAGTTTGGGAAAAAATATACATTCAGAAAAACAAAAATAGATCAATGAATTTTGATATCCCTAACGAAATTACATTGATTTCGAAGTTCATAAATTCAACCATAGATGGCAGCACTGAAGATGGCGACAATAGAATAGTTGACGGCCGAAGAATTTCGTCAGTTGGAGTTATGGCTGACGATGAACATGACTATGTTTGAAATCGCGATATCATGGAAGCATGAATCCTATGAGGTGAGTTGTTTAAACAATATGTTCTCCGATGAATTTTAATGTTATAATAGTTGAAAAAAGAAAAGAAAATAATATTTTAGAATGAAAGAATTCTATATAAACATTAAATTGGAAGATCAGCAGTAGCAATATTGAAGGACACACAGTGATGAACAAACAAAATTAAACATAAAGTTTTTTTAATACTAATATTCACCTCTCTTTATATTTATCTTCTTAAGAGACCGGTTTTACAGTAAATGCTCCATCCTCAGTATTTTCATAACCATTGTTTTAACATGGTGATGCAGAGCTTCTTCTTCCATCTGTTGGTAGACAGATGAATCTCCAAATCAAATCACATTCCCCACAAATTTCAAAATTAATTTATTTCTCCTTATTTTTTTGAATGTAGTTTTTTTTCCCCCAAACCACAAGTTAATTTTCTTTCAATTTTATGTTTTCTGACCAAGCATGAACTGCTACTGCAGATTTTTCTACTTCCCCATTTTTAACATTCACAGATATTCGTTCACTCTAGTCTTCAAATTTCTTTTTGTTTTTCCTATATAGATCTTATTACAATCACCATATTTTATCTGATAAATATCTGATTTATTTTCTTCATTTTTGTTAGATTTGATTATTCTATTGAGATTAAAGTTATTTTTGGTGCCAATCTTATGTTGCACAATGGCCATGAAAATACTGAAGATGGAGTATTTACTCTGAAATGGTCTATTAAGAAGACAAAAGACGAGGTAAGGTGAATACCTCATATTGTTACTTCCTACTAAGTTTAAACATATAGTTATTTCAACAGAATTAATATAAAATTATGGAATATTCACCTGAAAGGTCCGTCTCCTCAACTTAATTAATCATTTAACTGTAGCGCTTTCGGGACTTGTCCCATCATCGGCAGGATTCAAAACTGGTGTTTCACTGAAGAAGTTTTGAATCCTGCCGATGATGGGACAAGTCCCGAAAGCGCTACAGTTAAATGATTAATTAAGTTGAGGAGACGGACCTTTCAGGTGAATATTCCATAATTTTATATTAATTTTGAATAAACCTCAACGGAACACATCATGAATCTTATAAAAGTTGATTATTTCAACAGAACTTAGTTTTAGAGAAAAATTATTACAAATTTTGACATCTGTCTAAGAAGACTCTAATTACAAAATACAAACCACTCAATGTTAAAAATATATTGGTACAGGATTCTCATGAGGAGTTGGATTTAAATTTAAATTCCTTAAAACTCATTCTAGATAAATAAAAAAAACTAGGTAGAGTTTGTGTTCTTTTCTTCTTCTTTTTCGTCTCTCCCTACTGCCTTCCAACTTTGGGGTGTGTTTGTGTTTTCAAGATATTTAAAACTGTAATTGGATTTTACTTTTGTGTTTCTCAATTTTTTCATTAAGTGATACATAATGCTTGCTTAGAGCCAGGTTGTTCTGAAACACTTAAAAAAAAGTCTTGATGTTCTAACTCTTCTTCTGTATCAAATTCACACATAAAATTGTTCATTTGTGGTCTGAAAATGTTAAATCCCTTTCATCAAAACAGTACTAATATTGTGAATTGGGTAATTTACAAAACTTCATTGAGCTCTCCTGAAAATTTTTAAAGAAATTGAGTTAGAACAACCTGGTTCAAAGCAGGTGATATATACATACATTTAAAATGTGCTTCATGAAAACTAGCATACTTACTCTTCTGATCAAGGCGTTGCTTTCCATATGATTCACTTCTGTTGTATTGCTATTGTTTGTTTTTTTTTTCCTCACCAAATGTGAATGCAGGAGATTTATCAATATTTTCCATTTGACCATAATAATGGCCCAGGTAGTGCCATTCATCTGCAAACAGTGATGATTTCTGGCCTTAGATTTATAATTTGTAATTCTTAAATAAAATATTAGACAAGTAACACCAATCATCTATGACTTTTTTTTAATAATACTCTAAAACAATTTGATAATTCATTATATTGAATTCAATTCTTATAGCTGAAGTCATTCTTTTGATGGTATTTACACAAATAAAAAAAATGTTACATATAACAACAGAAGTAGTGTCTAGTTTATGTATAATTTTTTTATATTAACCCTTTTGCTTCAGCTATATGTGTCCTATAACAGGTACTCAAATCAAACAAAATTTAATCACACTGCAAACAAAGAGGAAAGAAATCAAGTCACATTTCTCACTAGTTACAAATTTTGTTAACAGAATAATTCCCTATGAAGGATATACAAAATATTGCAATGTGTAACAATATGAGTTGGCTTGTCTTCCTAATTCAGGAAGATCAGTATAGACATCAACAGAACTTTATTTTCTGGAGCTAATGAGTTAATATGTTATAAACAAATGACAGTAATTCTTTTGAACATTGTATTATGCATCCAGGTAGAGTTAACTATGTGCTTCCAGTTGATTCTCTGGCAACATGAATAGATTGAACATAATGTTGATATAATACGTATATTTTGAAAGATTTCTATGATGATCATTATGAACAGTATAGGTATATGTGATACAGTATGTAGTCTATTCTATAGTCAGGATATTAATGACAAGTGTTATCATTAAATATCAATCTCTTCCCTTAGTCTTTTACTTCATGGTTAGTTCTTCCACAATCAGTTATTTTTTTCTACAAATAGAATATTACTTGTAGTATCTGTTATTTATTTATTTAATTAAATAAAAATAAAACTTATTTATATGATTTTCATTTTTATTACAATATGAATTCATAACAGCTGAGATTACGAGTATTTGAGAATAAAGTTCTTTGGAAAATTTTTGGACCAAAGAGAGATGTACAGACAGGTGAATGGAGAAGACTACATAACAATGAACTACATGGTCTTTATAGGAAGCCAGATATAATAACAGTTAAGTCTTGCAGATTGAGATGGGCAGGACATGTGGCAAGTATGGGGTATGAAAGATGTGCATGGAAGCTTCTTGTAGGAAAACTTGAGGGAAACGCCCAGTTGGTAGACCAAGAATGAGGTGGGAGAATAACGTTAACTATGATTTGAGGGAAGTAGATTATACAGGGAATGATTGGAAAGCATTAGCTCAGGATAGAGATGTATTAAGAGCTTATGTCTGCATGGCGATGGACCTATGGGTTCGATAGTGCCAGTGAGTAACAGCTGTTTTGATACTCTGTACCTTCTTCAGACATGATTACAAATAAATGAATTTTGTTATTATATGTGTTATTTAATTGCTTGAAGGGAATAGGAATTTTGTAAAATTAGATCTTTATCTGTCTCATTGAGTAGATTGCTATGCAGAATATTTTTAAAATTTGCATAAAAATTATAGAGTTAGATTTGTTGTATGTTGTTTCTAATGGCTACATTTGGAATCAATTGACCAGGGGCGACCCATCCTTAAGGGCACATGCCACTCTTATAATTTATTTATTTATTCACTGATCAGTATTTAAAATGCTCTTGCAGATTATCTAGTCTATATAATATATGTATATTTATCACTTTGGATGAAGGTAATTTATTTTTATACAGTGTTAAGAAGAAAAAGAAATATTTTTTCTTGTTGCCTTGGGCACATAATACTTGTAAATCTCGCATATAAAGACAGTGTTTTTGTGGTGTATTGCCCTTGGCAGTGTTCACGAGACAAAATGTTTCATCTTAAGGTAGAGTTTGGGGCACATGCATAGTGTGATGAAAGCAATGCAGTGGTGTTAACTTCTTATTGAGTTTTCTTTGTGTGAAAGTGTTCATGATGAATTAAATAAAATAATTACAATGCAAAACATTATGTTATAAAGACAGAATTATGGCTAAGCTGTTAGGATAACTGAGACCAGATATGTGTATAAAACAAGTGATTAGTGATAAAAATAGATGTTATACACCACTTTTGAACAGGTTACTATATGAAAATGTGAGAGGATTCACGGTTATCATCTAAGTAATTCATTCTTTTGCTATGTTGATCTTAAGTCAATATATCATTCTTTTGCATTTATTTGTGTTCTACTTGGGAGTGACTATTCTTTGTGGACAGAGACTGGAGTGACAGATTTTAAACTTCTGAGCCTATCCATATGAGTTAAGAAACACAGATTTTCTAAAAATCATAAGACAGATGATTCTTTGTATATGGAGAAGACAAAAAGAGTTGTATAATGGTGGAATTAAATGTTTGTTACCTCTCCTCATATAAATTTTCTAAGTAGATCGCGATTTTGAGACCACAAACTCATCTTCTTCCCTCTGTTGGTGGACCGATGAACCTCTGGATCAGGTCAAAATTTGCGGGAATTTCAAAGTTCATAAGTTTTCCTTTGTTTTTCTGAATGTGGATCTTTTCCCAAACCATGAGTTCTTTTAGTTTGTCTATTTGTTTAATTAGACTGGCTTTTGATTCAATTAAATGTTTTTCGGACCAAGCATGAGCAGCTACTGCTGACTTTTCCACTTCTCCATTTTTGATGTTTCTAAGATATTCTTTCACCCTTGTTTTCAAATTTATTTTCTTTTTCCAATATAAATTTTGTCACAATCCCTGCATTTGATCTAATAAATTCCTGATGTTTTTTTTTCTTCAATTATTTCATTTTTATTGGTTTTAATTATCCTATTAAGGCTGTATTTGTTCTTCGGTGCCAATCTTATATTAAACTTTTTGAAATTTTTTTTTAAACTTATGGTATTTCAATGGATGGTAAGTGAATTTCTTGAATTTTATTGTTTCTATTTGTTTTATAAGTGTGCTTTCATTAATTAATTTTTGTCTTTTAAATTTATTTATTTTCTTGTATACCATATTTTCTTCATAACCATTATCTATTGCAACATTAATTATGATTTCTTTTTCATAATTTTCTTTGCCCAATCTGTGTGTCAAACTATTGAATACTCTTTGTGAGCAAAATGGTTGAATCCTGAAGCTTTAATATAGTTGTCTATATGTGTATTCTTTCTGTAAATTGCAATTCTATCATGTTTTCTCTGTTCCTTTTTAAAGCAAGATCTAAAAATGGGATTTGTCTTTCATTTTCAGTTTCCATGGTAAATTTTATAGTTCTACTCTGAATGTTTGGGGGCACGCCGTAGCGTAGTGGTTAAGGCACTGAGCTACAAGCCGGAGGGTCGAGGGTTCAAGTCCCGTTGGGGTCAGGATTTTTAAACTGACCCAAACCCTCTGGTGGCACTATGGCCCTGGGGTCGACTCAGCCTCTAATGGAAATGAGTACCAGGCGCTTGTTCTGTGGTAAAGGCGGCCGTCACGCAGGGCTGACAACCCGGCTGACATAAAGTGCCGATTGTCTAGAAAAAGTGGGAGCCTTAACCTCCTACTACCCCAAGGGCCTCCGGGCCTGTTGTGGGATTACTTTACTTTTTACTCTGAATGTTCAACAGCTTTAAAGCATCCTCTGTTTGCTTTTGTGATTCACAATAGCAATTACGTCGTCAGCATATCTACTCCAAAATTTGAAAATCAAAGGATGTCCACTTGTTATTTTCTGCTCAAAACTTCCCATAAATAAATTGGCCAAAAAGGGTGATGGAGGATTTCCCATAGAAAGCCCAGAATTTTGTTTGAAAAATTTTCCATTATATGTAAAAACATTTGTTCAATGCATAATTTAGTTAGAATTATAAAATCTTTTATACATTCTTTTTCTAATTTGTTTTTATTTAACCATTTTTCTAAAATTTCAATAGTGGTTTCTCTAGGGATGCTGGGAAACAATGAAACTACGTCAAACGACACTAATCTGTGTGTTGGTTCTATTTGTGTGTTCTCTAATTTTCCTATTAGTTGAAACGAGTTATCTGTTGATAGGTTATCAAATTCTCCCATTTTCTTATATTCATTGCTTAACCATTTTGATATTAGGTATGTAGGTGACCTTATACTGTTGATAATGGGCCTCATTTTATTTCCGCCCTTGTGAATTTTTGGGAGATCATGCATTTGTGGATTTTTAGGATTAAGGACTTTCAGCCTGAATTTATCTTGTTTCATTAAAATTTTGTTTATGTTTTTGAAGGTGTTATCAACTTCTTTAATGCATTTTGGAAGTGGATCAGATTTTATTTCAGTGTATTCTACAGATTCTAAAACTTTTTCCATCCTATTTTTATAATCTTTGTTATCCATGATTACTAACTGATTACCTTTGTCAGCCTTTGTGATTATTGCATTTATTGTTAATTTCTTTAATTACTTTCATGTTTCCCAGTCCTCTTTTATTTCTTGGTATTTCCTTAATTATAAATTATAAGTATAAACTAACTTACTCACTGGCTCTTTAAAACCTATAGGGACATAAGCTGTCCATACATCCCTGTCCTGAGGTAATGTTTTCCAATCACCTGTATATTTTACCTCCCTCAAATGACAGTTAATATTATACTCCCACCTTATTCTTGGCCTACCAATTGGACATTTTCCCTCTGGTTTACATAGGAGTTGCCATGCAACTCTTTCAGTTCCCATTCGTGTTTGTGCCATATGTCCTACCCATCACAGTTTATGAGACTTAACTGTTTTTATTGCGTATTTTAAAATACCTTTTTGGGATTTTTGGCCATGTCTTGCAATGTTGTCTTCTCAACATTGCATCACCTACTGTGGGTGACATCTTCAGGAGATATTGCTGGTTTAAATTCTCGTGGTATAAACCTAGCTGTTAACTTGTAATTTTACCGTAACTATGTATCTGAGTACATAGTTTCTAATTGGTTAATGTTAAATGTAGAGCAGCTCGCCCATTTTTTGTTGTCATGATATAATTCATGACTTATTAAATTATTATATTTGTCGTAAAGTGTTATTTTACATTTTTCTAGTGCAGGATACTTTTATTGATTCTCAAACCTTCCTCTTTTCTGTTAAAATTTTGTTTATGTTTGTATATCTCAATAGCTTCTCTGTTCAATTGAGTATAATAATGTATGGTATTATATAAAACTTGAATATCATAAAATAAAATAATGTGATTTGATGTACAGTAGCATTATATTCCCATTTCTTTTTTAAAATCTGTCTTATACTAAAAGACAGATTTTAGAAAAGAAATGGGAATATAATGGTACTGTACATCAATTATACATAGCCTTCAAAAAGGCATACAATTCAATTAAGAGGGAAAAGTTATATATTAATTAAATAAAAATAAAATGTAGTTTTATTTGATTTTCATATTTATTACATAATTCAGTGACAGCTGTTTCGGTACACTGTACCTTCTTCAGACATGTTAACAAATTATGAATTGTGTTCCAACTGATCTAAGCAACAATACAACAATATTTATTTAAATTTTTAAATTTAACAAAGGGGATTCATTCAAATCAAGTTGAGAATTTAACAGTTTTTTACTACTTTTAAACTTATTAATTTCTACAGCCTCCAAAAGATCTAACTTCTTACCCTTATCACAAATATGTAAAATTTCAAAATTTGGATCGAAACAATGATTAAATTGGAATAGGTGGTTAGCATAGTTTGAAATTCTAAATTTCTGTTATATGCTCTCATGTGTTCCTTTATCCGAGATATAAAAGGTCTACCAGTTTGTCCTATATAGACATTGTCACATGTGCCACACTTCAATTTATATACACCTGATAATTTTTCTTTTTTTGTTTTGGTTTTATTGTTTTTTATTATATTTTGTAGAGTTTTATTAGTTTTAAATGCCACATTAATGTTAAACTTTTTGAAGTGTTTAGATATTTTATTTGAAAGTGGGCCTATGTATGACATTACGACATATTTCTTATTGTTTTCTTTGGGTACAGGAAAAACTTTGTTAATTGCTTTTTTGTAATTAATCTTCTTAATTAAACATTCTATAATTTCAGAGTCGTAGCCATTATTAACAGCCAATTGTTTAATAATATT
This sequence comes from Diploptera punctata, assembly GCA_030220185.1. Taxonomy (NCBI): domain Eukaryota; kingdom Metazoa; phylum Arthropoda; class Insecta; order Blattodea; family Blaberidae; genus Diploptera; species Diploptera punctata. The sequence goes on along the minus strand of JASPKZ010000815.1, from coordinate 1,095,703 downwards.
CAATTCATTATTATATTCCAAGGGTGAAAGAGGGATATTTAAAAGTCTATGAATGTAACTATTAAAGGCTGCCATCTTATGAGTATATGGGTGAAGAGAAGAACTATGGATAGTGGTATCAGTATGAGATGGTTTGTGAAAGATACCAAACTCAAACTTATTATCAATGTGTTTTATTGATAAATCCAAGAAATTTATACTATTATTTGTTTCTAATTCCATTGTGAAATTAATACTTCTGTGAATGTTATTGATAAAATTTAAAAAGGAATTCAATTGTCTTTTGGTTCCTGTGAAGCCTGCTATGACATCATCTACATAACGATACCAAAATAGAACATTTCTAGCTAATAAATTCTTATGTATGGTTTGTTCTAAGCCATCCATAAAAATCTCTGCCAAAAGGGGGCTCAACGGATCACCCATAATCAAACCATCTTTAGCTATGTGCAATTTGTTATTAAATTCAAAGTAATTTTGATGTAAGCATGTTTTAAGAGTGTGTAATATTTCTTCAACTACAAAACCATTCACTTTATTAGTTAGTAACATTCTATTAATAATCTCTATTACATCAATACATTATTACATATACTGGGAAACAGATTCTTTACATCAAAAGAAACTAAAATTATATAATATCCTGCTGGGGTTCGGAATTCCTAAAAAGTTAGGCTTATACGAATGTGTCTAAATGGCACAAAGAGTAGGGTGCGTGTAGGCAAACGTCTTTGGATACTTTTGAAATCCAGAATGGGTTGAAGCAAGGAGATGTACTATCTCCTGTACTATTTAATTTTGTACTAGAGCATACCTTCAAATATTTAAGAGGATGAAGAAGGCCTACAACTCAATGGTATTAATAAGCTGTTAGTTTATGTTGATGATGTACTATTGGGCGATAGCGAGGAGATACTAAAGGCCAACATGCACACACTATTGAGTAACACTAAGAAATTGGGACTGGAAGTAAATATCAATAAAACTAAATATATGGTTACACATAGAAATATATTATATAATGGAAATGTACAGCTGATAACAAATGAGGGAAATTTTGAGGAAGTGGCTGAATTCAAATACCTAGGAACAATAATCACAAATAGGAATGAGATGCAAAAGAAAATTAAACATAGGCTCAATTCTGGAAATGCGTGCTATTATGCATTGCAGAGACTCTTGATGTCCCAACTCCTTTCAAAAAACGTTAAACTGAAAATATATAAAACTATTATTCTACCAGTTATATTATATGGGTGCGAAACATGGACTCTTACTTTAAGGGAGGAAAGGAGATTACGAGTATTTGAGAATAAAGTTCTTAGGAAAATTTTTGGACCAAAGAGAGATGAACAGACAGGTGAATGGAGAAGACTACATAACAATGAACTACATGGTCTTTATAGGAAGCCAGATATAATAAGAACAGTTAAGTCTCGTAGACTGCGATGGGCAGGACATGTTGCACGTATGGGGAATGAAAGACTTGCATGGAAGCTTCTTGTAGGAAAACCAGAGGGAAAACGCCCAGTTGGTAGACCAAGAATGAGGTGGGAGAATAACATTAACTATGATTTGAGGGAAGTAAATTGTACAGGGGATGATTGGAAAACATTGGCTCAGGATAGGGATGTAGGGAGAGGTTATGTCTGCGCAGCCATGAACCTATGGGTTCAATAGTGGCAGTGAGTTAGTTAGTTAGTTATCTGATTTGCTGTCAAATTCCGGTGGCATTATACTTTTCACCAAAACTTAAGAACCTTGCCTCACACCACTACCTCAAGTCGGCTATTAGCGATACATTCAAACCTTTTGCTGTAAGCATTTCAGCATCTTATTGCAGGACAATTGTTGCTTTTCTCACAGGTAATTAAAAGCAGGATAAGAAGGGTTGTCTTTTGTTCACTGGAATTTATGAGAGGAAAGGAGAAGGGGCGAGTCCAAGGTATTTCCTGGAAATGAGGTTCTAAAGTTTTGGCAAAAACTATAAAATTATAGTCGCATGCATCTACAGTCTACACATATTTTAGAAATTATAAAAATATTATATAAATAACAAACTTGATTAGACCTAAACGTTTTTCAATTAATTTCGAAAGAGGGAAGCGGAAAAATAGTTATGCTACACATGTTGTTTAACATATTCAACGCGAGCGGCCATGTTGGAATAATTGAATATTCCTCTTCATCTGTGCGAAATGGTGTTATATTTAAATTTATATAAATTTATACATACTGTTCACCATTGTTATTTTTTCATATGTTGTATTGTGTTTTATTACTTTATTATTATTTTTGTGATAATTTTGTTCATACATAGTAGTTATATAAAATATAGATTTATCAGGGAACTATGTTTTCATCTACGCTGCTGGACAATGATGTCATTAGGTTCATGTGGCCAATGAAATCACACTTAACCACGTGCTTCTGTTTACATTACAACCTAAATTAAGGCCAAAAGAAGTATAGAATGTATGAGTTGGTCCTTAATACCTCTTCACTATTGCCTAATAATACATAATTAGCATTTACCAGCAGCTTATTAATACCTTCTTTATCCTCTAAAGATTTGATGGCGTGCTCTAGTAGAAAATTGAATAGTAGAAGAGATAGTGCATCCCCATGCTTTAACCCATTGTGAATTTCATAGGTATCTGAAAAATGTAAAAGTTCAATATCTAAAAACTCATTCAAAGTTAAAATTGGGAAACACATTATGAGGTTCTTAATTAATAAATTAATGAGTCATTTTAACATCTTACCTCATATTTCATGTTTTTCAAACACGGTAACTATAGTTTTCAAATGATCTTGTCATTCATTTTCAACCGCCATTAATTAATCTAAAAACTGTTTGCCTACTTGTACCCTGTTTACTTACTTGGATCGTACTCTTTATGCCATTTAGATACATTCAACTAAATTCCGAAATTCAGCACAAATTCTCCCTCTTAATAAAATCATATGCCTTTTTGAAGTCTACACATAGTTGATATTGTTCTCATCACTTCTCACATAGTTTATATTTATAAGTTTTTTTCCACAATATCTTTCACAAAATTGAACTTAATGTCAATATGCTATCGTCACTGTTGTAAATTATTTTAATTGCACTCTGATTATCTACATATATATTTACATTGTTAACATAGTTAAAGTCACTTGCAAGTCCTTTTACAAATAAAAGTTCACACACACACATTGCGGCAGATGTATATTCGGCTTCAGCTGATGACAACGCAACTGTTTCTTCGATGTCCAGGAGATGAGGTTTTGTTATGGTAAATATAATCATTCCACTGACACTCTTCCTGTCTGCCTGGTCACCTCCCCAATCTGCATCTGAATATCCTATGACGCAATTGTTTCCAGTCTTCGTGTAATTAAGTACTTTATCTTTGATACATTAAGATATCTTAGTATTCTTTTTGCAGAATTCCAAGTAGTGGTTATTGGTGAATTCATATATCTACTCAGATATGATGTAGCATATGATATAATTATCCGGTCTTTGTGATGGTTAGATATGTTAAACAACCAATTAATTCTTTGTAAGGTTTTTCACTAATTATTTCCTCTTTATCTGGTATAATGAAGTTATTTTCCATGGGAGTACTTTTCTGCTTGAAATCAACCATATTATATTGTAGAAGGATCTTTTCAATAAATTGTTTTTGTGAAATTTTTAATATATCATTTTGTCTATTTATCCTATTGGCAAAAAAGTTGTAATATTACCTGAGTCTTTTGCATTAAATTCTTTCTGAAGGTATGTAGTAACATCGTTTATCTTTTCCTTTCTCCCTATTAACAAGATATCATTAACAAATAATAACAACCATACATCATCTCCCTTATATAAACATATCGGGAAGCTACCACACCTATAATTCCCTAGTAAAGCTGCAAGCATAGCATGAAAATGCTATGATTGCAGTGAAGGACCTGCCTTCGGGCAGAATTACTATGGATACTATGGATGGATCATTATCTGATCTCTTTACAGAATGTGTTGAATCTCTTATTCCTTCTTTCAATCCTTATAATGCTTTGTTAAGCTTTAATACATTACAACTTTTATCTTCTAATTCGATGCCTTTAGGTACTTTTATATACACATCATTTTCAAGGTTACCATTTAGAAATGCAGTTGGTATATCTAATTGTTTTATGTCATAATCATTCTCTATCGCTTGTGATAAGCTCATTCTGATGCTGGTCATTTTTGCAACAGGCAAATACACAAAATCATCTATTTTCTGTTGAAATCCCTTTGTTACAAGTCTAGCTTTCTTTGTTCCATCAGATTTAGTTTTAAACATCCACTTTGTATCAATACCTTTTTACTCTTTAGGTAAGTAACTTTCTGTCCATTGTACCTTGATCTTTAAGAGCCTTTATTTCTTTATTTATTCCTATCTTCCACTCTTTCATCTTCTACAGCATCTTCATAGTTTATAAGATCATCTTTGCTTGTTATTAGACAGTAGCATGAGTAAGCATAACTAGTTTCCAATTCATTAATCTTTTAAATAATGTGGTGTTTTTATAATTCTTCCACTTTTAGTATGAATCTGGTTTTCTTCATCAACAATTTCATCTAATTTTTCTTTGTCATGTAACTTTTCTTGTTTATGTGAATTTTCTTCATTATAAATTATAGGAGTTTCCTTATTCTCATTTTTAAGACTTTCTTCATCTTGATCAATAATTTTATAATTTTTTTCTTCTTTGTACTGTACATCATTTTCTTCGAATAGCACATATCTTGATATGATTATTTCCTCAGTTTCTGGGTTCCAGAATATGTAACCTCCTTTAGCATATCCCACCATATGTACAGGTATTGCTCATCTATCAAGTTTATCTCCTTTAGGTAGTACTACAGCCAAGGCTTTGAATTCAAATACTCTTAATTTATTTAACTTTTATAGGAATTAATCACTATGAGGTGATTAAATATAAGTGACGACTCAAGTCTACATAGGAAACGCGACATAACCTCAACTTCAAATTTCAATACAAATTTAGCGGGATTAAGAAAAGACATCAAAACATTTAGATTTATATGAGGAGAGGTAAGAAACTCTTAGTTTATTTAACATAATATCTCTCTTGAATAATTTAGCAGGTATTTTAAACCCAATAGCAACTGATGGGCATCGATTCAACATTGTTGTGGCAGTCTCAATTGCTTTTCCCCATAAATATGTTGGTAGTTTGGATTCATTTAATATAGCTCTAACTTTGTCATAAATTGTCCATGTTTCTTCTAGTATTTATCCTTCCTCTTTAAATAGACCTACCTCTATTATAGCATTCAAATTGCCTATGTCCTTTTTTGCCACATTTATAACAAGTCAAAAAAGGTAGTCTCGGGTTCTTGAAATGTTTTTTTTTTTACTTGCATTTTCTCGTAGTTTCAGTTATGCATCGAGTAATCTAGCTTTTACAAAATTAAGTGTTATGTTACTATCTGACATTGTTTCAATTGCTGTTATTTCATTATCACAATATTTAGGCAAAGTAATTAACAGATGACATACTTGGTCTTCTTCAGATACATCACAACCAATCATTTATTATAGGATCAAATTTAATAAAGAAATCTTGTAATTTTTCATTTACCACATTTAAAGTGATTAATTTTTGCCTCAAGTGTGGTTTATTGAAGATACTTTTCCTTTTCTTGTGCTTTTGTACATTTTTTAACAATTTCAGTGTATTTGTCACTTAAGCTTTGCACTATTAAAGATTTAGCATGAGCGTCTTTTTTTTATTCTGTTTAATCTTTCATCTCTTCTTTTAAATCTATACCTTTTTCCAACATTAATAATTCAACTCTGTATAACCAATGTGAGAAATTCAAATTTCATTTAAGATTGGAAGCTTCTAAACCATTTTTGACCTTTTTTACACTTTTGTTTATTTGTCACTTTTTTGCAATAAACTCACAAAATTCACTTTAAGATTCACTTCCAACATAAATTATTTATCATATTCGAAGAGAAATTATACACCCAGACTGAGACTCAAACCCAGGACGTTGGCTTTCTGGGTCATTGCTCTACCAACTGAGCTACCGGGGCGAGTCACAATCTAAACGCAATACTTCTTCACATTCTTCCAGGTCTTCCCCTCGTTTGTAGTTTCTTCAAGGATGGTTCTCTTCCATGTCTACCTCTTCCCCTGTGTCCAATCCAATGCAGTTGTTTCAGTTGAATCATGGCCTTTTCTTAATGTATCTCCTATCCAGTTCCATTTCGCCTTTTTTATTTCTATTTTAATTTCTTTCTGGTCAGTTTTTTCCCCATAACTCTTTATTTGATATTGTTTCTAACCATTTTATTGTTAATATTTTCTATAGGCATCTATTTATAAATACTTGTACTTTATTTCTATGATTTTACTAGATTTGCAGGTTTCACAAGCATATAATAGCACAGATTTAACATCACTATTAAAGTTTTATTTGAATACTACTTCTTTTTAAAAGTTATATAGGGGACTTCTGTTACCCTATTTATAAGTATTACTGCTTCTAATACTCTTCATTCCCACACAGTGTCTACTCACAAATGTGGAGATCTGTTCTCCCTGATTCCTAGCGAACTTGATTGCTTGTCTCTCAACAATAGTAGAAGCATCCTGATGTCCCTACTACTGTGGGATAAGCATTTCTATTCCCTTCCAACTGCAGGATGAGTGATTTTATGACAGACTCATTCCTTTTTTTTTTTTTCCAAGGTATTGCTTAACCTTCTTAGGGTGGTGGTTTTAGTTACAGATAATCATTTTGATTGGGTTACATAACAATACTATCAGCATGTATAACACTTATTGGATTATACAAGTTATACCCCGAACCTTTATACATTTACCACATGCATATGTTCCATAAATACAAGTTTATATTTTTGCCATGCAAACTTGATCTGCTAATTTACCTTTTGCAATACTGGGTTTCGTGGCTTCAAGGTAATAAAACTGGCTTGCTACTGATTTGATTTGCTGAAAGTTTGATACCTTTATATAATTCTGTTTAAGATGTTTATGCTGGCCCATCATAACTTGCAGTAACCAACATTCCCTTTCTATGAAGTGTTTTGAAAGCAATTCACAATCTATTGCTTTTGCATGTTTAACACAAAATCAACTTGCAAGATCTTTTCTGAACTATATTGCACTCAGGTTTACCTCTTTTGTGAACAATGCCCATATTCTCCTTTCTCACACCTTTGAAAATGTTCAAGAGACTGAGCTCTAACTAAATATATGCGTTTTCTAATTGGTATTCATTATATTTTCATAAAATTAATTTTGATAAATAAATTTGAAATGTGGGGACTATTTCCCATCTCAAATAACTGGTATTGAATGCAGGTCTCAGTATATTATATTCTTTATCTTTAAAATGTTTCACTATAGCTATAGGGCTAAAAATGTTTTAATTTATAAATGAATTGGAGAAAATGTTTTTATATCTCACCTCATAAAGTGTTTTCATGATACTGGTTTCAAATGTTGTTCACCTTCATCTTCTGGAAGAAGAAACCAGTATTGTGAAAACCTGCAACTTTTTGAAGTGAGACATAAAAACATTTTCTTCAACTCATTTATAAATTGAAAATACCTTATAGTGTTACTTCCCACTTTATCATTCATCATCATGAACAAATTCGTTTTAGGCCATGTGGCCTGTACGGTAAACGTAGTGAAGATGGTCTTGATCTTTCCACCGATGTTTTGGTCTTCCTTGGTCCCTGTGTCCAGTTGGGGTATATTGGAATGCCAATTTTGGAAGTCTATTTCTTGCCATTCTCCTCAGATGATTTTTCCATTCTTCTTGGTATCTTTGTATATCTTCATTTAAACTTGTTACTCCAAGTTTTCCTCTGATAATAATGTTTCTTTGGTGATCCAGTCTATTAACTCCTAACAATGATCGTAAGAAACGCATTTGGCTTACTTGAAGTTTATGAGAGTTTCTTTTATTTAAAATCCAAATTTCACTTCCGTATTTTAGAGCAGCTTTTGATGTTATGTAATCTTAGTTTTGTCTCTGTCTCCTCATCTGTTTACCAAAATGTCTTTGTATTATCCCATTCATTTTATTATATTTTGAATCAATGTCACTTTTATACTCTGCAAATACACTTCCTAAGTAAGAGAAATCTGACACTTGTTCTATAATTTTTCTATCAATCTCAATTTTCACCCGTTGTATGTTTTTTCCACACATTGCCATTGTTTTGGATTTTGAAGTGAAAATTTTCATATTATATTTGCTGGCAATTTTGAATAATTGATACGCTGCTATTTGTAAGCTATCTTCGGAATCTGATAATATTATTTGATCATCAGCATATAATATTGTTTGAATTATTTTATTCTTGGTTATTGAAATTCCACTATTTACTGTTTGTTTCCATTCTTGCACTATTCTGTTAATATATATATTAGATAAGAGTGGAGATAGTCCACATCCTTGTCGAACACCTTTGCTTGTGTTTGTGTTTTGTTATTTCTCCATCTGGTAATTTAATTTTAGAATTTTGATATAAGCTTTGTATGGCTCGTATTACATGTGAGTGTATATGTTCTTCATGCAGTATCTGCCAAAAGTTTATCTCGGTTTACATTATCATATGCCTTTTCATAATCTATAAATAGTATCTATAGTGGGAGATTAAATTCTCTCCTTTTTTCCATAATTTGTTGCAGGGTAAATATTGCATCTATAGTGCTCCTCCCTTTTCTAAATCCACATTGTTCTTCTTCGAAAAATGTTTCACTACTTACTGATAATTTATTTTTAATTATGTTGGCATATAATTTAGATGCAGTTGGGAGTAAGGTAATGCCTCGGTAGTTATCATATTTGTTTTTCTGACCTTTTTTATGTATATTAATTACTAGACCCGTTTCCCAATCCGTTGGAATATTAAGACAATGCCAAATATTGTTAAAAAGTTCTAATAGTTTCTCTTTCAAGGCAGTTCCTCCATACTTAAAAAGTTCTAAATTTAAATCATCTAAACCTGGACTTTTCCTGTTCTTGGCCTTCTTTAAAACTTCTTCTAGTTTGTCCATTGTTATGTCTGGTTTTTCTATTTCATTTTCATAAGTCAAATACAAAGTAATTTTTTCCGTGTGAGTGTTCGGTTCTGACCAAAGATTTTTGTGGTAAGTAATCCAATCTTGTTTTGGTATCAGATTAACATTAATTTTGTCTTTTGTTTCCATCTGTAATTTTTTGAACATTTTAAATCCCTGTCTTTGTGCTCCTGTAATATCACGTTCTAAGGATTTTACAAATTTATCCCAATCATCCCTTCTACATTTTCTAGACAATTTATGAACCTTAGCTCTGAGTTTTTTATATTCTGTATAATGTCCCTCTTGTTTAGTTTGTAAATACACTTTATAGGCTTTTTTCTTTTGTTCAATATTTTCTTTTAATTCAGGATTCCAAGTTCGTAATCTCTTTTTGTTTTTGATTTGTTTATATCCGAGACTCTCATATGCTGCTTCCATGATTGCTTGTTTTAGATTTATCCAGTCCTCTTCAATATCGCCAGTGCTTGTTTTAAATAAGTTTATTCCTTATTCTAGTTTGATATAATATTTGTGTACTTTGGTCTTCCAATAAGTGAATTTTAAACTTTTTTGGTATCTTATTTTGTATTTTCTTGTGCTGATGTGTTTGTGATATAATTTTATTTTGCTTTCTACCAGAAAATGGTCACTATCAATTTCACTTCCTCTGTACACTCTAGTATCATTTACAGACTTTTTAAATTTATTATTAATTAGTACATAATCTATTATAGACTTTGATCCTCTTGCTGCCTATGTATATTTGTGTATTTTCTTGTGTCTAAAGAAGGAGTTTGTGATTCTTAAATTATTGAATATACAAAAATCTATTAGCAGTTTACCATTATTGTTGCAAGTTGGTTCTCCTTCTGATCCAATGCATTCTCTTATCGGTTGATTTCCGACTCTTGCATTAAAATCACCAGCAATTATGAGATAATCTTGTTTATTTACTTTGTCAATGGTTTCTTGTAAAATATCATAAAATTCTATGGTTTCTGAATCGTTTCCTTATACAGGGGCATAAATTCCAATTATAGCCAAATTATGTCCTAACATTTTTATTCTAACTGTTATGATTTTTGGGGAAATCCATTGGTAATATAAAATGTTGTGTTGCAAATGTTTCCTTATTAAAATTGCGACTCCTGATGATGCCCAGTTCTCTGCTGGACTCCACAATAAATCATTACATATTTTCCTAATTCTTCTGATCCTTTGTTCTTCATTTTTGTTTCCGAAAAAATGGCAATGTCAATTTTTCTTTTGTCTAACTCTACTTCTAACTCTTCTTCTTTATGTGTTATTCCTCTCACATTCCATGTTGCAACTTTGAGATCCTTAATCATTAACCTATTTCTTGCTTTGTCGTCATCAGTGTGATCAGTCCAGTCTTTGCTTAAGTTTCTTCGAGTAGTAGGAAGTCCCTTGGGTTGGTTACCAGCCATCCACAGAGCAAGATTAGTGGTAGGGCTGCTACCTTATAGCCTCTAGTCAGGCGTTCAAAATATGGAATTTCCTCCATATTTGATGGAACGGTTATACTGCCGTGACTCCCACATTAATTTTGATTAAAATGTTTTAATTATTTTATAACACCCTATATAACAGATGATATATTTAATTAACAACACTGTGACAAAAATTATTTTTTTCTTAAAAAAATATCAAATTATGCAAGTACAGATTTGGCAAAAATGAAGAATTGGGATAATTTTTTTATGAATGATATTGTGTCGTGATAGCCTTGATTTCCCTTCTAGGTTATTTAGCCATAAAAAGCACAATGAATTTATTCAAAATTTCACTAAACACTTTATTAAATTCTTCAATTATCAACAAACTTCTGTTCACAATTACAATTCCTGAAATAATCTTCTTTTAATTGTTATCTCAGTTAGAACACTTTTCCACTCACTGATAAATCAATTCTCCACAACTTATCATCACACTGTTTACCACAAGATTCGCTGCCTCTGCCCTTATATAAGGCACAAGGAAATCTCCAGAAATAGCTTCTAGGCAGTTTGATGCCCAGAATCCTTTAGCATGGATCTTTCTCCAAAGAAGAGAGAGACACTGGTAGAACCGTATGGCAACACATTCCAGACAATTCTGCCGGCTGGGCGCGTAATCTAACTCGCCATGAGTGACTCACCCATGAAATTCAAACGTCGCTATGCGACATGTAACAATATTTTATTATTATTATTACTTTGCTATTCATAGAGCAAAATATCATTTCTTAATATTCTAGTGCCTACCATCTCACCTTTTGATTCAAGATTTGTTGATTCAAATCCAGTTAGGGCTGATGGTATTTCAGGGTGAAAATCTTGAGTATTGCTTCCTTCTGAAGGAAAAGAAAGCAATATGTTTCTCTGTTGTGGCATGTAAAAAAAATACTAAGCTGAATAAGAAGTATCTGATCTTCAGTTTCATATATTTTTGGCAAGTAAACGAGCCCCAAAGTTGAAATAAGCTACTGAAAAATATTTATCAGTCATTCCATGTTTAATACTCTTTAACAATTCAGGGCATTAGTAGTTCTGACTCAAAGCCAGGTGAAACAAATATTGGATAGGAATTTGTGGACGAAGTTCATGGAGTTCTAATTGGGCTGTAGGGCCATTTAAAAAAAATTAATTATGTTCCAATTAGCAGAGTTCGTTTCCGTAGCTTGATTCGTCTTCCATTTAATCTGACCGGCTTATCTCTACTAGGTTTTTTAGCATCGCAATTTTTTTCTGATCGGAGGGAGCTGGCCTACCGCATCAACCCCCAACCTGGAGGACTAGGGATTTTTTTTTCAGGTGTCCATCCTTAGATCAGTTGCTTTCACTACAGCTAAGAACCTGATCTGCCCTTTAGGAAGAATTTGACAGAAAAGATAAGATGAAATGATCCCCTCGGCCTCGAATACTCTTAATACCATCGGGGTCGGAAAACAAGTGTTTAGTCCAGAGAGACTGGATAGGAAAGATAAAAAAGAGATATGGTATGGAAGTGGAAGTAATACCATATCGGTCAATATCTCACCATGCTGACCAGTGCATTTGGTGAGTACCCCATCCCGTCCGTTCACCACATAAGTTATACGTATAAGTTATATGATTACTAACAGCTGCTCCACGTGAAGGTGGGATTGGACACTAGGAAGATGTGCAGGTCGGTTCCTCTAAGTCTTAGAATTTAAAGCAATTAGAGGCTCTCCTTCCTCTTAGTATCTTCCATTTTACAACCAAATTAATTATGTATTCTTAAATTAATTATGAGAAATAACATTGTGATAGAGAAAGTACCAATCATAAAAAGGGATCCGCCAAGGAGACTCATTGAGTTCATTACTATTCAATTTAGTAATGAATGAAATAATAAGACATTAAAAATAAAGATGGATATAGAATGGGAAATTAGGATATCAATATCGTGTGTTAATGTGGTCTTGATGGCGAATACAGAAGATGATGTACAAAGATTACTATATGAATTCTATCTAAGTTGTTGAAAGTTAAATATGAAAATATCATTAACAAGAACGATGGCAATAAGTAAAGTTCCTTTAAAATGCAAGTTAGAGTTAGAAAGGAAAGTGATTGAGTGGGTGTGTAAATAACTAGCTGGAGATGAAGTCGCACATCGGGCTAATAAAGCAGTGAAAGAGGCTGGGTGTATGAATAATATCATATGGAAAAACAAGTACTTAAATAAAGATACCAAAACAAGAATATATAAAGCAGTGATACGCCCAATATTGACCTATGCTTCCAAAACAAGAGTATATACTCTTAAAACAAAACAAACTTCAGAAACAAATGAAATAAATATTCTGAGAAAGATTGTACATAAATCAAGGAAAGATCAAATTAGAAATGAAGAAATAAGAAGGCAGCTGAATATTCAGGCAATAGGTGAATGGGTGGAAAAAAGAAGATTTGAATGGAATAAACATATATTCCACATGGCACCAAATGGAATTGTATGCATACGAAGAGAGAAGTTTCCAGAGAATGGGAGAAGGAACCTGGAAGACCAAAAGGAGATGGAGGGACTCTTAATTCTGAATGGAACAAGTCATGGACCTAAAACAAAAAGAAGAAGAACCTCATACTTCGTATTCTTCAACTGCAGTTTTCATGCATGAAGAACACAAAGTATGAGGTGAGAGATGACTCATTTAATCAGTTTTTATTAAAATTTAATTAGTTTATAAAGTGATGTATTATTATTAATTTACTACATAATGCCATTATGAATGTGAATCATCTAAAAATCAGATATCAAAACTCGTATCTTCTCCATTTGAATAATTTTAATTTCAGTTTTGTTTTTTAAATGTAGGTTTAGTAGGTGTACTTATTTATTTTTCACCAACATAAAACTAAGAAAGATGGCAACTGACAGGATTAAGTGTACTGTAATGAGATTTTTATAGAGTACGACACTAACAAGGCCCTTCTTAGAAGTTTCCTTTGTCAAACATATACCTTCACAATGTCTTAATATAGACTATACCTTCCATAAATGGTTAATAGTTCTCTTATTTGGAATATTTATTTGCAGAAAATCCTAGCTTTAATAATTGAAACATTTTGACTGTTCATTTTTACTTCTTAGAGTTGTTTTTGTCGAACATATGTTTCAGAGCAAACAAAAGACAATCTCTACCTTAATGTCATCCCAGCCAAACAATGGTCAAATTATTTTCAAAATCTATGAACCCAAACTCCAAATACTCTCACTTTACCATCATTCAATAACACCTCTACAGACTTGATTACAGAGGAAGAACTATCAGAAGTATTAATGAAAATGAGAATCAACAAAGCTCCTGGAGAGGATGGAATCAGTATTGAACTATTTAAAAATGCAAATCCTCTGTCTTTAGACAGATTTCTAACATTCTTAAATAAACTATGGGAAGGCAGAGACATTCCTGTAAGTTGGACAAAATCCATTGTAATACCAATATTTAAAAAAGGAGACAAAAACTGTGAAAATTCAGAGGCATCAGCTTACTAAATACTGGATACAAAATTTATGCCACTATAATTAAGAACGAATTATACAAACATCTTAATAGCCTCGTCAGCGAAGAACAGAATGGCTTTCGTAAAGGACGATCCTGCTGTGATAGTTATTTCTCCATGAAATTATTAATAGAAAAACACAGGGAGTTCAATGTAAAAACACATTTAGCTTTTGTGGACTTCAAAAAAGCCTTCGACAAAATCAATAGGAATAAACTGTTAGAAATTTTAGCTGACAACAATCTACCATAAAAGCATTTTTTAAATTTATACAATATCTATAAAAAAAATTTTGATTTCAGTTCGAGTCAATAACATACAAACAGAATGGACCGAAATTAATAGGGACGTAAGACAAGGATGTGGCCTCTCGCCCTTGCTCTTTATCATATACATGGATAGAATACTCCAAGATTGGCGACAGATGAGACACGGTTCTATCCAAATTAATAGAAACCATAAAATAGACTCTTTGCTTTTTACAGATGATTTGGTATTAATAGCTCCAACAGGAACACAAATTTAATGTAATTGCAAAAAGGTACAATATGGAAATCAATACAAAGAAAACTAAAGTGATGGCCTTTTGTGGGAAATACCCTATATCTAGCAAAATTGTTTTGGATGATGAAATTTTAGAACGAGTAAATTAATTTAATTATTTGGGTTATAATTTAACATTTCAAGATGAAGCTGATATATCAAAGAAAATCACAAATTTTACAAAAACAACGAGGATAATTAACAGTATAATGAAACCATCTTTAGTACAGAAGAACACAAGATTACGGCTTTATAAGGTTCTCACAAGACCAGTATTAAGATATGGTAGTGAAGCATGGACAATACAAAGAAGAGATGAAAGCCGAATAACAGCAAATGAGATGCGATTTATGAGCCGAACAGCAGGCTACACAAAGTGGGACCATAAAAGAAATGAGAAAATTAAGGAAGAGTTGGATGTAGAACCCATTCTTCACCATATACAAAACTACCAGAACAACTGGAAAGCCCATCTTCAGCGAATGCCGTCTCATAGAATTTCAAAAGCCATACTTCGCTACTGCCAAACAGGCCACACGGCCTAATACTTGCATGGATGATGATGATGATGATGACGATGATATGTTTCAGATCATCTTTGCCCCATCGTCAGCAATTACAGACTGAATTTTCTCATGTTGTCGGCCCTGATTCTTGACTCCTGCTGTCTTTGCCTCTGGTCCAATGAATTTACTAATGATGTTCCTTTATCCGGGAATTTCAAAGTTCATAATTCTTTCCTTGTTTGAAATTCCCGCAGAAAGGAACCTCATTAGTAAATTCATTGGACCAGAGGCAAAGAGAGCAAGAATCAGGGCCGACAACATGAGAAAATTCAGTCTGTAATCGCTGATGATGGGGCTAAGAAGCTTTGAAACATATGATCGACAAAAACAACAAGAGGTAAGAATGTACAGACCAAATGTTTTAATTATTAAACAAACCTCTTAATGTTGTATTTTAAAATAAATCCTAGTTTTGTTCGCAGGCTTTTAGCATATCTATATGGCATTATAAATGTAAAATTTTCTATATATTACCCATCCAAGTGTTTTGTGCAGGCGGAAAATATGTTAACTAACAAACTTTCTCTTTCTAATCCTTACTATGTTGCCACTTCCTGTCGTCTGTATCATGTTGTTTGATTGGCAGGTAGAGAGCTGACAAATACTATGTATTTTAATGATCCGTCGTTTTGTGCGGTCAGTGGCAGAATGACTAACTTGACAACCCTGTTACTCTTGGGGTTACGTCTAGGAATGAGCTGTCTCTTCCTTGCCCTTCTCATTACATGTTGCCACTTGTGATTTATTGTGAGGCTGGTAATAGAGAGATGACAAATACTGTGATTTTAAATGATCCGACTGCTTGAGCATTCCGTGCTTAAATGACTAATTTGACAACCATGTTAAGATCTTTCACACGTGTTTAGAGATTCTCCCCCCACATTTGAAGTTGAAAAATTTCAATACGTGATCGGATGTACAGTTTGCTCCTACATCCCTTCCACAGATTCAGTAGATCGGCGACACTAGCACTAAAACTCTTCCCCTCCGACCGTGAACAGTTAACTTGGATGTGTAATACCTGTGTGTATTTTTATATTTTAACCAATCTGTAATTTTTATGTTGGATTTTCTGAATAGTCAAACACATGAACAGTAACTGGTCCTAATTTGTATATATAATTGACATTCCATTGGATGTTTATGAACTTGAGGTAAAAGGTAGTATATTTTTTACATAAATGGAGTTTTGAGTTATACATTATATTTTTCACCTTTGAATTAGCCTTCAGGAAATATCACTAACTGTTATTGTGGTACCAATGTAAAGAGTACAATGGACAAACAACAAAATCTTAATTTGAGAATTAGGGATGAAACAGACACAAATTGTTAGTATTATTATATGAAAAAAGTATCACATTTACCTGGATTATTGTATAAGAAATAAATAATAGTTTAGAAAAACTAAAACAACACACTTTATTAGAAAACCGAACTAAAAAAAGAAAAATAATTTTAATTTCCAACACGCTTGGGATAAATTTAAAGTGGTCAACAAAAAATCGTCTCCAACACATTTAGAATAAAACTATAGTTATCTACAAAAAAAATAATTTTACCATCAAAAGCGTGGGGTGCTTTTTATGGCTTTAACATTTTCTTCTTAGAGACTTTACTTTTACCAATATCTGTTTATTATCAAATATATTAATTGATATAGAGCACCCCATGCTTTTGATGGTAAATTTTTTTTTTTTTGTAGAGAACTATAGTTTTAACTAAACGTGTTGGAGATGATTTTTTGTTGACCACTTTAATTTTATCCCAAACGTGCTGGAAATTAAAATTATTTTTCTTTTTTTATTTTGGTTTTCTAATAAAGCGTGTTGTTTTAGTTTTTTAAACTATTATTTATTTTTTATTTTTTAGTTTTAATATTTTACAAAATAAGATAAAAATGTAAATATCTTTAAATTCGATACTATTGTAGAATGAGCTAAAAGTAATACCGCTCTACCAACTGAGCTCTTATAACGATTGACTAAAAAGTTGATAAGTCTGCAACCTATTATACCAGTTTTTATTTTTTTGATTTTCTGATGATTCTGGCCAGGATTTTAGAAAACATTTATGAAATTATTGTATTATCATTGGTCCTTTACAAGTATACAAAGTTTCAATTCGATCCAATGATTTGAAGTGGGTGAAAATCGTTTTGACAGATTCCATTACATAATTACACAAACACTTTTTTTTTTCTGATGATTCTGACCAGGATTTTGCAAAAAAAATGAAATTATTGTATTGTCATTGGTCCTTTACAAGTATTCGAAGTTTCAAGTTGGTCCAATGATTTTAAGTGGGTGAAAATCATGTTGAAAGATTCCGTTACATAATTACACAGACACTTTTTTTGATTTACTGATGATTCTGGCCATGATTTTAGAAAAATATTATGAAAGTGTTATATTGTCATTGGTCCTTTAAAAGTATACAAATTTTCAAGTCGATGCAATGATTTTAAGTGGGTGAAAATCGCGTTGAAAGATTCTGTTACATAGATAGATACAGGTCAAGCTAATATAAAGCGTGTAAAAAGTATCACATTTACCATACTTAGTAAAATGATATCATGACTACTGAGACGTTTGCATCAAATTATGATATGAAATCTGAGAAAGTATAGAAATTGTTTAAATACAATAATGTGTAGTAGGTCAAGATAAAGTCATTAACTTGGTGATGAAATTAAGCCAGAGAAGATATAAAGGATGTTCCAAAAATCATTTTATAATACTAAGAGATGATTATAGAGATAAAATTATTATACCAACATTTTTATAGCTTGTATTAGAAAGTTCTTCATAAGTCTTGAAAGCAAATATTTAGTATAAATTATTTCCTGATATAAAATTAATTAATTAATTCATTTTTTCCCCTTACGGTAGCTTTATTCACTTAAGAGACACAATGACAGAACAACTATTGCCTCTCTGGCTTAACTTGGCAAGACATTTGTAGAAAGAGATAGCTGCATTCACTTCTCTCACTCGCACCAGTGTTGTCCATGTTTCTTCACCAGATGTTAATAGGGGAAGGGGCAAGAGGAAAATCCCAGGAATGAATTTGCTAGAAGAAGCAGTGGCGGTGTCATCATCTTCTTGGTTACACTTTTTCTTCTTCTTCCTGATCATTGGAAAGGCTCAAATTGATAACAAATTTGTCTGTAACATTATGTAACAAACTATCTTTCTCCCAATAAAATTGTTCTACTTTTATCACATGTTCTCACCAATTTCTCTGGGGTAACTTTTAACACTGTGCTCATAGACAATTTTTCCACATCGGATGTTTTGAATGATACATTGTGTTTTGCTAATCCCACTTAATTTGAGCCCATATCAATTTAATAGCATTAAAATCACAATGATAAGGGGGCAACCGTACTATATCGTGACCTGCATTTTTAGTGATCGTGTCAATTTCGTAATTCCTAATGCTGCTCTTCATTTTTATGACTTCATACAGTACTAGTTTTGTTGTGCATGGGTCAAATGCTATAATTTTTATATATAACCATGCTTGCATATCAGCTTTTAGAGTGGATGATATTGGTGCCTTATCTATTTCCCTTAAATAATAGGAAACGTTATCCATGACTAATACTTTTCTCGGGAATATTGGGAAGAAGTTGCTGCGTAAACCACTCTTTAAAGACATTAACGTCCATTTCACATGTGGATTTTGACCGGAAACATTTTAATGCATTCGGAACAAATCCATCTGCAGATCTGGCATGAACAATGATGAATTGCTGTCCCTTTCCGATTGGAACCTTAAGGGGAACCTCATAATCACCATCACGATTCTCACACATCCACACCTTCTTCTTTGTTTGATTCACATTTCACCCAGGTTTTGTCGAGATATAGGATGCCCTGTAGAACGTGAGTCGGCCATTTTCTTGAGGAAATCAAATCTCTTATATATTGTGTAGTTTTTTCCATTAAATATTTCCTACCTTTATTGTTAGATACATAAGAAAATTTGAGTTTTTTCAATATTTCTCGCAAAGCCCATCTACTCCCTGTAAAAATATTTTCTTTCCGCAAAGCCTCCCACATGTCTTCTAGACTTAGCTATAGAGATCATAAATTGTTCATCTTATAGCAGACACAGTAAACTTATCACAAACTGTTTTTGTGGGGGTTCTGGCTGGTCACTTATTTCCAGGAGTGCGTAATACAGAACCATTAGCATCACATTTCTTCTTTTCATTTATTATTCTGGATACAGTGTGGGGAGATACTCCAGTAGCTGCAGATGTCCTTGTAGTGATGTCGGCTACAGATATAGTTGGTTTTCCATTTTTTAAAGCTTCATACTGTTCAGCAAAAACTTATGAACATTGGAAACCACTTCCCTAGCGTTGGAATGTAAAGCTTTATCTTGGTTAATAGCACCAACTAAAAATATCACAGTTGCTACTGAAAACAATAGCAAATAATTAAAAATATATAACATTTTACTAATTATTACTTTCACTATAATATTAATACTAGTATACTTCAATCTGCTCTCTGCGTGCTGCCACTGATAGCTAACAACTGACTCACAAGTGTTTCGAAAATTGACTACAGGGTGGGTTCTTTCTTTTGTAACTGGGCGAAAGCGGTCAAGGATCTGTCCTTGTATCTCCATCTCTCTCTTTGCCAAGATAAGCCAGGTATATAATAGTTAATGTTTTTATTTAACCTGCTTGCATTACAACATTTTATCAGTGTTTTATTTTGTAACACAAAAGCATATCTCTTGAATGATTTATTCTTTAATAACATCACTAGAGATATGTTTTGTGTCACTTAATATTTTGTAGATTTAAAAATAAATCAAACTGAATGGCATGTGGTTTAACACGAGTCCAGCGGTGGTACTAGTACCACGGCATTTAAATGACACTGAAGCCAGAGAAAATTAAATCCCTCGGCATGCCTGTGCCAGCAGATTTACAGGGGTCAGAAAAATACCCCTGTAAATCTGCCGGCACAAGCATGCCGAGGGATTTAATTTTCTCTGGCTTCAGTGTCATTTAAATGCCGTGGTACTAGTACCACCGCCGGACTCAAAGTGTTAAAAAAAAGTGACCAAAACTTATTTATATTTAATTATTTAATTTTGCCGAGTACGTAATGAAAATAAAATTGTAAAATAAACAAAAGAGACAAATTTCTGCAAAGGCACATTTTTTTAAAGTTCAATCCAGTTTACTTTTTTTATTCATATTTCAAACTTCTTTTTAAATTTTTTGCCTTTGATGTCTACAGGGGTGGCATTATATGCCTGGTAGTTTCATGAATATTAGAAATTCTGGGAATGGTCACTGCAGTTGCAGTTTCATGAGCATAATATTTTGGAAACAGTTTCATTAAGATATTTAAATATTTTTGGTTTTTTTCTTTTTTATTTTTCTACAGGTTTGACTGTATGTTATTCACTTCGTTTAAGAGACCATTACTTGCTTTCAGTCATCTGATAACCCTCTTAATTTAGAAATTCAATTAATAAATTTATTTGTTGAAATTCTTTCAATAACAATTGGTATAAATCTATGATTAGCCCCACAAATTTCAGAGCATTGTCCATATAGAACTCCTGGCCGGTTATAGGGATAATTTAGATTTTGCAAATGAGGGAATTTTATGTACCTTTATAGAGAAATCCAACATGAAATTATAGGTACTTAAATATTGTAAGTTCCCAACAAAGGAGGGACATGTACCTTTATTTCACTATTTTCAATTGTTATATTCAATAATTTTCTAGAATTGGGTTACTCGAAATTTGTTTGGTATATAAGAAAATTGTTTCTCTTTACCCTCTCTATCATCTCTGAAAAATTTGTGAATGGATTTTTGAAACACACTTATATGATTTTCTACATACTCTGTCATATGTTAACACTTACCTGGAATACTCTTTATAATACTCTAATAATTAATTGCATGTTGATTATTTATACATAATTTAATTGTTGAAACTGTGTTTTGATAACATTAGTCTTATAATATGAACTTACCGAAGCATTTAATATCTTGTGCTGATAATCTTCAAGACAATTTGTGTATACCAAGGAAAAGATTATAATGTACAAAATTTGAATAAGAATATATAACTCTGTCCAAAGTAAAATAAACTGGAAAATATAATTTCCTATTATTAATAATTTTAAATATTTATTACTGTGGAAGTCTAACTTTCCTGGAACTGGAACAGTCTTGGCTCTTCAGAACTGTCATATTACAAATTTGTGTTAAACAAATTTCTCTTGAACTTAGTTGACTTTTTTAAATCTTATTTAATATAATTAATTAATGTTTTTTTTAAGTTACATTGTATCTATTTTTTTAATGCTTGAAGTTATACTTTAAGGAAGTCAAGAGTTTTTTGTAAATAAATTTATAATTTTTTTAATAAATTATCATGATAAGTAACTTTATTTTCCAGTGTTTGTACATTATAACCTTTTTCTATTGAAACTGAATCAGCCATATTGTGAAGTGAAGACAAGGAATGATCTAGTCCATTCTACAATGAAGACTGTGTTATGTTTGCTTTGTGAAAGAATCATGTACTGTGCAAAGAGGAAACTTCAGCTTGTATGAGATTTATTATTTTGTAATAGCGTGTGATAATTTAAGTGAAAGAATATTTTCAATAAGATGTTTATGTATAAAAATTAAGTTTTTGTTTTAATTAAACTTAGGAAAGACTTTAATGGTATTAAGTGTTGTTTGAACTATTTGTTACAAGGAAGTTATTTCTGTAAAGAGATTGGTGTAAATATCAGTTACATCTACTTTCTTGACTATGGGATAAACTTATGATAAATTGCATTTTTTAATTCAACACAGAATGCATACTTTAGCTTCCAGTTATAAGACAGTTTGTAATATTGCTCTTTTTTTGGCTTTTTTGTATAAACATTTTTTAAAACTATATGAATTGTTGAGATTTTAGTACCAGCATTAAAATTTAACAAAAAGAAATACTACCTCTGTCCCAAAATAATAGACATATTTCTATAATACTCTTACCTGATTCGCAAATCAAATTTATTGACTATTTAAGTACAAAACATTGAAATTTGGTCCGTTACAAAGACTACAAAATATTAATAGTGAGTGGAGAACATATTTTAATCGACTCACCTCATACATTTTCAAACTTCTTTGATACCGACGGTTTCAGACAATATCATGTCCTTCATCAGTCATGGCGTCCATTGATGAAATTCCATGATTGTTGATTTCTTTAGTGACATCACCTCTTGTGCTGCCATCTTTCGTTGGGATTATAAACTTTGTAATTAAATTTTTATCCACCGGAATATCGAAATTCATAGATCAATATTTATTCTTCTGAATGAATATTATTTCCCAAATTGTCAATTCCAACGGTTTATCCAACTGTTTTAAAAGTTTCGCTTCTTTTTCAATTTTATGATGTTCTAGTAAACTATGTGCAGCAATTGCTG
This sequence comes from Diploptera punctata, assembly GCA_030220185.1. Taxonomy (NCBI): domain Eukaryota; kingdom Metazoa; phylum Arthropoda; class Insecta; order Blattodea; family Blaberidae; genus Diploptera; species Diploptera punctata. Next base: position 1,072,985 of record JASPKZ010000815.1, on the reverse strand, counting down.
ATTTTTCAATTTCACAATTTTTAATATTTCTAAAATGTTCTTTAGTGCGTTTCTAAATTCCTTTTTGTTTTTCCTATGTATACTTTGCTACAATCATTACAATTAATTTGATAAATTCCAGATTTCTTACTGTCTGGGATGTTGATTTTTTATTGGTATTTAAAAGTTTTCCAGACTAAATTTATTAATTGGTGCCAAAGTAATGTTGTATTTGTCAAATATTTTTTGAAATTTCCCATGTACTATTGGATGGTAAGTAATTTTCTTGAAATTCTTCTTTTTGTTACTAACCATTTGTAGGGTAGAGCATTCTTTAAGTTGTTTTATCTTTCTGAATTTCTTTAATTTGTTAGATATTATATCCTTATTAAAACCATTTAATCTGGCTATATTTAGGATGTTTTCATATTCTTTCTTAAAATTTTCTCCTTTTAATGGGACCTTTATTAATCTATATAAGAGGCTATTAAATATTGCATGTTTATGTGCCAGTGGATTGAAACCCGTTGATTTAATATAATTATCAGTATGTGTACCCTTCCTATATATATCAAATTCAATTTTTTGAGTTTTTTCATTCCTAATTATGTATAAATCCAAAAATGGAATTTTGTTTTCAATTTCTGATTCTTATAGAAATTGAAAACAAAATTCCGTTTTTGGATTTATACATAATTAGGAATGAAAAAACTCAAAAAATTGAATTTGATATATATAGGAAGGGTACACATACTGATAATTATATTAAATCAACGGGTTTCAATCCACTGGCACATAAACATGCAATATTTAATAGCCTCTTATATAGATTAATAAAGGTCCCATTAAAAGGAGAAAATTTTAAGAAAGAATATGAAAACATCCTAAATATAGCCAGATTAAATGGTTTTAATGATATAATATCTAACAAATTAAGGAAATTCAGAAAGATAAAACAACTTAAAGAATGCTCTACCCTACAAATGGTTAGTAACGAAAAGAATAATTTCAAGAAAATTACTTACCATCCAATAGTACATGGGAAATTTCAAAAAATATTTGACAAATACAACATTACTTTGGCACCAATTAATAAATTTAGTCTGGAAAAACTTTTAAATACCAATAAAAAAATCAACATCCCAGACAGTAAGAAATCTGGAATTTATCAAATTAATTGTAATGATTGTAGCAAAGTATACATAGGAAAAACAAAAAGGAATTTAGAAACATGCACTAAAGAACATTTTAGAAATATTAAAAATTGTGAAATTGAAAAATCAGCAATTGCTGCACATAGTTTACTAGAACATCATAAAATTGAAAAAGAAGCAAAACTTTTAAAACAGTTGGATAAACCATTGGAATTGACAATTTGGGAAATGATATTCATTCAGAAGAATAAATATCGATCTATGAATTTCGATATTCCGGTGGATAAAAATTTAATTACAAAGTTTATAATCCCAACGAAAGATGGCAGCACAAGAGGTGATGTCACTAAAGAAATCAACAATCACGGAATTTCATCAATGGATGCCATGACTGATGAAGGACATGATATTGTCTGAAACCGTCGGTATCAAAGAAGTTTGAAAATGTATGAGGTGAGTCGATTAAAATATGTTCTCCACTCACTATTAATGATATAACCTCATAATGTTTACTTCCCGATATTAATTTAAATATAACTACAAAATATGTTTAGAAATCTTGGTAATATGGATGACCTTTGTACCTTGTCACATGACCTGAGGTGTTCAGTTCAAAGTGAGTTATAGGCAGATGCTGTGGTTATTCTATGACTTTGACAATTTTGTTTCCAGAAATCTCTTCACCTTAGCATGATTTGTGTTTATAAAAACCTCAAATCATTTGTGGTTTTTGTTTCTGTTTCTATCTTGTCTGCACTCAGGGAAGAATGAAAAACATTCGGGATGATCAATGGCGGGCGGGTCATTTGTGATATATACTTTGTGTCAACAGTAATGACATTTTGGAAAGAGATCCTAAAAGGAAATCCTATGATATTTGCCGTTCACAGGAGATCCATAGAGCACATATGGAAACAAGGAGAGAACTGTCTAAATAATGGTGCCATTTTTGCCAATATCTTCTCTGTAATGAAAAGGAGAAATGGTAGAAAGAAGAAATCCATAGATCAGCATAACTTAAGGAAAATCTGTTACATGCAAGATAGAATATCATATCTATGGTGAATGCTTTAGGTATGACAAAATCAACAATGCATCACAGAATCCTAGACAAGGACATTTGACAGCATTCAACAACATTGAAACCAACAATGATCTTAAGTGGTGAACTGAAAAGTCTGCACTTTTGCTTGTCAGTGTTGGATCTGACAGTTGTGAAAAGTAGAGCACAGTTTCACGACATGCTCAATTAGATTCATATTAATGAAAAATAGAACAGGAGTTTTATCTTGTAGCAGAGAAACAAGATCCCCAATGAACTTGCAGAATAAATGCTTCATTGGAAAAGTGATATTTCTAGTAGCTGTGGCTCATCCCTGTCTTCATTCAAGTACTAGTATTTGAATGGACTGTTTAAATTAATGAATCAGGGGCCAGCATAACAGAGTAGCAAAAACAGGCCTAGAAGAACAATGGTTACAAAGATTAAAATTAAAATTATACCTCACCTCATATCCAGTCTTCTAATTATACCAGTTTCATAACCTAGGTGGTTTCATCTTCAGTAATATCACTACCGATGTTACGTTGTTCAGGAAAACTGCTTCTTACTCTGTCTGTTGGTTGACCGATGAACCACCGAATTAAATCAAATTCCTGGCAATTTCAAGATTCTTAATTTTTTTTTTTAATGTGGATTTTTTTCCCCAAATCGTGAGCTCTTTTGGTTTTTCTATTTGTTTAATTAATGTAGCCTTTATATCAATTAGATGTTTTTCAGACCATGTATGAACAGCTACTGCTGACTTTTCGACTTTACCATTTTTGACATTTCTAAGATGTTCTTCACCCTGGTTCTCAAATATATTTTTGTTTTTCCAATATAAATTTTGTCACAATCTCTGCATTTGATCTTATAAATTCCCAATTTGTTTCCTTCTTCAATTTTGTCATTTTTGTTGATTTTAATTATCCTATTGAGGCTGTATTAATTCTTCGGTGCCAATCTTATGTTAAAATTTTTTAAAAGTTCAATGGTTACAAAATCTATCACATCGATTACAAAACATGAATACAGGCCATGCTGATCAAGAAAGTTCTTCCTGCTATCAAATGAATCCTTGGTCTAAACCAATCTGCATTCAGCAGGACAATGCAAAACCGTACATTGATCCTTCAGATCCTGAGTTTGTAGCTGCTGCTACTGAGACTAGCCTAACCATATACCTGTATTATCAACATCCAATGAGCACAAATATGAACATCTAAGATTTTGGTTTCTACATTGCCATACAGTCTCTCGACATCAAGTGGCTCCATACACAGTAGATAAACTTGTTACAGCTATCATAAAAGCCTTTGAGGAGTTTCCTACTGAGACTCTGAATAATGTTTTTCTGAGCTTGCAACAAGTCATGATTGAATTCATGAAGTTTCATGGATAAACTGCTACACACTGCCTCACATGAAGAAACAGAGCAGATGTTGCCTTTTGTTGATTGTTGTAACCCCGATGTTGTTTCAGCTCATGCTGATTTAGATGGTAAAGTAACTAGGTGCTACTGTCAATATCATCTTCTCATTATGTTGTATTAGTCCTATATTTATGTTCCTGTTGTTCAGTGCTAATAAATTACAATTGAAAGAAATGCGACTTATTTTGGGTCGGAGGAAGTATATAAATTGTTTCTTAATTTATTCTTTTTTGATACAAAGTATTTGGAACCATAATGGTCAAAATCGCATGTTGTTGTTGTCTAATGTGCTGCATCTAATGCTGAAGTTATTAGCAGTCTTGCTCTCCAATACTTTGAGGTCTTACAATCTTCATGTTTGACAGCGATACAGTTGTTCGGATGACCTACGTCCATTTCTTCATCACGGTGCTTGCATAAAATGCATTTTGGTGAAGGCACAACATTGATTTTGTAAAGGTGTTTTGCCAGACAATCATGGCCCGTTGTCATTCTAAAATGTGCTATTTTTGTTTTTTCTTGGTATGTCTGGTATATCAAAATTTTTATTAGGCATTCCAATTTTTTGTTTCTGGCCACTGTTTGAAGTCTATTGTTGTTCATAATTTTGGATTTTAACTTGCATTTCACTGAGGAGTAAGGTGTTGGTTTAGATCCAGGCAATTGTTCAATGTGAGATCCTTTTTTGGCGAGGAAATTGGCTGTTTCATTACCGGTAATCCCACAATGGGAGGGTAGCCATTGGAGGACAACTTCTTTACCACAGTTTCACAGGTCAGTAATAATGTCATAGCATTCTTTGCAGTCAAAATTTATGGCCAGTAAATTGTCTGTATAGCTGCTTTGGAGTTACATAGGAGCAGTAATTTGGAAAACATAGCTTTTAGTGTTAATAGGTTTTGGAGAGATACTTTTATAGCATGGATTTCACCATCAAAATTTGTTGTTCCTCATCCAGCATGACAATAAAACGAAAAAAGGGAGCATGCTCCTCCTGTTCTGACACCAGTTATAGCATTTGTGAGTGAGCTGTCAGTGTAGACATGAAGCCAATCTTCTGTAGGATATCTGGTGTAGTTTCGATATAATCTTCTATATCATCTTCAGCTTTCCCATGTTCGAGAACAAATCAACATTAAAATTGAGGTAAGATGATTCCAGATTCAAAAGAGCTTAATTGGTATTATGTTCAGATTTTTTTGTGATGTTTGCATTTATGTCTAAGGTACAGGGGATAGGCTCAAAATGTAGGGGGTTTATTATTGGTAAGAGTGTTTCTTTCTCTATTTGTCGGCATTTCAAATTTTTTCTCTAGTTCTTTTACTTTTCAAGGAAAGTGACTTGGGTGTTCAGTCTTCTTTCTTCTACTTTTTGTTCCTCCATGTGTCTTCTGAATATCTGACTAATTTTTCATATTGTAAAAGTGCTTTTTCTTGAAGAGTTAAGGTCATGGGGTGGTTCTAGGCAACTCCCTCATGGATTCTATTGGGGTGGATTTCACGGCCCTTGTTATTATCCCCATAGCGTAACTTTGTATTATTTCCAGTTTTTCCATTATTTGTGGTGATGTGGTAAGGATTTCTCTGCAGTATTGTAAGTACAGGTTTTATGTAAACGTTGTATGTTGTATTAAGAGTTTTTCTAGAACAACCCCATTTCACCCCAGTTAATCTTTTTAAGATGCTCATTCTTTTCAGTGCCTTTTTACTGACATTTTCCACATGGTTTTTCCATGACAGTTTAGAGTCAAGAGTTACACCTAGGTATGTACTGCAATCAGCCAGTGAGAGTGGGATGTTCTTGTAATTTAGATCCATTTTCCTCTCTTTCCAGCCAAGTGAGAAAATTCGATAGACAGTTTTCTCAGAGTTAATGTCAATTAGATTATTTTCAGCCCATCTTTGGAGTTTTACCAGGGAATTTTGTAGTTTGTTCTTCAGATGTTTGTACTGGGTGTGTCTGAAGACTAGAAAATAATATCGTCAGCAAACATTGCTGTTTTAATTCCTGATGTTTTTAATGAGCCAGGCAAATTGTTGGTGTAGATATTGAATAAGCTAGTGCTCAGGACTGTACCCTGGGGGAGCCCACAATGTGTTTGTATTTTGAGAGTGTGTTGTTATAACTAGTTGCACAATATCTTTGTGATATCAATTGTGAAATCCACTGAAGCATTTGAGCTTGTATACCAATTTGTTGTAGTTTCTCTAACAGCTTGCATCTCCATACTGAGCCATAAGCACTTTGGAAGTCAACATAGATTGCAACTGTGTCTTCGTGTCTTTAATATCCTGGCTAATGGTAATAACTTGTTTATCTGTAGAATGATGTTTTCTGAAGCAACCTTGTTTGGGTGTATAAGGTTTTGGGTTTCCAGGTACCAAGTTAATCATACCGATACCATTCTCTCCACGACTTTACTGATGACATGGTGAGATATATTGGGCAGAAGCATTCAGTGGGTTGTTTTTCTTCAGAATAGGGACTGTAATAGTTTTCTTCCATTCAGCTGGAATCGAGTAAGTCCAAGAAAGGTGTAAATTTGTAGTAGGATACTTTTGCCTTTTATTCCTAGATGTTTCAGAAATTCTGGATGGATTTTATCTGGGCCTGGAGATTTTTTGCTTCTTAGTGCTCCTAGGGCTACATTAAGTTCATTCATTGTATAGGAATTGGTGAACACAGGTAGTGTATTTCCAACAAATTTAGCATTCTTTTTCAATTTTTTTGTTATTTCTTTTTGTATTTTCTTTGCATCTTTTGGAATTTGGTAACATAAGATGTATTAAATGCTGTTGGAACAGCTTTTTCAGTAGTTAGTAGTTTTCTGTTGTACATGATGAGTTCTTTGGTAGTAGTGTGATCTGCATTTAATTTGCCAACATAGCTATAAATCTTATTGCCATCTTTTCTATTGTCCATCTTCTCTACAAATTTATTATATGATACTCATTTTGCTTTAAGCAATTATTTCTTGAAATGTGCTGCTTTCTTTCTCCATGTTAACTACGTGTTTCCTGGTTTTAGCTTTTTTCAGCTTTTTTGTTTTGCAGAATTTCTGTCAAATTTTAGTTTTTTAAGTTCATTTGACCAAAAGTTTCTATACTTTCTGACACTTCCCTTTGGTATCAGTTTATGTGCTGTTTTTAATATTGTGGAGCAAAACAGTTTGTTTAATTTGTCAGGAGAAGTAATGTTTTGTTTCAAAATTGGTTTCACATTCATTTTCTATTGTCTGTGTGTAATCTGCCCATTTTGCTTTCTTAAAATTCCAGGAAGTACAAATTAGTTGATTTATTTCAGCTGCATTGTTTAAATCTATTGTAGTAACAATGATTCTGTGTCCTGATCCAGGGTCGTCTAGTATTTTAATTAATATTGAGTTGTTTTTGGCTTACCTCATATTTCTTGATTCCCATGCAAAGCCAGGTTTCATCACTGCATTTGTGACATTATTGATGCATCAACACAATCACAAATACCGTCCAGCAGTTTTCTCTCTTTGTAAATTGATTTCTGCGCTCTTTGATGGCTGACCAATGAACTTCCAAATCAATCCCCCCTAATTTTCACCGGGTATTTCAAAATTCATAGTTTTCTTTTTATTCTCCCAAATTGTGAGTGCCTTTGGTTTTTCTAACCGTTCAAGTAACTTTTCCTTGGTTTCAATTCTATGTTTTTCTGACCAAACATGTGCAGCTATTGCAGATTTTTCTGTCTCCATTTTTAACATTTCTAAGATGTTCTTTCAATCTTGTATTTAAATTCCTTTTTGTGTTCCCTATGTATATCTTTTCACAATCTTTACAATCAGTTTGATAAATTCCTGATTTGTTGCAGTCTTCAATCATTTCATTTTTGTTGGTTTTGATTAAATTATTCAAATTGCAATCATTTTTCGGTGCCAATTTAATGTTGAATTTGTTGAAAATTTTTTGAAACTTGTTAAATACTAAGGGGTGGTATGTAAATTTCTTTAATTTTTTTACCAATTTCTTCATCTCTCTGAAGAGTTCTTTCATTTGTCATTTTTTGTTTTTGAATTTATTTACTTTTTTGTGAATCATCTTTTCTTGAAATCCATTATCTTTTGCAATTTTTATAATGTGTTTTTTCTCTTTCTTTAAATTTTCTTTGCTGATGGGAACATTCACAAGTCTGTGTGTCAAACTATTAAATAGTGCTTGTTTGTGCAAAATATGGTTAAATCCTGTTGCTTTAATATAGTTATCAATGTGACTTTCTTTTCTGTAGATTCCAAATTCTGTTTTCCTTTTTTCCTCATTCCTGTTCAATTTAAGGTCTAAAAATGGTTCCCTTTTAGTCTTATCTTTTATGCCTGACAATACCAAGAGAATATCAGGATTAGTGCATTATCTTGTATGATAGATAAATGTAGGAATGTCATTTTGGTTATACATTACTTCCATTGAAGTTGAGTAGACAAAATCTTCAAAAGTTCTACCTGTAGCATTAACATCTCTATATGCCCATAGAGGCAAGTACAATCACCTATAAGTATGGTCTTTGAGGTTGTCAATATGGAGTTGAGGTCAGGTACATTTTTGGGAGGATTGTAACATGAAGGAGGATTGTATTATGAAGTGTTGATTGTTCTTCCAGACATCAAGTTTTACTGCTTCCAATTTGTCCTGTTCTTGAATCTCTTTTACAATTTTAATTTTGAAATGAGTGAAGTTTTGGTACCAACCAAAATGCCACAGGCAATTTGTCTTGCTTTTGGTAATATGTGCAAATAGTATTTGGTATAGAAAAGTAATGTAATTATTGTTCTGGTGTTATGTTCGACTCCTGGATTATAAAAATCAATATTATTTTCCTCAAGTATTTTAGCTAATTCTGATTTCTTCTCTTGAGAAAGTCTACCAGCGTTCCATTGGAGAATCTTCAGAGTGTTGGAGAGTAGAGAGATGTTTCTTGTAGATGTCCCAACCCGGAGATCCGATTGTGGGACTATTACTCCAGAGCGTTTATTTACAAGATTTGTCACCACATGTATTACCCAGGGTGCACCACAAGGAGGCGATCTTCTTTACACCCCAAATCGCATGTTAGTCTATTGGGATTTTTAACATTTATGTCCAGTATTGATATTATCTCTGCATATGAAGATGTTTTTAACTATAAAGAAGTTGAATTCTAAAAACATTGAGAGAGTACTCTCCAACATTGAAGTTATTCATGTTTAGTGAGATCTGCCTACTATATAAAGTAATAGATTTTTATTTAATAAATTACAATAGGAAGTAACATGAGGTTCTTCTTAATAAATAAATTGAGTCTATTCACCTTACTTCATAAATTGTTGTGTTCTTTGAACATGTTTCAATATGCGTGCATGTTATCTTCAGCTTGGAGACTCTTGAATAAATTGGTTGTCGGCTCTGGATGTTGACTTCCCCTCCATCTTTTAGTTGATGAAAGAACGTAGTCCTTTTCCCTGGGAATTTCAAAATTCATGATCCTTTCTCTCTTCTTCTGGATGTAGATCTTCTCCCAAACAGTAATTTATTTAGTATTTTCTAACTGTTTCAATAATTTTGTGTCCACATCAATTTTATGTTTTTTCTGACCAAATGTGAGTAGCTATTGTAGATTTCTACCTCTCCATTTTTTACATTTCTAATGTGTTCGTTCATTCTAATGTTCAAATTTCTCCTTGTTTTTCCTATGTATACTTTATTACAATCAGCACATTTTATCTGGTATATTCCTGATTTTTTGCCATCATCAATCTTCTCACTTTTGTTAATTTTGATTAGTTTATTTATGCTGTAATCATATGTGCTAATTTGATATTAAATTTGTCAATTTTTTTTAACTTTATTGTATGTCCATGGATGATATGTGTGGTATGGCGCAAAAAGTGGACATCAGAATTTTGATATCATTTTGGTTTTAAAATGTAGCTTAGGAATGTCGAAGATGAAAACATGAAACAAATTTGCGGACCATCCGGAAACAAAGCTGTAAAATAATTTCTAAATCACTATTCCCTATATTACATGAAGTAAATGGCTGCCATTGTGGTTGTGACGTCAGATTCTATATTCAGACGTTAGTCCAGGGTGAAAACATGTTTTCTTCAATAGAGGTGCAAAAATAGAATACATATTTTATTGTAATAAAAGTGCACTGCTATATTTCCAAAATTACATGGCAAAGAGTTTGAAATTTAATAAAAATCACATCCTCACATAGATTTCTTACAAAAAATGGTTTAAATGGATCGATTGTCGAAAATAGTCAATGCGTCATCATACATATTTCTTGAAAATAAACAACGGCAAATTAGCCCTTACAAAATATGCAATATATACATGCCACTTATTTATAACACAATCTTCGAAGTTTGTAATATAATTTATTAGAATTCATGTATAATAACCTAAAAGCTAACCTAACTTATTTAAATTACTCTAACCTATGTAAGTAATAAATAGAATGGCACTTAGACAATATTAAATTACAGGTATGTAAATAAATTATACTATACATGTAAGAAACTAAAAGCTAACCTAACGTAATTATGTGTAAGAAACTATTACTCTAACCTAGTTTCTTTAGTGATGGTCTGCAGATTTTCTTGTGTTTTCATCTTTGGTGGTCCTAAGCTTCATTTTAATACCAAATTTATATCGAAAAGGGGATGTCTCATACAGTAAACTACTAAAATGTGTATTTTGTAGTGCTTATAAAATGTTATTTTACTGCTTTGTTTCTGGATGATCCACAATTTTTTTTTGTGTTTTCATGATTAGTGGTCCTAAGGTTCATTTTAAAACCAAAATTCTGTCGAAATTCTTATGTCCACTTTTTGCGCCGTAACCGATATGTGAATGAATTTCCTCTATTTTTACACACTTTATATTAGCTTGACCTCTATCTATATATCTATCTATGTAACTGAATCTTTCAACGCGTTTTTCACCCACTTAAAATAATTGGATCGACTTGAAATTTTGTATACTTGTAAAGGACCCGTGACAATACAATAATTTCATATTTTAATTCTAAATTCCTGGCCAGAATCATCAGAAAATTAAAAAAAAATTAAAACTGGTATAATAGGTTTCGGACTTGTCAACTTTTTAGTCAATCGTTGCAAGAGCTCAGTTGGTAGAGCGGTGAACTAGTGGTATATAATTTCAGTAATCCATAGGTCGCTGGTTCGAATCCGGCTGGGTAGGATTTTTTTTAGAAGAGTAATACTTTTAGCTCATACTACAATACTATAGAATTTAAAGATATTTACATTCTTATCTTATTGTGGTCCCGCGCCGTAGTCGAGCGGTTAAGGTAGGAAGCCTTGGCGCAGAGCTACGGGACTTGCGCTGCTTCGAGTCTCCATGCGGAAGAAATTTTCTCATGGTATTTTGGCCAGTATGGGACCAGTGCCCACCCAACATCGTGAGGCAATTGGGTAGCTTCAATAAGTAGCGGCTCCAGGTTGAGGAACCAGCTATAACGGCTGGAGGACTTGACATGCTAACCACATGTCACCCCTACACTGGCTGATGATCATCTACCTCTGTGATTGACACATGTGGATGTGAAGGGCCAGCAGCCAGCTGACAAAAGGGCACCCGCTGAAAAGTGGAAAGACCCTCAATCGGATCCTTTTGTGTAAAATATTAACAAACTACAAAATAAATCCAATAGTTTTTAAAAAACTAAAACAGCTGGCTTTATTAGAAAACCGAACTCAAAAATGAAAAATAATTTTAATTTGGATAAATTTAAAGTGGTCAACAAAGAAATCATCTCCAACACATATAGAATAAAACTAGAATTATCAACAAAAAGAAAATAATTTTACCATCAAAGCCATGGGGTTCTTTTTTAATTATTTTTACATGTTCTTTCTTCTTAGAGACTACTTTTTAAACCACTATCTGGTTCTTATCAAATATATGAATTGATATCGAGCACCCCACGCTTTGGTGGTAAAATTATTTTCTTTTTGTTGATAATTCTAGTTTTATTCTATATGTGTTGGAGATGATTTCTTTGTAGACCACTTTAAATTTATCCCAAGCGTGTTGGAGATTAAAATTATTTTTCATTTTTGAGTTCGGTTTTCTAATGAAGCGTGCTGTTTTAGTTTTTTAAAACTGTTGTTTATTCTTTTTCAATTTGTTTTTCTATCTGAAGAATGCTTTCATTTATCAATTTTTGTATTTTTATACTTATATATTTTTTAAGATATAATTTTTTCTTCGAAACAATATAAATGCATATGGATAATTATATTAAATCAACAGGATTCAGCCATTTTACACACAAATTTGTGGTCTTTAACAGCTTAACATATAGACTGGTAATCATATCTTTGAGGAAAGAATCATCATCTTCTTGACTTCAAGGTGATTCGCCTGTTCCGAATTCACAATGATTCCTTCCATCTCTTCCTAGGTCTTCCTACATCCCTTAATCCCTTTTGTTTATAATGATACGCTATCTTGGGCAATCTTGTTTCTTCCATTTGTTCTTCCCAGCTGATGCGGTATTGTTGAATTCCATCATTTATTGAAATTGAAGATATTTCTAATTCACTTCTTATTTCTTCATTTCATATGTGGTCCAATTTTGTGCATCCTTTGGTCCTTCTTAGAAAAGTAATTTCTGCACTTTGTATTCTACTTGAACTCCTCTTATTTGTTACCCAGAACTCATTACCGCCATTGTTTTGTAAAACTTCAATTTTGTATCCTTCCTTGTTTTATGTTTTAGTGTTCTATGAATGGTGCCACATATCATTTGAAATGTTGATATGTTATTGTTTATATAATTTCTTGTTCCACATCACAATTCACAACGTAGATAATTAAAATTTGACACTTGTGATAGAGGTTTATTTTTTATTATTATTTTCGACCTTATGGGCAACTTTCCTAAAAAGGCCATTATTTTGTCTTCTCTATAGATATTTTAAAATCATAATCTTTATTTATTTCATTTAAACAGTGTAGAGAGAATTGTAAATTGTTTTTTATATTTTGCATTATAATAACATGTCAGAATATAATGAAATATTAAAATTTGTTATATTATTTATTCTTATTCCTTTTTTTAATTTTTTTCCACCTTTGTACTAGGTTATTAATATATATATTAATAGCCAATAGATATAATTGTGAAATATCAATAAATAAGTCAAAAGTAATGGCATTTATTGGTAAATATGGAATTAGATCAAAAATTGTACTGGATAACAAAATAATAGAACAAATATCACATTTCCAATATTTAGGATGTAATATAACTTATAGAGAAAATAAAGATATAGAAAATAAAGTAAATTTCAGGCTATTTGTGGAACCATAAAAAGAACCTTAGGTCGGAAAACAAGGAAAGATACGAAGCTTAAATTATATAAAACAATGGCTGTTCCTTTGTTGTTGTATGGAAGTGAAAATTGGATAATGAAATCAAGGGATAAAAGCAGGATACAGACTGTGGAAATGCTATTTTTACATAATGTGAAAGGATGCACAAGAGCGGATAGAATAAGGAATGAAACTAAACGAGAAGAATTAAATATATATAAAATTGAAGATAAAATCAGCGAAAATAATAAGAAATGGACAGAACATTTAATGAGAATGAACAACGAAAGAATACCAAAAAGAACCTTCCTGTATAATCCCAGAGGAACAAGAGATGTTGGCCGACCATGTAGAAGATGAACTCCACTTTTAACTTCGCCGGAACAGGCTGCATAGCCTAAACCTTGTAGAAGAAGAAGAAGAAGAAGAAAAGGGTGGGAGATATACTACACCCTTGTCGAATGCCTGTATTTGTTAAAATTTCTTCTGTTTTATTCAGTCCTGTGTTGATTATAATTTCGGTTTTGTGGTAAATGCTTTTTATTATTTGCATTAGATGTGCCTTTTCATTATGAGCCATAATTTACTTCTATGTAATTTATCAAATGTTTTTTCAAAATCGATAAAGGAAATATGTGTCTCAAATTAAATTCTTTCCTTTTCTCAAACAATTCTTTTAAAATGAATACATTATCTGTTGTAGAGGTCAGTACATAATTTTAATTTGATAGCCCAGAAATATTCAATGGAAATATCTACCAATAAAACTAAAATAATGGCCTTTTGTGGAAAATCCCCAATACCAAGCAAAATTTGTTTAAATAACAAAATTTTAGGGAGAGTTAATGAGTTTACTTGTTTAGGATACAAACTCTGTTTTGTTAAAAATTTGGATTTATCATAAGTAATGCCACGAGTGATTTCCAAATTATCGATAAATTCACGACTCACGAAGTGAGGAGTGAATTTATCTAGAGAATTTGGAAATCAAGAGTGGCATTTGTTAGGACTATTTAACGAATAAAATTAAGCTGTTTACTCACAAATAATTATTTAACTATAGTTATTTTAAAATATTTATATATTTAATGTAAACGGCGATGTTTGAAAACAAATGAGAAACGATAGGTACTCTTCTACTGCTTCTTTTGTTTATCACTGCAACCAGATCATACTATTTATTGCCAAAGGAACGCAATATTGTAAGGAGGAGCTTTCTTTAATATGGTAATTATAACACTGATAAATATTTCGTGAAACACGACTCTGATTGGTTGTAAAACAGAAATCATTGGAACGTGATTGGTCATTGACTCCCATTTGGGGCATGAGTTAAATAGTCAGAGAAAATTGTGAAATTCAACAAACAATGGGAATCATTAATAGAGTTTTAAAACCTTCATTAGTGCAAAAATCAACTTGTACTCGTCTTTATCAAATAATGGCTCGACCTGTCCTATGTTATGGGAGTGAAGCGTGGACTATAAGGATGAGAGATGAAAGCAGACTAACAGCTTGTGAGATGAAATTTATGCTCCGAACAGCTGGTTACACCAAATGGGATCGAAAGAAAAATGTAGAAATCCTTCAAGAACTTGATGTGTCACCAATACTGGACTACATCTCCAGATATCAGCTAAACTGGAAGGAACATGTCTCAAGAATGGCTAGATCCAGGATCCCCAAGGCAATAATGAACTACTGTCCAAATGGGAAACGGTCACTTGGTGACCTATGAAAAGATGGCACGAAAACCACTTTCTCAGGCCGTAACAGTTCTTCTAGGACTAATACCTGGCAGGATGATGATGATGATGATCTGTTGTAGATCGTCCTATTCTGAATCCATTTTGCTCTTCTCCTAGGAGTGCTTCAACTATTACTTTTAGTCTTTTGTTTATAATTCTGGCATATATTTTATATATCGCATTGAGAAGGCTGATTCCTCTATAATTTTTGCATTCATTTCTATCGCCTTTCTTAAAAAGTAATATTAGTTCTGCTACTTTCCATTCTTCTGGTATTTCATAAGTTTGCCAACATTGATTCAATAGATGTAATATTCTAAAATGCAGGAATGTGTCTCCATGTTTTAAAAGTTACATATTTATTTTATCTAGTCCTGTTGCTTTTCTATTCTTTGATTCTTTTAATGCTTTTTGTAGTTCCTGAATCAAAATCATGTCTACATTTTGGATATTTTTGCTTTCATTGAGCAATGAAAATTTTGAAATAAAAAAAAAAACTCATAATTAGAGTGGTTAAGAAAATGGTTTTGAAGTCAAAATTAAACACACAAAATAAATATATGTATAAAAAAAGTACAACAACTAAAATTGCTAAGTGAAAGCACTTTTCAGATGGAAAAAGAAATATGGGAAATTCACATATCCATGGGAATACAGTAAATTTAAAAAATAAAATAAAAACAATTAATATCAAATTAGCACAAAAAATGATTACAGCTTAAATAAACTACAGAACTAACAAAAATGAGAAGGTTGATGATGATAAAATTTCAGGAATATACCAGATAAAATATGCTGATATACATAGGAAATACAAAGAGAAACTTGAACATTAGAATGAAGAAACACATTAGAAATATAAAAAATGGGGAGGAAGAAAATTCTGCAGTACTGCTCGCATTTGGTCAGAAAAACATGAAATTGATGTGAATACACAATTATTGAAACAGAAAAAACGAAAGAACTCACCGTTTAGGAGAAGAACAGATAAAGGATCATGAATTTTGCAATTCCCAGGAAAAAGGATTTGATTTGCAAGTTCTTTGTGAACCAAAAGATGAAGCAGAAGTAAACATCCAGACCGACAACTGATTATTCAACAGTTTGACCAAGCTGAGAATAATATGTAAGCATATTGAAACATGTCCAAAAGAACACAATATTTTATGAGGTAAAATGAACAGACTCACCGTTTATAGTAATATATTCTTCAGTCTAACTTCGTCCATAAAAAGTAATGTTGCTATTTAAACCAGGGGTACCAACATCACAGTAATATATTTTGAATTAAAAATATATAGGCTTACTACATACACCAACAAATACACTGTTAATTTTATATATTATTATATCTCATAATGAAACTCCATGGCATGACAAGCATAAAAGATCCTTGATCTACCAGCCAGCTGTTGGTCTCATATCCACATGTGTTGATCCATCCATGATTTGTGTTGGATCTCTCAACCTTGAGCTGCTACTTATTGTAACTACCGAAATTCCTCTTGATGCATCTTGCATTGGTTATGTACATGAAACAGAAGAAAATTATAAATTTAAAAATGAAGGTAAAATTTTGCAAAAATAAGTTTGCTTAGAATAAAATACTTTAGATCTTTATGAAACTAACCAACTTTTATAAGATTCATGTTGTGTTCCGTTGATGTACCAAATTCATAGTAGCATAGTTGGTTAAGGCAATACAGTACAAGCTGGAAGGTTGCAGGCCTAAACCTTCTGACATTATCATGACCCTGGGCTTGACTCAGCCTCTAAAGGAAATGAGTACCAGACTATGTTCTGGGTAAAATATCCTTCTGTTTCCACATTGGACAGATTCCATTTTATGCAAAATAAATATATGTAAAATTACTATTATTTTGCCAGGACCAATAAATTTGTTCACATTGGACGGATTTCCGCATTATTCACATTCCAGATTAAACAATTTTTACTGTACTATTAAAATAACAATTTAAATATAGGGCTATTCAAAAAGAAGGAACAGACTTCAAACTTTTTTTTTTCCAAACTACAAAAAAATAGAAACAATTTCAATGTTCCTAGAAAGAGAAAAGTTTGAAGTTCTATTCATGGCTGCATTGCCGCTGTTAGATTGGAAGAGGAGGAGCAGAAAATCAACTTCATTGCTACACAGTGGGCCAGAATCAAAATCTAGCTGGAAAAAACTATTTTCACTCGCCCTCATCAATTTATATATTTTTTTTTTACTCTAATGTAATTGTTATGTGACTGTTATGCAAAGGAGAATATAATTCTAATGTTTATAAAGACTATTTAACTCATGCCCCAAGTGGGAGTCAATGACCAATCACGTTTCAATGATTTCTGTTTTACAACCAATCAGAGTCGTGTTTCACCAAATATTTATCAGTGTTATAATTACCATATTAAAGAAAGCTCCTCCTTACAATATTGCGTTCCTTTGGCAATAAATAGTATGATCTGGTTGCAGTGATAAACAAAAGAAGCACTAGAAGCGTACCTATCGTTTCTCATTTGTTTTCAAACATCGCCGTTTACATTAAATATATAAATATTTTAAAATGACTATAGTTAAATAATGATTTGTGAGTGAACAGCTTAATTTTATTCGTTAAATAGTCCTAACAAATTCCACTCTTGATTTCCAAATTCTCTAGATAAATTCACTCCTCACTTCGTGAGTCGTGAATTTATCGATAATTTGGAAATCACTCGTGGCATTACTTATGACAATACATCAGAAGTTGCTGATAGTTAAGAACTTATCTGGTCTACATCCCAGTTGTGTTGTTAGCGTTGTGTTTTCAAGTTGAGTGAGCTTTCCCTCTTATTCTGTATGGAGACTTCACCTCAAGGTTTGTAATTTTTACTGATATTTTTAACGTTTTTCTATATAACCAGATATTATGTTAAATACACATGGAATCATGCATTCGAAACACTAAAAAATTTACACAATTGTCTTATTTTAAATTGAGCTACTAAGAAAACAGTTCTGAACAGTAGTACAAATTTTAGTTATAATATAAAGTGATTTATGGACTACTTTAATTTCTGCACAATAACATATATGCAAATTATTGATTTTTTTAAAAATTAGCTTTCTCATTACAGGAGGTGGCCAGCAACTGAAGTCTACCATCACGCAGAGAGAATTGTATGATTTAATATGGAAGAAAAGTGTTTGTTAGAGGCAATAATTGATCATTTAATAAGTAAATCAGGGTTAGGGAGATGTTAGGAAAATGTTTTAAATGATATTAAAAACAATGTATTTTTTAAAAGTGATTTTCTCAAACAGGAAGTTGTGCATGAGAAGAAAAAAAGGGAGATTTCTAATGAAATATTCTGATTGGCTAGAAGTGGATATCAACTTTTCCATTATTAAGATTTAATTTAGAACAATGACAGTCGTTGGAAAATCCTGTTCCATCTGTTTATGGAATTGGAAGATCCAAAATATCTTTCGAAGGGGCTGGAATAAAAAAAATAAAAAAGTTCACTTAAGCAGGAATTCTCTTGCGATGAACTTGCTCTTGCAACATGGTAAACGGGATACTGCTGATTTTTAAAGAAATTTCTCAAAAAAACTCCAAAAAATCTTCAAAATAATAAGAAACATTACAAATGACCCCGCTCAATTCCCCCATCTTACATGTCAGATGAAGCATTGTCTTTTTTGACAATAAAATATCAAAATGCCAATATATTTACAAGAGACTAGGTGCCAAAAAGAGTGGTTTGTGATATTTACCCACCCTATAATGCTACTAGAGAGGCAAATTTGTTATGCTACCCTTCCCAAGACCATATTAGTCACAAATATTTCAGTAGAAATAAGACTATCATTTCTTTTAGTTTTTATTCCAGCCTCTTCGAAAAAATATTTTGGGTCTTACAATTCCATAAGCAGATGGAACATGATTTTCCAATGACTGTCATTGTTCTCAATTCTTAATAATGGGGAAGTTAACACTCACTTCTAGCCAGTCAGAATATTTCAGCAGAAATCTTTTTTCTCGCGCACAACTTCCCGTGTTTTAGAAAATCACTTTTTTAAATTTTTTTTATATATTTTAAAACATTCTCCGAGCATCTCCTAACTCTAATTTATTAATAAATGATCACTTATTGCCTCTATCGAACATTTTTCTCCATATATTAAATGAAACAATTCTCTGTGCGTGACTGTAGGCCTCAGCTGCCAGCTGCCTCCTATAATATGAAAGCTAATTACAAAAAAAAAATGCAATAATTTGCACACTTGTTATCATGCTGGAATTAAAGTCCATAAATCACTTTATATTATAACTAAAATTTGTACTACTGTTTGGAATTGTTTTTTTTCGTAGCTCAATTTAAAGTTAGATGATTGTGTAATTTTTTTAGTGTTTCGAAGGTATGATTCTATGTGTATTTAACACAATATCTGGTTGTATAGAAACATATTAAATATATCAATGATAAGTACAAACCAAGAGGTAAAGTATGCATATAGAATAAGAAGAATAACTCACTGAACTTTAAAAAAAAACATTTATTTCCACAGCTTGGAACACAACTGGGATGCGGACCGGCAACTTCCGATGTTTTTATTGTCTTCATAAATTTTAGAATTCTACCCTCCTTGCAGATAAGTGAAGAACAGTCATCTGGCAATCATATTAGAGTGAAAAAAGATGAATTTGTGAGAGTGAGTAAAATACTTTTTTTCCAGCTAGATTTTGTATCAAAAGAAATGGGAATATAATGGTACTGTACATCAACTATATGTAGACTTCAAAAAAGCATATGATTCAATTAAGAGGGAGAAGTTATATAGTATCCTGCTGGAGTTCGGAATTCCTAAAAAGTTAGTTAGACTTATACGAACGTGTCTTAATGGCACAAAGAGTAGGGTGCGTGTAGGCAAACAGTTTTCGGACACTTTTGAAATCCAGAATGGGTTGAAGCAAGGAGATGCACTATCCCCTCTACTATTTAATTTTGTACTAGAGCATGCAATTAAATCTTTAGAGAATGAGGAAGGCTTACAACTCAATGGTATTAATAAGCTGTTAGTTTATGCTGATGATGTAGTATTATTGGCCGATAGCGAGGAGATACTAAAGGACAACATGCACACACTATTGAGTAACACTAAGAAATTAGGACTGGAAGTAAATATCAATAAAACTAGTAATAGTAGTAGTAGTAGTAGTAGTAGTAGGACTTTATTAGACAAAAAGTAAGATATTTACAATATTATTTACAAATATGGGTCGCACGGGCAGTAAGCCGTACGTGCTGTTGACAGTCCGTTACAATAAAGTAATAATTGGTACTAGTGTAAAGAAAAATAAACAAAAACAGCAATAACATTACAATTACATAAAGAAAACACAATAAAAATATTACCATTAAATAATAACACAATAGCATTATACACTAAAAACATTAACATTACTATTACATAAAGAAAACACAATAATATTACAATTAAGTAATAACACAATAGCAATAACATTACAATTACATAAAGAGAACACAATAATAATATTACAATTAAATAATAACACAATAGCATTATACACTAAAAACATTAACCTTACAATTACATAAAGAAAACACAATAATACAGGGCAAGTCAAAATGTTGTGCAGGTTTTCAGAAATTTATTATGTGAAATGTAATGAACATATAATATCGTGAGACATATTGTATGAAAGGTAAACTCTCAAAGTTTAGTTGTCCACTTCTAAAGTTCCGCGTTCACCCGCAAGATGTCAACAGCAGAGCAGTAAAGGAAAATGGCGTTGACTGGGGATCAGAAGTCTTTCTGTGTGCTTGATTACCATGTAAACAACTCTGTGACTAGTGTTCAACGACATTTCCGTACCAGATACGATAAAGACCCGCCGGATGGGAGATCCATTCGTAAGTGGTACACACAATTTAGGGATTCAGGCTGTATCTGTAAACGAAAATCGACTGGCCGTCCGTCGACGAGTGAAGAGACAGTCGAACGCGTTCGCACATGCTTCGTGCGGAGTCCACAGAAATCCACCTACCGGGGAGCAACAGAACTTCAACTACCACAAAAAACTGTATGGCGGATTCTCCGGAAACGTTTACAGATGAAACCCTACCACTTGCAACTGGTTCAAGCCTTAAAACCGCCGATTATGCTTTGCGAGCGTCCTTCTGTGTTGATTTTCTCGCATTAATGGAAGAGAATGAGTTCCATGAGAGGGTAGTTTACAGTGATGAAGCGACTTTCCACCTTTCAGGAAAAGTGAATAGACACAATGTAAGGATTTGGGGAACTGGTAACCCCCATGCAACTCTGGAACATCAACGCGATTCTCCGAAAGTGAATGTCTTTTGTGCCATTTCCCATGCAAAGGTTTATGGGCCCTTTTTCTTTCATGAACGTACTGTGAACGGACATGTTTTCCTTGATATGCTACAACAATGGCTCCTTCCGCAGCTTGAAGCGGATAGTCCAGATTTCATTCTGCAGTTGGATGGTGCCCCTCCACATTACCATGGCAGTGTTCGAGACCATTTGAATACGGCTTTACCACAACGCTGGATAGGCCGTGCATCTCAGGGTGATCAACACTCATTCATTGGCCACCTCGTTCACCAGATCTAACCCCGTGTGATTTCTTCATGTGGGGTCTTGTAAAGGATCATGTTTACGTACCACCACTTCCAACAACACTGCATGAACTGCGTGCCCGCATCACAGCAGCCATTGCTGATATCGACCGCGGACTGCTACAGAAAGTTTGGCAGGAGATTGAATATCGGCTTGACATCTGTCGTGTAACAAAAGGCGCTCACATAGAACATCTGTGAATATTTAAAAAAAAACTTTGAGAGTTTACCTTTCATACAATATGTCTCACAATATTATATGTTCATTACATTTCACATAATAAATTTCTGAAAACCTGCACAACATTTTGACTTGACCTGTATTACAATTAAATAATAACACAATAGCATTATACACTAAAAAAACGTTAACATTACAATTACATAAAGAAAACACATTAATATTACAATTAAATAATAACACATCAGCATTATACACTAATTAGTTTATATATAATTGTTAATAATTAATGGTATTGCATTTTGATAACATATATTTATTCATGAATGAGTGTTGTCCTTATTTTTCGCGTTTTGTCCAGAAATTTACCGAGGTTTATCCAATTTTCTGGATTTACCAATAACTCGTAGCATGCCAATCTTTCCCGATTTGAATTTAGAAATCTTTCCGGTAATAACTGACGTCTCCAATATTCTAAATCATTACATTTTCCTAATATATGTATTATATAATGAATTCCTACATGTGACCATATATTTAGTTTTAGTTGCCTTCCAATAAAACTAAATATATGGTCACATGTAGGAATTCATTATATAATGGAAATGGACAGCTAATGACAAATGAGGGAAATTTTGAGGAAGTGGCTGAATTCAAATACCTGGGAACAATAATCACAAATAGGAATGAGATGCAGAAAGAAATTAAACATAGGCTCAATTCTGGAAATGTGTGCTATTATGCATTGCAGAGACTCTTGATATCCCAACTGCTTTCAAAAAACGTTAAGCTGAAAATATATAAAACTATTATTCTACCAGTTATATTATATGGGTGCGAAACATGGACTCTTACTTTAAGGGAGGAAAGGAGATTACAAGTATTTGAGAATAAAGTACTTAGGAAAATTTTTGGACCAAAGAGAGATGAACAGACAGGTGAATGGAGAATACTACATAACAATGAACTACATGGTCTTTATAGGAAGCCAGATATAATAAGAACAGTTAAGTCTCGTAGACTGCGATGGGCAGGACATGTTGCACGTATGGGGAATGAAAGACTTGCATGGAAGCTTCTTGTAGGAAAGCCAGAGGGAAAACGTCCAGTTGGTAGACCAAGAATGAGGTGGGAGAATAACATTAACTATGATTTGAGGGAAGTAGATTATACAGGGAATGATTGGAAAGTATTAGCTCAGGATAGGGATGTATGGAGAGCGTATGTCCGCGCGGCCATGAACCTATGGGTTCGATAGTGCCAGTGAGTAAGTAAGTAAGATTTTGTATCTGGCCTACTGTGTGCCGTGACCTCCCAGGTCACCAGACCTAACCCTGTGTGATTTTTATCAGTGGGGTTATGTAAAAGACCGTGTTTTTATCCCCCTATGCCTGACACCCTTGAAAATCTGTGACATTGAATTGTTGAAGCTGTGAATTCGATAACTAGAGACCAGCTGATTCGTGTGTGGCAGGAAATGAGCCACCATTTTGGTATTTGCCATGTAACACATGGTACTCATATTGAGTGCATAAAATAGTGAAATTTGAACTTTTCTCTTTCCAGGAACATTAGAATTGTGTTTATATTTTTTGTAGTTTGGAAGAAATAAATGTTTGAAGTCTGTTCCTTCTTTTTGAATTGGCCTATATTTCCATTTCCCCTGAAAAATAATTTGCACATACAACAATGTTATAAATAAAGAACAACAATGTAATACATATTACATTATAAAAACAATATTCAATTTATTTTAGAATCATAATAGTGTTATAAGTTTTAACATACAAGACAGATTAACTATTGTTTTTAAATATAAAATATTAACTTTTCTCTCCTTTTTTATATAAATCTTTCATTTACAATGTTCAAATTGTTATAAATCATAACTAATCATCTAATTATTTGTATGTTTAAATGGTTATGTTAATTCTTTAGAATATATACCTAAGATTTTATCTTTTTGATCCATATAATGTAACTCATATGCAGTGTTATTAAATATTTTATTTATAACATATGGTTCTTGGTAAATTAACTCCATTCTGTGATATTTCTTATTTAATGCATTTGATAAAGGAACAGTTCTAACTAAAACATTATCACCTACTTTCAGATTCTATTTCCATTTGTCTCTCTTTACATGTTTGTTTCTCTTTTCAGCTTTATCTCTAATTCTTTTTATTACCCTTTCACAAATTTCAACCATGTTTTCTTCATTCTGTCCATTCAAAATCAATGGATAAGGAATATTAGTTACTATTTTTTTCCCCCAGAAATGAAGAAGATTGGGTGGGACTGCACCAGTAGTCACATTAATTTAATACATCTTCTACTACTTTAATATGTCTAAACCAGTCAGTATGACGATCATGAGTAAGAGTCCTTAGAGTAGTAGTTATTTCTCTATTTACCCGCTCGCAAGGATTATTTTTGGGATGGTAGTTGCTACAATGAAAGAGCTTTACTCCCATCTCATTTAGTTTTCCTCTAAATTTCGGACTCGAGAAAACATGCATTATCACTCAATAATGCCTTGATCTGTCCATATTTGTCCATGTGTTTGTATCCAAACTATGTTCTTGGTATTTCCCCGTGTGTATCCATAACTACTAAAACTCAAGAAAACTTACTTAATCATACTTATATCCGTGAAAATCTACAATATAACATAATTACTAAACTATATATTCTATCTCTGATGATAGTCTGTGGTACAGTGTCATATTTAAAATTCATGCTTTTAGATTTTTGACAAATGGGACATGAAGAAGTGTATTTTTTAATATTCCTTTCCAAAAGTTTCACATAAAAATATTGACTAATAATAATTGCCAATTTTTCACATCCTGCATGATTTAATGGAATATGAGAGGATCTAAAAAGTGGGATTTCTAAATTTTTGGGAATTATGATCGTCCACTATATATGTTTACCATTTATTTTGTACAATATACCATTCTTATTTCCTATTTTATTACAGTTATGGATAACTAAATTAGATTGGTTAAGTAACTCCCAGAAGTGAGAATCCTTACTCCATGTAGGGATGTAAAGGTTAGACAGATATATATATATGTGTGTGTGTGTGTGTGTGTAAGTGCTGTTCTGTTGCCGAGTAGTCTAACACATTGTGCATTGGAACTGAACTATGGGGAAGAAATTTTCTTCTCCTATTTTGTCTTTATTATCTTTTTGTAACTTTGTTTTTAATAACTTTGTAAATATTCTATATAATGTGTTATTTATATTTAGTCCTCTATAATTTTTTGTCTCTCTTCTATCGCCCTTCTTGTATATTGGTACAATGTAGCTTATTTTCCATTCATCGGGAATCTTCTGTATTGCAATGCACTTATTAAACAAGTCCCTCAATCTACCTATTACATTTTTTGGACCATATTTAATTAACTCATTGGGTATGTTTCCTATCTCTGGTGCCTTTTTATTGTTTAGGGTTTGAATTTCCAATTCTGTATCTATTGTATCAAATTCCAGTGCGTTCATTTCTGTAGTTGGATTTTCTATAGTTTTCCATAAACTCTTTTATACTTTCTGACAGTAAAACTTTGTAATGTTTTTCTGCGTCAGATTTTACTAACAAATTTATCTTGCTGGATCCTTGGCTGATTTTCATTGTTTTTAAAAATCTCCATACTTCTGATGATTGTGATCCTCCTATATAACTTTCTATTTCTTGGCATTTGCTTTTCCGTAATTTGTTTTTTTCTTCTATCACTTTCCTTTTAATTTTGATGTTTGTTCTCTTGTATTCTATCTAATTCTCTGTTGTTTTTTATTTGCCAACCATTCTAAGTAGCACTTTTTCTTCTTTTTTGGTTAATTCTTCAATATCATCATTCCAGCAATCTTTCTCTCTCTCTCTCTTTTTTTTTTTTCCACTTCTGAGTGTTGGGGCACCTGGAAGGCAGGGTTACGTTGCCCTGATGATATGATGGGTGATGATGATGATAATGATGCGCCAGGAGAGTCCCTAATCCTGAGCTTAACCTAAGATGAATATGAATGATGATCATTGCGATGGTCATATGATTTCGGGGACCATTTGGGCCTTATAGTTTTCCTGACATTTGTCTTACAGGTGAGGAAGAACCCCGAGAAAAACCTCACCCAGAAAAACTATCCTGACCGGGGATCGAACCCCGGCCTGCTGCGTGACAAGACAGCACACTACCCCGAGACAACAGCGGTGGACTCATTCCAGCAATCTTGTGTATTTTGTTTTTTATTTATTGTGCCTAATGTTTGTTTTGCTGCCAAATGTACTATTTCCTTTAACTGATTACATTCTTCTTCTACGTCTTCCTTGTGATCCAAATTCTCAATTTTAACCTTCAGTCTTTCTTGATATAGGTTTTTGATACTATCCTGATTAAACAAATATAATTTAAATTTTTCTTTCTGCTTCAGTTGCATTGTTGATTCCCTTGTGTCATCATGCACTTTTTTCCTGTAAGGAATTTGGGGATGATCTATGCTGTGAGTAGATAGTGGTCGGAACTGCAATTTGCTCCTCTTTTAACCCTTGAGTCCTTATAAGGAAGTATTTTTATGTAGTCTATTATTGATTTCTGATTGAGACTAGGTCATTCCCAAGTAAATTTATGTACATCCTTATGATCGAAAAATGTGTTCACTATCTTAATATTACATTATAATATAATAATTTTCAATAAGATAAAGCAGTGAAAATAAATTTAAATATTTATACATACATATATTGACTCAAGATTTGTGTACAAGTAAATGTACACATGTATGGAGATGTTAAACAAAGAGAAAGAGAAAATAAATGTGCTGGTATGTATAATAGTAGTAGTTCTGCCACTCCTCTTGGAAACATAAGTTCTTTGCGAAAGCCTGCTACTGGATTATGTTTCTTGTCAAATTCCTGACTTCATTCCAGCTTTTTCCTTCTTCAGTTTCTGTTATTACAGTGGTGTACCCTATAAATTATTATTGTAAATATGTCTTGTTGAGTTGTTCAATAAATTACATAATTATATTTTCATGACTTGTGAAGACTGATATTTTTGCAACAGAGTGTAGTATCTTCTTCATTGGTAGCCAGTAGAGTGAATGTAGGGAAAAGTTCTATCAACTCATTTGAAATATGGCATAATGTTGGCATCTCTGACAGACTATCATCTTTATTTAACATGATTTTGGGATAGAAAATATGTTGCAAAAAGTATTTCCTATTATCCTAAGGATACAACTGTCTTTTACAGGAGTATGAAGTATGCACTAGATAAACAGCGATAAATGATGCATTTGTACCAACATCTTAAAGGGATATGTTTAAAATGGTATAATATATATACGTTTGCATATTTCAGTTTTAAAATGTTGGTTTTTTTAGTTAAATAATTTTGTTTGGTAATTGTACAGCTATTTGTACTTGAGTGTGGGGAAGTTTGTGACTATTTTGTGATCTTAATTTCCCTTCACAAAAAAAAAATATCTTTCATTGCATACTTTCTTAATGTCAAATCTTAAACTTGTACAAATTTTGTATTATCATAAACTGAGGTTACTTTCGACTAGAAGGAAATACTGAACATTAAAAAATCATATTCAGAATAGTGTAATCAGTATCATTAAGATAGTGTTATTTGTATATTTAATTTATAACCTCCATTTCTAAACTCCTTGTACAAAGTTTAAAGAATTTATGCTGTAATGGATCCCTGCTCATGTTGGCACTATTGCACATGAAATGCCACACCTGCTTATTAGAAAGACAGCAATAATTGTTTACAAAATGCAAAAGAAACAAAATCCAACTGCTAAAATCCAAGGCATGTAAAATTAATTAAAATTGAAAATTCATCAACATCAGGATATGGGCTTCTTAACCTATTCCACTCCCCATTGTAACATGGTTAGGTCGTCTTTCCAATGTTTCCTTGGTCTCCCTATATTTCTTTTGTAGTATGGCATTTTTTAAAATGCAGCTTTCATCCATTCTTTGGATGTGTTGATATCAAATACTTTTATTTCTCTCAGTTTCTTTCATTGAAGTATTTGAAAATTCAACAAATAAATATAAAACTAAAAATATAAATTTATATAAATATCCACCTCCAGTCACGTCCTATGAACAAAGTCTGCTGTAGCTGATTGATCATCATTTCTTACCAGTTACCTTCATAAAAATAGGAATCATTGGTGGTGCTCAATATGCACTGAAGCAATACATGAATGTAACAAATACCATCTCAACTTCCTAAGATAAATTAAAAGCTAATTAACTATCATCATCACTGGAGAGCAACAATATAATTTTAAAAAAAAATGTTCACTGTTTTTTCCTAATTCATTGTAACCCTAGTTTGATGCCAATATTTACAATTGTTTCATACATAATCTATTTGGTCTAAGATAGTGAATTTATCTTTGGCCTCCGTTTTAATGATTTGATACCAAACAGCATTGTTGGAATTTTTCTGATGAGAGAAATTCAAAGAAGGAACTTCCTTCAGCGAGGAAGTTAAAAGCCACATGTTGCAGATGTGTCAAAATCTTTAAACCAAATTACATGCATATCCTGGAAAAACATTTTAGCTCTTCATGTAGATGTCACAAATATTCATGTGGCAGAAATAAGTACATTCATTTTAAACCTATAACAATATCATCTTGCTAATTCCTCTTTTTTTTTTACTGTCTCAACTTCAAGTCTGATTTGAACTGAAATACTTAAAGTAAATTTTCTCTTTTGTGATAATAATGGAATTATTGTTAAAAGCTAGAATTTTTTTAGAATTTATACTTGTATTACCTAAAAGAAAGATTCATTAACATAAATTTTTACCTTGCTCCAAAGGAAGTCAGTTGAAATTTTAGCAGAAGTCGTGCCTCGAGTGATTTCCAAATCATAGATAAATTCATGAGTCACAAAATGACTGGTGAATTTATCTAGACGATTTGGAAAACAGTGGCATTTGTTAGGATTATGTAACAAATAAAATTAAGCTATTTACTCAAAAATCATTTTTTGAATATAGTTACCAGTATTTTAAAATATTTATATATTTAATGTAAATGGCAATGTTTGAAAACAAATCAGAAATGTGAGGTTCTGTTTATTCACTGCAACTTGGTCATATTATTTATTGCCATATAGGATTGCAATACAGGGTGTCCCATTCAAACCTCCCACATTTTAATTAATCATAACTAACAAAGTATGCAGAATTATGAAATGAGGCCGGTATTAAACGAAACAGAAACTCAAAGAATTTTCATTGCCACACACTAAAACACCTCTATATGTGCACCATTAGTAGCATGACCAATATTAAGTCTGTATTCGATTTTGTGCCATGTTCTGTCCAACATGTCCATTGGTACTGTTGCAATTGTGTCAAGGATACGGGTTCATAAATCATGAAGATCTTGTACTGGAGTCGCAAACACACATTACATATCCCCAGAAGAAGAAGTTCAGCAAAGTGATGTCTAGTGAACGTGGTGGCCAGCAAATTGGTCCACTGCGTCCAATCCACCTATCTGGGAAGGATTCTTTGAGTGAATTCCGAACGTCCACGCTCCAGTGTGGTGGGGCTTCATCTTGCTGAAAGATTACATGGGGTTGCAGATCAGCTACTTGGGGGTACAAGAACTGTCCCAACATGTCTTGGTATATTGGGCCAGTTATTGACTTCTCATGGAAGGAAAAAAGGACCTATAATCCTGTTCTTCATCAGGCTGCACCTAACGTTTACTTTTGGGCTATCCCGGATATTTTCACGGTGGACGTGTGGATTTTTCATACCCCAGATCCTTACATTGTGCCGATTAACAGAGCCTGATACATGGAATGTTGCCTTGTGAGAAAACAAGACGTTTCCAAGAAATTGAGGGTCCTTGTCAATATGTCAATACAATCCAGCATTTCAATAGCAAATGCCTGTCGTCGTGACCTGTCATCTGGCTTTATTTGTTGAACAATTTGAACCTTGTAGGGGTACAAGTGAAGCTGCTTATGAAGCACTCGATGCACAATTGATCTTGGCACATTGAACTGCCAGAAAGCTTGGCGAATTGATTTTTATGGACTTCTCTGAAATTCTGCTCTAATTTCTTCAATCTATTCTTCTGAAACACGCGTACGAGTACCTCCTGATTCTTTTTTAATGTTTCCAGTTGCCAGAAACTTCTCAAGCCATGCCTTAATGGTCTTTCCATCAGGTGCATTTCCTCCATATTCTCTCCAGTATTTTCTATGCAATGTAATTATTGACTTTGTCTCTGCATACCAAAAAACAGTTTGTGCTCGTTGCTGAGGAGTCGCCATATTGTTTTATGTCATTATTGCCCAACATGCGACAGGTGAATTAACTGCAACAATGAAAACAAAAATTCTTTGAATTTCTCTTTCTTTTAATACCAACCTCATTTCATAATTCTGCATACTTTGAGAGTTATGATTAATTAAAATGTGTGAGGTTTGAATGGGAACGGTGTATTGTAAGAATGCACCGTAGTGGAGAAATAATGAAACGCATGGAACTGTATATTATGACCAATATTCCATCCATCCAATGGCTGATTGGCTCAAATTCGAGCTTTGGCCTCCCTTAACTTCTGCCTCCAATCATTTCTATTTTGTGCAGCAAGCCTCCAGTTGCGACACTTAAGTAGGTTTGCAGCATCTTCCTTAATACCATCCTCCCATCATTTTTTCGGTCTTCCAACTCATCTATTCCCCATAAAACTTGCTGTAAGCACCCGTTGAGAGCCTTTGTACGTGGCCAGCACATTCTAATTTCTTTAACTTATTAAAATTGACAAGGTCAGGTTCATTGTATTTGTCATACAGTTCTTTGTTGTATCGTATTCTCCACTGACTATTAATATTTATCGGTCCAAATATTTTCCTGAGTATTTTTTTTTTCAAAATTATTTAGAGCTACCTTTGATCTTTTAGTGAGGCTCCATGTCTCACTACCATAGGTCAAAATTGATATTATTAAAACTTTATATAGCCTTAGTTTAGGTGCTGAGTGTATGTTATTACACTTCATTATTTTATGAAGTTAGTAATAAGCTTTGTTGCCCAGTTTCAGTCTTCTTTGTGTTGGACGTTATTATCTGTAATACATGAGCCAAGATAGTTAAACTTTTTCACAATTTTAAAACCTAATTATTTTATGCTATTAGATTGCTGTTCTGTCATTGGTTTAACACATGTCTGTATCATAACTTATTATTTCTGTATGTTAATTTCTAGGCCTATATCTTCTGTGACTGCTTTAAATTCTCTATAAAATTCTTGAATGGCTTTGTTACTTCTGCTTAAGAGACATATGTCATCTGCATACCCTATTATCTGCGTAGTGTGATATTCTAGGGTCCATTTAGTGTTCACTAATAGCTTTCAAGAACCAAATAAACAAGCATGGGGCCAACCCATCACCCTGTTTGAGTTCTTGCTCGATCTTAAAAGATTCTGTAAGATGTGCCTGTATCTTAACTTGAGCCATTGTGTCAGTCATTGTACCTTTAACCCATTGGAGACTTTTAACGAGTCTCCCTCGTGAGCAGGTAGAAAGTCCAAAGAGCTCCTCCACGACCTACACTCGTTGTTGTGTTATAACCCCCACTGTAAGAAGTTAGGTTTTTTTAGTGGTTTAAATTTTCGATTCACTGTCAGTAAAATTTGTTGTTTGTTTATGTAAAGTAAATATGTATAGGCCTAGTGTATTGTATAGTTTATTTTAGTTATTATTTATAGAATAGTAGACTATAGCTGTAGGCATTCATTACGGTAAAATATAAGTGAATATAAATTCAGTGTTTATTTGTTAAAATTCATAGCTGTATTTTTTTTTTGCAATATGTCCGTAAATAGGAGAGAACGTATTGCTATTGAGAAACTAAGTGAAGTAGTGGATGAAATGTTATGTGACAGTGATTGTAGTGAATTATCATGGAACGAAGATTCGAACGATGAAATAATATACAGTGACAACGTAACCGTGCATGCTACTGATGGTAGAAATATTAGGTCAGTTTCGTCCAGTTTTTATCTATAGTATTTTATAATTTACAGGTTGATATATAACTAAGATAATTAAAGAATATACGAAGAACTTTTCCTGATTTTATAATGTATAGGTCTATGCTTATTTATATTTCATATATTTATTTATATTTATTTTTATTATGTACAGTATTATATTGCGTTAGTTATTTTTTTCGGTCTTGTTTGAACATATGATTTGTGTTTACTTTCAAGGCAATGTCTGAGAACTGTTACAAAAAGATGGTTTTTGAAATGTTTGTCAACTTTCACAGCCTTGAAAATAACAAAACATAACGGTTTACAATGCACAACAGAGGGTAGCAGGTAGGCCACATTCCTTTCCTATTCGTAAAAGTACAAGATACTAAAAGAAATTCAGGGGTAAACAAAATATCTGAAAACATAAGTGATAGAACACGGTATGTGTATTTTGTATTCTGATTTAAAGTCCAGCGCAGCCGGAGTAGCGGTGAGGAGATTTAAATGGGTTCCCAGTGAACATGCTAGGCACTTTAAACGTGTCTCCAATGGGTTAACCAACTTTATTAACTTTTTGGGGATGCTAAATTCATTCATTTCTTAAATTTTTTCTTGTTGTATACTATCATAGGCCTGTTTAACATATATATATATATATTTGAAATACGCTGATGTTAAACTCCCAACATTTCTCAAGCATAATTTTGACTGCGTACAATTGGTCAATTGTGGATTGTCCTCTTATAACCAACATTATAGGTTATTAATTTAATTTTTTAGTAAATAACTCAGTAAAATCAAGGAATCTGTCATTATTTGCTATATTCAATGTATTTGTTGGAGAGTCAGTTACTGCAAAATAATGCTTTGATCTGTTCAGATTATTTAAAAGGAGAAGCTTTCTTTATCACAAAAGCAGGAGCTGATAAAGACAAATCAATAAAGAGCAAGGTGAAACATGACTGTCATTGGTTGTAAAACAAAAATCATTGAAACGTGATTGGTCATGAGTTAAATAGTCTTTATAATTGACTTATAATACACTATTCACAACTCAGTGATTAATAAGTAGACATTTTGCTGTCTAATGACCAATGACAATTTCTCTAACAACTTGGTTTATTGGATAACTTCACATGAAAATTTAGTAGATTAAAATTTTCCAGCAATGTCACTATCAACTAATGAAAATTGTACATAATTTTGTCATATAAAGAAATCCTGTCCTTTTTTTTGCTTGAGTGGAATTGCTTATGCTGCAGTATATGCTCTTGCCAAGTGATATTGTTTTATAATATCTCCAGTGTCTAAATAAATTACATTATTAGCCATTGAGTGTGATAAAATATATAAATATTAAGTTTTCACCTCAAATACCACTAGGATTACATTCAGTTCTGTACTTTTGTATGTTTGAAAATATTTTATGATTATTTGTGAAGATGTAGGAAGATAGAATTTTAATTTCCTTACCAGTAATTTCCAGATATTATACTGGTAGTGGATTCTTTATCCATAATTGGGCTTTGAATCATTATGTGTTTATATAAATACAAATATTCATGTATTCTTTATTGAAGTACATATTTATGAGAATTGACCAGTTGTGTTAGAAATATAAGCATATTTATTAATTTTATGAGAGTTTAATCTGGTCACTTTGTTGATGTCGCTACCTAGTACTCTCTGCTGTTCTAAAAAAACTTAATTTATGACAGAGAAGACCATTGACTTCAGTTAATCCTCGTGATTATTCAGAAGAGGCCTAAATTCATAACTTAAATATTTATACCAGTTCTAGTTGATTGTCCAGTGTTCCCCAGGTATTAAGTTATCCCAATCTTCTTGTCAATCAAGTTAGTACCCAGAAAATTAAGGATTTGACAATAATCTTGATCATTTTTCATTCCCTGTGTTGATGGAGATTGAGAGCTTGGATTTAAATGGCTTAAAGAGTATTATTGTTCATCTAAGCAAAACCCAAAAACTATGGATTCAACACTAAAATTGCTTGTTCTTTATCATTTTTACACATCATCTCCTCCCTCCCAAGAGTGCTAGGGATCAAACTTGGGCTTAAATGTCATTGGGATTGTTACTAATCAGATTAGCTACCCTAAAAACTTTGAATTTGTCACTAATCTCAGTCATTTTGTATATTTTATTTCTTGCCATCATAGAGATGGTAGGAAGGAATCTAACATGGACTTAAAAATGACATCAGGACACCATACTAAACAATCCAAAACAGAATGCCCAGATTAGTTATAGGAGCTGTTAAAACCACCAATGTCAAAGCCATGAGAATGTTGACCAACAACTAATCTGTACAAAAGGTAATAGAAAATCAAGATTTGTATTATGTGTATAAAATCACCTGCCTTGACAATAATACTCCAAATAAAAAGCACACACCACAAAATCTAATAACACAACCAACATTCACTCATAAAACAGATTCACTTCTTCAAGAACATAAGCTGGAAGGCAAAGCTGGAACTGAATAAATGTATCAATTAATAAATCCACTAAACTACCAACAGTACAATATGAAAAAGAAATAGACAGGGAAAAAAAGAAGTAAGTCCACTAGCTGCCAAACAACATACATTAGAAGAAATAAATGCAAAATTTCCTGAACCACTCTGGTAGAGAATATATACAGATGGTCCAAACCAATAATTGAAAACATAGGAGCAGGTATTTACTCGCATCGGTTCAGCCAATATGTCACAAGAGGTCCCAATAATACAACTTTTGAGGGAGAAATTAAAACCATTGAATCTTATATTCTGCCAGAAAATGTTAATAGAAGCAGTAATCTTGGTAGACTTTAGAGCTGCAATCCAAGCAGTAGCCTTCAACCAAACACCAGTAAATGAAACCATCAGAGAGTACCACAGCCTGTTAAAGTTTTTAAAACAGCTAAACAAGACAGTAGCCATCCAATGGATTCCTTCACATGTTGGATTATTTGTTAATGAAATGGCAGACTAACTTGCAAAAGAGGCACCAGAACCAAAATCACAATAACATGAAACCATTAGTCCACAGAAAGATTCAAGATGTGAAGAAAGCATTCCAAATGGAACACATTTAAGAGAACTCTGAAGCAATAAAAGGAAAGTCATGGGAAAAAATAGGCAAACTGGCAGCGGAAGTAAACAACAAAGGGTGCGAAGAAACTGGCAAAATTTAGACTGTCTCGCTCACCATCTGCATAGGATATCAATCCAACAGATGTGTTTAGAACAACATTATGGACATACATCATCTCCAGCATTAAACACCACAGCACAATAATCCAAAGACTTTGTCAGCTTAGTGACCCTGAAGAGTATGCATTTGATACTGAATTCAGTCACTCTTGCTATTTTAATTTTACACTCCCTTGCCCTCCTAAGGATGTTAGGGGCCAAACTTGAGTTAAATGCTATTAGGACTGTCACCAATCAGTTGAGTTACCCCAAAAGAAATTGTCTGCCATTCGCTCTTAGGAAAATGTTAGTAGAAACACTTGCAATGCCCCATTTTGATTATTGTGACACTCTTTTTACAGACTTAAATATTAATTACACTCAAAAACTTCAACGTATTCATAATTCTTGCGCACGTTTTATTTGTGGTATTCGCAAATTTGACCATGTTACACCGTCCCTGGAACAATTATCGTGGCTTCGTCTAAGAGATCGTAGAACTGTCCATTCCCTATCCCTTCTCTATAAAATCCTTCACACGTCATCACCTAATTATTTATCACGCCACTTCATCAGACTATCCGACACATATAATCTTGACACTCGATCCCATCAGCACATTGTCCTTTATATCCCTCCTCATCACACTGTATATTATTCATTATCTTTTACGGTCTCACCAAATCATGGAATTCCCTTCCGACCTATGTCAAAGACTGTCAAACTATAACATCCTTCAAAAACAAATTAAAGAATTATTTAATAACAAACTAAATTATACACCTCACTGAGAGTATTCTTTTAACAATTAATAAATTTAATCATCTATGAAAATAATATTAAGATTAACAAATATTTTGTTTTGTTTTGTTTTAAATATTGTATAATCGTAAAATTAGTTTTCTATATCTCATTATTTTTCTTTGTTTTTATATACATTAGACAGGGACAATTTAATATGTCTTGATTGTATACATTTTATTATTAGTTTTAGTCTTAATTTTAACTAACATTAACTGGTTGTATTATAGATCGTAATATAATAGATATTATATTTTTGATCAAATTTTTATTTAGCATTTAATATTAGAGTTCATTGTGATTGTTATATTCTGATGTAATATATGATTGCCCTGGTGAGTGGAAGAGAAGGCCACATGGTCTTAACTCCACCAGGCTAAATAAAAAAAACTCCTGGCACGACAGGCCTACAAGGTCCTTAGCCTACCAGCCGGCTGCTGGCCTCACATCCACATGTATCAATCACATAGGTAGATGATAATCAGCCAGTGTAGGGGTGACATGTGGTCAGCATGTCGAGTACCCCAGCCGTTATAGCTGTTTTCTCAACCTGGAGCAGCTACTTATTGTAGCTACCCAAATGCATCACGATGCTGGGTGGGCACCGGTTCCATACTGGCCGAAATACTATGAGAAAATGTCTTCCCCCATGGAGACTTGAACCAGCGCAAGTCCCGTAGCTCTGCGCCAAGGCTTACCAGGCTAAATAAATAAATCTAAATCTAAAAACTATGGATTTGGCACTAATCTTGGTCATTTTGGACGTTTTATTAATTACTGTTTCTCGCTCGCTTGGAGATGCTAGGGGTCAAATTTGAGCTTAAATGCCATTCAAACAGTCACCAATCAGCTTAGATATCCAAAAACTATGGAATCGGCCCTACTCTTTTTCACCTCCACCTTTAGGGATACAAGTCACACCTGGGCTTAAATTGCATCGGGATTGTCACCAATCAGATAAACAATCCCAAAAACTACAGATTCAAAATTAGTGTCGGGCATTTTAGAGTTATGAATAAAACATAATTTTTATATTTCACCTCCATGGGTGCTAAGGGTCTTTTACCCCTTATAGCATTTTTCCAGAATGTAATTTATATGTGGACCAAATTTTGTTGAAATTACTGTAGACATATATATGTATTATATACAAGCATACATTCGTTTAAATTAAAATTTTAATTTATTATCATCAGTTGATATTTTACAAGTCATCTGGGTACAAAGTTTCTTTCATTGATCTCTTTCTCTCCCTCTTTTCATGATTATTCTTTTCATACTATATTCCAATCCTGGCCTTTTCCATGTATGCGGTTGCATTTGGTCTACCATGTGGGTTATCTAGCTTACAATGCCATTGGTATCTATCTGCATATATTTTCTTTGTATGGCTATCTTCACCTTGCCACTCATGTTGTACATGTTGAGACAATAAAGATGATAGGAAGTAATAATTAAGTTTGGTTTGTGTATTCTTACCTCATATGGTTGTTTCTGTTTGATATATGTTTTAAGCCATATTTGTCCCATCCTCAGCTAGTACAGACTGATTTTTCCTAAGTTGTCAGCCCTGGATCTCGTCTCCTACTCCCTCTTTCTATAGTCCAAAGAACTTCCTAAATAAGTTCCTTTCCCCAGGAATTTCAAAATTCATAATTCTCTCCTTGTTCATCTGTATGTAGATTTTTTCTCATATAGTGAATTCATTCATGTTTTATGTTTTAATAATTTTGTGTTTAAATCTGTTTTGTGTTTTTTTGATCAAACGTGAGCAACTACTGCAGATTTTTCTACTTTCCTTTTTTTATGTTGCTTATGTGTTCTTTGGTTCTAATGCTTAAATTTTTCTTTGTTTTTCCTATGTATATCTTATCACTATCTGCACATTTTATTATATATATGGCAAGATGGGGCTATTTGGTTAATTAAAAAAATATGAGCATATTTATGTCTCACTAATGCATGGTATCATATGCAGTGAGATCAGTTTAGTAGTGGAAGGCAGACGCGGGGATTTCACTATACACTGCTGACGCACTCGCGGCGGGGAACGGACAGCGTAGGATCGCGGTGATACAACCACACACATTTTCTAAGTGTTTTACAAATTGCCGTACTTACCAACTTCATTAAATCAGGTGTTGGAACTGTTCAACTTCGTTGTCCATACATTTTTGACACCTCTTTATAAAATTTGTTGTACATATTATGGACTGTTGAACGTGATGGAATTTTTACACCCGGGAATTGTTTCGAAAAGTCTTCGTACTTGGCTGGCAGACTGAGTTAATAAATATTGTTCATAAATAAATACACGTTGTTCAGTACAAAAATTATTAGCCATCATACAGTTTACACTCGTACACACGCCATTCAGTTCACAAGGAAAAGCGATCAAGCACCTTTTCTACTCCAGATACACTATTTGACTGTGGCCGTGAACTCGTAAACTGCTGAGTCAGCGCACATTACGAGTCCCGTGTCTGCACGTGTAAGCCTTTGTTGTCGCACAGCACAAACCCCGCTGCCTTCCACTACTAAACTCATCTCACTGTATAACAAAAACCATAAATTTACATTACATATTTGTTAAACTGAGGTAAAACAAATTTTATTTTCCTGATAATTTCTTGTTAAATAAAAATAAAACAAACACAGCATTAATTAGATTCTGTGGTGTCAGATATTTCGAACAAACGTGTATAGACAGTACATGCACATCCAACATGTCTTCCTCCGAGGAGTGATTTTGGAAATAAACATGATGAAAATCGCTATGATGATCTTGAAGAAGATTTTCGGGCTGTAGGCCGTGATCGTGAGGCTTGTAGTTCCCCGACGTTTCGCCAGAGACTGCGTCTGGCATCCTCAAGGGTTGTCTTGAGACTACGTGAATACATGATGAAAATCCTACAAATTATGTTTAAGAAGAAGAAGAAGTTCCCTTTTAAAGTAATTAAACAACTCCGTGAATATTATGGGCCCAGCCATGGAGATACTCTGTTTATAAACTTATTTGGATTATTGTATTTATCTTCTAGTTCTCTGTTGTTATGCGACTCGTCATGCTAAGTCATACTGATGGGCTTTGGTGCACCATAGAAACCTTCGCCCTTTTCAAAAATACATATCGATTTTAAGGCACAAACCTAAAATCGAATTAAAAAATTGTGTTATATAAGCCTGTCTTCAGTTTGTGCCGATTAAATACACACAACTACGGCGTACCATCTGCCAACTATGCACAACTTCTGGTTTATTAATTAAAAATATTCATATGTTAATTGTTGCGATATAAAATCGAAGCATAACTTTAGATATAAAAATTAATTATTAAATTAACTATATTTTAATAAATAAATTAAATAAAGAATTGCAAAATTTTTAAATCACTTGAAATCACCTCATAGTGCAAGTGATTCAAATAGCCCCACTTAACTGAAATCTAATCAACTTCATGTAATTTCATGAAGAGGCAAAATATGTTGCTAGTTGTCACATAGAATGACTCAGTGGACTTCACAGGCCATGATAGTAACAAAACATTCACTTGCACGGGGATGAAAGTGGACCTAATGTGCTCTGGGTATCGATTAAGCTCTTTAGAGAATAAATAACTACAATAGACATATAGATTATAGTGTATACCAATGTCCATCAGTATGACTTAGCATGACGAGTCGCATAATAACAGAGAACTAGAAGATAAATACAATAATCCAAATAAGTTTATAAGCGGAGTATCTCCATGGTGGGCCCATAATATTCACGGAATTGTTTAATTACTTTAACATGGTAACTTCTTCCTTTCAAATATTAGGCCAATGCCTGTTATGATCCTATAGAAAATTTTCCCTCCAGCATTTCATAGGATGGCCCAGAGATCTTCGTCCTCTTGGTATATAATTATAAACAGCTTTGGGGATCCGATTTGAACTCATTCTTTCAAGATGGTGTTTCCAATTTAGTTTCCAAAATTGGCGTAGTCTTCAATTATTTTAAGATATCGGTGTTCCTTTTCCGATCCCATCTGGTGTAATCTGCTGTTCTGCGCATGAATCTCATTTCACTTCTTCTTCTTCTTCTTCTTAAACATAATTTGTAGGATTTTCATCCTGTTTATTTCCAAAATCACTCCTCAGAGAAAGACGTGTTGGATGTGCATGCACTGTCTGTCCATCTCTTCGCTGGTCTTCCTCTTGTTCTTCTCCCGTCCATTTTTCTATCTTCTTTAGCTCTTTTTGCAAGTCTGTTTTCTTCCATTCTTTCTATATAACAGGGTAACTACTAGGCATAAATAATTAATCTCAATAAATATTCTAATCGGAGCTAATAAATTATCTATAATCATGAGTACTTGACG
This sequence comes from Diploptera punctata, assembly GCA_030220185.1. Taxonomy (NCBI): domain Eukaryota; kingdom Metazoa; phylum Arthropoda; class Insecta; order Blattodea; family Blaberidae; genus Diploptera; species Diploptera punctata. The sequence goes on along the minus strand of JASPKZ010000815.1, from coordinate 1,033,057 downwards.
AGGACACTAGGATATTGCATTGAGCTATTGCTAGACTGAGGTTCAAGTGATCTACTGTTTAACCTTTAAACGCCCAGGAGCCCATATGCTGGGTTTTAAAATGTACGTCCAATCTGCCCGCAGACCCAGCGTGTGGGTTCTGAGCAGGCGGACCTGTCTGGTTGCTTGAAATTATACTGGATAATACTACTATTCTAACATACCTTTTTTCAGGGTTATCAGATGCTTGGCAACATGATGTGAAGATAGCATTTGTTTATTAAATGTTTGTTTTTGTGTGATAAGCCTCGAAACAATCACCAATTCACAAACCGACATCATACTTTTTACACTTCACTTGCACACGTTTTTTGATTCCCCGCGCCGAACACACGACAAATTAGTCTTTGTAAAGCTACCCACCAATGTTGACTAAAATTAACTTCAAGTCACAAAATATCTGTACTCAATATACTATGTCTATCGACCAGGGAGTCATCTACAGGGTGTTCTACCAGCCTGTTCCGAAAAGTCTGTGACAAGTCTAAGTCGGAAGTCTGTATGTGTTGTTTTGGCCCAATGTTGACTAAAGTTGACTTCAAATCACGAAATGTCTGTACTCAATATACTAGGTCTATCCAGAAAGTCATCTACAGGTGTTCTATCAGCCTGTTGCAATACGTCTCTGACAAGTCTAAGTCAGAAGTCACTATATGTTGTTTTGGCACCAATTAAGTCAGAAGAAGAAAACTGTATAGAATGGTTAAGTCTAACAAATGAAAAAATATTTTTTTTGGTTGAGTAAACAAGCTATAACGCCTGGGGGACTCGACATGCTGACCACATGTCACCCATGCACTGGCTCAAGGATCATCTACCTTTGTGATTGACACATATGAGTGTGAGGCCAGAAGCTGGATGGTAGGCTCAAAGGGCCTTCTAGGCCTGTTGCACCATGGAATTATTATTATTATTATTATTTTTAGATTATTAGGCCACCCTTTTCTCTTATGTCTTACTATCCCACAACACATCATTTCACATTAGAATAATTACGCCAAGAAAAAGGTACATTTCTGATTCTGTCATGTCAGGGGGAAGAGTACATTTTTCTACGCTGTCAATTCTAGTTTCACGAACCAAGACCTGACAAACGTCAGGTGTCTCACAGCTATAAGTGTCAGTTGATTGTAGCTTGTCATTGATATCGTTTTGTCATTGTCACAATCCGAGAATGTCTTGTATTTCAGCGGAACGTAGTGATTTTGTACTAGACATATCGTAAACTTCACTCTGAGTCACAAAACTGTGAATGAATCAGGGCTGTGGGTGGAATGTGACCTGTTTTTTTCTTCAAAACTTTGCTGCTTTGGGGGAAAACTGACCGGATGCAACATAATAAACAAAAGAATGAACGAGGGTTAGAATATTCCTAAATCTATATATAGTTTTTCACTTCTAACCTGATTCACAACACTCTAAAATCCCGAAAGTTATTTGCTAACTATCGTGAATTTAAAAATTATCTCTATGATATAAAATATCACTACGGGTTTTTGCCGTGAATACCACTGATTTTACAATAATATTTAACACTTTAAACCTTGATTGATGTTTGTCACCCCCACTGATTTCAAAATATGAATTAATAAAATCAGCAAAGTTATAGTCAAAAGCCAAGGAGTTTAAAAGCTAGGTGGACATTTAAACCCGGGCAGCCTGCCGCTACCTGGCCATTTAAACTTCGGCGCTTAAAGGTTAAATAAGAACTCAGCATGTAAAATTAGTGAATATATTTAAATAAATGAGAATATAAGTCAATGAATATAAATAAATGGTTACTTTACAAATGTGAATTGAATGCATAAATAACAAATGATAGTAGTCCTCATTAAAGCAGTTCTGATAAATCACATAATAATAATAATAATAATAATTATTATTATTATTATTATTATTCATACCAAACAACATTTATACTGCATTCCCTCCTAACTGAAGCTTGGTTCCTCCATGACGTCTCCAAGTCAATTTCCTCATGCAGGAATCTGGAGGAAACCATTAAATCGGCGATACATGCCACAACTCAAGACGAACCCAAAATGGAAGACTGCCGGTCGGTCAGAAACTCCTAAATGACTGACCCAGATCGTTCCGTGTCGCGGATAGATATTACGTCGGCGCAAGTATTGCACCGGCGCACATAACCAAGGAAGTGGAAGTGGAAGGGTTGGCACAGATACACAAAGCAGACATCAGTGAAGCAGAGTTATCGCAGGGCAACACACAGATAACTGAAGCACACGCAAAATGTATCTTCCACACGGTTCACACTGATTTCAAAATCAGAGCTTATATTCAATATGTTCAAAACTACATCATGGCTATTTTTAAACACTTGACACTTACATTAACAAATTTAAATTTCACCAGTAATTTGGAAGATATTTTGATAAATCTTTTTGCATATTCTTCTACGGCTTCCCAGACAAGAGAAAACACTTGAAGTGACATCTGAGCTGCACAGAAAATATGCTCAAAGAACCTGTTTATTACTTTGATCCAAATAGCACCATGGTTCAAATAGCCTCACCATATCATACTCCTAATTTTTTTACTATCATCAATCTTTTCATTTTTGTTGGTTTTCATTAGTTTATTTAGGTCTCCAGAGGTTTCTGCTTACCATACATTTGTGAGCACTTGCATCAACTGCATTCACACTAAAACATTTTATATTCCTCTTTGATAGTGTGGAAGATGTCATGCACCAATGACATCACTAACATATGCATGAAGAAATATTTGACCCCTTGATACTCACGTCCAGCATAATGCCAGGTCAATGAACGAGAAAAAACCTCTATTATTAAAGGTCTGTGATATACAAGGATGCTGGGTGACCAGGTCTGTTGCACCATCAAGAGGATAGATGAAATTATATGGATGACATGAATATGGAGAAGTAATGGAATGAAGTTTTTGGGGAAAATGGTAGAATCCCTGAGAAGAATCTTCCCTGGCTCCAATTCATCTATCACAAATTCCACTTGGAATGATTGAGATGAGAACTCAGGACCCAGAGGTGAAGACTGAGTGTATAACCATTTGTGTCATGGAGCTACCAAAGGTTAGGTCTACTTACGCTAGCTTCAGGAGTTTTGCATGTTAAACCTACTTAGGTCAGCTTCAAGAGTTTCTCTGTTTTTTTTTTAATTTTTTTTCTAAGTTGTATATGTCAAAGTAAAAAGGCCTCTTCCATTGGACTCTTTATCTGTCTGTAATATTCTTAATGCTGTGTTTTAGTCCATGGTATTTTTTTCCCTGTACAATTCTCTCCACCTGATGTTATTTTACCTGTGGTCCTCACTTCAGATATACAACCTCTTCAATCCCTATTTCCATAATATCCTTCTTTTAACACTCAGCCTTTTTTTCAATATTTATCTCATTACTAGTCACTCCACCTATTGCTCGTCCTTACGGTTTCCATTGCTTTGGATCCTCTAGAGCAAAGCCCAGTTTCATTAATATCTATCTGTCCATAATGTATTCTTTTAACACTGTGTTTTAATACCTGTATTTTTCTGCACGTCTTTCTTCACCTGGTCACTACATCTTGCACATGGTCTATGATGCTTTCCTGGAAATTTTTGTTGATCCATGTTTTTTTACATCTCTGAACCATATCAGCCTTGATTTCTCAATTATCTTTGTAATGAAATTGGAAATACTTCTAATCTATTTATTATCATTTATTTTTAAAAATCTTATAAAATGATAGAAGTGCTTTCTTATTCCGCTGGCTTTGCTTTAAGTTAATGACATTGTCCAGAAATACTAAGATAGGAAAATATTTGACTAATGCAATTGTATTACATTTTAACATGTGATAGTGATATTTTGTAAAGTGTTCTTTGCTCTTTGGACAAACACTATGTAATTACAAATATATTATGGAAATGGATAGGGATGTATGGAGAACTTATGTCTTCATAGCCATGAACCTATGGGTTCAGTAGTGGCAGTGAGTTAGTTATTATGGAAATTGAATTGATATAAAATGAAAAGTAAAATTTTATGTCTTGCATTCTAATTGAAAATTTGACTTATTAGTAATAAAATAAAAATGATAATTTATTTTAATGAATGAGTTGAAGGAAATCCTTTAACATCTTGCCTCATAAAGTTGTGTGTCCTCACAATACCGGTTTCAAAAGTATAATTTTACTTCCATCTTTAGTCAAACTCCAACTGTCGAAATTTCACCATTAACACCATCTTATGAACTACCATCTAGTGTCAATTTTATGAACTTGGAGATCAAATTATTCTCATCAGGAATATCAAAATTCATGGCTTTATATTTATTCTTCTGAATGTATATCTTTTCCCAAACTGTTAATTTCTCTAAATGTTTTAAAAGTTTAGTTTCTCTTCGAAGTTTGTGATTACTTACTTACTTACTCACTGGCACTATCGAACCCATAGGTTCATGGCCGCGCGGACGTAAGCTCTCCATACATCCCTATCCTGAGCTAATCCTTTCCAATCATTCCCTGTATAATCTACTTCCCTCAAATCATAGTTAATGTTATTCTCCCACCTCATTCTTGGTCTACCAACTGGGTGTTTTCCCTCTGGCTTTCCTACAAGAAGCTTCCATGCAAGTCTTTCATTCCCCATACGTGCAACATGTCCTGCCCATCGCAGTCTACGAGACTTGACTGTTCTTATTATATCTGGCTTCCTATAAAGACCATGTAGTTCATTGTTATGTAGTCTTCTCCATTCACCTGTCTGTTCATCTCTCTTTGATCCAAAAATCTTGTGTTTGAAGATATATTTATCAACGAACCCTCGAAAGTTTGTGATTCTGTAGTAAACTATGAGCTGCAATTACCGATATTTCAATTTCACCATTTTAATATTTCTAAAGTGTTCTTTTGTATGAGTTTCTAATTCCTTATAGTTTATCGTATATATATACTTTCTTGAAGTCATAAATTCCAGATATTTTATTATCTGGGACATTAACTTTTTTATTAGTAGATTATCCAAATTTGTCAATTGGTACAAATGCAATACTGCATTTGTTATTTTTTTGAAATTTTTGATTGAAGATGAAAGTAGAAACCGGTATTGCGAAGACACACAACTTTATGAGGTGAGATGTTAAAACATTTTCTCCAACTCATTCATTAATGTAAATACCTCATAGTGTTACCTCTCACTTTGATTTTGATTAAATGAGAATTTATATATAAGAAATATATTGCAACTAATATTTAGTAGCCCCGTGCCATAGCCAAGTGGTTAAGGCAGGAAGCCTTGCCATAGGGCTATGGGACTTGCGCTGGTTCGAGTCTCCATGGGGAAGAAATTTTCTCATGGTATTTCGGTCAGTATGGGACTGGTATCCACCCAGCATCGTGAGGCATTTGGGTAGCTACAATAAGTTGCGGTTCCAGGTTGAGGAAACCAGCTATAACGGCTGGAGAACTCAAAATGCTGACCACATATCACCCCTACGCTGGGTAGATGATCATCTATGTCTGTGATCGACACATGTGGATGTGAGGCCAGCAGCCGACTGGTAGGCTAAGGGCCTGTTGTGCCATGGAATTATTAATTATAATATTTAATGGTTATTTTATATGACGTTACAAAGTTACACTCTTTTTCTTGGAGAAATAATTAACTCATTAGCATTAAAGTAATGTTTTGTCAATCTTTTAATGCATATTTATTCACAGCCTGAAAATGACATATGTGTTGTAAGAAACTCGAGACTCCATGTTAAAATCGTGGAATCTCACATGTGGAAATAAAAAATGTGAGTGTATCAAACATTTTTGCTAGTGTAGCCACAAATTCTATCAAAGAATTGTGAGACAGACGATAAGTACTTGTGAATTCAAGATCAGTTACATCAGTAATAGACACCAAATATTTCAAAATAAGTGGTATACATTTACTGTATTTATTCAAATATAAGGCATTTCCCAATTTTGAAATAGTGGAGAACCAATCGTAACAGATTTAAGATAAGTAGCCTATTTCTGGATTTCAGACAAAATATTAATTCAATAAAAATTTTGTTTTTCTAGGGTTTTCTTCTCTTGTAGTTAGGATGAGCCTTGATACATGGATTTTTCCTTTGCAATGATTTTGTCCATACTCAGAAATGACTGTACGTCAAAACTATAAGAAATATTTATTGTAAATTTCTGAATATCATTATGATTAGAGATAAAGCTTGCTTTTTGATTTAACTATTCTTGTTAAAAATATTTGTTTTAATTTTAAAAATCGATCTTTAGAGCAATCATATTTTTATTGAAACTTTACACCTTACCTCATAAAATATGAACCTCTTACTTGGACATGTTTCTGAGGCCATCTTCATTATCATCATTCTCAACTAAATTTCAAGTGTTTGAAATTAGCCGTTGATCCCAGCATTTCTCAAACCTTGATGCAGTTTGAATTTCAAGATCAAATTAAGGTATTCAAGAAACAGAGATGGAGAGAGATTACATCACCTTACAACCTAGCAAAGAAGAAAAATAGTTAAAGAAATTTACCTAATTTCCTTAAACCCATAACAAATTTCAGAAAATATCAGCAAATTCAACATTACACTAGCTCCAGTAAAAAAATTTAGCTTAAATAATCTGCAGATAAATAAGAAAATAAAAACCACAGATACCAAAAAATAAAGTCAAGAATTTATCAAATTAGTTGCAAGGAATTCAATAAACTATACATAGGAAAAACAAAAAAAGAAATTTTGAATACTTGTACTAAAAAAAAATTGCAGGTACATTAAAAATGAGAAATAAAAAAATCTGTGGTAACAGCTTATTGTTTGATACAGGATCACAAAATTATAAATGAAAATATTCTATTAAAACATGAAAATACAATAGGAAGTAACATTATGAGGTTCTACTTAATAAATAAATTGAGTCTATATTTCATTAGCAATATGAGGTAAGATGAAATATACGGTAGACTCAACTTATTTATTGGAAACATCAATAGAACTCACAATATTAAAAAAGTCCATCGCGGAGGAACTGCGTAAACTTAGCGAATTCCTCAGCAAATTGAAATAATGGTCTGATTTTGCAAGTTTATATAATATATATTTCTTTTGTTAAACTGGAGAAACTTAATTTCTTATACCAACTTATTTAATCGTGTCACACTCCAGAGAAAACAATTTTAATAGAATATGTAGAAATTAGTATAGTGAAACATGCTGCTGCGAGATTACTCTGTGAAAACGCAATGGGATCCTACTTTCTCTGTCAGTCAATTTCCATGGTAACACTGCCAAGCCACACCTATTCCAGTGACTACTCCGAGTTAGAAAGATAGCGCCTGTTATACCAGGTTTTGTTTCTTTTGATAGATCTGCAAATAACATCAGTAATTTAATGTTATAATAACTATGTAGATGGCAAGTCAGTTTTCCTTAAAGCTATGGTTTATTATACAGCATGTCACATCTGCACATTACGCTCGACGTGATACTGGTTTCACATGGAGAGCATACTGTCCATCGCTTATGTTTATGGAATTGCAGCCAGATGGCACCACATTTATGGGAAATTGAAATGACCAACTTTCATAATAAATTCCCAAACGTGTTTATAAAAAATGGATATATATGAACCAGTCCCTGTATAACCTAATGTAATAAATTACATACATACTATATAGTAAACTATAAACTAATCTCATGTACAGTAAACTGACCCATCAGAACCTAACAAAATTAAGTGATTGAACATTTATTTCTTAAAATATGTTTTGGAATTAAATGTGAATACTGGTCATTCACACATATGTCCTGCATTCTTGTGGATTTAATTTTATAAGCGTTCGCGCTTGCGCACTTCAATTCTAAAGAACTTTGAAAAATCATTAAGAGGAAAAGTCATAATTTGTATATGTAGATGAATATATAATAATTTTTATAAAATTTTAAGTACCGTTGCAAAACATTTAAAATTTCACCTGAGTAGTTTTATCAGGTTTTGAATTTAAAAGACATTTATGTACATCCATACTATCCCTAAGATACAGCTTTTATTTATTTATTGACTATGTTCAAGCCACAATAACTATTTTTTCTGTACATCTCTGTGCTCCTTCATGCTCATATTGTACAGAACTTGATGATTTGCAATAAAACTAGTTAAAATTTCTGATGTTACAAAATAAGCGCTGTTTTGCTGACATTTTGTTATAAAATCATTTGTTTTTAGCAATTACACCAATGAGCACGGATAATAGCTTCTGTATTCTTTAGAAACGCTGGCAAATTGTGTCTGGAATTCAAGTAGATCAAATACACAACGCGTCTTATCATAAGTAATGCCACGAGTGATTTCCAAATTATCGATAAATTCACGACTCACGAAGTGAGGAGTGAATTTATCTAGAGAATTTGGAAATCAAGAGTGGCATTTGTTAGGACTATTTAACGAATAAAATAAAGCTGTTTACTCACAAATCATTATTTAACTACAGTTATTTAAAAATATTTTTATATTTAAAGTAAACGGTGATGTTTGAAAACTAATGAGAAACGATAGGTAGCCTACGCTTCTACTGCTTCTTTTGTTTATCACTGCAACCAGATCATACTATTTATTGCCAAAGGAACGCAATATTGTAAGAATGCTCTCTAGTGGAGAAAAAATGAAACACATCAATCTGTATATTAATTCATTTTTGATGTCGTATACATTTAAGAAAGTGCAAACAGTGGTTTCTTTTTTTGGTGGTATAATCAATTGCTACAAATGTTGACATGTAAGCACTATTATATACAATCTGGTAGCCGTATTTGTTATAGGCTCAGTCACTGCAAAATAACGGTCAGACCTGTTCAGAATATTAAAAAGGAGGAGCTTTGCTTAATATATGATAATCCTAACGTTGATAATTATTTCGTGAAACACGTCTCTGATTGGTTGTAATACAGAAATCATTGAAACGTGATTGGTCATTGACTCCCATTTGGGGCATGAGTTAAATAGTCAGCGTAAAATTCTCGCGTCAGCACTCCACGTTGTAGAGAAATCACATGCATTCAAAAACAATGGGAGCAGTTAGAACGATGGTTTGCACTAGTGGTTTGCGTCGTAGATAAACCATAGCTTAAGGGTTTAATCCCGAAAGCCTGAGGCATGAACTTGGGGATATGTTTTGTATTTAAAGTGACTATAAACAACAAATATTTTAAATGTTTCTATCTGTGGAGTTAGTTCTAATTAAAATAATCAACATTTTTGTTAATTTAGAATTGGTCATTGACATAAAAATAATTTTCTATTAGGTAATACTATATATTTTGAATTGTTGGATCTTCAAAAAATGATTTGCGTGGAATTGCAATTGTGAAATATAATTTCAAAGCTGGATTGTTAATTATTTTAAAGATGCAAAAATCCTGAATACATTTAAGGCACATAAAAGAACCTCAAACATGAAATATGAGGCCTCTGACCAAAATTGATTAGACCTTTCATACCTGCGTATGAACTGTGATGCTAATGACCTGAGCTGTTAAGAAGCATTGTTAAATAAAATAATAATAATAATAATAATAAGGGCTATATTTTACCTGCCAGAGTTAAGGCCTTAAGGCCTTGTCTTATACTCAACTTGGTAAAAAAATACAAACATTATTTTTACATCTAAATTACAATAAACAAATATACATGATACGTCAACAATATAATTATTATATACAAAATATTTTGATTCAATCTAGATTTAACAATTGAAATATAAAATGTACATGATAGAAAAGTCAGATAAAAAAAAAACAATGATGTAGAATAAATTTACTTGTTGAGAAAAAATTTATTATTTAACTACATATAAGCGTGACTTAAAAGTTCCAAGTGTGTGGCAACCCCTGATATCTCCATCCATAGTAATTCTGCCCGAAGGCAGGTCCTTCACTGCAATCATAGCATTTTCATGCTATGCTTGCAGCTTTACTAGGGAATTGTGTAGGTGTGGTAGCTTCCCGTTGCTTTCCACACCGGTGAAGGATGATGGTGATGATGATAAGGATGATGATGATAAAGATGATGGCCATATGATTTCGGGGACCGTTTGGGCCTTAAAGTTTTCCTGACATTTGTCTTACAGGTGAGGAAAAACCCCGATAAAAACCTCACCCAGAAAAACTGCCCCGACCGGGGATCGAACCCGGGCCCGCTGCGTGACAAGGCAGCACGCTACCTCGAGACCACAGCGGTGGACTCCCTGATATCTAGAGGAAGGAAATTCCAGGAGCAGGCAGAGGCTACTGTGAAAGAAGTAGAATAAGAGGAAGTGCTATGAAGAGGGATTGTTAGCAGATTGCTATCTTGTGGCCTAGCGTCAATATTGTGCTAAGAAGATAAGTTCTCAAATCTGGACGCCAGGTAACTAGGAGTGTAGGAATTCAGAAGTTTGAAAAAAGTGAAAGAGAGTGCAATTTACGTCTGTCAGTAAGATGGAGCCAAGAGAGCTTATTGAAGTGTTTGGAAATATGATCATAATTACGGATATTGAAAATGAATCGAACGCAAGCATTTTGAACACGTTGCAGTCTCTGCGACAAGTCATAGTTCATATCATTATATATAACGTGAGTCCACCACTGTGGTCTCGAGGTAGCGTGCTACCTTGTCATGCAGTGGGTCTGGGTTCGATCCTTGGTCGGGGCAGTTTTTCTGGGTGAGGTTTTTATTGGGGTTTCTCCTCACCTGTAAGACAAATGTCAGGAAAACTTTAAGACCCAAACGGGCGCCAAAATCATATGGCCGTCATCATCATCATTATCATCCTTCACCGGTGTGGAAAACAACGGGAAGCTACCACACCTACAATTCCCTAGTAAAGATGCAAGCATAGCATGAAAATGCTATGATTGCAGTGAAGGACCTGCCTTTGGGCAGAATTACTATGGATGGATATATAACGTCACAATAATCAAAGTTTGGCAACACAAGATTCTGCACAAGGATTTGTTTTAATGAGACTGGGAGAAAATTCTTTAAACTTCTAAGATAATGTAAGATGGAGAAAGTCTTTTTAAATATCTGTTTCACTTGTGTTTGCCAGGTTAAATATGCATCTAGATGTAGTCCAAGATCTATTACTGAAGAAGAATAAGGGGTAATCTTTGGAAGTGTAGATATCTCAAATGATGTAAGGAGTCTTCGTTGTCCCATTAGAATTATTTGTGACTTGTTAAGATTCAGATTTAGACCGAAACTTGAAGATCAGTTAAAGATGGACATAAGATTGTCATTCCTTTTCGTCAAGCTGTTATAGATGGAATCAGGAGGTGAATGTAGGTAAATTTGGAGATCATCAGCATAGAGGTGATACGGCAGTGCTTTAGTATGGTTGGTAAGTCATTGATGTAGATTGAGAAAAGAAGAGTCCGAGAACACTGCCCTGGGGACTCCCGCCTGCATATCGTGTCAAGACAAATATCTAGAATGTAATGAAACATATTGTTGACGCCCATGCAGGTATGAATCGAACCAGGATACAGCGCTGTTAGACAGGTGTAGGTGCTTGAGCTTTATCATAAGTAAGTCTTGGTCTACTGTATCAAAAGCTTTGCTGAAGTCAAGTAAGGTTAAAGGAGTCAATTCACGTCTGTGCATGGCTTTACGAATATCTTCAGTAATTTTTAACAAAGCTGTGGTTGTGCTAAGGCCAGATTAATTAGGATCAAGGAGGTAATTTGCTTGGAGATATTAAATTATTTGCTTATGTACAAGATGTCCAGGGCTTTAGAAAATCTTGGAAGGATGGTCATGGCGGCTAGCTACTAACACGCACAAGTTACGCTCCAGGTTTTAAGTTATTTTTCAGCAGGTGCCTTCGTTATTTCATAGCTAAAGTTGTATATTCGTAGTGAGTTTAAGTTTAAATTTATATTAGTTAGTGTCAAAAGTGTGTACATTTAACAACATGGGTAAAAACACACGTAATTCTAACAACGATTCGACAAGTTCTACGGAGGAAGCTGTGAAACGTGTGGTGAAAGAGGCGCTACAGGATCCCGGCACTCTGCAGGTGTTTGTGTCCATGTTGCGGGACCAGGTAGTGGCGGAACTGCAGAAGACCATCCAGGACAACACTAAAGTAATTGAGGATCTGAAAAAGACCCTCGATGAAAAAGACAGAAAGATTGAGGTGTTGGAAAATAAAATAGACGACTTAGAACAATACCAGAGACGTCAATGCCTCAGGATTTTTGGTGTAAAAGAAGAGGCCGGAGAGGACACTGACCAGAAAGCCATCGAGGTGGCCAAAAAAATCGGTGTCGATTTATCAGTGACTGACATTGACAGAAGTCACCGTGTTGGTGTTAGTAATGCTGAAAGACCGCGGGCTATAATAGTGAAATTTGTTAGTTACCGCAAGCGCAGTGAAGTTTTTCTAAGCAAGAAAAAGTTGAAAGGAAGTGGGGTCACTGTTCGCGAGGACCTAACGAAGTGTCGCTATCGCCTGCTACAAGAGAGTATACAGAAATACGGTATTCAAAATGTATGGACAATGGACGGTGCCGTCATAGCTAAAGTAAATGGCGAAAAACGCAAAATTAGATCTTCTACGGATATCAACTAGATAGGACCTGAGTGTAAAATATGTTTACTTTGTCTTTTCTTTGCTAACAATTATATTGTTAATTTATTTCTAATTTAGGTAAGTTTTAAGTTTATTATTTTTTATTTAGGACAACTTACTTGTTTTATTTTAATTTTTAAGTTCTTTGTTTAGCTAAATTATTTTAATTTTATTAGAGTTATTACAGTACATAGTTTATTTTTACTTTCTGCTATTGGCAACATTGAGCTGACAAATGAAGACTTGTTTGTAACCTCTGACTCACTCACCTTCTCCAATCACCCTCTTATTGTGCAGACAACTTTTAACGCAGGTAGCAACATTCCTCAATCCCAACCATCCCCTCCAACAACAAATACTACTAGTCTACTTAAGAATGCATTTTCTATTGATAAATCATCACTTAAAATCGCTCACGTAAATTCACAAAGCATTCTGTCCCACTTTGATGAGTTTGAAACCATATTTTCATCTCTTGGACTGAGCGCCATTTTAATTTCGGAAACCTGGCTGACCCCTTCCATACCTTCGTCCCTTGTTCACCTAGACGGATATACATTGCTCAGAAATGACAGAATAGATAAAAGAGGTGGAGGAGTTTGTGCCTTTATATCAAATGAGCTTAATCCAAGAATTGTCCACAAGTCCCCTTCTGTATATTCCGCTCGCCCCGAGTTCTTATTCGTAGAAATTCAAGCCAGTCTAAAAAAATGTCTCTTATGCATTGTATACAAACCTCCAAAAATAAGGCACCTTTCGGATCTAGAAAACGCTCTGAACGATTCATTACCTCATTATGAACACGTTATTGTCGCAGGCGATTTTAATACAAATCTTCTTCAGACTGACTCACCAGCCATACAACTTAAAAATATGTTCCAAAGCTTAAATATGACAATTGTTCCTTTCTCTGCCACACATCATACTGCTAATACCGACACTCTACTGGACTTAATAGTGACTACACATCCACAGAAAGTACTGTCATATGGACAAATTCCTGCTCCCGGCATATCTGCTCATGACATTGTATTCGTAGAATACTCACTCCAATGTCCTAAAAGACGCTCTAAATTGATTACGTACAGAAATTTACAAAACATAGACGATACTAAACTAAAATCAGACGCTTTAGAACTACCTTGGTACACAATATGGAATCTTAGATCAGTTGATGAAAAAGTAGACACATTTAATACACTGATATTACAACTATATGATAGACATGCACCAGTAAAAACCCGACGATTTTCCCGCCCCCCTGCACCCTGGATGAATGACTCAATACGTGAACTTATGTCAAAACGAGACAAAGCATACCGAACATACAGACGACATAAAAATGACGAGAACTGGCAACTGTACAAACAACTTAGAAACACAACTACACAAACTATACGCAATGCCAAACTACGACACGCCCACAGTATAATCGGACCTGAAATAAGTGCACGGGACACTTGGCGAAATCTCCGTGCAATGGGACTTAGACAGTTGAATCCCTCAACTGACTCTATAGACATTTCTGTAGATGACTTAAATGAACATTTTACCTCAATACCCATGACACCTCCAGACAACAAGACTAAAATAGACATTCTTAAAGACTTATCCCCATCCCCCCATATAGGAAGAGATAAATTTTACTTTAACGACATTTCGCCTATAGACGTTAAAAAAGCACTCAAGCGGATTAAATCCAATGCACAAGGAACAGATAACATCAGCATTTTAATGCTAAATAAAATCATTGACATTATACTACCCACAGTGACTCATATTTTTAATGCTTCCCTTATAACTTCTATCTTCCCTACTGTATGGAAACAGTCTAGAGTTCGGCCTATACCAAAAATAAGTACACCTACTAACTGTAATGACTACCGACCGATTAGCATCCTTCCGACATTATCTAAAGCCCTGGAACATATTGTACATAAGCAAATGACTGAATATCTCCAAGAAAATCACCTCCTTGATCCTTATCAATCCGGCTTTAGATATGGTCATAGCACAACCACAGCTTTGCTAAAAATTACTGAAGATATTCGTGAAGCCGTGGACAGACGTCAATTGACTCCTTTAACCTTACTTGACTTCAGCAAAGCTTTTGACACAGTAGACCACGACTTACTTATGATAAAGCTCAAGCACCTACACTTGTCTGACAGCGCTGTATCCTGGTTCGACTCATACCTGCACGGTCGTCAACAATACGTTTCATTAAACTCTAGATCTTCGTCTTGGCGCAACGTGCCGGCTGGAGTCCCCCAGGGCAGTGTTCTCGGACCTCTTCTTTTCTCAATCTACATAAATGACTTGCCAACTGTACTAAAGCACTGCCGTTATCACCTCTACGCTGATGATCTCCAAATTTACCTACATTCACCTCCTCATTCTCTCTATAACAGCTTGACAAAAATGAATGACGATCTCATATCCATCTTTAACTGGTCTTCAAGTATCGGTCTAAATCTAAATCCTAACAAGTCACAAGTAATTCTAATGGGACAACAAAGACTGCTTACAACCTTTGACATATCTACACTACCAAACATTACTATAAATAATATAATTATCCCTTATTCTTCTTCAGTAATAGATCTTGGACTACATCTAGACGCAAATTTAACCTGGCAAACACAAGTGAAACACATATGTAAAAAGACTTTCTCCATCTTACATTATCTTAGACGTTTAAAGAATTTTCTCCCAGTTTCGTTAAAACAAATCCTTGTGCAGAATCTTGTGTTACCACACTTCGATTATTGTGACATTATATATAATGATCTAAACTATGACTTGTCGCAGAGACTGCAGCGTGTTCATAATGCTTGCGTTCGATTCATTTTCAATATCCGCCGTTATGACCATATTTCCGAACACTTTAATAACCTCTCTTGGCTCCGTCTTACTGACAGACGTAAATTGCACTCTCTTTCACTACTTTTCAAGCTTCTGAATTCCTACATCCCTACTTACCTGGCGTCTAGATTTGAGAAGTTATCCTCTTACCACAATATTGACACTAGATCACAAGATAGCAGTCTGCTAACAATTCCTCTTCATAGCACTTCCTCCTATTCTACTTCCTTCACAGTAGCCTCTGCCCGCTCCTGGAATCTCCTTCCTCAAGATATCAGGGGTTGCCGCACACTTGGTACCTTTAAGTCACGCTTATACAGTTACCTGTTGTCTAATAATTAATTTTTCTCTATTTATTTAATTTTATACTATGTCATTAATCTTTTCCTGTTTTTTATATATATTGTACATATTATATATTTTAATTCGTTAAATTTAGAGTAAATCAAAATACATTATAAATATTAATTGTATTGTATTCATAACTTGTAATCGTTTATATATATATATATATATATATATATATGTAATTTAGATTTAAGACTATTTTTTGTTTGTATTTTTTTTAAACCTGGTTGAGTGGTAGACAAGGCCTTAAGGCCTTAACTCTGCCAGGTAAAATAAAGCTATTATTATTATTATTATTATTATTATTATTATTATTATTATTAACATGGGTATTGAGGTAAAATGTTCATTTAAAGCATCTACTGAAATGTCTAGAGTCAGTTGAGGGATTCAACTGTCCAAGTCCCATTGTACAAAGATTTCACCAAGTATCCCACACACTTATTTCAGGTCCGATTATACTGTGGGCGTGTCGTAGTTTGGCAATGCATATAGTTTGTGTAGTTGTGTTTCTAAGTTGTTTGTACAGTTTCATTTCTCGTCATTTTTGTGTCGTCTGTATGTGCAGTAAGCTTTGTCTCGTTTCGACATAAGTTCACATAATGAGTCATTCATCCAGGGAGCAGGGGGGCGTGTAAATCATCGGGTTTTTACTCGTGAATGTCTGTCATATAGTTGTAGTATCAGAGTATTAAATGTCTCTACTTTTTCATCAACTGATCGAAGATTCTATATTGTGTACCAAGATAGTTCTAAAGCATCTGCTTTTAGTTTAGTCTCATCTATGTTTTGTAAGTTTCTGTACATAATCAATTTAGAGCATCTTTTTTTAGGACATTGGAGAGAGTATTCTACGAATACAATGTCATGAGCAGATATGACGGGAACAGGAAGTCGTCTGTGGATGTGTAGTCGCTATTAAGTCCAGTAGATAGTCAGTAGTAACAGTGTGACATGTGGGAGAGAGAGGAACAATGGTCACATTAAAGCTTTGGAACATATTTTTAAATTGTGTGGCTGGTAAGTCAGTCTGAAGAAGATTTGTATTAAAATCGTCTGCGACAATAACATGTTCACAATGAGGCAATGAATCATTCAGAACATTTTTTAGATCAGAAAGATACCTTATTTTAGGGGGTTTGTATAAAATACATGAGACATTTTTTTTTAGATTTGCTTGAATTTCCACATAAAGGAACTTGGGGTGGGCAGAATATACAGAAGAGGACTAATGGACAATTCTATGATAAAATTCATTAAAAATATAAGCACAAACGCCTCCATCTCGTTTATCTATTCTGTCATTTATAAGCAGTGTATATCCGTCCAAGTGAACAAAGAAGGAAGGAATGGAAGGGCTTAGCCAGGTTTCTGAAATTAGAATGGCGGTCAGTCCAAGAGATGAAAATATGGTTTCAAACTCAACAAAGTAAAAGAGAATGCTTTGTGCATTTTTAAGTGAACTGGTGATGGGGACTCAGAAATTCTGCTCCTGATTTAACTGCTGTCTTCGCAATAAGAGGGTGTTTGGAGAAGGGGTTAATATCCGAGTCAGGAGTTGCAAACAAGTCATCATTTGTCATCTCAATGTTGCCAATAGTAGATAAAAAAATTAAACTATTTACTGTAATATCTTCTTCCTCTACTTCGTCATGGTTTAGGCTTATTTACTAGCCTGTTCCGGCTCCAAATTGCTCTGTTTCCATCTTTTCTTTGGTCTTCCCAAACTTCTTCTTTCTTGTGGTGAATAGTTGTATGCTGCTTTTGGATTCTATTCTCAGTCATCCTTGGTAAGTGTTCTTTCCAGTTTGTCCTATATTTCACTATTGTTGTATTTAATTCCTCTACTTTTAGTTGACTTATTTCTGTGTTGTTTTTTTTGTCAGTTCTTTGATATCCTGCTATTGGTCTGAGGAATTTCATTTCAGCAGCTTCTATTCTGGCAGATTGTTGTGTTGTCACTGCCCATGTTTCAGATCCATAAGTACCGGTAATAATAGAAATTGCCATTGTCTTGTATTATTTCATTATAGAGTCTTTCCTGGCTTTATTTTTCAAAGTTCTTTTTAGTGTTCCTGTTATTTAATTAAACTTATTTATCATATTTGAAGAGAAAAATTATACGCTCAGACCGGGACTTGAACCCGGGACCCTTGGTTCTCTAGACCAAGTGCTCTACCAACTGAGCTACCTGAGCAAGTACCGATCTAAACGCAAATCTTTCTCTATATACATTGTAATTCCCATATATAATATAAACTTATTTAGTTTGTTATTTATATCTGTTTCCGCTGTGTATGATATTTCGCAACCCAGGAAGTTATATCTTACCACCTGTTCTATTGGTTTATTTTTTAGTGTTATGTTTGTCTGAACTGGATGAGCACCCTTGAAAGCCATATTGTTTTTTTATTTTTCTGATGATAATTCTGTGTTGTATTTTTTGGTATTTCATTTAGTTTATATAGCATTTAAAATTGTAGTTCGTCTTCTGTTTTTGCTATTAATATCTGGTCATCTGCAAAGGCCACTGTTTTTATTACTATATTTCCTAAGTTAATTCCCCCAGTCGTCATTTGCTTCCATGATCTTATCATGTCGTCATAATAAATGTTAAAAAGAGTGGTTGATAGTGTACAACCTTGTCTAACTCGTCCTGTTATATGTATTGGTTCCCTTTGATTTATTTTAGTTTTTGTTTTCTCATACGTTTTCTTAATTACTGCTATCAAGTGTAGTGGAATTCCTTTTTCACTTAATAAGTCCACTGCTGTGGTCTTGAGGTAGCGTGCTGCCTTGCCATGCAGCAGGCCCGGGTGATCCCCGGTTGGGGCAGTTTTTCTGGGTGAGGTTTTATCGGAGTTTTTTCTCACATGAAAGACAAATGTCAGGAAAACTTTAAGGCCCAATGGTCCCCGAAATCATATGGCCATCATCATCATCATCCTTCACTGGTGTGGAAAGCAACGGGAAACTACACACCTACAATTCCCTAGTAAAGCAGCAAGCATAGCATGAAAATTCTATGATTGCAGTGAATTACCTGCCCTCAGGCAGAATTACTATGGATGGATAGATGTTCCGTAATTTTGGTCTAGACATTTTATCAAAGGCCTTCTTATAATCTATAAAGAGGATGTGCGTTTCTAAGTTGAATTCTCATCACTTCTCTATTATTTGTTGTAAAGTGAATACGTTGTCTGTGCAGCTTCTTCTTTTCCTAAAACCTGTATGCTCTTCTGATATTATTATGTCCACTATAGTTGTTAATCTTTGGTTGATCATTTTTGCATATATTTTGTATGTTGCACATAGTAGGCTTATTCCTCTATAGTTTTCTGGCTTTGTTTTATCACCTCTTTTAAGTATTTGGATTATTTTTCCAATTTTCCAGAGTTCTTCTGGTATTGTATTTTGTTTCCAGCATTTGTTATGGAATTTTAATAATCTTTCTTGGAAATTCTTTGGGGCATTTTTTATCAATTCTATGTTTATACATTGTCTATCCCGCATGCTTTATTATTGTTACATTTCTTTAATATTTCTATCATTTCTAATTGATCTACTTCTGCATATTGTTTGTTTGTTTCTACAAGTATTATTTCTTCTTTATTTAGTTTGTCAGTCCACAGTTCTTTATAATAATTTTCTAATTCTATATCTTGTATAGTTAGCAGATTTTTTTTTTGTTTTATACTTCAGATTTAGGCTTCTTATAAATTTATATACTTTTTCTTGTCTTCCATGTAAATTGTGTTCCATTTCTGCTATGTATCTATCCTAATGTTCTCTATTTAATTTTCTGGTATATATTTTTTACTAATGCTTTTGTTCTATTATATTCTATTCTGTTTTGGTCTTTCTTGTTGTTTAAGTAGGCATCTTTTTTTTCTTACCAATTTCTGGATTTCGGGTTCCCATTTTTTTTAGTCCTTTGTTTCTTCCTCCTATTTTCTTTGTTATTAATACTTCTTTTGCTGTTTTATGTATGAGACCTTTTATACTAATCTTTCTTCTTCAATTTCCTTTTTTTGGCTCTTCCGCATTTGTATAATCTCTGGGGATAAAATAAGAGACCCAGCTCAACGGCAGAAGGCAGAAGAGGCAACCCTCCTTGTGGGAATAAAACACAAGGAAGCAAGTTCAAAGGCTTTTAGGAGGCAGCCCCTCCAAAGGACCAACCCTGCAGAACGTTAGTAGCGTACTCAGGGGACACTTCAAACTACTTACAAGCTCCAAAGAGATAGCCAGACTGTCCAACGGACTGTGTAGCGATTAATATGATAGGAGACATATAAACTAAGATACAACTCTAATATGCATGGATCTGAAACTAAAATGTTCCGAAATATATTAAATTATTATTAAAATTAAATAAATCAATAAATAATGAAAATATAATATATTACCAATATCACTATAAAAGACGTATGTGGAGAAGTAGAAATATATCCAGGTAAAAAAATCCACCTACATTTGTCTAGAATAAAATACTGTAAAACGCTACCTGGCCATACAAATAACAAATAATAGAATAAAGAGATATTGCCAGAACTCTACCTGACTACACAAGTTACAAATAATATAGGAACACAAAAAGGGTATTGTGAAAAGAATATAACTAATTCCAATTAGCAGTCTATACAACTAATAAGAAATATTCATTCTTTAAGAAAAGATAACATTAGTTATCTATTAAAAAATATTAAAAATCTATTGACCTAATTCTTAGAAACCAATTAACGTTACTAAGCAATTCCAATAAATAAGGATAAAGAATTACTACCTGGCTAGTACAGACAACAAAAGACATTCATTCCACCTTTAGAAAAGATAATCTCTTAATATTGACAGTGTACAAAGAAACTGAAAAATATTTATCTATTAAATATCAAAGAACCAATTAACCCAGTTCTTAGAAACGTTATATATACTAGTAAATAAGATTATTGTAACATATATATATATATATATATATATATATTCAATTGTATCGAGTGGATTCAATAGAAATAGGAGGAGCCATCGCCTTTATAAGCGAGAACTTATATCAAAATACTCACTCTCAGTGACTCTGTGTTCAGTGTTGGGACATCTTGGACCTGCAGACCTCGATCTCCGATTCAGTATTATTCAATATTATATTCGTCCGAGAAATAGTTAAATTTAAAGGTATAGTCCGTTAAGCATTTGGACTTTGAAAATATTTGATTGAAGCACGTGGACCTCTAATTACTTCATCGACTCCACTCTAGATACAACTTTGTAACTGTATTAACAAAAGTATTTCTCCTTAAATAAATAGTTTTTTTTGGATTCGTTAAAATTGAGTGTACGTTTTTATGTTGTTTCTTTTGCTTATAAAAAGTTCAGAACCCTGAGATCTCTTGCCTACCATTGAGCACTGCAACAACTGTAATATCCCTTATAAAATTAAAATAATTTAGCTAAATAAATAACTTAAAAAAATAAAACAAATAAGTTGTCCTATATAAAAAATAAACTAAAAACTTACCTAAATTAGAAAGGAATTAACAATATAATTGTTAGCAAAGAAAAAATAAATAAAATGAAACATATTTTACACTCAGGTCCTACAGTATCTAGTTGATATCCATAGTACATCTTATTTAACGCTTTTCTCCATTTACTTTGGCTATGGTGGCACCGTCCATTGTGTATGCATTTCTGTATGCTGTCTTGTAGCAGGCAGTACCGACACTTCGTTAGGTCCTTGCGAACAGAGACCCCACTTCCTTTCAACTTTTTCTTCTTTAGAAAAACTTCACTGCACTTGCGGTAACTAACAAATTTTGCTATTATAGCCCGTGGTCTTTCTGTATGATTAACACCAACACAGTGACTTCTGTCAATGTCAGTCACTGTCAGATCGACACCGATTTTTTTGGTCACCTCAATGGCTTTCTGGTAAGTGTCCTCTCCAGCCTCTTCTTTCACACCAAAAATTCTGAGGCATTGACGTATGTGGTATTGTTCTAGATTGTCTATTTTATTTTATAACACCACAATCCTTTTGTATTTTTCATGGAGGGTCTTTTTCAAATCCTCAATAACCACAGTGTTGTCCTGGATGGTCTTCTGCAGTTTTGCCACTACCTGGTCCTGCAACATAGACACAAACACCTGCAGTGTACTGGGATCTTGCAGTGCCTCCTTCACCACACATTTCACTGTTTCTTCAGTAGAACTTGTTGAATCACTTGGATTACGTGTATTTGTGCCCATGATGTTAAATCTATACATTTAAACCCAAACTATTATAAAAAATAAACTTAAACAGACTAGGAATGTATACTTTATCTATAAAATAGCGAAGACATCTACTGGAAATAACTTTAAAACCTGGAGCATAACTTGTGCGTGTTAGTAGCTAGCAATACTCACTTGTCTCAAAACAAATTAAGTGTTGAAAGTTTTTGTGCTGTTTGATGATATTGCTGACTATAATGTATTAATAAGTATTTATAAAGTTTGGTTATAATAGACACATAAAATAAATCTAGCACAACAGCTCCAAAGAGCCATTGTCAACTAAACTGGTTCTGTCACTGACAAAAGACTAGCAGTCATTCAGTTAGCATGATTTAGTTCCTACCTTAATTTCAGTTTATGTATTCAGATTTTGCGTTTGTCCGTTGAACAATCCGGCTATCTCTTTGGAGCTTGTAAGTATTGTTAAGTGTCCCCTGAGTATGCTACTAACGTTCTGCAGGGTTAGTCCTTTGCAGGGGCTGACTCCTTAACAGACAACATATTCTCTTTAAAAAAAATAATAGAGAAGTGATGAGAATTCAACTTAGAGATGCACATCCTCTTTATAGATTATAAGAAGGTCTTTGATAAAGCGTCTAGACCAAAATTATGGAACATATTAAGTGAAAAAGGAATTCCACTACACTTGATAGCAGTAATTAAGAAAATGTATGAGAAAACAAAAATAAAAATAAATCAAAGGGAACCAATACATATAACAGGAGGAGTTAGACAAGGTTGTACACTATCAACCACTCTTTTTAACATTTATTATGACGACATAGACTGGCATTAATTTTTTCATCTTTTTATTTTTTTAGTAGGTAGTTATAATTTAATAATATTTAATGTGTTTCAGAATTATCTATGATTTACTTTTTTAACTTTACCTTTATCTTTAGTATGGTCATGGAAGCAAATGACGACTGGGGGAATTAACTTAGGAAATATAATAATAAAAACAGTGGCGTTTGCAGATGACCAGATATTAATAGAAAAAACAGAAGACGAACTACAATTTTAAATGCTATATAAACTAAATGAAATACCAAAAAATACAACACAGAAATATCATCAGAAAAATAAAAAAAACAATATGGCTTTCAAGGGTGCTCATCCAGTTCAGACAAACATAACATTAAAAAAATAAACCAATAGAACAGGTGGTAAGATATAACTTCCTGGGTTGCGAAATATCATACACAGCAGAAACAGATATAAATAACAAACTAAATAAGTTTAATTAAATAACAGGAACACTAAAAAGAACTTTGAAAAATAAAGCCAGGAAAGACTCTGTAATGAAATAATACAAGACAATGGCAATTTCTATTATTACCGGTACTTATGGATCTGAAACATGGACAGTGCCAACACAACAATCTGCCAGAATAGAAGCTGCTGAAATTAAATTCTTCAGACCAATAGCGGGATATCAAAGAACTGACAAAAAACCCAACACAGAAATAAGACAACTAAAAGTAGAGGAATTAAATACAACAATAGTGAAATATAGGGCAAACTGGAAAGAACACTCAGATGACTGAGAATAGAATACCAAAAGCAGCATACAACTAATCACCACAAGGAATAATAAGTTTGGGAAGACCAAAGAAAAGAAGGAAACAGCAGCAATTTGGAACAGGCTAGTAAATAAGCCTAAACCTGACGAAGAAGAGGAAGTATTCAGATGTAGCTAATTTAATTACACTGAGCAACAAAATAGAACCTTTTTTTTTGTCTCAGAAAGAAAAATATGGGATTCTGATAGTATTTTTTCTCCTGAATTCAAATATATCATTTTTTTTTTCCCATCACGCAAGGTTTCCGAGAGACAGGCATTTATAATTTCAAACACTTCAATATTTTCTACTTTTTTAACTACACAACATTCAAACATTCGGACTCACGTAGAAATTAAGACATGACGATTTTCTGCTATATTTTGCCTATGGAGCATCCCTCTTGATGGTGCAACAATAATCGGCCAGCATATTAGGATTCCATTTGCCTTGATATCTCTTTTCCATAGCTGAAATCTCCTGATGAAAGTGTTCCTCATTTTATTTTACAATGGACAAATGGACGAAAAAAGTTTATTAAAAAAATAATTATTTAAATCCATTAATTGAAATTGAAATAAAAAAACTGTGGGTGATGGAGAAATTCTGATTACATATTTGAAAACACGATAAAAAATTGCATTAAGTACAACTATTGGTACTCATGAGACAAAAATCATGTTGAGCAGTGCCAGTGTTATCAGGCTTAAGGAGGAGGATATGTGACATCAGTGCATTCCCATCCGTTGTCTGTTTAAATAGATCACATATGCAGTAAGAAATGTGCCCTTACAGAGTGAATACATAGCAGTGAGCTACTGAATTTATTTGTTATTTTGTACAAATTGCATTCAAGTTATCAGACTGTATTATTGAAACACTGGTCTTTTTTACATTCAAATATGATCTCATAGTGTGCTTCAAAGATGCATGCATAGGTAACTCATCCCAGTCCCTATCCATGGTAATTTTGAAGTAGCTACTCAGTTGTTCCCATAAACCGGTTCTTGAATGGAAAGAAGAATTTATCTTTATAGCCTGATATTAAACTCCCCGGCATGTTTGACAAACTATTTTGCCAATGAAGATGGGAATGGTTATACCATAGTGTTAGCCAATGAAGAGACATAATAGACTGTCGTGGTTCAATGCTTATTTCAAGGGTCTCAATATTACTACAATATTTACTATGTTGTAATTTATTACATATTGAACATGTGTGTGTATTAAAATATATATGCAGTCAATATGCCCATTTCACCAATTAATGTTTTAAAATGGTCAACAAGTTTCTACAGCCAAGCTGTCATTCTCAAGACCAGATATTGACTGAAGACAAAATTGATAATAAATAAATAAACAAATTCAGTTAAAAACCATGAATTTGTTTATTTATTTATTATCAATTTTGTCTTCAGTCAATATCTGGTCTTCAGAATGACAGCTTGGCTGTAGAAACTTGTTGACCATTTTAAAACAGTAATTGGTGAAATGGGCATATTGACTGCATATATATTTTAATATTTTATCACCAAGAAGATCACTTGTGTATTAAATGTGTGTGTATATTATTAATTTTTATAGAGAAAATCACCTATACCCTTATGCAAACTTGCTTTAGAGTATATGTGTTGTAGGAGAGCTCAGATTAATATTTTCTTATACTGATATTGTGTGACTTAGACATGACCAATGTGTTGTCATCATTTGTGTGGAGTATGATCACAGGTTGATTTTTAAGCTAATGATGCTACAAGTTAATGATAATGGTTAGTTCAAATTTTTATATCATTGAACAATGAAATACTGTAATTATATTATAATATTATAATTTAGTCTTTTCAAAATAGAGAATATTTGTAATTCTTGTAATATTTCTTTATTTGGTTGAATTGTATTCATTTATTTTCTGCTGTCCTTCACGTAAACCTCATTTATAATGATGTTAACCTTGATTTGTGTTTAGTCACATTTAAGATCTAACTATAAAATTCTTAAGATTTGCTTGAAGTGACATTTGATTAATGCACGTGGGAATTTTGCACAATTTTGCTCTTTTAAAAAGTGTGATATGGTTCTTGTTGATTTAACATAAAAAGTTATATATTCATATGTGAAAAGGAAGTAATATTCATGACAATTACTTCTTATAGCTAAGGAACTTATTGTTATTTCGATGTCATTTGCAATGATGGACAATTATTATTTTGAAAAGAAAGTTAATGCCTGAATTGGGATTTGAACTTATTTATATGTTCAAAATTTGTAGGAAGTAACACTATCAGGCACTAATAATTAAATATTTTAAAATTATTACATCCCACCTCATTTGTCTTCTTTTTAAGACTGGTTTTGAAAAAAAAAACTAATAATCCTTCATTATCAGTTTTACTTGACTGATATTTTGTCAATAATTAAGATATTTGGCCTGTATATTCTTACCTCTTACGATTGTTTTTGTTGAACATATGTTTCAAGGCTTCTGAGCACCATCTTCAGCAATTACAGTCTGTAGCTTCAGTGATTAGAGCTGCTATGGGGATGTCTATCTTTGAATTGATTAAGAGAGAAATTTAAATCATGTATAAAATCTGTCTCAAATGGCTTGAAGAAAGATCGTAATGAAGCTATGAGTTAAATATCTGTAGATGAAAACAGTAAGATGACTTACATGACTGGGTACATGCTCTCCAGAATAAATAGCATTGGTTAATGTTAAGGAAGAAGCAAAAGAGCAGTGAGATACTGCACTCCCTTCAATACTGATGGATGCAAAGAATAATGAAGTTTACTAAAATTGAAAACCTCTATATATATATATATATATATATATATATATGAAGTTAAATATTATGTGGGTTCAGATCCCAGCTGAAGTACAGATTTTAAGATATAAATGGTATATAATTTACTAAAAAACTGTAGTCTAATTTTATATTTCTTTGTCAGTGAAACTATATAGACAAGGAATTTGATTTCTCTACTTACAGACAACTGAATTTACCTTAGACAGAACTTCTAAAAGCAGTAATTAATTCATCTACACATACAGGCAGGGAAAAAAAAAAAAAGAAACTAATTTATGACTGAAGAATTGGAAACAACAGTATAGTTTTGGAATTTTGCAAAGTTTACCAGTTTTAATATATATTCATATTTCCAAAGGTTACTTGTATTTCAGTTTTTTTATTGTATATTATAGTAGTATTTAATAAATGAGTAATTATTATATTTTTGTGGGACTTCTATGATACAAATCGCTTTGGATATCTAAGATAAATTGTAATAATCAGGTTACAGAATAGACTGTAATTGTGCCCGTACACATTAATATTTTTAAATGCTATCTTTTTTTTAATATCTTCTTGGTATTGACTGAAAAAATTATATCCTATCATAATTTATAATTTATTCTGAATTTTAGAAAATTATAAATACATTAATTTCAACCAAGTTTTAAGATGTAAACATGTTTTCACTGTAATTTTCATTTATTGTAATATTTAAAAAAAAAATGTTAGGATATAAGTAGCTTAATGTTAAAGACATTGGCACAAGCTCATACTTCATTTTTCATACATTATATCTTAATTGTGACAGAAAATGTAGGCAAGAATTTGGGCTTCACCAGAAATAATTTTTGGCATTTTTAGAAAATACACAAATTTTTGTGATATAAAATAATTGCTCAAATCCTCTCAAGTTAGTGAATGAAAATAAGTTTTATATATATACTGTCTTAAATAAAGCAATAATATAAGAAACTCCTTTTCATATGTTAAATATTTGAAGGACTCAACTGTAAAACATGGTAACTGACAAATTCATAAAAATTGAGTTGTAGCATATAAACCTCCTCAAGCATTTGGTGCATATATTTTTATTTACCGTGACAATAGCTCTGCTATCTATTGACAGATGTAAAAACTATGTGCACCAAATGCTACAAGAGGTCACATATCACAGTTTACATGCTACAGCTCAATTTTCAAGAATTTGTCAGTTACCATGTTTTACAGCCGAGCCATTCATTTTATTTATTATGCTATTCCATGTTATTTGAAATTTTTGCTTTTAGCTTTAGCATATTTCTATGAATTTCTATTTGCTTTGCATGGAAATGCACATAAAAGATTTAAACCCATCCTTCCACTCCGTGCCATTGTCAACTTCCTGCGCCTTGTTTCAGACATAATGAGCATTTTCAAGCAAATTTTGCAAGGTAATTCCACAGTTTCTTTAGTGTGGACTATTAATTCTTCTTGCTAATGGAGGATAGACTTTTCAACCTGTACAATTATCAGTAATGTTTTGTTTGAAGAAGTATATTTTAAGTAACACAATCACAAAATTGGAAAAATGCATTGGAGAGTCAATGCATAGTTTACATTAAATACTCATGAATTTACAGATATATTATTTGGTTTATTTAAATATTGTAGTCATAGGTTTTTATAGCTTTTTAAAATTATAGAGCATTTCACATTATTTTGTATGCTCTTTGAAAAAACTATACTTGAGTAAGACAATCAGACAGTTGTTCATAAAGTCCTTATGTGTTAAAAGTGACCATTAGAATTCATCTCAATTACAACATAGAACAGAGTGACAGATTGATGGAATAGCATGTTCTATTTGCTTTTTTAGTTCCTCCATTGTTTGCGGTTTTGTGTCATTTTTTTACAGTTTCCAAACTATAGAGGTTGGTGCACTGGTGTTACTACATTCTTGAATCTCTCCAGTTTCCAATACTGGTAACTTGACTACCCATTTATGTTGATTGAACATGTAATTTATATTTCCTTGAATAAATGGAAGAGTTTTATTTTAGAAAGAAAAATTATGTTCAAACCGGGAGTCAAACCCCAGATCTCTGACTCTGTATATGTCATTGCAATAACCTTTACACCATCCGAACTTCCAATAGAAATGTCACATTTCTTTCCACTTACACAATCCTCCTTTCATCAGTGACGTACAGAGTCAGAAATCCAGGGTTCAAATGTAATTTAAAATATAACATCAGAAATGAAAGAGTTTTTAGATTTTCATTATCTTCTGAGCAAAAATTTTGAGGCATTCTAAATTAGTATCTTAGGATTAAATTAATGTTGGCCTGCATTTTATCAATTAACTTTATTTAGCTGTTAAGAAAGTGATTATTTTCAAATATAATTTCCACTTAAAAAAATGAATAACTAGTTTTTTAATAAGAAATTTTGCTTGAAGATAAATTTGTCTGAAACATATAAGTCATATTATATTTAAAATGCACTATTTTTAGCTAATAATGATGATAATCATAATTGTTACATAAAAGTTTGTAGTTAAAGAAAAGCCAGATTTCTATCCACAGTTAAGTGAAGATTATTTAATTATTTTTTTTTACAGAGGTGCAATGTATATTTGATAAACTTTGCCATAGATAAAAGACTGTGATTTGATCAGATTTATGACATTGAATGAATTTAAGGTGGTAAATATATTTCTGAAACACTTTTACAATGCTTTGTAATTTGCTTGATTTATTGTTACAGTGTAAATGATGCTGTATATAGATGTGTTTGATTCAAAGCTGCTGACTAGTCAACTTTCTTGTAATCCTGCATTTTAACGCCGATTATCCAAACATCCAAAACATCAAATATAAAAACTCATATTTTCTTAAATTAAACATATGAATTGGAAACTTTTACACCTCACCTCATAAAATATGGTCCTCTTATCTTGACATGTTTTGAAGACCACCATCCCTATTCTCAACTGAATTCCAACCATTTGAAATGAGCAGTCAACATCAACTTTCCTTGTGACATGTGGAGAGTGATTGAATTATGAGATCAAATGTTGCTTGCCAGAAGTTTCAAAATTTTTGTTTTTGTTCTTCTGAATGTATATATTTTTGGTCTTTCCATAATATTTAATAATTTAGTTTCTACTTCAATTTTCTGAACCTGTATCACACTTGTTAAAAAAGGGGAAAATTAAACATCTGCAGCACTATTTGTTACTTGGGAAAATCAATAGACTTTACAATATGGAAAAGATTCTACATTCAGAAGATGAAAACAAAATTATAATTTTGAAGTTCCCGACAAGCAAGATTTTACTCAAAAGTTCATTCACTCTCCAACAGTGCATGATGGAAGCTAATATCAATGTCTCATTTCAATTGTTCAGAATTTAGTTGAAAGTAGGAATAATGGTCTCCAAAAGATGTCCAACTGAGAGGATCATATTTTTAATTTATTACCTTTTGAGTCCTACTGTTACATATAGTTCGACCTTAGCCAGACATGCTAGCCAGCCTTCTGTTGCATACATATGATCGTCCAAATGCGGGCAAAAGTGTGATGATCTATTGTCTGTTCTGTGCTCTTCAATCTTTTAAAGACTCAGAAATGTACACTTAAAATCCTAATTTTTAAAAGAATTTCAATTTTGGAAAGACAGGTTTGTTGTTAAGTCATAGCACCTACAGCTGGCCTTTCTAAAGTTTCTAGAAAATGCTTGAGAGAATCTGATATTCCAGAGATTCTTGGACGAAGTTCTAGATAATAATGATAGTGGTAGTGATTTTGATATAACCAATTCAGATATTCCAGAAAGTGAGTTAAATTCTGATCTAAGTGACGAGTTCACTGTGAAGGTGAGAATAGTAGAATAAATAACATGGATTTGTTGTGGACTGTAAAAACATTTTCCCCTTATATTCATAATTTCGATGGTGACAATAGTGGTGTACAGTTTGTTTCACGTGATAAAAATGCAAAGGAAATAGATTATTTTATTTCATTGTTAACACAGTCGACTTCATAGCGCAGGAAACCAATGCATATGCCGGACAAATTGCATAAGGAATAATTTTTCCCTTTTCATATTTACAAAAATGAAAAGACACAAATGTTAGAGAAATTTATGTATTTTTTTCATTAAAGTTAGGAATTTCTCCATCCCAAGTTCAGTTTGTATTGTGATTGTATGTTTTTTTATTTTAATTTTAATATTTCTCACTAAATGACAAATTATATTTGAAGAGAAAAAGTTATGCCTGGACTGGGTTTGAACCGAAGGCTTCTAGTTAAATACACTTGTGCTCTTCCCACCTGTGCAACCTAGGCGTCCAATCTAAATGCAAAAAGAGAAAAATATGTATTTAAATTAAAGGCCTAGGTAGCTTAGTTTGACAGAGCACTAATGTATAGAACTAGAGACTTTCAGTTCAAATCCGAGTCTTCGTTAAAGTTTTCTCTTCAAATATATTGTGATTATTTAATGACAAATTGTGTTTTCTTCTTGGTCAGTAACAGTAAATCTTATTCATCTAGTCTCATGTCCCAGTCGAGGAGTTGAGTTTATAACAGAAGATATTTTATATAATTACCAGATGCCTCATACATTTAAAGTATTGTACATATTTATTAACATTAAAATTGAATATACAAATATTTTTACACAAACAAAAACAAAGCACGTGGAATTCTGTCATCACTAATTGTTCTTCTTTATTTTGTTCTGAAATTAAAATTATTTTAATGTTAATCAATACATACACTCAATATACAGGGCGCGGCATAAGTCAGTTAACCACTGCACATGGATGCAAGGGAAAAAATCAGAAACTGGGGTTTGAATACAGGACCTTCAGGAATATAATCTTAAACACTACTGCTTGAGGTAATTTGCTAACTAGGGAAATTTCGGTAGTTGTTTTTTTGTAAAGATGTTGTAAGCTACAGAAAATAATAAAATATATTATATACATTTACGGTTAACTGACTTATGCTACCCCTGTATATCTATGTTAACAGTAGAAGTAATTCAGTAATATAGAAAATTATTGATTAATGAAAATAGAGTTAGCTGAAGGAAGATTACTCCATCCACAGTAATTCTGCCCGAACGCAGGTCCTTCATTGCAATCATAGCATTTTCATGCTATGCTTGCAGCTTTACTAGGGAATTGTGTAGGTGTGGTAGCATCCCGTTGCTTTCCACACCGGTGAAGCATGATGATAATGATAATGGTAAGGATGATGGACATATGGTTTCGGGGACCGTTTGGGCCTTAAAGTTTTCCTGACATTTGTCTTACAGGTGAGGAAAAACCCCGATAAAAACCTCACCCAGAAAAACTGCCCCGACCGGGGATCGAACCCAGGCCCGCTGCGTGACAAGGCAGCACGCTACCTCGAGACCACAGCGGTGGACACGGAAGATTACTGAAGAAAGAAAACTATTTAACATTAAATGAATAATTACACAGCCTATTATTTTAATCTTCATTGCAATTTCATCATTAGTTCATTAAAATTGATGATAAAATTAATAATCAATACTTCTTCTGTCTGTAGATCATCCTCTTCAATATTTTGATTTGAATGTACACTTAGTAACAAAAAGAATGAGCCGCTTAAAAAAGCAGAGTCCCTGTTATGTCCCACTGCGCATGCTCGAAAAGCTAAAGCTGTGATTCACGGGGTAACGCACGTTAAATGTCTTAAATATGCTGTATTTGGTTTTAATCGTCTTAAATAGTTAAAGAACAGTGAAGGAGACATGTTTCTAGATATTTACAAGTGTTCGACAAATGCGATATTACTCAAATTGCGACATTTCAAATAAAGTTAAACTTTCGTTCATAGTGCAAAAGTACAAGACAACTAATATTCGATGTTCGAGTAGCGTAGATCGTTAAACCATTTACAAGAAGATGAAATATGTATGAAAGCCAGAGATCGAATCCTTCAACAATGTTTTTTTATTCATTTGTATTTTCGCAAAATACATCCTATAAATGCTATAATATTTAATTCCTGCGACGTAATATACGTCCACTTTACTAGAAATCTCCACCCAAGTGATGAAGAAAGCTATAAAAGTAAGAAAAAGAAGATATGCACAAATATGGTTCGACCAAGAATGCTACAAGGAAAGGAAAGAAACATTGCATGCACTACACATAGCAAAAACCTACAAACGACAGGAAGACCTAACCAAGTACGCAGAAAGGAGAAGGAACTACAAAGGAATACTAAAAAGGAAAAGAGCAGAATATACAGAAAGACAAGGAAGAAAGCTAGCGGAGGACGCAAAATCAAATCCGTTTATAGCATTGAAAAAGAGAATCTCACCCACAACAGGAGAAATTCACATACAAAAATGGGAAAGCCACTTCTCAGACCTACTGAATAAGCAGGACATGGACCGAGCATATGACTTGGACAAAACGAAACTCACACAGATCCAAGAACCGATAACATCACAAGAACTCAGAAAGGCAATAAATGGAGGGAATAACAAAAAATCTGCAGGCCCAGACAACATCTACATGGAACACCTCAAAGAATCGCTCGACAACTTAGAGGAACTATGGAAAGACTTGATGAACAAATGCATACAGAAAGGAGAAATTCCAGAGAGATGGAACACAGCGACCCT
Source organism: Diploptera punctata (assembly GCA_030220185.1). NCBI lineage: Eukaryota > Metazoa > Arthropoda > Insecta > Blattodea > Blaberidae > Diploptera > Diploptera punctata. The sequence goes on along the minus strand of JASPKZ010000815.1, from coordinate 999,926 downwards.
AAAGATACTATATAAAGGAAAAGGGGACAGAGCATCACTTGATTCATTCAGGGGAGTAGCGCTAGAAAACGCCTCCTTTAAAGTGTTCACAAAGATCCTCAATGAAAGACTCCTAGAAGCGACCAAGGGACACATCCCGGAAAACCAATTTGGATTTACGAAAGGCAGAAGCACTGTACAAGCAGTGAAATATCTAATGGACCAAATAGAAGACGCCCTAAGACATACAAGAGGGAAGTACCATGCAGTATTCGTCGATTTCAAGAAGGCTTTTGACTCAATAAACAGACAAAAGCTCATTGAGAAACTGAAACAGATGATCGGAAAGGAAGACCCACTAGTGAGAATAATCGAAGCCTGCCTACAGCGAAACATAGTCCAAGTAAACAACAATGTTGAAATTTCGGAAGATATCGTACAGACGAACGGAGTTCTGCAAGGAGATCCCATGAGCCCCACACTGTTTAACATCTATACAGCTGACGTGAACACCATAATCGAGGAAAACTCAAAAGCAAAACTAATCTTATATGCAGACGATATGGTGATAGGAGCAACAGAAAAGGAGGACATACAAAAAGCAATAAAAAGATTAGAGATCTGGGCACAGGAGAACAACGTGCAGATAAATGAAGAGAAAACAGTCCAGATGAGATTTAGAAAAGGGGGAAAATCAACATCAAAAGACAACATAACACTACTCAATCAACCACTACAAAAAGTGGGAAAATACAAATATTTAGGATTCACTCTACAGACAACAGCAACGTCCTTCGGAATACACATCCAAGAAAGAGCAGCGGCAGCCATCCGAACATCATACAATATCCCGAATCTGGCCAACTTATCGACAGGTACAGCAATGCAGTTATTCAAAACGACAGTGGCACCAGTTATTACATATGGAATAGAGATAATTTGGGAAAAACTTAAGATCGGAGATCTGATAAGAATCGAAAAAGTGAAAGCAATGTTCATGAAACGGATCCTGAGAATAGGAAAAACAGCGCCATCTCGTTTTGCTTATGAACTCATGAGAGAGACCTACTTCATAGAGGACATAAGAACCCAATTCTATCTACAATCCACAGAACCATACCATAAATTCATAAGCATCAGAAATAGGAAGAAGAAGGAAATAGACATAGATTTCTACACCACAACTGCCATGCTGGACGACAGATGGACCAGAGAGTGCAACCCCCAGAGACACGTCACAACACGACTCGCAGTACACGGATTTCACAACAAGATATGTACAAACAAGAAATTCCACGAGCCGACCGAAGAATGCAAGTGTGTGTTGTGTGGACAGAGATGTGGCAAATACCACATCATAGCATGTGCGAAAAGGACAAAAACCATTACAGACTACAGTAAAGACTAAACCACAACTAATGCTCAACCTTAGTGCACATTTATTATTATTATTATTATTATTTACACTATATTAAGTAATATTCCTGTCTTCGTGAACTCTATAACACTATTTAGCTAAAGGTATAAATTTAATTGTGTGTGCAGTACCACGTTTTAATAATAATGCTATAAATTTATGTAATAAAAGATAATATAACTTAAAATATTTATTTATTTATTACGTATTAGTGAGGAGCACGTTCCACCCTTCAATTAAAATATTTAGTTTATATATGTTGAGTCCAGCATAATAATAGCCCATAGATGATGGACAATAATACAAAATATTATTATTATTATTATTATTATTATTGTCCACCATCCATAGTAATAGTAATAATAATAATAATAATAATAATAATAATAATAATAATAATAATAATAATAATAATAATAATAATAAAAATAATAAAAATAATATTAATAATAATAAAAATAATAAAAATAATAATAATAGTAATAATAATAATAATAATAATAGTAATAATAGTAATAATAATAATAATAGTAATAATAATAATAATAGTAATAATAGTAATGATAATAATGATAATAATAGCAATGATGATGATGATGATGATGATAATAACAATAAATAAATAATAATAATAATAATAATAATAATAATAATAATAATAATGATATGGCCGCCATAGTGGAATGTTGTTAACGTTTGTTGCTTGCTAGTCTAATGGTGAGGAAACAGTGATTTAGGTAAGTTGCAGTTTCGAAACCTAGTGTACGTATATGTAATTTCGCGTAGCACATGTGCAAGTGTTAGTGGAAGATATAAAACTATTTTGAGTTGAGGAGGACATAATCAATATTTACTGGGTAAAACGTTGAGGTTATATATATTGCATGATAATTCTAAGAGCAAGAAGGAAGCCAAGCTGACTCAGCTCGCACCGGAAGTGACGTTTGCTTGAGCGCTACCAACTGTCAAGATGGCGAGCGACCCTGGCGACGAATTTGAGAACTGTTTCGATACTCTTCTTCAGAATGTACAAGAAAAAGGCGGAAAAATGAGAAAAGATTTAAAAGAAGACATTGTAAACTCGGTAAGCAGGCTCAGACAGCTTTATAACAATATTATGAACACAATTTCAGAAAAAGATGAAAAAATCAAGAAACTGGAAAAAGAAAAGCAAGACATTGTTAAATCTAATAACACGGTTGAGACAACAAACAGAATATTATATTCTGATATTATAAGCAATAAGAGGCATAACACAGAGGAGCCAAGGAAGTACAGCTTAGTTGTTAAATCAAAAAACAATCAATCAACAGAATACATCAAAACTGTAATAAAAACAAAAGTAAATCCAGCAGACATAAAAGTAGGTATAAGCGGTGTCAAATCTCTCAGGAATGGGAACCTGTTAATTCAGGCAGGTACTAAACATGAAGTCGATGCAATATGTAACAACATCAATCAGAAATGCGGCGATGAAATGGAAGCAACTGCAAACAAAAAGATGAAACCTCGTCTAATCGTGTTCAACGTGCCCAAGGAAGGGGACCTGGATAGCTGGAAAAATTCTATCATAGAACAAAACGAGGAATTAAACCTGCAAACAGAGGAAGTGGTACCAAAATTCAATTTCAAAGATAAGAAGAATAATATAAACTTGGTAATAGAAGTTACATCTGAAGCTAGAAAGAAACTATTAGGCAGAAAGATCAAACTAGGGTGGAGCATGAGCACAACTGCCGACTATTTAAGAGTGAATAGATGCTTCAAGTGTAATAAATATAACCATAAAGCTGAGGACTGCAAAAGTGAACAAACGTGCCCCCTATGTACGGGGAATCATAAATTAAGAGAATGTACAGCTCCAAAGGACGAACATAAATGCATAAACTGCATAAACTACAACAGATATAACCAAGCACAACCTGTGGATGTCAAACACTCAGCTTTAGATCAAGAATGTGAATGTTATAAAATAGCCCTAAAGAAATATACTGACAACATTGATTACTGAAATGGATACCTCACAACAAACCAGAAATTATATGACACACAATAAACCACTAAAATGTCAACAGATCAACCTTCAACATTCACGAGCAGCAGTTAGTAACCTGATTCAGCAAATTGCGGAAAACAAGCTCGATCTGATATTCGTACAGGAGCCGTACTTAATTCACAACAATCCAGCAGGAATTCCGAAGTCAATTAAAACCCTCGTACAGGGAAATAGAAGGAAACGAGCAGCTATTCTTGTGAACAACGACTCACTAGACATCATAATCATAAATCAGCTCTCAGACGAAGATTGCGTAGTTGCAGAAGTCCGTACACGTAGGAAAAACATGTATATTGTGAGCATGTACTGTGATATTGAAGAAGATATAGAAGGTACAATAAGTAAAATAGAATCTATAATGAACTACGCTAACGGAACAAGTGTCCTATTGGCTGCTGACACAAATGCGAGGAGTAAAATGTGGCAGGATGCAATCACAAATCACCGAGGAAAAATATTAGAAGAATTTATAACTGGCAGTAATCTATTCATAGTTAATGAAGCAAATGGAATTCCAACATTCGAGTCTAACATAGGCAAGAGCTACATAGATCTAACGATCGCTAATGGTGGAATGATTAATAAGATAATAAATTGGAGAAGTGGAGAAATAGAAAGTTGCTCGGATCATAAAGCAATAACATATAGCGTTATAATAGACAGCATGAACGGAAACTCTGAACCTGATAGCACTCACAGTATAGGTATAAGATATATAGTTAAAAATAGTAATATTCATACTTTCATAAATACACTAAGGAAAGAATTCATAACACAATTAAATTGTGAATATCAGGGCAATGATATTAATGTATTGGATTACGAACTGTCGTGCAAAATGAATAACCCAACAGAAACTGAATTATTAATCGAAACCTTTACCAGCTGTGTAACATCTGCATGTAAAACAGTATTTAATTACTCATTACAGAAGAAAAAACCAGCGAAGGGTAGAACTGTACCGTGGTGGAATGAAGAATTACAACTAAGACGAAATAAGGTCAATGCTATGAGGCGGCGATACCAGAGAACACGAAATAACGAAGCCCTGAGAGAAGAAAGGAAAAGTCAGTATCTACAGGAAAGGCGACACTATCAGAATGATCTTCGGAAGGCAAAAATGAATTCTTGGAAATTATTTTGCACTGTGGATGATGGCTCAAATCCCTGGAATAAGGTGTACAAGATAGCAGCAGGAAAACTCAGAGAGAAGACCGTCTTATCCACAATACAAAAACCGGATGGAACATATACTGAAGACCTTCATAGCACCTTGAGATATATGATAGACCATTTCATTCCTGACGATAAAGAAGATGAAGACACTGATCATCAACGGAATATAAGAATAATGGCTAAGGAACCTCCTAATACTGATAAAGACAAGAAATTCACTGAAGAGGAAATACGATCAGTAATAAAGAGTTTCAATCCCAACAAGGCTCCAGGTGAGGATGGGATAACAAGCATAATCCTCTTGCAAGTGTTTAACTGCTTTCCATCCTTTCTCACTGCAGTGTATAACAACTGTCTTGAAGAAGGCTGTTTTCCTAAACAATGGAAAAAATCCAATATATTACCTATAGTTAAACCTGGAAAACAGCATAGCAAACAAGTTACCAAGTACCGGCCAATTAGTCTAATAAATGTGGAAGGAAAGGTATTGGAAAAACTACTGATCAATAGGATATTACATTGGGTCAACACCAACAACTTGATGAACTCAAATCAGTTCGGCTTCACACCTCAGAAAGGAACAGTCGACGCAGTTATGGCTGTAAAAAAATTCACAGAGGAAAGCCTCCGCACAAAAAAATATGTAGTAGCTATTAGTTTAGATGTACGTGGCGCTTTTGATTCTGCATGGTGGCCACGCATTTTGCTTAACCTTAAACAACATCAATGCCCTAGAAATCTATACTTGCTGATAAGCAGCTACTTCAGTAACAGAACAGCGATCTTACAAACAAATGAGTGCATTATCACAAAGGAAGTTACCAGGGGATGTCCACAAGGCTCGAGCTGCGGCCCTGGTCTATGGAATATAATGTATAATTCAGTCCTCAACTTGGAACTAACAAACCATTCAAAGTTAGTGGCATTCGCTGATGATCTATTACTGCTTACTAGAGGTAACAGTAAAAAAGAAGCAGAAAACTATGCAAACTCAGACTTGAAAAAAATCGAGATCTGGACTAAGCAAAACAAAATTGTATTTAATGATTCAAAATCAAAGGCTCTACTAATTTCGAGAAGAAGAAAAGTTGGAAATGAACCAATCAGGATATATTTAAATTACAAACTCCTCGAACAGGTCAAGGAACTCCGATATCTAGGGATAACCTTAGACGAAAAATTCAACTTTAACAAACATATTATAAACACAACGGAGAAGGCTCTCTTACTAACCAACATGTTAAGCAAAGTAGCAAAACTTCAGTGGGGTCTTAGCTACCAAGCTTTAAGAACTATCTACAGAGGGGCTATAATACCTGTACTAACATATGGATCACCTGTCTGGGAGCATGCACTAGAGAGGAAAAAGAATATGAAAATACTTCAAAGAACCCAGAGAATAATAAATATAAGAATTGCGAAAGCACATAGAACTATATCGTTTGAAGCCTCGTGTGTGGTTGCTGGAGTGAAACCTATCTACATAACAATAGCAGAAACAGCTGAAACATACAAGATAACACATGGGATGACACCTGATTCGACAGATTATGATGCACCATTAAAAATAGCAAACTGGCCACATCCAGCTGAGAGATTACCTATGGAAAAAGTCAAAGAAGGCAAATATTATGACATAGAAATATTCACAGACGGAAGTAAAATCCAAGGAAAAGTCGGAGCAGCTGCAATAATATTTAAACAAGGAGAGGTTATTAGTAGAATCAAAGCTACATTACATGATAGATGTTCTAATAATCAGGCAGAGCAAGTTGCAATCCTTAAAGCATTAGCAGCGCTTGAGGACATGGACATATGTATGCAAGAAAGAATTACTGCAGTATATACAGACAGCAAAATTACCTTGGACCTAATCCAAAACAATTCTAAGCACAATAATTTAATAGAGGAAATTCAATACAAACTCAGACGACTCAAGGAACAGCAGTGGATTATACATTTTGCATGGATAAAAGCGCACGTAGGATATGTTGGCAATGAAATGGCTGACAAGCTAGCCAAGGCCGCTGCACTTGAAAATGGAACAGATTACGCATATGACAAAAAATCAAAAACGGTTATCGCTAATGAAATCAAAGAACAAGGGCTCCAGAAGTGGCAAGAAGAGTGGTCTAACACAACAAAAGGAGCAACCTGCAGGGAGTTCATCCCATCAGTAGTTCAAAGACTGAAAACACAAATTAATTTAAATTTTTCACTAACAGCTATGATCACGGGACATGGATTAACTAAATCATATCTACACAGGCTGGGAATAATACAGGACCCTATTTGCATCTGCCAACAAGAAGAACAAACTGTAGAACACCTCATATATAGATGCTGCAAACTCAATCAACAAAGAGACGTCTTGAAGAAAACCATAGAATCCAAACGCTACAAATGGCCAGTGACTAAAGAACAGTTAATTACAAACAATCTAGGAGCTTTCAAAAGATTCATTAACAATATAAACTTTGGCGCATTAAAATAAGAAATCATTAGACTAAGAAGATAGAGTGAAGTGACAAGAATAAGTGTAAATAAACAATAAACCAAGAACAAGTTCAAGATACAAGACAGTAACTATCGTGTAAAGAATTAATATTGAGTAGAAGTGACTAGGATAATTATAAATAACATGGACATGATATAAAAACAGTTAAAATAGTGTAATGTATATAAAACAACATTTAGATGTATCAACAAGGCATGTAGTATCGCTTAATGCGATGGGGCATGTATATTGTAATGTACTAAAAATAATAATAATAATAATAATAATAATAATAATAATAATAATAATAATAATAATAATAATAATAATAATTAATAATAATAATAATAATAATAATAAAATGTATCAAAGGATGTGAAGAATATAATTAACGGGGGATCAAAATTAACTCAAAATATACCCATGAAAATGACATAAAATATAGAATTAAAAAAGGAAGATCAGTAATAACAATGTTAAACGGCGTTTTGTGGGATAAGAACATATGAATGGATACGAAATTAGAAATTTATAAATCCATAATTCGAAGCACGCTAACATATCGTGTAGAAACTTGGCAGTTAAATAAAATTTTAAGTTTAAAGCTTATGTGTACTAAAATGGATTGTTCTAGACGCTCAACTAGACATTCTAAATTGGGGAAAAAATCAGAAATTCAATCATCAGACAACAAATGAAAGTCCTAAATTCAATATTAGGCTTTGTGAGATACAGACACTAGAATGGTATGGTCATACACATAAGGATGCCAAAGAAAAGATTACCCAGACAAGCTTTGGAATGGATTCCACCTGAAAAAGGAAAGAGAGGTGGACCAGATTTATAAGGATGGATGATGTAAGAAGAGGTATGAGGGAGCTAGGTCTGGAAGAATTGGAATGTGAGGATAGAGAACATTGGAGAAAGAAGATAAACATTTAAAAAGCTTTGGGCACAGGAAGATGTTGTATTACATTATAAACCTGTTTATAAACAAATAATAAAAATAGTAATACTTCCAAATAGATATTACGTTTTTTTTGGAATGGTCAGACAGAATAAAATAGAAAGCATTTTATCAATTAAAAACAACCTCATCGGGAATCGAACCTGCGTCCTTTTGCATACGAATCAAGCCACAAAGCACTGAGCTAGGCGTGCGCTGGCTAATTGTGGTTGAAAGAATACTCTTCAAAGGAAGAAGGAAAACGTATTGTAGCTCTAATGTACAATTAATTTACCCGTGTGAATCGCGCGTTGGAACTTAAAATATTCGAGATCAAGAGACGGCACATTCTTTTGGTCGTTAAGTGTACATTTAATAGCTGATTAAAGTAATTTCCCGTCTATTAAAATAGCTGAAGTAATAATCTACAATACTAGCCCCATTTTCATTCCCAATTATATTTTTTTCTGCCTTAAACTTTGCCATTTCTATCCTAATTCCCCAATATAACTCTATGATGTTTCTATTTTTTGCATTCCCTCTTTTCACTATTTAAAATCATAATGGTTTTCCATTTGATGTTTCCCATTGTTCTAAATTTACTTCATTTAGCTCATGTAACCAATTCAATTTGCCAGCTTTCTTTTCTTTGTAATTTCAGCACATTCCTCATCAAACCATTTCTTATTTTGTCTCTCTTTTTTTTAGTTATCTTACGTTTTCTGGTGCTAACAATTTAATAGTGTCTAATATAGTCTTCCATTCTGTATTTATCAGTTTCTTTTTCAGTTGCCACATCTTCATCTGAACTTTCCAGTATTCCAAATCTGTTAACAATTTTGATCTGTTATTCTTGCCACAGTTCATCGTTTCTAAAGTTCATTAATTAAAATCCTTCAGAGTGATACTTCGTGTTTGTTCCTCTCATAAGCAATGATTATTCTCTGATTTTCAACCTGACTAGACGATGATCCGAATTGCAGTCTGTCCCTTCTAACTGATCTAACATCGATGCTACTACTATTCCAGTGTTTATCTATTAAAACGTGATCTATCTGGTTTCGCGTTTCAAAATCTGCAGAAATCCAGGTGTATTTATAAATATCCTATTGCTGTAATGTACTGCTCTTAACAAAAATATATGTGGCGACATCATGAGACATTCTCTCGCCACAACCGGCCGTCGACAGATGGCAGCACTCTGCAACCGGCCTAGACCAACCAGACAGCATGTGCTCCGAGATCCCGTTAGTAGTAGCTCAACGGGCCTCGTGGTGAGCGGACGTTGTATTCAATCGTTACTCAATAAAATCAGATTTATGTAGTCGATAGTGTGTTATTCTTGTATCCTGAGACACATCCTACAACTGGTGACCCCGACTTGGAAAGCCTACAACTGGTATGACTCCGACATGGAAAGCCTACAAGAACAACTGCAAACACCGCTACAACAGAATCAAGCATTAGATCAGCAAATTCAACAACAGACAAACGCCGCCATGGATTCCACTCAACAGGTCAAATCAAGTGTTAACCGTGTGAGTGTAAAACTACCCGCTTTCTGGGCCGACAAATCGGCGGTCTAGTTCGGCCCAAGCCGAAGAGCAATTTAGTATATCAGGCATCACGCAAGACTCAACTAAATACACGTATGTTCAATCGAACCTCGAGAGACGTTTCGTAGCCGAGGTGGGGGACATAATTATCAACCCTCCAGCGCAGGGAGCCTACCAGTTTCTAAAATCAGAACTGATCCGCCGCCTCTCCATATCCGAGGAACAACGAGTGAGGCAACTCTTAATGTAAGAAGAGCTAGTTGATAGGAAACCCTCCCAGTTCCTGCGATACCTTCGATGATTGGCCGGCACCAATCACGTTCAAGATAACCTACTGCTACAATTGTGGTTACAACGCCTCCCACAGCAAGTTCAAGCCATTCTTCAAACGCAGGCCGAGCTTCCACTGGACAGAGTCGCTATACTGGTCGATAAGATCCCGGAAGTAACACCACCCGACCGTTCATGCAGTACAACCCGAATCCAACAACAGTCAAATCAGTGAACTGGGTAAACATATTGAACAGCTGGCGCAACAAATGACCGCCTTACAGATCTCATTTCGCCCGCGATCCCGCTCCAGTGGTCAACACTGCCGCTCCAACAGCCAGACTCCACCACCAAACTCCCCAGACGATAGTTTCTGCTGGTATCACAGAAAATTCCGCTACCAGTCCCAGAAATGTACACCCCCTTGCAATTTTCCAACAAACTCCACCGGGAGAGTGATTGCGGCGAACGACTGTCATATAACTGGAAGCCGCCTCTTCGTCACATGCAGGTAGAGCAGCCACAAATTTCTCATTGACACCGGATCCGATCTATGCTGTTATCCACGACACCCCCTTCAAGGACGTCGCCGACACACGGGCTATGAACTCGTCGCAGCCAACAACACACCCATTAAAACATACGGCGCTCTGCCAGTAAGACTTAACCTTGGGCTATGACGATGCTTAACTTGGAAGTTTGTCATTGCGGACGTCGATATTCCAATCATTGGGTTAGATTTCCTTCCCCACTTCCATATACTTCCAGACTGTAGTTACAGGCGTTTAGTGGATGGCCTTACGAACTTGTCCGTACCCGCCTACCCCCATCTACAACTCAACATAGTATCAAATCCCTAACTATCCTTAATTCATACCACAGCATCATTGCAGAGTTCCCCGATCTAACCCGACCCGCTGGAGCTCTTAGAGAAGTCCGTCACCACACAGTACATTACATCAGAACCACTCCAGGACCACCCGTCTCCTGCAGACTACGTCGACTTGCCCCAAACCGCATGAACATCGCAAGGCAAGAATTCGACGCCAAGGTTGTAAGGGATAGTGATGTGCATTTTATCACCTCTCCTATCCAAATTTCATCCTCAACCTGCTCGTGGTGCAACCTGCTATTAAAAATGAGGCTCTGAGGACCGAGTACTGGCGGTATAACCACATCACCCTAATGTAGAGGAAATGTAGTGGGAACCCCACAATAATACCCCTCTGGGCCAGCAACCCATTGGGCGAAAAAATTTACATTTGCTTTCAAGTCTCAAACCAAGCCTCGGATGAATCAGACAGATCAACCTGTTGACGACCTTTGCAAGAATAAGGATACGACATGGAAGAAGGAAAATATTTTAAAATTTGCAACCTGGAATGTACAGGGAATTTCCCATAAAGAGGACCAATTAGACGACATTCTGGCAAAGAAGGGAATTGCATGTGCGGCAATTTCTGAAACAAAAAAGAAATTAAAAGGTTCGAAAGAAACACAAAATTATTTACAGTTTTATAGCGGAGTAAATCACAATACAAGAGCAAGAGCTGGAGTAATGTTAATGATACATAAGAAATTTAGATCGTCAATAGATAATTACACATTTCATAATGAAAGAATCATTCAAGTAAGACTAAAACTCTCACGAGGATACTTAACAATAATAGGAATTTATGCTCCAATAGAAGGCGAAGAAGAAGAAAATGACAAATTCTATTCTAAACTACAAACAATTGTCAATCATGTAAATAAATCAGATATGCTCTTAATCATGGGAGATTTTAATGGCAGGATAGGGAACAGAAAAATCCAGTGCTATGTAGGACATGGAGAAGATACATTAAATAGAAATGGCCAATGACTTATTGATTTTGCAGTTTACAATCATGTAAAAATTATGAATCCCATGTATGGACATAAATATAGTCATAAGTATACCTGGGAAGCCAGAAATTCTCTATCAATTATATATTATATTCTTTGTAACCAGAAACTATCAGATATGGTCTTAGATACAAGAGTGTTCCGGGGACCAGAAATTGAATCAGATCACTATCTTCTTGTCAGTACTATACGTATGAAACCAAGATGGATTAAAACAAAAAAGAAAGTTCAGAAATTGGATTTGAAGTTCAAAGTAAGCTCCCTCAGATCCCAGCACAGCTTGGCTTTATAAGACACGAACGCAAAACATTATGAAGGATTGCCCTGTTTCCGAAAACATTGAAAAGGAATGAAGTAAACTTGCTAACATTTTAAAACAATCTGCAAAAGAAAGTTTAAGTATAAAAAGGAGATGGTTTAAAAAATAGCATAAGACATTGGGATGAAGAAATAGCGCAAATTATCAAAAAAAAGAAGCATACCACAAGTACTTATCAAATAAATCAGAAGAAGACAAAATCAATTACCACAAAACAAGAGCAATAGCGAAAAGAAAAACCAGGAAGAGACATAGATAAAATTGGGAGGAATTTGTGTCAATTAGAGAACGATATTACTAGACTTGCACCACAAACATATAAAATCTTGAAAATTTTGAATCGTGAAACGAAAGACAATCTCAACCTTAATGTCATCCCAGCCAAACAATGGTCAAATTATTTTCAAAATCTATGGACCCAAACTCCAAATACTCTCACTTTACCATCATCCAATAACACCTCTACAGACTTGATTACAGAGGATGAACTATCAGAAGTATTAACGAAAATGAGAATCAACAAAGCTCCTGGAGAGGATGGAATCAGTATTGAACTATTTAAAAATGCAAATCCTCTGTTTTTAGACAGATTTCTAACATTCTTAAATAAACTATGGGAAGGGAGAGACATTCCTGTAAGTTGGACAAAATCTATTGTAATACCAATATTTAAAAAAGGAGACAAGAAAAACTGTGAAAATTACAGAGGCATCAGCTTACTAAATACTGGATACAAAATTTACGCCAATATAATTAAGAACAAATTATACAAACATCTTAACACCCTCCTCAGTGAAGAACGGAATGGCTTTCGTAAAGGTTGATCCTGCTGTGATGGTTATTTCTCCATGAAATTATTAATAGAAAAACACAGGGAGTTCAATGTAGAAACACAGTTTTTGTGGACTTCAAAAAAAGCCTTCGACAAAATCAATAGGAATAAACTGTTGGAAATTTTAGCTGACAACAATCTACCACAACAGTATATTTTAAATTTATACAATATCTATAAAACAAATTTGATTTCAGTTCGAATTAATAACACACAAACAGAATGGACCGAAATTAATAGGGGCATAAGAAAGGGATGTGGCCTCTCGCCCTTGCTCTTTATCATATACATGGATAGAATACTCCAAGATTGGCGACAGATAAGACACAGTTCTATCCAAATTAATAGAAACCATAAAATAGACTCGTTGCTTTTTGCAGTTGATTTGTTATTAATAGCTCCAACGGAAACAGATTTACAGTATTCTATACACACTTTTAATATAATTGCAAGAAGGTACCATATAGAAATCAATACAAAAAAAACTAAAGTGATGGCCTTTTGTGGGAAATACCCTATACCTAGCAAAATTGTTTTGGATGATGAAATTTTAGAACGAGTAAATTAATTTAATTATTTGGATTATAATTTAACATTTCAAAATGAAGCTGATGTATCAAAGAAAATAACAAATTTCACAAAAACAACGCGGATAATTAACAGTATAATGAAACCATCTTTAGTACAGAAGAAAACAAGGTTACGGCTTTATAAGGTTCTCGCAAGACCAGTATTAAGATATGGTAGTGAAGCATGGAAATACGAAGAAGAGATGAAAGCCGAATAACAGCAAATGAGATGCGATTTATGCGCCGTACAGCAGGCTATACAAAGTGGGACCATAAAAAAATGAGGAAATTATGGAAGAGTTTGATGTAGAACTCACTCTTCACCACATACAAAACCACCAGAACAACTGGAAAGCCCATCTTCAATGAATGTCATCTCACAGAATTCCAAAAACCACGCTTCGTTACTGCCCCCAAGGCAAAAGATCGCTGGCATGTCCAAAAAAAGTGCTGGATGGAAAACTCCTCTTTGAGACCGTAACAGGCCACGTGGCCAATACTTGCATGGATGATGATGATGATGATGCTTTGGGAGGGTACAGCTCGACGTTCGGAAGGACCATAGACATCCGCTTTGCATTTAGTGCCAAATAAGGAAGGAGGTTGGCGCCCTTGCGGAGACTATCGTGAGCTGAACTCCCGAACCATCCCCGACAGATATACCCCTCGTCATATCCACGATCACTCTCATCAACTACACGGTTGTACAGTCTTCTCAGTCATAGACCTTGTAAAAGCCTACACCCAAATTCCTGTCAATCCTCAGGACATGCCAAAAACAGCAATCATCACCCCTTTTTTTGCCTCTTTGAATTCCCCTTCATGACCTTCAGATTGCGAAACTCTGGGCAAACATTCCAGAGATTCATTGACGAAGCTCTCTCCGGCTCAGACTTCATATTTCCATACATCGACGATATCCTGAACTTCTCCAAATCGGAAGCCGAGCACCTCCGCAAACTCTTCCAACGACTCTCCGAGCACGGTATTCTCATTAATACCAAAAAGTGCGTACTAGGCGCTCCACGGGTTACTATCCTCGGATATACAGTGTCAGCAACAGGCACATCTAGGCCCACGCCACCACCCCTTGGGATACCTCGGTCTTAAAGACCATACTCCCAAGTCCGAGACTTGTCCTCCCTATCTAGTTCGCGTCCACATTAAAGAGTTCTCGGCTTGAAACGAACACCTCTAGGGAGAAGGTGTTGGAGTTGCAACTTCTTGGAATTGCTGAGCTTCGTAGTCGTCAGATCGCTCATACCTGACGACCCCACAGTGGTCCACGGGCTCCTTGAGCCTAGCCGGGAGGACTGCTGTCGCAGATCCACCGACCATTCTCCTGTTCTGCCTCTAGGGACGTATCCTGCAGCCGTTGTGAGACCGGCTAGGGCTTGAGTCCCCAAACCCCGCAGTGTGAGACTTTAGTACATCCAGGTGCTCATCTCCTGGTGACCTCACAGTTTGTATACGAGCCCGTAGGCTGAGCCAGGAACCAGTACAGTTGCTCCCCTCTGCACTGGTCCGAGCCGTGCCCTGGTGTGCCCCCAGGGACGTGTCCTGTTGCAGTTGTGGTCCAGCACGGAGCTCGCAAGCTCCAACAGGTGAGCAATATTACGGCAAGGCGCTCAACTCCTGCCGACCCCACTAATGGTTCACGAGTCCCTTGGACTTGGCCGGGAGGACTGTCTAGCAGATCCACTGACCTTTCCCCCAGTGCACCAACTGGGGACGTGTTTGGTTGCTGAAGTGGGTCCAGCCTGAGCATTAGTACGTCAGGTCGTTCAATTCCTGACGACCTCACAGATTGTCCTTGGGTAACTTGGTCCCAGAGTCGGCGCTAATCCCCGAACTAAGATCGCGCTTCCTCCTTTTCCGAGCTTATTGACCTAGTGGTAATTCCCAGCATTACGTCCGGTATTGTCCCAACCAGCCCGTTCGCAAGGCTAGGCCTAGTCATGCCGCTGATGTGAGACCAGCCCAATGAGCAATGTAGGCATCCAGGGTGCTCATAGCCCATGGTGCCCCCACAGATGGTCCGCGGGTTCATTGAACCAAGAGAAAGGAGCTGCTGATCTCCAGTCTCCCACCGCTCCACCAACAGCGGCCGCAAATCCCGCTTGTGGGCCGGGATCCCGAGCTTTGACAACAGGCCGCTCATCTTCCTGTTGACCCCACTTATGGTCCGCGAGTCCATCGGACTTGGAACGGAGGACTGACTAGCAGATCCATCGACATTTTCCCCACTACGCCACCGAGGGGACGCGTTTTGTTGCTGAAGTAAGCGCAGCACGAGCTATGTAGTACGTCAGGTCGCTTGAGTCCTGACGACCTCACAAATGGCCCGCGGGTCCGGACTGGACCTAGCCGGGAGGAGTGCGATGCAAACCACCGACGTTCCCCTATCCGCCACCCGGGGACGCGCCCTGTTACTGTTGTGAGGACAGCAGGGTTCCGAGAACCGGACCCCGAGGGGCAACAGGCACATACCGTATCACAGCCCTGCAAGAGTTTTCACCACCGAAGACAGCTCGAGACATGAGACGATTCCTCCGGATGACGAACTTCTATCGCTGCTTCATTCCATCAGCTGCGACTCACTAAGCGCCGGTGCGCGCAGTCATTTCCAGCCTCCGAGGATCGAGCCGGATCTAATGGATGGAAGATTTGACTAACAGCTTCGCGTCTTGCAAAGCCGCTCTGGGAGAAGCAACCCTTCTGGCACACCCGGACCGGACAGCACCATTATGTCTCTTCACAAACGCTTTCAGCGCAGCTTTAGGCGCCAATCTCCAGCAACGACAAGGAGAGCGATGGACACAGCTTCTTTTCCAAGAAGCTGACCCCGCGGCAGATCACCTGGCCTGCGTAGTACTGAGAACTGTAGGCATTATACGAGGCTGTGCAGCATTTCAGGCATATACTGGAAGCACATAACTGCACAATTTATACAGATCACAAACCTCTGACTTACGCCTTCCAATAATGAAGAGAGAAGCTTCCGCCGGTACAATTGAACCAACTATCATTAATTGCTCAATTCACCACGGACATATAACATATAGACGGCCCTTCTAACGTGGTCGCTGATACTCTCTCCAGAGTGAACACCATCGCCAACAGCCACCTCGACCTTTTCAGCTTGTCCCGCATCTCATGAAGACGACCACGAATTTCGGCAGTCCCTAGACGGCGACACTAGTCTTTCAGTTCCAACGCATCCCTGTCCCAGGAAGCAAGACAACACTCTGGTGCGGCACATTCACACCCCGACCAAAAACCAACATTACCGTACCATATCGCCGACAAGTTTTCTACTCTCTCTACGGACTCAGTCACCCTGGAATTATGGCCGAAGCCAAGGTGGGCTCAGAAAGCTTCGTGTGGCCCAACATGTAAATAGATGGTCGCACTTGGCCGCGAACTTGCCTGCACTGCCAGCGAACTAAAATCAGCCGACATGTGTCGACACCAGTGGGAAATTTCAAACCACCCTCGGCCACGTACGAACACTTCCACATCGACATCATCGGACCCCTTCCCCCTGCCGGAAACTTTCACTACTGTTTGACGGTAGTAGATAGGTTCTCTCGTTGGCCAGAAGTCTGGCCCCTCGAACTCATATCCGCCGGTAGCGTCGCCGAAGCCTTCGTGGCATGCTGGATTTCCCTATTCGGTTCGCCAGTCCGCATCAACTACTGATCAATGCCGGCAGTTCGAATCGCACCTATTCCGGAATCTAGCCATCCTGACAGGCAGTAGAAAGTTGCGTACCACGAGCTACCACCCTTGTATCAACGGGATGGTTGAACGCCTTCACCAACAACTCATGTCAGCCATCATGTGTCACCCGACGATGTCCTGGTTATAAGCTCTACCACTCGTCCTGTTGCGTATACGGAGCGCCCACAAAGTCGACCTCGGAGCCTCCTCTGCCGAACTCGTATACAGAGAACCCCTCCGACTCCGGGCGAGGCGAGATGCTAACAGCGGTCTGCACGGGCGCTGCGATGATGCCTCTGACTTCGTCGCCAAACTTCGGCGACAAATGGAACATTTACGTCCAACAACTCCAGCTCGACATGGGTAGCGAAGCTCCTTCATCTTCAAAGATCTGGCCACCTGCACTCATGCCTTCTTACGAGATGACGCCGTGCGCTATCCACTTTCACCGCCATACTCTGGCCCTCACCATGTTCTTCAGCGAGATGAGAAAATCTTCACCTTGCAGACCAGACGCGCCCCTGTCCGCGTAAGTATTGCCCGAGTAAAGCCAGCATTCATACTCGGAGATGGAAGAGCTGAACAGCCGACGAACTCTCGCCCCATAGCAAAGAACGGCGAACAACGGTCGACAGGGCTCAACAACCGGACAACTCCTCTGACCACGCATTCAGGGCGCAAGGTCAATATGACGGATTTATTCGAGCCGTAACCATCTCTTCTCCCAAGGGGGCTGGTGTAGCGATATCATAAGGTATTCTCCCGCCACAACAGTCCGTCGTCAGGTGGCAGCACTCCGCAGCAGTCCTAGACCAACCAGACCGACAGATGGCAGCTCTATGCAGTCACCGTAGACCAAGCAGACAACACGTGCTCCGAGGTCCCGTTAGTCAGTAGCTCAACAGGCCTCGTGGCGAGCGGACGTTGTATTCAATCGTTACTCAATAAAAGCCAATTTATGTAGTGAATAGTGTGTTATTCTTGCATCCTACATATATTTGGAAGTAGCAAATGTGACTATTCTTACCTCATTGTCGTTACTATCTTCATGAAGACTGAATTTGTCAATTTTTGACCTGAATGTATCCTTCCATCCCAGTTTTACTATAAAATCACCGAGACAATTTTCATATGATATCCTGATATCCTATCGAATACACATCCAACACATTCACATTTAGCCAGGTCTGATTCGTCTATAATGCAGTTAACGGAAATAAAAGTATAGTTTTTAACTCTATTCTGTTATTTACCAGATTATGTCGCTCAACTGTTCCCTCCCATTCAATAATAGTAATAATAATAATAATAATAATAGGGGAACAGGGGCAGAATGGGGTAGTGGGGCAGGATGGGGTACGTGTATTTTTCTCCCAGTATGTGGCATGATCTATCGGAATTTCTCAAAAGTATCTCTGTAACGTCTCAGCTGCTTGTACAGATCAGTTTTTCGCCATCGGTGAAGTCTTTGTTACTTTTTTGCTTGTGTGGTCATTTGTGAAGTGATTTTTGCAATATATTTTTTTCAAATGCCCCAGGTTTGTCTTTCGACATTTCTGGTTTCTCTCCTGGCATGGAGTACTTGTAACCCACTTCTGAGGTTAGGGCGCCAAGAAGGCGGGGTTATGTTGCCCCGATGATATGATGGGTGATGGTGATGATGATGATAATGGTGCGCCAGGAGAGTCCCTAATCCTAAGCTTAACGTAAGATGAATATGAATGATGATTGCGATGGCCATATGATTTCGGGGACCGTTTGGGCCTTAAAGTTTTCCTGACATTTGTCTTACAGGTGAGGGAAAACCCGATAAAAACCTCACCTAGAAAAACTGTCCCGACCGGGGATCGAACCCGGGCCCGCTGCGTGACAAGGAAGCACGCTACCCCGAGACCATAACAATATTACACCTTCTCTTAAGTGCATGCAAATACATCTAAGCTTCATTTGAATAATATCTAACAATTACTGTGTTAAAGACTATTCCATTTTGTTTCTAAACATGTATACTGCATTAGGTTTTGTTTCAAAATAATCCGGTCACAACGTCATAAATTATAATTGAGTTCGTGGGGCAAAATGGGGTGGGGCAAGACAGGATACTACCCCGTCTTGCCCCATGCGGTCTTCATATTATTGACTGACTCTTTTCCTCTGTGTAGTTTCAAAATGGTGAGGAATTATAAAAAGAAGACACAGAGAGAAGGATGGTCCCTTGTGTCTATGCTAGAAGCCGTTAATGCGGTTACAAATGGATCAATGGTGTACAAAAGGGCAGCTAGTCAATTCCAAGTGCCTCAAACAACTCTGGAACGACACGTGAAGAAAAAGAGAGAAAATGTGGATTACACAGTAAGGAAATCGATGGGAAATTTCTCCTGCGTTTTTAGTGAAGAGCAGGAAACCGAACTTGTTGAATACCTAAAAAAATGGAACTCAACTCTTCGGCCTCACTGTAAATGAAGTTCGAGGACTTGCCTTCCAACTGGCGGAACGTAATAATTTAGAACATCCTTTTAGTGAGGTAGTGCTTACGTACGTGACTCAACAATGGCTACAGCCATCAATGATTTTCGAAGAAACTAGGATATGGCCAGTTAATGTGAATGTTTTTGATGATGCAGATATCTTGCCTTCTTCAACAACAGACATTCGGATTGCTTCTGGTAATAATAGCAAGGCAACCACTTCCAAACCTCAGGAACATCTGACGTCAGAAACATTTTCCTTGCCTGAAAATCTAGAGTCGACAAACCACAGTCATTTTCAAAGAGCGAGCCCAGAAAATATTACACCCATTCCAAAAGGGTCTGAAAAGAACAATCGAGTTTCAAAAAAATCGAGGCAAAAGTGCAATTTTGACATCATCACCATATAGAAGTACACTGCAACATTCTGAAAAGGATAAATTAGAAAAGAGGTCTGTTAAAAAGACGACTTGCTTTACCAGAAAGTGACTCGAAACCAGGACCATTCAAACTTAAGGCAGTAAGGTTAAACCTACCTAGTTCGAAAAACCATTCTGGCTCTGCCAAAAATTACGTTGAGGAAGATGATTGTCTCTACTGTCATGACTATTTAGAAGAAGGCTGGATTAGATGTCCTTCTTGTCTTCAGTGGACTCACAACTCTTGTGCTGGAGTCGCTAGTGATGATGATGATGCCACTCATGTTTGTGTATTTCATGAAAAATGAATCATTCTGCTATAGTTTATAAATTTACAGATATATATTATTAATTAGTAATACAAAATACAAATAAAAAAAATTAGTACCCCATTCTGCCCCATCCATGGGGAAAAACGGAGCAAATGTTTTGTTCTAGTTTTATTGGATGTATATCCCCGAATTTTTTATTAATTTGTAATGTGATTATGTTTTTCTGTTTATTAAATACCAATGAAAATATTCATATCAGAGAACAACATTTTACTCATTTATAATGTAAAATATATTGGATCAAACATTAAATACTCCATCGTGCCCCATGTTCCCCTAAATAATAAGTTGTCAAGTATCATTTAAACACGTAATAAGCTACATAAAAAATATAGTGAAAACTCATTAGTTGAGTTGAGAATAAATTAAATTAAAGAGACTTTTAAAAGTGATAGAGAAATGAAATATAATAAACTTTTATTTGTAAGTTACGGGGCATTTGTATGGAGTGTAGCAGGTTTGAACGATCACTAGTTCTTAAATAACTTATTCTTTCAAAATAAGTAAATTATTGTACACAGCTAAGCTAATATAATTTATGATAAAGAGAAAAATATTTGCCAGAATCGGGAATTGCACCTCAGACCTTCAGCTTTCTGTCCTAATGCTCTACCTTGAGCTATTCAGGCATTCGTTTCCATTCATTCAGGAGCCTTCCTTTCTAACTTCTCAATATATTTTTTTCTTTACCCAGAGCAATTAACAATACATATGGATGGCTTCTAATTCAAGAAGACATTATGATGGAATTTATATACAGTTAAAAGCTTCTACTATGGTCAAAATAAACTTAAATTATTACACACTACTAAGCTAGTACAATTTTAAATAAAGAGAAAAAATCTACCTGAACCAGGGATTGAATCCTGGATCTTCAGCTTTCCATGCTTTTCTACTACTGAGTTACTAGGCATTCATTCAAATTCAAGACATTATGATCAAGACTATGATCAAAATAAGTAAATTATTAGCTAAACTAATGACATTTATAGTAAAGAGAAAAATAGCATTTCTGTATATAATAACTTACCTATTTTGAGCATAATAGTAGCTGTATTCAATCATAATGTATATTGAATTAGAAGCTACTCAGCATTATAAATAATTAATCACAGCTCTGGGATAAAGAGATCTCATCATGGAACGCTGAAGGTCTGGAATTAAATCTCGGTTCAGACACATATTTTTCTATTTGAAAAAAAAAAGAAGGATATTCATAAGTTAAAAATATCGGCTGAGAATGAGAGGGACTCCTCTTAAAACTGCAGTTCACGTGTTAAAAAAAACATGAAGTATGAGGTAAGATAATAATTTACTCATTCATTCATTGAAGAAATATATGCCTAGACTGGGGTTTGACCCACAACCTTTAGCTTTGTAAGTTAATGCTCAACTATCCAAGACTACCAATCTGAACACAATTTTTTCTCTTATACATTTCATATCCTGAGAGCGCCAAAGGCGTTTTCTCTTTACTGTAAATTGTAATAGCTTAGCTGTGTGTAATAATTCACTTATAATATATTCAATGAGCAATTTTACTATCTCTTCAATGGACATAATATTTTTCTGATTTGGCGATTGCATCATCCATACTCAACCCACAAATTGCTTGGTCAACGGTCCATCGGACCTAACTGTGAAGATTGTGTAACAACTCTACCAACCATTTATCTTAATTGCTACTTAGAAACCATTATTGATAGGCAATACAGGTCAGCGATGTATGTTATATGGTAAAATATAAGTTAGTAAGAGGAAGAAGTAAAAATATCCGTCAGGCCTCGAATGCTCTAATACCGTCAGGGTCGGAAACAAAGAAGAGTTCAACCAAGGGAGGTTGGGTAGTAAAGTGTATAGAAGGAACCTGATATGAACGGGAAATGATATCCGTTCCAGTCACCAGACTGATTAGTGAGTAGCCCATCTCTTTTGTTCATCAAGCTGCACCATGTGAAGGTAGAGATTGGACATGGAACATTGTTAAGGTTGAGCTCTTAAGCCTTTTTAATAAGGTTTTAAGGGATCTCCTCCCTTTTAATAACAATGGTCCTTTGATGTGATATCCAAGTATTGAAAACCAAAAAGGAGAATAACTTTGTTGTTCAGAGTATTAGCTACATACATACACAATTTACTTATTTTGATCATAATAGAAGCTGTTAGCTGTATTTAGATCCCATCATAATGTCGCTGTCGTCTTGAATTAAAAACTACCCATATGCATTGTGAATAATGGTTAAAGAAGGAAGGTTCTTGATTGAATGGGAATGAATGCCTGAATAGCTCAGTGGCAGAGCATCAGTATGGAAAACTGTTGAACCAGGGCTTGATTCCCAGTTCAGGTAGATTTTTTCTCTTTACTATTACTCTTTCCTTATAGAAATGTTATGATATCTTAACATGTTATTTTCAATATAGAGCGAACCGTTAAGTGGAGTTATAGCACTGTGCAAGTGCACAGTACAAATCATTGTTGATTTTTTGTATGTATCTGATTTCTCTTCATAAATCCCGGCTGTTATCAACGATCTATGTTACAGTTTCACAGCAAATGCGATATTGTTGAAATTTGTGGATTGCTCTAAGAATTAAAATAATTAAAACAGTAACTACTCCGTAATTTAAACCATTTTAATCACTTTCCATTGAAGAGAAATTGAAAATAAAAACACGGAAAAATTACCTTTAAAGAATGTTGTAAAAGGCGGGAAAATGTAAAATGCGGAAACGTAAAAGCGGAGTAATACTGTATTATATATAGGCCTATATATATATATATAGTCCACCGCTGTGGTCTCGAGGTAGCGTGCTGCCTTGTCACGCAGCGGGCCCGGGTTCGATCCCCGGTCGGGGCAGTTTTTCTGGGTGAGGTTTTCATCGGGGTTTTTCCTCACCTGTAAGACAAATGTCAAGAAAACTTTAAGGCCCAAATCATATGGCCAATCATCATTATCATCATCATCCTTAACCGGTGTGGAAAGCAACGGGAAGCTACCATACCTACAATTTCCTAGTAAAACTGCAAGCATAGCATGAAAATGCTATGATTGCAGTGAAGAATCTGCCCTCGGGCAGAATTACTATGGATGGATATATATCCATAGTAATTCTGCCCGAAGGCTGGTCTTTCACTGCTATCATAGCATTTTCATGCTATGATTTGCAACTTTACTTGGGAATTATATGTGTGGTAGCTTCCCGTTGCTTTCCACGCCGGTGAAGGATGATAATGATGGCCGGATGATTTTCGGGGACCGTTGGGCACTAAGCTTCCTGACATTTGTCTTACAGGTGAGGAAAAAGCCCGAAAGAAACCTCGCCCAGGAGCCTGTCCCGACCGGGGACCGAACTCGGATATATATATGATAATAATAAAAGTCCAGTATAATGTCATATAAAGTGAAATACAATATAAAACTAGCACTGCATAATATGATATAAAGTGAGATAATAAGTGCGGTGAAGTATTATTTATAGTTGAATTTCGACCAATGGGCGAACACTAGTAATAATTAAAAGAAACCTCGTAGTGTTATTTCCTTCAAGTATTAAATAAAGAACTATAGGCTTAACAGTATTACAGTTCTCCAAAATATTTTGTTGTATTAAGTAACATGTATTAGATACTGTTCCAGAAATTATTACTTGCCTGGTTATACCACAGAACACATTACTTGTCTGGTCATACCATAGAACACAACATGACTTGTCTGGTCATACCACAGAACACAACACTACTTGTCTGGTCATACCACAGAACACATTACCTGTCTGGTCATATCACAGAACACAACATTACTTGTCTGGTCATACCATAGAACACATTACTTGTCTGGTTATACCACAGAACACAACATTACTTATCTGGTCATACCACAGAACACAATATTACTTGTCTGGTCACACCACAGAACACAACATTACTTGTCTGGTCATACCACAGAACACAACATTACTTGTCTGGTCATACCACAGAACACAACATTACTTGTCTGGTCATACCACAGAACACATTACTTGTCTGGTCATATCACAGAACACAACATTACTTGTGTGGTCATACCACAGAACACAACATTTTACTTGTCTGGTCATACCACAGAACACAACATTACTTGTCTGGTCATACCACAGAACACAACATTACTTGTCTGGTCACACCACAGAACACAACATTACTTGTCTGGTCATACCACAGAACATAACATTTTTTCTTAATGTAAGCGGTGTTGATCAGGAGTGAGTGTTTATATTTTTGTAGGTACAACTCTCTAACCCCATTCAACAAAATGAAACTCGTATGGTCCCTCCAGATGAGACGCTGTCAATTAAAAAAATAATAAAAAAATTGACACACTATTCCCTACTTTCCACTCTGTAGGTATGCCCCTGTATCCAGGACAAAGAGGTTATTAGTTTATCACATACCATTTCTCTCCATTCTGACATAACTACCTTTAACTCAATTACACTATCGAACCCATAGTTTTATGGCTGCGCGGATATAAGTTATCCATTTTGATATTGTTAACTTAAATTAATAGTAGACTTCATCCTACATATGGAAATGTTTATAACTTAAGTGCTGTAATAGATCCCCGGTCGGGACAGTTTTTCTGGGTGAGGTTTCATCGGGTTTTTTCCTCACCTGTAAGACAAATGTCAGGAAAACTTTAAGTCCCAAACGGTCCCCGAAATCATATGGCTATCGCAATCATCATCATTAATATTCATCTTAGGTTAAGCTTAGGATTAGGGACTCTCCTGGCGCACCATTATCATCATCACCACCCATCATATCATCGGGGCAACGTAACCTTGCCTTCCAGGCGCCCCAACCTCAGAAGCGAGTTACAAGTACGCCATGCCAGGAGAGAAACGAGGAATGTCGAAAGACAATCTGGGGCATTTGAAAAAAAAATATTTACCGATATCTCTAGGTTTTCTTCAGCAGCGATTATTCTCTCGAGTATAATTTTGGTGTCGGACATATTACGTGCTATTACAGCCCTTCCTTTCTGCAGATCTGACAACTTAAACATAATGGAACTATGTCTGTCTTTCAAGTTCTTGATCCCTGCTACTTCTTCTTTTAATTCTTCTTCTAACTTCTTGGAGTTGGCCAGTAATTTCGCAATTTCCTTCGAGTCCATAGCTTCTTCAATCTGCAATATTAAACAAAATAATACTCTGCGTTTATCTTCTGTAAATTAGATAAATGATGGGATTATTTTACTCATAGGCTAATATTGAATAATGACCAACCCAATTTACAGCCCATGTCAGTTTGAACGAATCATGGTCAACCATCACTGAAATATTTTTTTAATTAAGTTGTCAGACCTGATGTGAAATTGTTATAAAAATTGTGGAATCTGACACTCATTTTTTCTGATTTGTAATCTACAGAATACAGAAGGTCGTTATTATTATTATTATTATTATTATTATTATAGCACAAATGGCAGTCTGTTAATATTGGAATATCACTTAAAAATAACGTATGGCACACAAATTGGATAGTTATACTGTTAGGGTGTGTTATATTGATTAGGGGTTTAAGTTTGACTGATACCTTTTAGTTTTTAGGGTATTCTCATTAGTCGTATTCATAATTCATAATCTTTCAATTTTTATGTATTATTAATATGGCGGTTTAGGTTATTCCCATCTCAACTTCTGATTCAATTTTCAGATATTTTCTGTTTGTGTGCGCGTGCGTGCGTGCATGCATGCGTGTGTGCGTGTTTGTGTGTGTGTGCGTGCGTGCGTACCATGCGTGTTTGTTTGTGTGTGTGTGCGTGCGTGCGTGTTTGCGTGGGTGCGTGTTTGCGTGCGTGCGCGTGTGTGTGCGCGCCCGTGTGTGTGTGTGTCGAATGCATGATATGAGGGACGTGATTCAATGTATGCAGTTTAAGGAGTGGGCGCACCAATTGTGCAAAAGTGAGACCTAAGAGAATGAAGTAAAATTGTGATGGATGCAATTAATATCCTACAGGTTATTTATACTTTCACCTGTTGCTTTCAACCCTGGACCAATTTAGGAAGCTTATGGTTCAATATAGGAAAGTGTATTCCTAAATTGAACCGATGCAGACCTTACAGAAAATTTAATTTGTGTTGTTATTTGCAGAATAAATTAAAAATTATGTGCATGAATCAATAGCTCTCTTAAGAAAAACTCGTTTTTAAATTTTTATTTTCTCTCACATTTCGTATCTATGATGTAATGTTCTTAGGGGGTCCAATATAGGCGGTCTTACCCTAATATCCTACAAAAAGAGCGCTATTTATTACGTTAACCCAATGGACTCTTATTTAAATGCCTCCTAACTTTCCCCTCCGCTTAGATTTAAATGGTCACAGAAGACAGGGGGTGTCATGCTCTTTACATGCAAACACAAAAATGCTCATAGAATGGAATTTAATAAATATTTTTTCTTTAGAAATTTTAGTGAAGGCTTCTGAATAATTGTACTTGCATAAAGCGATATTTTGGTTGTGGTAAATCTAAAAAAAATCCGGGACATGAAGTGCAACTTCACACTTTTTGCACTGAAATCTAATTACACTTCTTTTGTTCTGTTTTGAACACATGTTTGTAGGGTTTCTTTTTTATTGTCTGTGCTGGGGATATACAATGGAAAGTGAGCCCAGTTCCTTGCCTGTAACCTGACAGGGGTTGTACTTGATGATGGGGGGCCTCTCACATTTTAGGATGGCAGCTGAATTGTCTCCAATAACTGCTTGGCGACAGGTATTCTGAAGGTCGAATATGCTGTCTTACTATCTGTGAAATTATTGTAGACCACAAAAGAGTTAAACATAAATATGTCCAGCAAATAGAAAAATAATTTTCTGTATCCTTTTACAGTGCAACGCATTATAGGGAAAAGGGCAGTGATCTGATTCTTGCAAGTCAACGCCTTGCATCCTGGTACTTCAGGCAGAGTCTTGGTTTTTTTATTTCTTCCCTAGGTCTTTGCCCTTTTACCCTCCTCAGTTTTTCTGTCGGTGTTCTGTCTAATGTTTCGAGGACAAAACTCTCTAATAAACTCAGAATCCCGTCACGATCATCACCACACACGCTCTTAGACGCCATTTCAAAGACTTAGCACTACAAATTTCTTCTAAATATTTCCAACAAACAGACAGCTACTAATTACACGAATTCTTACAAAAAAAGCGGGTCGTCCAACATGCTTTCTCTCAGGAACCTAGTAAAGCTAACACATTAGACATATATGGGGTAGTTTGGAAGTTATTGCAAAATATATGAGCTCCTGCGCTTGACGTGAATGTCACGTCATTCGAAGACGGCCTCACTAGAGCACGCGTGAACGTCACGTCATACGAGTTGAATGGGATAATAAGGTAACTTAGTCCTACCTGAATATCGCTATTTAATAAGATTTGCATAGATGGCTCTTTTGTGGTTACTTTTTCACTGCAAACCTCCATTTCCTGTCAACATAAAAAATCAATTTGTGATTATATCCTTATTTTTTATTACGTATATATATATGGAAGGTCCGGCCAAAGTAAATAGCTCGGGCTAAGATAAAATGTTTAGTATTTGATAAATACAATAGACAGCATCACAATGGTCACTAGCGATGTCTATTGTGCTTCCGGAGGAAGTGTTAGAAGACACTGATATTTTCACATTTTATTAAAGTAAGTAAGCCTATTTATTTTTTTCATGCAGAGTATTGTAATATAGTTAGGAACTGTTTTATTTCAAATTGAGCTTCATTATTTTCTGTATTTGTACTCGTATGTTATGACAATGAAATGCCAATATATTTTATTTCGACCTTCGGATCCTTTTCGACCTTAATGGTCCCGCACCGGGTAAAGCGGACAGGGTAAAGTGAAAAATCATTATTGTCTTTGTCCGGGTTTCAATCCAATCCAAAGTGGAGTGTTAGGCATACGAGACGACGCTTCTTAGGTGAATGGTTCAATATTTCCTTCGCTGACGAACACAAGTGATCGTCAGCCCGGGTTCCTGGCCCCCGACTTTGTGTTGTTTACTGTAGTTGTTTTTTCTTGTTCGTATTGCTGACAAGAAAGTTGATTAATATCTGTTAAGCTTGTTTAAAACCGTGCTTGGTGACTTATAATGCCCCCACTGCACTTTTCGTACCTCGGGTTCCGCATAGTTGACGTTAATGTGACGTGTTTTCAATTTACTCACCATTTTACGTAGATGATGCGTTCTTGTATTGTGTACATAGAAGAGTGTATAATGAGTATATTCTTATGTGTTTGTGTAGTATAAAATGTGCTGTATGAAGCATGATGATGAAGAGAAGGGATAAGGTGAAATCCGGTGCCGGCACGTAGCATACTCTTGTCGAAAAGCATCAAGGGGGCCGCTAGGATTAACGTCAGCATTCGACGGTTAAATTGCCATCGACAATATCACATCCCTTCTCAATATTGTACTTGCAATTTAATGCAATTATCTGATGAACAATCTAGCGATTAAAAGTTATACACCGCCAATCCTCCTGGCCCCGATAACATTTTTAATTAAATAAATAAACTAATTTTAAAATTAAAATGTTCAACCACGCCCGGTATCAAACTCGGACCCAATAATTAGGAAGCAGGCATGCTACCATCTGAGCCAGCACAGCGGATTTGTATCGTACCTAGTTTTATCGATTTTTAAATCCGAACGTTGTTTCAGACGGTGTATAATTATAAAAGAATACATACCAAGCAAACTGGAGTAAAAGTGATAGGCACGCAAGAAGCTACAGTAGGATCCTTGCACACAGCAGCTTCAAAGTATAATATCACTTTAAATAGCACATGAAAAATGAATCTGTTGAAAATACATTAGGGAGATTCGTCACTATATTTAGCAGAGGACAGGAGGAACAATTCGTGGAGTACGTCTATTTCATAGACAATCTTTTATATGATCTGACAACGAACGAGTTTAAGAAGCTCGCGTTTGACTTCGCAAATAAAAAATGGAATCCCTCATCCATTTCAAAATGGAACCACTGGAGATGAGTGCCTTAAGGAATTTTAGAATAGGCATACAATTATAAGTTTGCGGCCTCTAGAACCCACTCCAGTTGCTAGAACTAGGGAATTTAACCGTCCGCAAGTGACTGTTCTTTTCTTTTTCTTACACTTCAATGGGGGAAGTCGTAGGAAAACATGAAATTAAACCATTACGTCTTTTAAAACATGGATGA
The DNA here is from genome assembly GCA_030220185.1 of Diploptera punctata. Taxonomy (NCBI): domain Eukaryota; kingdom Metazoa; phylum Arthropoda; class Insecta; order Blattodea; family Blaberidae; genus Diploptera; species Diploptera punctata. Next base: position 970,259 of record JASPKZ010000815.1, on the reverse strand, counting down.
GACTGATGTCCAAACGCCAACCAAGAAGCTGCCCAAAATTCTTTCTCCGACAGGAAAGAAACAAATGAGCATTATCACTAGCTTAGAAAATGGTTAATTAGCTATTGCAGTTTGGTCTTATAATGGTTCTGCTTCCTGCAGTTCTCCATTTTTTATGTTTGCACGAAAGCGCATGCAACAACCACTTTCATGTACAGATAATAGCTGGAATATCAGACTTATATTTTTGCGTTCGTTCCAGTTCTTTGTGGAACAAGTTCGTCCAACTCCGGACAAAAAAGTGTTACTGTATTGAACAATCATTAGTCTAAAAAATATATATAAAAACTTTGGTTTATTTTCTCCATTGCCCCTCACACGACGCATCAAATTCAACAATTGAACTTTTTAAGCAAGAAATTTGTATCTTGCAAATAAACCATATTGAAAGAATTGTTTCAGTACGATATATTTGGGAAATCTTATGGGTCTGCTTACTTAAAAGTGGCAATTACTCAAAATACGACTAGTGGAATTTAGCCTCAGAATCCCAATATTTGTTTTGTGATGCTTCACTCACCTGATCCTCAGAACTTCGTCCTGAAAACACAGACCCAGTTAATGTTCCATTTCCCCTTGATAGTCCAAGTCAGAACAATCAACCAACACATGTGCTAACCATCAGTTACTACAGTTCACATGATATTTTACCTTGTCGAAATATTCAAAGTGTCTCTCTCAAACAGACGGAAAAGGAAATGTCAACATATTGAAATACTATTTCTCCAATCAGAAAACAACAACAAGACAAAAAATGACAGAAAAGATAAACAACTATTGTAAGCGATTGCTAGAAACGTACAACATTTCTCGAAGAAGCCTAAAAAAATATTGCTAAAGAAACATTTTTGTCTGGTGTCTAAGTCATCCACCGAAAGATGATTTGTTTCAGTGTTCACTGTGTCATGAATCGTGCACTAACTACAGTGGTCGCGGCTCCTTCTGTGATTATTGCTTTGACTAAAACGATCATTGCCCGGGTACTCCTGATAAAGCTACTAAAGTGCTCATTTTCACAATTTTCTATTTTTATGCTAATGAGGGTTATATATCAAAATAATCTGTTCACTCAAACAAATTAACATTGCTTTAATAAATTCAATACAATAAGTTACTGGTATTTGTGTCATAAAATTAAGTTAATTGCTTTGTCCGGGATTCTCCTAACAGGGACGCCAAACAAAATTAAAATGTAATACAAAGTTAGTATATAACAACGATACAGGTGGCTACAGACCTGTAGGCAATCCGAAAGTTGCTGATAGATATTTAGTGCTATAAAGTGTACACTTGCTTACAATTCTATGTTCAATGTTAGGAGTTACTAGACCAAGTTAGTTAAGTTACGGTAAATTCAGCAGAATCGGGACACGGGGTGAATAGGGACATTTTAAAATTTTGTTCTCTCCACTGAAATCTAAGACTCTTAGTAAAAGCTTTGGCAACTGTCGACTAACCTCTGTACTTCATGTATCAAAATCAGTTGTGTGGCATTTTGGTTATCATTTGGTTATCTGAAGATTTCACAACAAACATTGGTGTTCCAGGTAAGTGAAATAATAGCTTCGTACACTTAATATTTTCATTTTTATTATGCTTGTCTCTTATTACCTAATGGTCCGATTACGATTTGCTTTTTGCTAAATTAAGTATTTATCCCCAAAGAGATTACGGTAATTTTCGTCTTTGTCGACAACGGTTTAGGTGTTGCCAACCAATGAAAATTGAAACACTGCATTTCGGGTGAATAGGGACACTAATTTTTGGCTGAATAGGGACAGCGTATTTCACTAATTTATTTGTAACTATTTTATTGCAGATGTGTAATTCTAAACAAAGTTGTACAGAAGTTAACATGCATAGAGTTATTAAAGCATTGTATTTCGCGGCAGAGTTATTTGGCGTACCTTGTTCATGTCTTCAGCACCAGTGGAAGTGATGATCCGCTGAAAATCGCAGTTGGTATATAGTATTCTTCCATGGTCTGCATGTGGATTTAAATTAAATTTCAACAATATAAGAAAGACAACTTTTTGTTTCGAGGAGAAAAATACGATAAGCACAAATTTATCGTCGTCAGAATGTGAATAACAAGTAAGAAATGATGATGATACTGGAGAGGCGGAACAGAATATCTCTATATGTGGGGTTTGTTTATAAAATATAGTTATCCAATTGTATCAAAGCTGGAAGAATGTATCTGGTGTCATGGTAAAGGACGTGAATGGTATCATGAAAAGAGTGTTACAATTGAGGGAAGAAAATAAATTTATAGGCCTAATATAAAGAAATAAATCTTATTCTATGATGGTTTATAAGAAAATCATATTATAAAATTGTGTTTAAAATGTCTGAGAAATGAATATTTTACCGAAGAAAGTTATCTGAAAACTGTCCCGATTCACCCTAACAAATTAAGATGAATAGGGACACGGAGTACTGGAATATAAATGTCAACGATTCCTTGTGCATTTGAGTTATAAAACTGTAACTAGTACAACATGTTGACCAAAGATTATATTAAATCATGAAGTAAAAAACATATGTCTTACCGATAATGAAACCGACATTACATATTTTCTTATTTTTTCCCCCGATTCACCCGAACTTACCCTACCTTTGTTTTGCTAAAGATGTCATGAATGGTATGCGGTTAACATATGGATCCTTTGAGGCAACTAAAGTATTACCCGGAAGAAGAAGGTCGGTGAATTTTGCTTAGCGGCTCAAGGTTCTTTTACGAGCCTGAAAATCTTCAGACTCGGGACCACGGCTTTAAAGTCCCCCCCCCCTGGAGGACTTGATCTTTGGATTTTTCCGTCCTAAAGCATCCATCTACCCCGGCCGGGTTTGCTTATAATTACCAAATTATGGTACTATCGAACACGGATGTACATGCCGGCTCTCCATACCTCTGTAACCTGAGCTAATATTCAACAAGTCCCCATTCTTGAACGATGGTAAATTTTTAACACCAACTTCGTGAAGAGCGCGGTTCACAAGCGAAAATATGACAGAAACCTATAGGCTAATGGATGTCATATTTGTTTCATTTATCGAAGTAGAGTGAACTTTATGAGGAAGGGAAGTAAAATAATGGGCCCAATATCCTAGATTTATGCCATAAGTAACGTTAAGCTTGAAATAAGAGGCATTTGTGCAAAATTTCTCCGCCCTTTCACGCCTATATTTAAATTACGAATTTAATGAGTAATTTATATTAAAGATGGTGGTCGAATAAAAATAATACTGTACTTCATGCTGGACTTAAGTGGGGCCGATATAGTAACGTACTTCATGCTGGACTTAAGTGGGGCCGATATAGTAACGTACTTCATGCTGGACTTAAGTGGGGCCGATATAGTAACGTACTTCATGCTGGACTTAAGTGGGGCCGATATAGTAACGTACTTCATGCTGGACTTAAGTGGGGCCGATATAGTAACGTACTTCATGCTGGACTTAAGTGGGGCCGATATAGTAACGTACTTCATGCTGGACTTAAGTGGGGCCGATATAGTAACGTACTTCATGCTGGACTTAAGTGGGGCCGATATAGTAACGTACTTCATGCTGGACTTAAGTGGGGCCGATATAGTAACCGATTTGGTTTATATTTTTCACATTTTATTTTTGAAAGTAATGTAATTGCATTTTGTATTCCTTAAAATAATCTTGTATTATAAAACAAATTGATATTATAAAATAAAATACGCTTCTCTAGGCGTCTACTTTCCGATCCTCGAATACTTTCATTTCCTGCAAAACGTATTTCATTCTGTTCTTTTTGTTTTTTCTTTGTGCAGCACGTAATAGCCTAATTATAAAAATTATTTAATTACACTCTTTAACAGTAACAGCTAAGTTCATTAATGTCGTAGATCAAAGCTGGCTTGATTAGAGGCGACACATTTCATTAGTTGGGTTGTGATTGTTTTACATATATATATAATATTACGGTATCCACGGCTTTACTTCCCTTCCGAAGGAAGTCATACAGCATTTTTACGCCCTGAAAATATTCATCGATCTCGGCTTAAATTGTGATCTGATTGGTTTATCAAGTTTGTAAACACACGTTTTACTCTATTTTCTAACACAGATCCATATGGTATTGTAATCAAGCGAGATGCTGTGTTATTGCTAGGGTAAACATGTTACCTAGTGCTGATGCTGCTGCTTGGGATTAGTACAAGGGCTGCGTAGATAGAAATGGTTAGAGTTATACTGTATTATGTAAGCCTAAACAGCTTTCAGGTGATGATTTTTTTCTGGTGGCTAAAGTAGAAAAAAACCCCTAACATTTAAACAGTAAAATCTGTTTAAGAGAAACTGATCTTCGCTATAGGCGTGAAGTTCCAAGAGAGGTTCTTAATGGTACACACAGAAACACACGAGTTGTTTCTGATATCGTAAATCTTCATGCTACTGGAAGATTGCTATTTTGACAAGAAAATTCTTTAGAATCTCATCGGAACATACGGCTACCAGAACAGAAATTTGTACCGTAACAAAAAGTCCATATCGTCTTGCATTAATAACTCCCTAACTCTTGGGCACGCCATTTTCGTCTTTCGTAAACTAAGGCTCTCATCTTTTAATGTTTTCCCGGATTTTTTTAAACAAACATCTTGTTAGCACATGATGTTGAATAGAGTGAGCCAGTTAGAGTAGGTTCTGCATGACCCACATAATTAACCACGGAGACGGGCTGAGAGTCGCTCTTTGTGGAAAGCTTGGTTCTTGAATACCGGCCTATGTCTCAAAGAGACGTAAGTGAGGTGTCGGTTCACTGACATGACCTTACGTTTGCGTCGCGGAGGAGCGGATTGACGAGGACGGTGTACTGCGCTGATTCACCAAAACCGGGCTCTCACTCCTTTCCATTTAGTGTAATTCATGACTCAGTCGTGATAGCGGGACGGTTCGAGTGATTGTGTATAGCATTTTTTCTAGATCTATCAATTTAAGAAACAATAAGTGTATTTTGGACAATATTTCTGTGTAAACATTTGAACTAAGCATTTAAAATAACTTTAAAAACTCAATATGTCGGGATCAACCCGCGCAAGAACCAGCCGAAAATATAGATTACGCTTATCGGTGGGAAGAGAAGCGTCGCAAAGGTGACTCGGCGCGCTCAATGAACGACGCCGCGAGCACCTCTACCGCTGCTGTACCTGAAGAAATGGATATAGAGAATAAAGATGATACCCATACATCTGGATAAGTGTCCTGTTTGCTCACTAGATGTCTCCGAGGTGGTGGATGTCAACGTCAGTCGAAATGATGCGATGCAGAATCATTGGCTTGCAGCGGGCGAACGCTTCTAATCGGTATTGGAAAATTTCGGTATGCAGTAATGTCTCATTTTAATTTCAACCGAATACGGTAAAAGCTAATGGCTGACAGATTTTTCACGTTAAACCATCGGCCGGGCGCCCCGACACAGCCTCACTTTTTTTTTCAGAAGAAGTAGGCCTATCAATTCCCATGTGTTGTGAAGAACGGACACTCATTTACCGTCACGTGACTCAAGATAGGTATGCTTACACACGATCTGACACAATATCTGCCCAGTGTTGGGTACACTGAGACATGTAAACTGCTACTTCATGCTAAGGAAATATTTCCTGATGGAATTATACATTTTAACAAGGAATATCATCAAGCTCACAATATGAAATTGATTGAAAACTAATTTTTTAGGCTTTACATACCGAAGACATGAGCGCTCTGATCACTCACCTGACTTGGATCGATTGAGAATGTGTTGCTGCATTAAAAACAGTACATTCGATTGAATTGATTTAATCCACCTCCGTCCACATTCCTAGAAAACGAGCAGCTCTTCATACATTTAATTCTGCGTCGACTTCAGGATATCATCAAATCAGATGGAGGGAAGATGCTTCGAAAGACGGCGGAAACTTACTGGAGAAACGATGGATTTTATTGGTTCGACTATACGCTAATAGTTTAGGACGCTTTCTGAGTGTATCATGAGTCTTAAAAGTCAATATTGATAGTTTTTATTTCACTTATTTATAACTTATACTTTAACATCTAAGGCCACATTACATTTGTTCACTTTTTAATGATGACCTGCTATGAAGTGGTGAATATAATTAAAGAGGTCCTGGTAATGAATTTCCAACCCAGCATTTCCCTATTCTTTATGTGTTCTCTAACGTAGATTAATACCTAACTTCTAACATACATCTATGGATTTAAAAATGAAAATGAATATATAGAAATGACACAAGACCAATGGGCGATCGATTATATCCTACGAGATTTATATATAATTGTTGTATAGAACTAAACTCCATGACGCGACAGACCTAGAATATCCTGGCTGTTGGTCTCACATCAACATACGTTAATCTCAGAGAGTGACTATCATTCAGCCAGAATAGCGTTGACACGTGGTAAACATCTCGGGTCCCTCAGCCGTTATAGCTGGTTTTCTTAACCTAAAGACCTCAAGATTCTGGGTGCACACCGGTCCCATACTGGCCGAGATTCCTTGACAAATTTTCGAACCTGCGTCAAGTGCCGCAGCTCTGCACCAAGGCATAATCACTTAAACCACTCGGTTACGGCGCGGAACAGAACTGCTGCAACTAATTAACTTACTCAGTGGCACAACCGAACCCGGATATCCATGTGCGGGCGATTATTAGCTCTCCATATATAATTGAAGGTAAATAAATGCAATACCATTAAGCATTCGAAGTGTTTCTCTATACAAATAAATGTGTTTAAAATTGGGAAAATAATAATATCAATCATGCTTACATAATTAAGTGGTAAAAGAGTATATCGGCACACCTAAAAAAATGTAAGCTTTTTTACAGTTGACATAATATCTAAATCTCATTTCTTATGGATATAATTACCTTGTTTTAATTTAGCAATCCGAATGGAAATTCTGAAAATGTTTAACTTGAAAAATTTCTTTGCATCCTAAAAAATTCTATAATTTTAATGGCTTAACAATCTATTTCCATGGAAACGCTGGAAAGCGTTGAATTCTGGGAAAATTGAAGAAAACATTAATTCGACCTACGACTCACTCGGTAAAAGATTCTAAACAATGACTTGTTATCGCGTGGGCTATGTTCGGTCGAAGTTCAAGAAGGCTAAATTTGTAAATATAAAATATTAATTAGTATTACCGAGCGAGTTGGCTCAAACGATAGCGTTTTAGGCTCTTATTCGTCAGGGTCCATGTTCAAATACTGGTTCGACCAACTCGATTGAGGTTTTCTTGTTGGTTTTCTTCATGATAAATGCTATGTTGAAATATCATTACCAGAACCCGTTTAATCATATCATTATTGCTTAATATAAAAAAATAATCATAGGTTATTAATAATAGATAAATATAGGCCTAACAAGGGAACTGCACGCCAAAACCTACCTAGATAAATATAGGCCTAACAAGGGAACTGCACGCCAAAACCTACCTAGATAAATATAGGCCTAACAAGGGAACTGCACGCCAAAACCTACCTAGATAAATATAGGCCTAACAAGGGAACTGCACGCCAAAACCTACCTAGATAAATATAGGCCTAACAAGGGAACTGCACGCCAAAACCTACCTAGATAAATATAGGCCTAACAAGGGAACTGCACGCCAAAACCTACCTAGATAAATATAGGCCTAACAAGGGAACTGCACGCCAAAACCTACCTAGATAAATATAGGCCTAACAAGGGAACTGCACGCCAAAACCTACCTAGATAAATATAGGCCTAACAAGGGAACTGCACGCCAAAACCTACCTAGATAAATATAGGCCTAACAAAGGAACTGCACGCCAAAACCTACCTAGATAAATATAGGCCTAACAAGGGAACTGCACGCCAAAACCTACCTAGATAAATATAGGCCTAACAAGGGAACTGCACGCCAAAACCTACCTAGATAAATATAGGCCTAACAAGGGAACTGCACGCCAAAACCTACCTAGATAAATATAGGCCTAACAAGGGAACTGCACGCCAAAACCTACTAGATAAATATAGGCCTAACAAGGGAACTGCACGCCAAAACCTACCTAGATAAATATAGGCCTAACAAGGGAACTGCACGCCAAAACCTACCTAGATAAATATAGGCCTAACAAGGGAACTGCACGCCAAAACCTACCTAGATAAATATAGGCCTAACAAGGGAACTGCACGCCAAAACCTACCTAGATAAATATAGGCCTAACAAGGGAACTGCACGCCAAAACCTACCAGAGAAACGTTGTGATGTACAAAGGCCGTGTCCAAAAAAAAAAAATCTGCCGTTTTTAACCGCAATACATGCAAATCAAGCTCCAAATATCTCATTTAAACTACTTCTGTATTGGAAGACTGGAGAACCCTCACTACCAGCCATCCGCGCCGCGCCGCGCCCCGCCTCACTCCACTCTGTGCAGGGATGTACACTGAGAAAAATAAATTAGCGGACTCTTGTTCTCGAACATTTCAAGTTTAAATGTGCGATGCACACGAGTAAACTAATTGCACAGTAGAGCTACAATACGGTTCCCCTTCTTCCAATGAAGAGCATTATTTCATGCACAGCAAGCCAGCGAACGCTTATCTCAGTGCCTTATGGCTTGCTTTGTATGCAAGAGATTCCAGGTTCGATTCCTGATGAGGTTAAGTTTCTTAATTGCTTTCTATTTCATTCTGTCTGTCTACTCTTAAAGAAAAAATCTAACTATTTGGAAGTATTATTATTATTGTCCATCATCTATGGGCTATTATTAGGCTGGACTTGACCTATATAAACTAATTATTTTAATTGAAGGGTGAAATTTTTTTCTCACTAACATGTAATATATAAATAAATACATAAATATATGAAGCTATATTTTCTTTTATTACACAAATTTATAGCATTATTGTTAAACCTGCACACAAAATTAAAATTATACCAGTAGTTAATAGTGTTATAGAATTTACGAAGACAGGAATATTACTTAAAATAGTGTAAAGTGGACGTAGACAACGTGGCTGGAATTAAATGTTATAGGATGTATTTTGTGGAAATACAAATAAATAACTGAAAAATCATTGTCGAGGGATTTGAAGCCTGTGTTCCATATATATTTCATTTTTTCATAATTGGTTTAACAATCTACGCTACTCGAACGTCGGATACTAGTCGTCTAAATTCTGATTGTCTTGTGTACTTTTACACTATGCTCGAGAGTTGAAATTTGTTCGAAATGTCGCAATCTGAGTAATATTATATACGTCGAACACTCGTAAATATCTAGAAACAGTCTCTTTCACTGCCTTCTAAGTATTTAAGACGATTAAAACCAAATAAAACATATTAAAAAAATTAACAATGCGTTACCTCGTGAACCACAGCTTTAGTTCTTCGAGCATGCGCAGTGGGTCATAACAGGGACTCTGCGTTTTTAAGTCACTTTTTTTTTGCTAAGTGTACATCTGCTCCGTGCAGTGGGCTATCATTGCTGGATTCTGGCTTCGATTTCTATGCCTTGCACTCTAAAACGGCAGATCATTTTCTGGACACGACCTTGAATCATCACAACGCTTCTCTGGGAGAAATTTTAAGGTAGGTTTCGGCGTGCGATGGTTGAATGTTCACTTGTGAGATGTTGCATCAGCACATTACAAAATACAAATAGGTATCTTAATTGGTCAATTAAAAGGTACTTATTAGAATCCTAAAAAATTATAATAATCTGTAAAATATTCAATTTGTAGGGCCATATAGTTTAGGACTAAGATATCTGACTATGGACTGGGTAGTCCGGATTCCATTTCATGCAGAGGCGCCATTTATGGAGTGTTGAAGATTTGCGCAACCACCAGTTTTCAAATAACGTATTCTTTCCTTATTAATATTTTTAAAATGTTATGATTTTAATCTGAAAGATCTATCAACATATCATTTTCCAGATAGAGCGAACCGTGAAAGTAACTCGTAAATTATAGAACACGAGGGTTGCATCGCGAACAGTACAAATCTTCGTTACTTTTCCTTTCTGCGCATGCCTCTTTCCCGTCGTAAAACTTTGCCATCTTCCAAGGATTGTGTATCTGAGTTGTAGTCTCTCTTAAACGCGCGAGACGTGTTTTGCTACCTTCTCTAAGAATTTAAAATAATGAATAGGCCTAAAGTAAATGCTCTACAATATAAGCCGTTTTCATTATATTTCATTTTATTGGAGAAAATGGAAACCCCAAAAATGAAAATAAAACAGTTAAATGCAAAAATAGACAATTCATACGAATATTGAGGCGGGACATGTACCGGTATGAAAAGTTTAATTGACTGCGATGTTCTGAAGTGAAAAATGTACATTATTGTTTCCCTTAGATTTTCTTTACTAGAGAAAATCTGTGGACAATACACTCGAGTGAGAGATTTAAATCATTTGGCAGAGAAAATAAAAATACACGAAACTGTAAAACATTATATCTAAAATATTTCTAATCTTTGATTCTTGGATACTTTGAATATAATTCAACAATTGGACGGAAAGTACGGGAGGATGAAGTAAAGGAGAACAGGTATATTTTGAAAATGTAGAAATCAATGACAAACGTTTTAATAGATCATACTTTGTATCCAAGTGGACTGCCATTATCTGATTCCAGAGGTGCCACTAACTCGCTGGTTCGCGTTTGTTAGCAGATAGGGACAGAGGGAATATCGTTAATCAATTCTTTGGCGTCACTAATTAGATGACGAGCCATTTGGGCACCTTAAGAGAATCAGGTAGACGAGAACTGGATATTCTTCTTCATTCATCCATAGTAATGTGGTCCCTGTGATCACTCAATATTTTTAAATTTAATGACGGAAATTGTTACGAAGGTAAATTCTGACAGAACTAATTAACTAACTGGCTCTATCGAACCCGAAGGTTCATGGCCGCGTGGACATTTATTTGGTGGGATTATTCTCCCTTCTCATTCTTGGTCTACAAACTGGACTTTTTCCCTCTGGTTTTCCTACACGAAGATTCTATGCACCTCCTTCATTCCCATTCATTCCACATGCCCTGCAGTCTACGAGACTTAACTGTTCTTATTATGTCTGGCTGCCTATACATACAATGTAGCTCACTATTATGTAGTTTTCTCCATTCACCTATCTGTTCATCTTTTTTTTTTGGCCCAAAAATGTTTCTAAGAAAAAGTACACCAATTAAATTGGTTGAATATATATAGATCCGCAACATGTGAGCCCTCAGTTAAAGACGTGCATTTGGTTTTTATTTGATAGTTTGGGAGTCATTATTTTGTCTCAAATAATAGACCCTAATCATCAACTATGTTCTCTACAAAAGTCGAGAAGATCTTGTTTGATACTATTATCGACTTGGTCTACTCGTGACTATAATTCACAGAGAGACACGTTATTCAGAGCATCGATTGTTGCAAATCTTAGTATCGTATCGTAGTGAAACGATCTAAGGTATCATGCGGACAAATACTCTTCGAGTTCCTATATGAGAAGAGATTTTGTCATGAAATTACCATCATTGCACTATGATCCTGAAACTACCGGGAAACTAGAGGACCTAACATGCTCTGGGTATTGCTTAAACTCTTTAAAGAATAAGTAACTACAATAACCATATAGATTATAGCGTATATCAAAGTCCATCAGTAAGACTTAGCATGACGATTCGCGTAGTAACAGAGAACTAGGAGATAAATACAATAATCCAAATAACTTTATAAGCAGAGTATCTCCGTGGCTGGGCCCATAATATTCACGGAGTTGTTTCATTACTTTAGCTAGGGTAACTACTAGGAGTAAATAAACGATATAAATCTCAATAAATATGCTAATCGGTGCTAATAAATGATCTATAATCATGAGTACTTGACGGAGACACTTGAATATTGCATTGGGCTATTGCTAGACTGAGGTTCAAGTGATCTACTGTTTAAATAAGAACTCAGCATGTAAAATTAGTGAATATATTTAAATAAATGAGAATATAAGTCAATGAATATAAACAAATGAATAGTTGCTTTACAAATGTGAATTGAATGCATAATTAACAAATGATATAAGCAGTCCTGATAAATGACATAATAATAATAATAATAATAATAATAATAATAATAATAATAATAATAATAATAATAATAATAATAATAATAATAATAATAATAATAATAAACAATTCGTACCAAAAATAACATTCATACATCATTCTCTCCTAACTGAAACTTGGTTTCTCCATGACGTCTCCAAGTCAATTTCCTGGTGCAGGAAGCTGGAGGAAACCAATAAATCGGCAATAGACGCCGCAACTGAAGACGAACTCAAAAGGGAAGACTGCCGGTCGGTCAGAGGCTCCTAAGTGACTGACCCAGATCGTTCTATGTCGCGGATAGATATTACGTCTGCGCAAGCATTGCGTCGGCGCACGTAACCAAGGAAGTGGAGGTGGAAGGGTGTATTCGGGAAGGGTTGGCACAGATACACTAACAGAGACCGGTGGAACAGAATTATCGCAGGGCAACACACACGGACATGTCCAGCACACGCAGAATTTATCTTCTAAACGGTTCAATCCAGAATGCAAAGAATCGAAAAAATCTATAACTCACTATTTGAGCCCCAAATCCATCCACGTGTGTAAGATTAATGATGTCTTTGAGATTATAAAGATTTCTAGGTCTGCATAATTGATGCGAGGGCCTTTAATTAGTTGTTATATGCAAAGTATTAGTTAATCACTGATTTTAACAAACACAACTTATTTTGGAGATCTTCGGGTTTTTACAGCTGCTGCCGTCTTCTCGTGCCAAACCTCCAAAGCCTACGATCTTGGGCATCTTCAATGCTTAGCCCTCTTGCTTGCATTACTATCTTCATGCATTTCTTCCATGTTAACTATGGTCTCCTTATTTTCTTCTTTCTGCTCGGTTGCCATTGATATAGTAGTTTCGACCATCTCTCATCTTCCATTCTTAAAGTATGCACTAACCATTTTAATTCCTTCTCCTCAATTCTTTCAATTATGCTTTCTTCTGCTTCCTTTATCTTTCTAATTTTTTTATTTGTGACATGTTTTAATTTTGACTTTCTGGCACTTCTGCGTAAATAATCCATTTCTAGTCTATTTTTGTAGTACTTACTGATCGTCCATACCTCGCTTCCATTCACTGCAACAGATTCCACCAATGTTTTTTGTATCTTTCGAAGTATGCTTATCCCACCATATGGAATTTAACGATGATATTATTTGCTCAATTCAATTCTATGCTTTATATTCTCTTTGCCTATACCTTCAATGTTATCCATAATTATTACCAGGTATTTAGTTTGTTTCACTTGCTTTATTTGAATTCCTTCTTCCAATATTAAATGTTCTCTTTCATGGCTATTTATTGCCAAATATTCTGTTTTTGTGAATTTACTGTGAGACCCCGTGATTCATATGTATTTTTCAGCCTTTTTATCATGAATTCTACATCAAATTTGTCTTGCTCTAAAACCAATTGATCATCAGCAAATTGTAATGTCAGCAAAAACTGTTGCCTATTGGGATACCTATACCTTTGCAGCTTTGTTTCCATTTTATTAATATAAATTCTACATAAATGTTGAATAAAATTGGTGATAGACTGCACCCTTGTTTCAATCCCTTTGTGTTTTTTTAGGATTAGATATTATATTTGCAATTTTAACATAAGCCGTGTTATCATAAGTAATGCCACGAGTGATTTCCAAATTATCGATAAATTCACGACTCACGAAGTGAGGAGTGAATTTATCTAGAGAATTTGGAAATCAAGAGTGGCATTTGTTAGGACTATTTAACGAATAAAATTAAGCTGTTTACTCACAAATCATTATTTAACTATAGTTATTTTAAAATATTTATATATTTAATGTAAACGGCGATGTTTGAAAACAAATGAGAAACGATAGGTACGCTTCTACTGCTTCTTTTGTTTATCACTGCAACCAGATCATACTATTTATTGCCAAAGGAACACAATATTGTAAGGAGGAGCTTTCTTTAATATGGTAATTATAACACTGATAAATATTTGGTGAAACACGACTCTGATTGGTTGTAAAACAGAAATCATTGAAACGTGATTGGTCATTGACTCCCATTTGGGGCATGAGTTAAATAGTCTTTATAAATGTGTTTAATAATTCCAATTGGGTTTCTATCAATATTGTATTTCTCTAATACCACAATTTGTTCCTCGAAATTGAGTCATAAGTTTTTTCTAAGTCTATCATTGTCAAATGAATTTCTTCTCCAACTGCAGTCCGTTTTTCGATTAACTGTTGGATTATAAATGTATTATCAAAACATGACCTTCCCGGTCTGAATCCATTTTGATCTTCTCCTATTTTGTCTTTAATATATTTTTGTACCTTAGTTTTTAATAAATTCGGAAATATTCTATATAATGTATTATTTATACTTAGTCCTCTATAATGTTTTGCTTCTATTCCATCACCCTTCTTTTATATTGGTACAATTTTCCATTCATCAGGAATATTCTGTATTGCAATACACTTATTAAACAAGTCCCTCAATGTACCCATTACATTTTTTGGACCATTTTTAACTAACTAATTTAGTGTGTTTTCTGGCCCTGATGCTTATTATTCCTTAGGGTTTGAATTTCTAATTCTATGTCTATTGTATGTAATTCCAGTGTGTTCATTTCTGTAGTTGAATTTCTATTGTTTCCATAAACTCTTCTCTACTTTCTGACAGTAAAGCTTTGCAATGTTTTCCTGCGTCAGATATTACTAACAAGTTTATCTTGCTGGATCCTTGCTTGGTTTTCGGTGTTTTTAAAAATCTCCATACTTCTGATGATTGTGATCCTCCTATACAACTTTCTATTTCTTGGCATTTGTTTTTCCATAATTTGTTTTTTTTTCTATCACTTTCCTTTCAACTTTGGCGTTTGTTTTCTTGTATTCTATCCAATTCTCTGTTGTTTTATTTGCCAACGATTCTAAGTAGCGCTTTTTATAATAATAATAATAATAATAATAATAATAATAATAATAATAATAATAATAATAATAATAATACTTACTCACTGGCACTATCGAACCCGTAGGTTCATGGCCGCGCGGACATAAGCTCTCCATACATCCCTATCCTGAGCTAATGCTTTCCAATCATTTCATCTACTTCCCTCAAATCATAGTTAATGTTATTCTCCCACCTCATTCTTGGTCTACCAACTAGGCGTTTTCCCTCTGGCTTTCCTACAAGAAGCTTCCATGCAAGTCTTTCATTCCCCATACGTGCAACATGTCCTGCCCATCGCAGTCTACGAGACTTAACTGTTATTATATCTGGCTTCCTATAAAGACCATAGTATAATAATAATAATAATAATAATAATAATAATAATAATAATAATAATAATAATAATAATGATAGCATCAGAACTACATCTTGTAGTTCAACTATACGGCACGTTGTGTGATGGTAAAATTATTTATCCCAAGCGTGTTGGAAATTAAAATTATTTTTCATTTTTTAGTTCGGTTTTCTAATATAGCGTGTTGTTTTAGTTTTTTAAAACTATTATTAATTTTATTTATCTTTTGCCAAAAAATACTGGATAACGACAAGGGTGTAATTTATCGCCCACTTTGTTTAATATGTAGCCTATATGTATTTATTTAAGTCCACCGCTGTGGTCTCGAGGTAGCGTGCTGCCTTGTCACGCAGCGGGCTCGGGTTCGATTCCCGGGCGGGACAGGCTCCTGGGTGAGGTTTTTTTTTCGGGGTTTTTCCTCACTTGTAAAACAAATGTCAGGAAGTTTAGGGCCCAACAGTCCCCGAAAATCATCCGGCCATCATCATCATCATCCTTATCATTATCATCATCATCCTTCGGTGTGGAAAGCAACGGGAAGCTACCACATGTATAATTCCCTAGTAAAGCTGCAAAACATTAGCATCAATATGCTATGATTGCAGTGAAAGATCTGCTCTCGGACAGAATTACTATGGATGGATTGAAGCGTATATTTAAATAAATGTAAAGTTTTAGTGAATCCAGGAATAAGAGTAGATAATAAAGTATATATAAATAATATTTTATTTGCAGATGATTTAATTATTATACAGAAAAATGATGATGACTTAGAGAAATGTTCGCATGAACTAAACAAAATATGTAGATCTATATTATACGATTTAAAGATATCAGAAAGAAAAACAAACATCATGGCTTTTAGAGGAAAATATCCAGTGAGGTCCAAACTTATTTTAGAAAACCAAAGTATAGAGCAGGTGTCTAGTTTTAAATATTTGGGCTGCGATATCAGCTTCAATAAGGAGAGAGATATTAATTCCAAAATAAATAAATTTCACACTGTATGTGGAACAATACAGAGAACGTTCAGAAATGAAATAAAAAATAAATAAAAACAAAAATGTGTAAATTTATGGCAGTTCCGACGACATTGTATGGATATGAAACTTGAGCTCCAACGAAAACAGAAAGATAGATTACAATCCGCGAGATGAGTTTCCTCAGACAAGTTAAAGTATGTACAAAACTTGATAGAAATGAGGATATAAGAGAAGAATTGAAAGTGCAGCCTTTATTGGATAAAGTCACGAATTATAGACAAAGGTGGATTGATCACATCAATGGAATGAGTAAGGAGAGATATCTATTGTTAGCATGAAATTATCAACCAAGAGGAAAACTTGATGTCGTAAGACCTAGAAAACATTGGGCTGATTCATTATGAAGTCGGAAGTGGCAATTGCCTAATCCTTGGAGTGATGATAATGATGATTCCCCCCCCTTAGACGCCAAGGTAAATTCTGGGCTGGAATATCATTACCACGTTCAATTTTACCATTAATTATTTTCATATAATCGATTAAAATTGTCTGGATGCACAAGACTTTAGACTATAACGAAGTAACATACACAGACTGATGTAGGCCTGCAACCAAAGATTTTAGATTAATGTGATATTTTTTATTTCTTATTTAAAAAGTCTTAAACATCTAGGTCATATATAGCGTCTATTTGTTTATTTATATTTAATGATATTCCATCCATAGTAATTCTGCCCAAAGGCAGGTCCTTCACTGCAATCATAGCATTTTCATGCTATGCTTGCAGCTTTACTAGGGAATTGTAGGTGTGGTAGCTTCCCGTTGCTTTCCACACCGGTGAAGGATGATTATAATGATGATAATTATAAGGATGATGATGATGGCCATATGATTTCGGGGACCGTTTGGGCCTTAAAGTTTTCCTGACATTTGTCTTACAGGTGAGGAAAAACCCCGATAAAAACCTCACCCAGAAAAACTGCCCCGACCGGGATCGAACCCGGGCCCGCTGAGTGACAAGGCAGCACGCTACCTCGAGACTACAGATATTATGAAGTAGTAAATGTCCCACGCCGTAGCCGAGTGGTTAAGGCAAGATGCATTGGCGCAGAGCTACGGGATTTGCACTGGTTCGGGTATCGATGGGGAAATAATTTTCCCACGGAATTTCGGCCAGTATGGGACCGGTGCCCACCCAGCACCGTGAGGCTCCACCTGGGTGACCAGACATGCTGATCTCATCTCACCTCTGTACTGGCTGGATGATCGTCTACCTCTGTGATTAACACATGTGGACGTGAGGCCAGCAGCCGACTGGTAGGCTAAGGGTTTTCTAGGTCTGTCGCGCCTTGGAGAAAAAAGTAGTAAATAAAAAATATGAAGAAATGAGTCCTGGTAATGAAATTCCAATCCAGTATTTGCCTTGACGATTGAGAAAAACCAGGAAAAATCTCAGTCAAGTTGATGGGAATAGGGATTTGAATCCGGAACCTCCCAAATTCGAGTCTCGAACGTTATAACTTGATCTGACAAGCTCGATCATATGCCCATATGTAACCATCTCAAAATAAAATCACAGTAAAAAATACAGTCCACTGATTTCCATAACATTCCTCAGTGGCCACACCATGCAACAGATTTAATAACCTATAGTTTTTTGTGATTTGTTTATGAAACTATCTTACTCACGAAATATGAAATTCTAATAACTTATATTAATAACAATGAAGGTCATAAGAGCAAAGTCATATATATTTAGGAATCAAGTGATAACACTAATGACAGCAATTACGTACGTCATGTTTGTTTGCGCTGCTTGTCATAGACCTACTTCTCATCATATAAAATATATAGGTCTATTCTTTTTACATGAGTATTTGTTTGCGTTGTTCATACACACCCAGATTCTTATAAACGTGGGCAATTACTTTTAGGTAAAAACACATATCCATTGCAGGGAATCGAATCAGGATCCTTTGCTCTTTAACTAATCACATAATATATTTATGAGTACGTTTGTAGATTTAAGGCAGGTAAAAGAATCTCAAACCAGGAGCACCCGAGGAAGATTTCACCCCAGCTTTGAATTTATATAGCACCGTAATTAGTAATTGCCTTTGATATTAGAACGTGTCATTAAATGCATTCGTTCATGTTTTTGTGCACAAGTGCAGGTCCTCATTAAAAAAAATCGAGCTTATTTATTTTGCATAATGGAATTTGTATCCTACTAAATAATATTTAAAATGAACGATTTAATAAAGACTGTTATAAATTGATCATTCCATTATTAATCATCCTTTCTTATTCAATTTTACATTTGCGCTGTTAATAACAACACAATATAATAATAATAATAATAATAATAATAATTATGGTCAAGATCAAGGTTTCTAATTGTTTTAGTTAATCTTTAAAATAGTGACAGAAATAGTTACCATAATATCGATAGTTTTTCAATAAATTCGAAAGTTCAGGTTTCAAACCGCGTCCATGGATTAGTTTTTAAATTGAGACAAATGAATATTGAAAAATCGAAGGACTTTAAGCCATAGGTGTCGAGTCTGAAGATTTTCAGGCTCGTAAAACAACCTTAAGCCTGAATAAAGAGGTCTCTAAGCAAAATTTACCTACCTTTATCATCCCAGAAGTACCTTAGTTGCCTACTAGATGTCTCATTGGATCGGTATATTGATCGCAAACCATTCATGACATATGCAGGGAAATAAGCGTAACTAAATTAACTTGGTCTAGTAGCTCCTAACAGAGGAGAGGCTAAGGCACAACATTGTGCTGTTAGGTCATTGTAGATAGTAAAGGTGGTCAAACTCTTACTCCCGCTCGTTCTCGTAAGCTAGAGCGGATAAAAGGGACTTCGGCCACAAGAGTCTCTTTTACCGGTAACAAGAGCTCGAGGATGAGAAGTCCCGGGATTCTCGCAGTGAGTACGGATTGATGAAGTCATGCAGTGTTCGTGCCAATTAGAGATGTTCACTGCAAGTAGAAGCCGTATGTTTTTCAATAGCCAGAGTTCCTTCTTTTACGAATAAACATTTATTATTATTATTATTATTATTATTATTATTATTATTACTGAAAAAAATAAGTACATAAAACATTTAAATGCCATTTCATATGAAATCGACAAAAAAAATATATACGGTCTATGTCATGAAAAAAATTAATGTCTGAAGCGGGATTTGAACCTGGGACTTTAACTCTATACATTAGTGCATCATCCATTACGCTATCTAGGCATCCAAGTGCAAACATTAATTTTCCTTCCTTACATTTAATTCTCAAATCATAAATTCTACTCCCATCCGGGGATAACTGGCATGATCTCTCTATCGATAAACAGGGTAAGCTTGGGCGAATTGGGACAAAAAATAAGAAAATCTGTAATATCGGTTTCATTATCGATAACACTCTATGTTTTGCATTTCGTGATTTAATATAATATTTTATCAACATTGTGTACCATTTACAGTTTTATCAATCAAATGTATAAAACATTGTTAACATTTATATTCCAGTACTGCATGTCCCTATTCATCCTAATCGGGGTGAATCGGGACAATTTTCAAATTACTTCTTTCAGTAAAATATTTATTTCTCAGACATTTTAAACACAATTTTATAACATCGTTTTCTCTAAAACTAATCATAGAATGAGATATATATTTTTATATTAGGTATACAACCATTTTTTCTTGCCTCAGCTCCAACACACTTTTCATGATACCATTCACGTCCTTTGCCATGACACCAGATACATTCTCCCAGTTTTGATGAAATGGGATAACTATATTTTATAACCAATTTATATCAAATTCCGTTGTGGTGAATAGTCATAAGATAAACAAAACTCACACATAGTGTTATTTTGCCCGCCTCTCCAGTATCATTATCATCATCATCATCATCAACAGTACAATTTTCTACTTCTTATTCAGATTCTGACGACGATGAATTTGTGCTTAGTGCATTTTTCCACGCGAAGCAAAAATCTGCCTTTCTTACATTGTTGAAATCTAATTTAAATCCACATGTAGACAATGGAATAATTCTTTGTATCAATTGTTTTCTTTTTTCAGCGTTACACTGTTACAGTGAAAGTGAATACACGAACGAGGTATCCCAAATAACTCTGCCACATGAAACAAGCTTCTCCCCAGACGTAATGCTATGCGTATCAACATCTGTTTAGAATTACACATCTGAAATGCAATAGTTACAAGTAAATTAATGAAATACGCTGTCCTTATTCAGCCGAAAAACAGTGTTTCATTTTCATAGGTTGGTAACATTTAAATCATTGTCGACAAAGACGGAAATTATCGAAATCTCTTTGGGGACAAATACTTAATAATTTAGCAAAAAATAATTCGTAATTGTATCATTATTTAATAAGAGAAACGCTTAATAAAAAAGGGAAATATTCAATTTATCATCTCACTTACTGAAAAAAAAGTATGGAGCGATGGTGTGGGCAGTAATGCACTATGGTAGTGAGATTTGAGGTTTTCAAAGAACGGAAATAGGCCTACTAAATAAGGTATATACGCATTTTCTAAAATATATTATAGGACTTAGTAAGGCCGTTTCTAGCCGTGGGATTTTATATGAATTTGGATCATTCCAGGACGACATGATCTGCAAAATTCGTGTACTCAAATACTGGTTGCGGCTAATCCAAGGTGGACAAACAATTCTCAGAGCAATTTGTTACGACCACCAAATTAGGAATGCAAATGTTAAATTCTGGGCAGACGAGGTTAGGAGAGAACTCCAAAAGATTGAGATGTGTTGGGTATGGGAAAAAGGGACCGAAAATCGCAAGAATGTGTGGAGAAAAATAAGAAGGAGGTACTTAGATATAAACCGTCAAAATATTTTGGCCGAATGTGCGGGAAAACGATCACTGTTTTTACAAAGAGACCTAAAACAAGTTTGGGGAAAATAATCTTATATACTCAATCTAGGATTTAAAGAGAGATCAGGGCTTGCTTGGTTCAGGTTAGGGGCATGGAAATTTTTAAAAATTAGCTACGATCACGATGTGCGATTATGTTCAATGTGCGGAGCTTTGAAGACAAGTTACATATATTAGGAAAATGTAACGATTTGGAATATTAGAGACGTCAGTTATTACCGGAAAGATTTCTAAATTCAAATCGTGAAAGATTGGCATGCTACGAGTTATTAGTAAGCCCAGAAAATTGGATAAACTTGGGTAGATTTCTGGACAAAACGCGGAAAATAAGAACAACACTCATTCGTGAATAAATAAATATGTTAACAAATTGCAATACCATTAATTCTTAATAATTCTACATAACTAAGTTAATGTATAATGTAATTGTATTGTTATCTAATTGTAATATTATTGTGTTTTTTTTAAGTATACTATTACCAAACATCAACTTACTGTAACGGACTGTCAACAGCTTACTGCCAATGCGACCCATATTTGTAAATAACATTGAATATATCTCATTTTTAGTCTAATAAAGTCCTTATGTAATACTTAATAGAACACCAATTTTTTGTTGTCAAATATTCAGACAACCAAACTAAAACCAAAATGTCACACAACTGTTTTTGACCATGAAGTGAAGAGGCTAGTTGACAGATGCTAAGAGTCTTAGATTTCAGTGGAGAGAACAAAATTAAAATTGTCGCTTTTCACCCCGTGTCCCGTTTAAGCGGAGTCTATCCTACTGATAAGGGAAACACAGTACTTATAGATCATACTATATTAAGTAGTGAAAACGATTTTCTATTTAAAAACAATATTAGGAGTGTATTGTTCTTTAAAATATGGCATGAGGAGCGGTGTTTCCTTAAGATCTGGCATTTGTTTCAATGACGTGTATAAAATGCACAGTCACTTGCATGTAGATGTTTGGTTGTTATTCAGTACTAACAACGACACAGACACAGCGAGATGGGTAAGTTCACAAACCGCGATCCTAGTAACGATTTCACAAATTTACATTATTGAAATAGAGTGGAAGTAATATAAGTGCGCAGATTTTAAGTATAAATTTAGATATAATCAGAATGTCTTATAGTCTTTAGAATACAAATGCACAGTTTGTTTTAGTACAGAAGTTTATTCGTAAATTAGGCCTATTTTATAACAATGATCATTATACATTGGCCTGATTTTTGTAGCCTACATTGTACCAGGGATGTGTATTGGAACGGATTTATACATTAGTATTTTTAATACCATGCTAGTTTAGCATAAATTGAAATTTAAACCTCAAAATGAAACAACGATCTTACCATTAATATAGTGCAAGAACTGGTAGCATATCCGCCGCGTATAACGTATTTTGTTGAAACATATAAAAGGGAAAACTTGTTACATTTTATATCCACCATGTAGTATAGTATTTTATGATGTTCTTTATCGACACGGGTCGCTGAGTGTTGCAGTTGAGAACTGGACATGATAGGACCGACAGAATTGTGTTCAGAAGCTTCTTATTTTAGATTTGAGATTCTTTTACGCGCCGTAAATGTATGGGGCCGCGAATTTCGAAAGCAGAGGAGAGCACATGCTAACCACTAGTCCACCAGGTATTGTTTGAAAATTAGGTCAATATTCACCATCGATATAAAAGTATACTAATAAGTTACGTTTATTACATGTTTTTAGAAACCTTAAATTTGTGGTCCAAAGAATTTGTACTTATCTCCAAAATTTCGGTGGTTATATTATTGTTCTTCCATCTTCATTTAAAATGATTATTATAATTATTACTACGCCTATTATTTTAATTATTGTTATTAGGTAAATAAGCTTGCTAGATGGATTCTTTCATAAGGATTTTATTACATTTCCGTTATTTCCTTTTTCCTGCTATTTATACTGAGGCGTTCACGATTTTCATGAGGATTGTACTGTAGTTATTCATTGAACGGAAATAAAAAATGTATGCAATTTGTCTTTGTGAGATGATGTCTTTGCAAAATTATAGTAATGGTACACTAACATTACGTATCGTAGATAGAGTCGTTGTATCATCAATAAACCTGATTTTATGTGTTATGCCTATTTTTCCCTGCAAGAATAAATAAGGACGAATTATTTAGACTATTCAACTCAAACCCCAAATGGGACTCAATGACCAATCACATTTCAATGAATTTTGATTTACAATCAATCACAGTCGTTTTTCACTTCGATTTTATCACTTTAATTTTATCACATTAAAATCAAGCTCCTTCTTTTTTAACATTCTGAACAGGTCAGAGCATTATTTTGTAGTGACTGACTCTCTAAGAAATACGTTGAATATAACAATTTACATATTAAGATGTAAGAATCCTAGAATGAAAGTGGTTGCCAGATTATATATACCGGTATATCAACTTTTATAAGATTCATGATGTGTTCCGTTGAGGTATTATTCAAAAT
Source organism: Diploptera punctata (assembly GCA_030220185.1). Taxonomy (NCBI): domain Eukaryota; kingdom Metazoa; phylum Arthropoda; class Insecta; order Blattodea; family Blaberidae; genus Diploptera; species Diploptera punctata. The sequence goes on along the minus strand of JASPKZ010000815.1, from coordinate 946,424 downwards.
TAAAATATAAAATAATGGAATATTCACCTAAAGGTCCGTCTCCTCAACTTAATTAGTTATTTAACTGTAGCGCTTTCGCCGATGATGGACAAGTCCCGAAAGCGCTTCAGTCAAATTAGTAATTAAGTTGAGGAGACGGATCTTTCAGGCGAATATTCCATAATTATATATATATATATAGTGCACGAATGTAAACAGATACTGCCTGCGGGATATAATAGAAAAAACATTCATAGCAATTGATTATATCACAAAAAATAAAATTAACCACTGTTTGCACTTTCTTAAACGTATTATTTCCCAGGTAATAACGTTCCAGAAAAATATAATTTACATCATAGGACATCAGAAATTATTTAATAACCTATAATGTTGGTTATACACAATTTGATGTGTTTAATATTTTCTCCACTAGGGTGCATTCTTACAATATTGCCATCCTTTGACAATAAATAATATGATCTGGTTACACTGGTGATCAAATGAAATATAATAAACGTTTCTCATTTGTTTTCAAACATCGCCGTTTATATTAAATATATACATATTTTAAAATAACTATACTTAAATAATGATTTGTGAGTAAACAACTTAATTTTCTTCGTTAAATAGTCCTGACAAATGACACTCTTGATTTCCAAATTATCATAAGTAATGCCACGAGTGATTTCCAGGAAATCAAGAGTGGCATTTGTTAGGACTATTTAACGAATAAAATTAAGCTGTTTAGTCACAAATCATTATTTAACTATAGTTATTTTAAAATATTTATATATTTAATGTAAAAGGCGATGTTTGAAAACAAATGAGAAACGATAGGTACGCTTCATCTGCTTCTTTTGTTTATCACTGCAACCAGATCATACTATTTATTGCCAAAGGAACGCAATATTGTAAGAATGCTCTCTAGTAGAGAAAAAAAATGAAACATCAATCTGTATATTAATTCATTTCTGATGTCGTATGATGTAAATATGACAATTATATTTCTCTGAATTATTACCTGGGAAAAATACATTTAAGAAAGTGCAAACAGTGGTTTCTTTTTTTGGTGGTATAATAAATTGCTACAAATGTTTTTATATTAACTCCTGCAAGCGCTATGTGTTGACATCTATGCACTATATATACAGTCTGGTAGCCGTATTTCTTAGGGGTTCAGTCACTGCAAAGTAATGGTCAGGCCTGTTCAGAATATTAAAAAGGAGGAGCTTTCTTTAATATGGTAAATTTAACACTGATAAATATTTCGTGAAACACGACTCTGATTGGTTGTAAAACAGAAATCATTTAAACGTGATTGGTCATTGTCTCCCATTTGGGGCATGAGTTAATTAGTCTAGATAAATTCACTCCTCACTTCGTGAATTTATCGATCATTTGGAAATCACTCGTGGCATTACTTGTAATGAAAGTTTTATGAAAAGTTTAAATCGCCTGCATGATTTTAATTTGTGCATAGAAATGCTTATCTTACCAATTTGTATTGTGTGTTTTTGAACCCCATTTTTAATTATATTTAGGTAGTTCATACTGGTATAGCGCACCGTTTCCAGGACTTCGGAAATCTTCAGAATTTTAATAGAGCATTGAAAAATAAATACTAATTTTACTTTGCGGTCAATAAACAGGTTTAATACAGTTAAATAACTTGATTTATTTTATTAGTTTCATAATTCTTACCGCTGCATTTTTTGTCTTAAATATTATGTTACACATTTTTAAAAGCCTAAAATAATATTTTAGAACTTATTTTACGGTTTTTAAAACCTATTTAGGCGTCTAATTCTACATTTTTGGAATCCGCGGTCCAAGTATAACTTACTACCATTTATTAAAATCTCAGTCTTACGAGCAAGTAGCACTGACATTACAACACAAACACTTCGTAACATAGTACAATTATACACTTTCTTGTAGAGAAACCAACATGTCTACTGTTTTGGTATAGAATATTACTCACAAAGCAATATGTTACAACAATCCAGATATAAAACAGGTTACTTGAAATTGAAATCTAACTGGTAATTATAATTACGGTAGTGAGGCCTGGACAATTCGCAATGTGGATGAACAAAGACTAACTGCGCCAGAAATGAAATTCATGAGACGTACTGCAAGTTACTCAAGAACAGACCATAAAAGGAAATGTCTAAGATTCTCAAAGAATTACAAACAGAATCAAACATGGAATATGTACAAAAATATAGAAACAACTGGAAATCTCACGTAAGAAGAATGAGCAGAACAAGAATACCACGTCAAATCTTAAATTACCAGCCACCAGGCAGGAGATCTTTGGGCAGAACATTCAAACGTGGGATTGAGACCGCAACAGACCCCTAGATCTATCACATGAAAGGAAGAAGAAAAAGAAGAAGACATTATAATGATAACTGTGCATATAGGCCTTATGAAGTTCTCAGCTCCACAGGAAGTTTAACTCAGGCGACTAAACTGTGTTATACAGACTCTGACTTACATAATCACACATTATATCAATTTATAGAAGGCAAATATTATTAATACTAGTCATAGCCCTATAGTAAGGACATTAAACAGCATTATAGGTCAGTGAAACAGTAAGAATAACAGCTATTAACTATCTTGAATATGAAGTTACCAGCTATAAACACAACAACCTCAACAATAATAATAATAATAATAATAATAATAATATAATAATAATAATAATAATAATAATAATAATAATAATAATAATAATAATAATATCATCATCATCATGAACAAATTCGTTTTAGGCCATGTGGCCTGTACGGTATAATAATAATAATAATAATAATAATAATAATAATAATAATAATAATAATAATAATAATAATAATTTTTATTATTTCGGCTTTTACAATGAATGTACATTTTCCGGTACCCATGTTCACAGTTAACTACACATTTGTTTCAACACATTTTTCCATTCCTGTCTGTTCATCCACATATCTTCTTCTATTTCCCATTCCCTCTTAGCTTCATTGATTCCCTGAATCCACGTAATAGTTGGTCTACCCTTCTTTTTCCTTCCATGTGGTTCCGAATCCATGATTATCTTAGGTAGTCTTCCTTCTTCGATTCTTCTAATGTGTCTGTACCAATTTAATTGTTTCTTCTTTATAAAATCTAATATTGAATATTAATAATAGGAAATGCGCACAATGTGCATGGTTATTTACAGTTATTGACACAACTGTGTCAGAGTTTCTTGTCTGCCTGTGCAGACCAATGCGTGATACTTCTCGCACTTTTGCTCACAATATTTACATACACACTCATCACGGTTCGTGGAAGTTTATGGTTTTGCACATTTTATGATGGAAACCATATACGGCGAATCTTGTGACTGCATGTCTCAGGTCATACCCTACGCGTGTCCATTCTCGGTTGATCATTGCATCTGTCGTGTAGAAGTCATCTGGTATCGTGGATCTTTTGCTCCACAGTTCCCGTAGTAGTTCCTCGTAGCTTGTCGTGTTAAGGTAGTAGTAGCTTTGTTCTCAAATCCTCTATCAGGAACGTCTCCCCTCGCCATTACGTAGACTAGACAGGAGGACGTGTATTTCGAGACCTGTAGAACTCGTTTAAGGTATCTTGCCTTCAGGTTGGTCCTTCAGTTGCCTTTTGGTGAGATATTGCCAGATTAATTCAAGTCCATATGTTGCTGTTGGTAGTACTTTTGCCTCAAATAGGCGCATCGCTGTATCTAATGCCAGCTGTGGCAAATGTTTGATATCACCGAAGCTTCGTATAGCTGCTATAATTCTCTCCCTCATATGCACTGCGAATGTTGTTCCTGTTACTTGGAGTGTTAGGCCTAGATATTTGTACGAGTTGCTGGTTTTGAGCTTTTGCCCTTTGCATAAGATGAAGTCGTCCTTCGCTGCGCTGCCCCCTCTTCTGAAGATGACCAGTTCGGTTTTGTTTCTGTTCAGGATCATGTCGTTTTCTTCTGCCCAGTCTGTGACAAGATTCATGGCCGTTTGTAGTTCCTCTTTGTTGCTTGATGCAAGTGCCATGTCATCAGCATATACATATGTTCTTACTTCCTGTGTTTGTCTTTCAATTTCTTTTGTAACATCATATGTGTGGACGTTAAAGAGGACTGGACTTAGGGGGTCGCCCTGCAGTACCCCGTTCGTTTGGCGTATCCACTGTGATTGGGTGATGTTGTCGCAAATTTGTACGTAGTTCTCCTCCAATATGCTGCTTACTAGCCTTGTAAGTGTTGATTGGCCAATGAGAGTTTCTAGTTTCTGTAGCATCTTGGCCCTGTTCATCTTGTCGAATGCTTTTGAGTAATCTATGAAGATTACGTACATCTTGCCTGTCTTTTTGGTGCATGAGGCACCCGGCTGCCATCAGGGTCGATCTTCCAGTTCTGAATTCGAATTGTCCATCTGAGAGATGTGGCTCTACTAGTCTGCTAATTCTCTGTGTTAGTAGTCTTGTTAATATTGAATATTGTACCTGTATTTTTATATATATGAATTTCTCATTTTATCCTTCCTGGATATTCTTGCAGCACGTCTCCAGTAGTCCATTTCAATGGCGAGCAATTTTTTTTTTCATTTGTGCATTTAAAGCCCACACATCAGCTCCATAGGTAATAATGCTTCTGATTATTGTATTAAAAATAATTTTTTTTGTTTTTTTGAAGATATGTTTGTCCCATATTATTCCATTTAGGGCAGATATAGCATACTTTCCTATATTGAACCAATACTTATCTCTGTTTCTTGTTTTCCATCTTTAGTAATTTTAATTCCCAAGTACTTATATTCTTCAGTGTGTTTAATTGTCCCTAAATGTTCTTCTAGTATTAAATCTTGAGGAAGATCCCCTATTGTTATATATCTAGATTTATCCATATTGATCTTTAAACCCCATAAATTATATTCTTGTATTAATTTTCTAGTCAGGTATCCTATATCTTCAAATTCTTGAGCCAATATCAATTGGTCATCTGCAAACTGGAGTGTATATATTGTTGAATTATCATCTAGTGGTATTCCCATCGGTTTACATTTCTTTTTCCATTCTTCAATAGCTTTTTCATAAGTAATGCCACGAGTGATTTCCAAATTATCGATAAATTCACGACTCACGAAGTGAGGAGTGAATTTATCTAGAGAATTTGGAAATCAAGAGTGGCATTTGTTAGGACTATTTAACGAATAAAATTAAGCTGTTTACTCACAAATCATTATTTAACTATAGTTATTTTAAAATATTTATATATTTAATGTAAACGGCGATGTTTGAAAACAAATGAGAAACGATAGGTACGCTTCTACTGCTTCTTTTGTTTATCACTGCAACCAGATCATACTATTTATTGCCAAAGGAACGCAATATTGTAAGAATGCTCTCTAGTGGAGAAAAAATGAAACACATCAATCTGTATATTAATTCATTTCTGATGTCGTATGATGTAAATATGACAATTATATTTTTCTCGATTATTACCTGGGAAAAAATACATTTAAGAAAGTGCAAACAGTGGTTTCTTTTTTTGGTGGTATAATCAATTGCTACAAATGTTGACATGTAAGCACTATTATATACAATCTGGTAGCCGTATTTGTTATAGGCTCAGTCACTGCAAAATAACGGTCAGACCTGTTCAGAATATTAAAAAGGAGGAGCTTTGTTTAATATATGATAATCCTAACACTGATAAATATTTCGTGAAACACGACTCTGATTGGTTGTAAAACAGAAATCATTGAAACGTGATTGGTCATTGACTCCCATTTGGGGCATGAGTTAAATAGTCAGTGTAAATCTTATATAATGTTGGATATATACAGCATCCCTGTCGTTGTTTGAAAACCTTTAGACAAGTACTTTCCCATTTTTACTTGCACATATGATTCTGAATATAGTTTTTGAATTGCTTCAATCAGTGTTGGATTTATTTTTTTTAGTTTTAAGGCTTTCCATAATTTTGATGTAGGAATGTTATCGTAGGCTTTTTCTATATCTATAAATACTATATGTAGCGGTTGTGCTCTGATTGTTTTCTTTTCTATAATCTTTCGTATGCTGAAAATGTGGTCTATTGTTGATCTGCCCACTCTAAATCCTGCCTGTTCCTCTGGTTCTAACTCTTTGTATTCAATTTCTAGGATTATCTTTCCATATAGTCTACTTAGTGTATTATTGACTGTAATTCCCCTATAGTTTTTGCATTAATCTTTTTTTCCTTTTTTATGTATGGTTGAAATATATCCTATTTTCCAATATGATGTTATATCTTCTCCATTTATGCATTTTTCAAATAGACTTCTCAATAATTCGAACAACTCATCTGTTCCATGTTTTATTAATTCAGCTGGAATATTTCCTTTCCCTGGTGACGTTCTATTCTTTAATGTCTTTACTGCTTCTTTCACTGTTTCTATGTTTAGGTGTATATTTTCTTTTAGTTCTGCATCAAATTCCTCCTCTATAGGGTTTATATATTGCTCTCTGTTTTCTGTTAATAATTCTTTGAAGTATTTATCCCAAGTTTGGAAATTAATGTATTTATTAAATCCTTCTTTGTCATTCTTTCTTATATTCTTTAAAGTTTTCCATGCTTCCGCATTTCTTTTTCCTCCAATGTACCTTTGTATTTTTTGACATGTATTTTCCCAGCATTTGTTCTTTAATTCTGATATATCTTTTCTTATTTTTGCTTGTTGTTTACGAAGGTTAATTTTGTCCTCTATTGATTTAGTATTAAGCCATTTTAGATAAAGATCTCTTTTTATTTTTACTTCTTTGTCAATTTCTTCACTCCAGCAATAGTTTTTATTATTAGTAGTATATTTCTCTTCCCCAATAGCTTCTTTAGCTGCCTCATGCAGTTTATCTTAAATGTATTGATATTGCTTTTCTGTAGATTCAGTCATTTAGTCTTTGCTTAAATAAATATGATGTACTGTCATTTTCCAAACTTAATAATTTATATTTATAACCACTTATTATATTAGCATCTAAATTATCTTTTTCTTCGTTTGGATTGGGATCATTTTTACCTTGAATGCTTAAATATGGAAATATGATTTTAGAATTGACTAAAAAGTGATCTCCGAATGCGGTACCTCTATATGCTCTTACATCATTTACTCTTAATTTAGTTTCCTGTTTAATTATAATATAGTCAATAATTGATTTTTGTTGAAGAGTATCTTGCTGCCTTGTATACTTATGAATATCTTTTTGTGCTGGTAGTATCCATTTAATATTATCAGAGAATTTTGCTCACAGATTCAATAATTCTTTTTCCATTATCGTTTACAACATTTTCCGTGTGGACCTATAATTTTACTTTGTTTTTGTCTTCCTGTTCTGCTGTTGAAATCCCCTGTCATAATTAAATATCTTCCTGGTCCAGTTTCTTCTATTATTGAATTTAATTTGTTGAAAAATTCTTCTTTTTTTGTACTGTTTTGATCTTCACTAATTGCGTAGACACCCAAAATAGTGAATTTGTGTCCATATAACTTAAAATTTATTCTTATAATATTTTCATCAATAGGTTCCCAGTCTGTAACATACTTTTTGTATTTATTCTTCATGTATGGCAACTCCCCGTTGTGCCCTTTGATGCTTTTTACCCCACTATAATAATATGTGTAAGATCCTTTATTTTCTATTCCGGTTCCTTTCTTTTTAGTTTCTGTAAGGATCATGATGTCTTGATTTTTTCTTTCTAATTCTTTGCATACTTCATCAAATTTATTTCTTATTCCTAGAGTGTTCCATGTACCAATTATCATTGTCCTCTTCCGTAACTTGTGTCGTATATGTCCGGCTGTGCTTCATTGGGGTTTTTAACATTGGGGTTTTTAACATTGCTTTTTTTTTTTTTTTTTTTTTTCGATGAACGGGGAGTTAGCCCGTTGCATCAACCCCCAACTTGGAGTACCAGGAGTTTAATTTTGGAGTCCTCTTCTCCTAGATGGGCTGTCTACCAAAACTATCGAGCCCCATCCGCCCGTTGTGGAATATTCATAGCTTCCCTTCACCTCTTGCCCACTGGTAGTCAAAAGACTCACTCAGTAAGCCGTCTGGATCATCAGGTACTAAACCCCTCCGCCACGTCAAGGCGATATTCCCCGGGGGAATAATAATAATAATAATAATAATAATGGTAATAATAATAAAATAATAATTATCTTCGTGGTGTGAAAGGCCTAGAAGGCCCTTGGCCTATGAGACGTCTGCTTCCCTCATATCTACACGTGTAAATCACATAGGTGGACTTTCATTCAAGCAGTATAGGGATTACTTGTGGTCAGCATGTCAGATCCCTCAAACGTTAAATCTAGTTTTCTCAACTTGGAGCCACTACGTATTGTAGCTACTCAAATTCGTCACGAGCCCGGTTAGTCGATATTAATAATAATTTTTTTTATTAGGAATATTCCACAATACAGTGGTTCTCCTTCAACTCAAAGTGATTTTTATTCAGAAGTTTCTGTCTAAACCATCTTCTTCCCTCAAATCTCTTGCTTCCATACTTCTCCTCACTCAATCTATTCAACTGTCTATAGGTCTTCCTCTTCCACTTCTTCCATTAGCTTTCCAATCAATGATGTTCTTTCGTATTCTATCTTCTTCCATTCTTATGAGGTAACCATACCATTTCAAAAGTTTTTCCTCTATTTGTCTATTTTTTTTCATCTAGCATAATTTCCCTTATTATGCCTTTTTTTTACTTTATTCCGTCTTGAAATTCTTGTCGATCGCAGCAACAACAACAACAACAACAATAATAATAATAATAATAATAATAATAATAATAATAATAATAATAATAATAATAATAATAATAATAATAATAATAATAATAATAATAATAATAATAATAATAACAATAATAATAGATAGATAGATAGATCATCGGTTGATAAATGTCTTTGACATCGTTCGATTCCTAATTGGCTATTAGGAATGCATGGTTCGTCGGTCCATCCAATCTCATGGTTGTAGATGTTTCTCCTTCATGTAGAAATATATTCCCTGACTCCAGGAGGTTTTAGATCTTCCTCTGCCTCGTCTTCCCTCAGGTTTCCATTCCAAAACAGATTTTGGTAGTCGATCCTCTTCCATTCGCTGGACATGTCCGTACCATCTTAATTTCTGAGTTTTAATATAATCTAAAATAGTGTCTTCAATCATCATTTTCTCCCTTATAACTGAGTTTCTAATTTTTTCTCTTCTTGACATTCTTGCTGCCTTTCGTATAAAATCCATTTCCATTGCCAAAAGATAGGTATTTGTTTTTGTTGTTAATGACCAAAGTTCTGCTCCATAAGTAATGATGATTTTACAATTTTTAATAGATTTTATTAAACACAATGTGTACATTTAGAGTTTTCACCAGTCTTTTGTAATTTTGGTGAGAGGCTGAGTTCTGCTTTTGCATTTCATTAGGTGGTACTTGGAGCATGGCTCGTCGCAAAGCTTACATCTGCAGTCCTCCTTGGGGTCGTGGTATGACGGATTCTGACATATTTTCCAGTGGAAACCATTTGCGGCGAAGCGTGTGTATAGATGGCGAAGTTGGATGGTCCTTTCCACACATCAGTTTTCATCGTTTCTGTGTCCATTATTTCCATCGGTATTGCATTGGCTTTATTTTGTCTCTCTTTGATGGCGTCTTTATATGCCTGGGTTTCTGGTAGATTGAAGCGAAGCTTGTTGTCCTCAATGAAGTAGGGTTCATGTGCTATCCTGTAGGCGTAGCTGTTTCTTGTGTACTTTGAGAGTGACAAGGCCCTCTTGAGATATCTGGCTTTGACATTCTCCAATTTCTTGAGGTTTTTCGCTGTTAGGTGAATCCAAATTATCTGAATACCGTATGTGGCCGCTGGTGCTACCTTGAGTTGGAACAGTGCCATCGCCGTTGGCAGGGACAGTCTCTGAAGCTTGGGGATGTCGAACATCGAATTTATTGCCGCTGTGGTCCTGTCTTGTATATGCATGGTGAACGTGGTTCCAGTGGTCTGCAGCGTCACTCCCAGGTACTTAAAGTTGGGGACTATTTCTAGGGCTGAGTCGCCGCACATAAAGTGGTCATTTTTTGATAATCTCCCTCCTCTTCTGAACTTCATTGCTTTTGTTTTGGAGCTATTTATTTCCATTGAATTTTCTGACGCCCATTTTCTGATATTCTTCATGGCCTCCTGCAGATCTTCAGGACTCTTGGAAAGGATGGCCATGTCATCGGCATACATTAATAGCTTTATATTTCTTGCGTTTATAGCTTGCCCAATATCGGCCGTCATAGTGTTAAAGAGGACTGGGCTCAGTGGGTCTCCTTGTAGGACTCCTCGTGTTTGAGCAATTTCTTTTGACATTGATATGCCATCGTAGATTGCTACATAGTTGGTGCTGAGAATCGATTTTATTGTCTCCAGTTCGCGACTTGACCTGCCCAGTGCGTTCTCCAGCTTGTGGCAAAGTAACTTTCTGTTAATGCTGTCAAATGCTTTTGAATAATCTATGAATATTGCATACAGGGGGGTGTTTTGGTTGTGCCATGCTATTTTCTATCTCAACTAGGATTTCTTGTACTGCATGTAAAGTCGATCTGCCTGGAGTGAATCCGAATTGATTCGTGGGGATGTTTGCTCGTAATCTTAGCTCGATGCGCTCTAGTATGATTTTTGAGAATAGTTTGAACATTGTGTTCTCCAAAGCGATTCCCCTGTAACTGTTTGGGTCGTCTTTCCTGCCTTTGCCTTTGTGGAGTACCACTATTATTGTCTTTCTCCATTGCTGTGGGATTGTGCTGTTCGTGAGGCATTCGTTGTATAGGAGGGCTAGCGGTACTGCCAGATCTTGAGACAAGGTTTTCAGGTGTTCCGCGAATATCCCATCCGGACCGGCAGCCTTGTTGTTTTTAGTATTGCTTATGGACCGGGCTACATCGTCAGGAGTGATTGGGTCGTCGAGTTCCGTTCTTGTATTATGCATGTGCGGCGCTGGATCAACTGCTGTTTCGCCCTTCTCTCCTAGTAGGTTTCTGAAGTGGGTTTCCCATTGCTCCAGATTCACGAGAGGAGTTGGGTGACGTTTCTTGGAAGTCCTTAATATATTATATGGCTTAATTTCTGTTTCGGCGATTAGGATTTGTTCTAGGTGTAGATCATAGGCTGTCTTCTTTTCATTTAGTAGGCGTTTGGTACTCCCGGCGTTGTTCTGCGTAGTCCGTTAGTGCGATGTTTTCAGGTTTTCTGGCTTCGTGGAGTAGCTGTAGAGTTCTTTGTCTTGATAAATAACATTCCTCGTCGAACCCTGGCTTCGCCGTGCGTGTGGCCCTGGTTACCTTATTGGTGGCCTGTGCGATGTTCTCGGTCAAGGCTGCTGTTGCTCCGTCTAGATTTCCCTGTCTCATCATACTTATTGTTGCCGGTATTTCTGCTTTGCTTGCTTGCCAATTTTCTTCGTCGATGTGTCGTGATATTTTTGTTCTATGGTTGCAGTTTGGTCTTGGCTGTCTTAGGTGACTCAGCTGGAGTTTAGTTATTACTGGTAGGTGTTTTCTAATTGCATATTTCTCTATTTTGACTTGGGATTGTCCATGGCCATCTGTGCAGATCAGGTCGATTGTACTCCTCCCGTTTGGAGCTATATAGGTAAATTCCTGTTCTCGGTTTAGGAGTCGCAGTCTGTAGTCTAGGAGGAAGTCTATTACCGCTTGCGTTTTTGTGTTCCACTTATCTATGCGACAGTTGAGGCTCCCATTAGAATGGTTGGTTTACCGTCGTCTATGTTCTCCAGAGCCCTTCCTAGGTCATCTATGATGCTCTCGGGTTCAGTGTTGGGCGCGAAGTATGCACCAATTATGTTTACTATTCTGGTGGATATCGTTAATGTGTTCTCGGTACAGATGATTCCGTTGAGGGGTTGTAGATGCGATTTTACAAAGCAGCTTAGTCCCCCTGAGGGACGACCTTTGTCTCCTTTTTTTGCTGGGGAGTGAATTCCATAAAATTTTGACATTTCTGTGTCTTCCATGCAGAAAGTTTCTGAGAAAAATAGTATATCATTTTCTTGAAATGTAATTATGGGCATCGCGGTTAATACGGAGTTCAGTCCTTCCACGTTCCATTCCATTATTTTGACGTGGTCATTCGCGTTATTGTTGTTGTTCACCGTTCGTAACGTGCTATCCGGGGTACGGTACCGCGTTTATTACATTCCTTAAGTTTGCAAGGGTCTGTATTGTTGTTGCTGATTTTGGATTTCCGTTACATGATTGTTTGTTATAGTCGTATCCCTTGCCTTTGTTGTCTCCGAAAAATATACTGCCTCACGATAACTCCCTTCGGCCATAGTTGTGCTTGTTTTGCCTGGTCTTGTAAGTCAAAGGGGATTCCTACTCTGAATGCCCTGTTACGGCCGATTACCTCCAATTTTTCACATTCTATCGCCCCATTTATGCCGTTAACATTCAGATAATTTATGAGGTCCTCACACTCAGTTGTCTGGTGGAGGCGGCCTATGTATAGCCACGCTGTCCGGTCTGCTGCTCTAAGTGTGTTCTCCCTGTTCTCTCAGGTACCCGTGAGGCGCGTATTGCCTCTGTGTCTTATTCGAACTTCTATCCAGCTCTCCTGGTTTTTATGGTTATATTCATTTTCAATTATTCCTTGTGTTACGTCTCCATCGATCTCCTTTCCTGTGGTGACGTGTGTCAAAGGATGCGAGTTGCTGCTACAAGCTGTGTTTTCCCCTTCTTGCCTTTCTTCCTTTATCATCTTATTGATGCTGGTTGTGATGTTTTGCATCATACTTTGCATCTGCTGGCTTATTTTGTGTATTATTTTTCTTTCTAGTTCTGTGTCTGTAAGTCGTGAGTGAGTTAAGTTTGACTTTTCTAGGCGTTGGATTTTACTATCATCTCCGTGTCTATCATCATTGTTTTGATCTTTCGTTCTTTCTTCGGTGGAAGCGCACTTCTTTCCGATGGGGCCGCCGAAGTTCTCATGGTTGTTCCTCTGGGGTCCAGTAGGTGGGGATGTCTACTCGCTATGGAGCTTCCCGCCGGCTGCAGATTCTTCCACTTCCCCGACAGATGTCGCTAGTTGTTCCGCTTTACGTGTGTCTTCTTCCTTACGCACGTCTCCAGCATTTGCCACCACATCGTCTCCATGAATATATTCTTGTTGTTTGTTTCCATTCTCCAAGGCAACTTTCATTAATGTAAAGCAATCTCTAATGATACTTACCGCTCGCTGATTGTTGTCCTTCATTTCGTTTTTTCAGATGGCCTCCTATTTTCACCACATTTAATATACTATCTAGAGCACTTTCACACCGCAATTGTATGATATATATTTTTAATTGTATTACTTATATTTTATCCCACAATATTCCATTGAGGCAAGCAATGAAAATTTTCATTTATTATTTCTATTTCTTATTTCCTCTTCATAATTTCCATTTTTATTTATTTTAATTCCTATATATGTGATCTCATTACAAGATTTTATTGTTTCTCCAGTCTCCAAAATTAGATTTTGTTCTGGTTCACCAATTAATACATATTTTGTTTTCTTCATGTTCAAAATTGGTCCCTATTTACCACATTCTTCTATTAATTTTATATTTTAAATCCTCATAATCATGTGCCTGATCTTCTGCTATTTGCAAGTTGTGTAAGGTTTTATTGTTTCAAATAGGAATTCCCATGCTTAAAGATTTTCTCCTCTAATTATTTTTTAATATTTCATGCACACATATTTTAAACAGAGTAGGTGATAGACAACCTTAACGTATACCTTTATTTATCGTAAAACCATATGACAATTTACTGCCAATTTTAATTTTAGATATGCAATTGTAATATAAATGTTGTATAGCTTTAATTATTATATTCTTAATTCCCATACGTCTTAAAGCAATCCATAATTTCCCTATAGGGACATTGTCGTATGCTTTCTCAAGATCTACAAATAGTAAATGCAAAGGTTGTCCATATTGCATTTTCTTTTCTATTACCTGAGTAATGCAAAATAAATTGTCGGTTTAGGAACGACTTGATCTAAATCCTGATTGTTCCTCTAATTCCATATCACTGTAGTTTTTTTTCCCCCAAATAATATTTTAGTATACGTCCATAGTGTGTACTCATAGTACCTGTTACTGTTACTATAATTTTCACATTGGTCTTTTTTCCTCTTTTTTATGGATTGTCGAAATGTATCCTAGTTTCTATTCTTCAGGAACTTTTTCGCCATTCATAAATTTTGTAAATAATTTTCCTAATCGCTCAAATAAATGGTCGGATCCATGTTTTAATAATTCCGCTGGTATTCTTCCTGGACCTTTAGCTCTTTTATGTTTTAATGATTGAATATTAATTTTAATATTCTCTATGTCCAATTATATATGTTCATCTTCATTTATTTCTGGAATATTCTTCTTCTTCTTCTTCACTTCCTGGTTTAGGCAAGAGTTGCCTGTTCCGTCTTCACTAATAGATCTAAGACCATCTCTTCCGAGGACGTCCGACGTCTCTTCTTCCTCTTGGAAAATAATGGAAGATTTTATTTGGTAATCTACTTTCTTCCATTCTTTCTACATGTTCTTTCCACTGTATCTTGTTGTTAAATATATTTTCTTTTATGTAGTAGATCTGCAGTTCTTCACGGATATCCTCGTTTCTTATCTGTTCCATTCTAGTGCAGCCTTTTACTCTTCTTAAAAATTTCATCTCGGCTGCTTGGATTTTACTTTCTTGTTTGGTAGTGGTAATCCAAGATTCACTCCCATACAAAAGGACAGGGACAGCCATTGTTTTATAACATTTTAATTTTGTTTGTTTATGGGCTTCATTATTCAATGTTCTATTTATTTTACCACAAATAGATTGAAACTGATGTGTTTTGTGTTCAAATATCTTTATCATACCCATAGCTGATGTCACATCCTAAATATTTAAAGTGGGGGACTTGTTCAATAATTTCGCCTCTAATTACTATTTTTGCACGCAGAGTATTTCTTCCACAAAATGCCATTACTTTTGTTTTACTTATTTAAGTTTTAAAATTATAATCGCTACATATTGCATTTAGTTGGTAAGCAGCCAATTGTAACAGATCTTCATCATGGTGTAGTAAGACTAAATCATCGGCGAAAATTAAGTTATTAATACTTGAGTTATTGTTCAATCTAAGGCCTTTGTCCATTATAATTTTCCATTGTTTCATAACGTCGTCGATATATGTATATATATACATATATATATACATATATATATATATATATATATATATATATATATATATATATATATATTAAAAAGAGTGGGCGATAGACTACCACCCTTGTCTAACTCCTTGATTTATTAAAATTTCTTCTGACCTTTTTCCATCAGTTTTTATCACTACTTTAGTTTCTTCATATAAGCCTTGGACTGATTTTATTAGATGGTGTGGATATCCTCGTTCCTTCATTATTTCCCATAGTATAGATCTATTTACTCTGTCAAAGGCCTTTTCAAAATCAATGAACAATAAATATGTTGGCAGGTTAAATTCTCTTCTCTTTATAATAAACACATTATCACTATAGGATCTTCCTTTTCTAAACCCTGCTTGTTCTTCTTCTAAGAGTGTGTCAAATATATTCTTCAATGTATTATTTATTATTTTTGCATTGAATTTATAAGTGTAGTTCAATAAACTGATACTTCTATAATTGTTACTATCTAATCTATTTCCTTTTTTGAAGAGGGATATGACTTCACCTATCTTCCAATTTACATGTCTTCCAACATTCGTTTATTAAGTTTAATAATCTTATTTCTGCAAATAAACCTGCATACTTTATCAGTTCATTGTTTATACCATATATACCTGGTGCTTTTCTATTTTTCATTTCTTTCAATGCCTCTCTCATTTCGCTTTGAGTAATTCTGTCTATTTCTGATTTATTTTCACTTTCAGAAGGGCGTTTTATAACTAATTCTTCTCCATTACACCATAATTCTCTGTAGTGATTCTCCCATGTCTTCAGATCAATGATATTTAGTTTTGCAATATCTTTTTCTGTTGTATTTAATTGTTTCATTACTTTAAATGCTAACGATTGTCTGCCATGTACATCGTGCTCTATTT
Organism: Diploptera punctata; assembly: GCA_030220185.1. Classification (NCBI taxonomy): domain Eukaryota; kingdom Metazoa; phylum Arthropoda; class Insecta; order Blattodea; family Blaberidae; genus Diploptera; species Diploptera punctata. Next base: position 930,291 of record JASPKZ010000815.1, on the reverse strand, counting down.
TGGAAATAAATCTTTCCCAGGAATCTTTATCAGCTGTTCGAGTTATTTGTTTTGCTCGATTTCTTTTTTTGTTTATATATAGTTCTAGATTCGCCAGTTTTCTTTTGTAAGTACTCTAAATAAGCTAATTTTTTTGTCTCGCACAGCCTCCTCTATTTCGTTATTCCATATCTTTAATCCTCTTTTGTTGCGAATCTTTTTCTTCTTTCCTATAGCTTCATTTGCAGCATTTATAATACATGTTTTCATATTTTCCCACTCTTCATTTAGATTATCATTAATTGCTTTTCTTTCTAAGTGTTCTTGTAGCCTTTTTGGTATAATAGTCTTATACTTTCTTCTTCTATAAGATATACTTTAAAAACTTCTTCTTTTATTCTTTCTTGAGTTTTTGGTTTTTTCCATTTGGCTATTATAAGTATCGTGGCTACCAATAGATAGTGGTCTGTATATATGTCACATCCGCTGTATACTCTTACATCTTGTATTTGATTTCTGAGTCTATCATTAATCATTATGTAATCTATTAAAGATCTTTGGTTTCTAGCGCACCATGTATACTTGTGTATGTCCTTTTTCCTATAGAAAGTATTCGTGATTTTTAGTTTATTATAGGTAGCAAATTGTCGAAGTTCTTCCCCGTTTCTATTTGTTACATCTTCTCCAAACATACCTACTATTCCTGGGATTGGGAGATTACCAACTCTGACGTTTAAGTCACCTCCTAAGATGATACTTTCTGTGTTTTTAGTACCATTTATTTCTTGTTGTAATTTATCATAGAAAATAACAGTGTCTTCAATTTTCCCTTCTTCTGGTGCATACACTCCTACAATGTTTAAGTAATTACGATCTATTTTCAACTTTACTGTTATTATTCTCTCATCCACATATTTGTAGCTTATTATTTTTGATCTCCATTTGCTATTAATTAGTATAGCTACACCACTGCAAGCTCTTCTATCTTGAGGTACTCCACTGTATATTAGTATATAATTACCAATATCTTTTGTTCCTTTCAACTTCTTTTTTGTTTCAGTAAGTATTGCTGTATCAATATTTTGATTATTTAGTTCTCTGATTAGTTATTCTTCTTTTGTGTTTAGTCCTCTGACATTACAAGTTCCCACTTTAATCCGGCCCTTTATACCAAATCGTTTGTCCTTAATTCTACGCTGAGGTCGTCTTTGGTTAAGTCCGTCCAAGTTTCCATTGTGAAGAATATGAGTAATGTGTTTTCCTTTGATCGCGGTACCAACGCTATGCAGAGTAGACCATTGGTGGGGCTGCCACCTCAAAGCTTTAGGTCCAGCTCCTGGATGTACTAACCACTTCCGCCAACCTATTAAAAATTAGTTGTCGTTGTGCACTTTACTCTTGTTTCCCCGAGCATGAGTCTCTGGAATATTTTGAATGTTATCTAATTTAAATACCCTGTTTTCTGATGGTAATATTTTACAATAATTTTCCCATCCAGTCATAGGTATTGTTTGTACATTTGTTTGTCCACTTATTTTATTTCTCAAATGTTTTAAAATTCTCTAAGACTCAGTACTTCGTTTTCCTCCAATACATGTTTGAATTTTTAAACAGTTTTGTTCCCAGCTCTGATTTTTATCTTCCGTAATATTCTTTTAAACTCTCGCTTTAGCTTCTTCACATTGCATTTTGTCTTTCCAATCTTTGATATTCAACCACATTTAATATTTTTCTTTTTTGTTTGCTATTTCTTTTGATAAGTTCTCATTCCAAAAATATTTGCATTTATTTACTTCTCTATTTGCTTCTCATAAAGCTTCTTTTGCCGCTTGATGAATACTTTTTATTATATAGTTGCATTCTTCCTGAGCATTGTCAAATGTGAATATTAATAACTGATCATGCAACCTTTTCTTATACATAAATTATGTGCTCTCATTTTCCAAACTATCCAAGTTATATAGAATCATGAAAACTGTCCTCTTCATTTTTAGTTTGATTTAGCCTGTCATTTTTACTTTGGAATGGAAATATTATTTTTGCATTCAATAAATAATGATCACTTCCGCATGATAATCCTCTGTATGCCCTTACATCCTGGGTAACATTGAATGTTTCTTAATTATTACAAAATCTATTATCGATTGTAGATTAAGAGTATCTTGGTGCCAAGTATACTTATGAAATATCTCTATGGCAAGGAACACCCTCCTTGACTACAAAATAAATTAGTATATTAATCTGGAAGTAGATATCTGAAACATTTAGGAATAATTGGCAAGTATAGATTAAATTGGTATTTGGGTCTACAACGAATACAACCAAGAGGAATTACATTGCAATCAAAAGGATTTATTGAAACATCTAAAAGGATTGGTGAGAGAGGACCTAAATTCTGGAGTTGGAAGACTATCGTGGTGAGTAACAATGGTGATGTTTGTCACATTAAATAAATTAACAATTAAATGTCTTTGTTTGCAGCTTCAAAGAAAACAGAACAGAATTATAATGGTTACAACACACCAGCAGTAACATCTTTTGAAGAAGCCATCATACTAACAAGTAAGTGTTACAAAACATTTAGGTTTTACTTATAGTCTTAAGTAGAGAAAAAAAAGAAGACTGAAAGTACAGAGTGTCCACAAAGTCCTGCTACCAAAACAATGTAACTTAGCTCGTAAACTATTTGAGATAGAGACATGCGGTTTTTTGCAACGTATTCTACATGTCTAAAAAGTTGTTTACATTTGTTGCAGATTGTGATTCAAACGACGATGACGACATCACAGGAAAAGGCCCAATGTATATGGCCGTATGCTGAGTCGTAAATGACCAGTAACTGTTCAGCGAAATTTCCGCCGGCAATATGGAAGAGATCCTCCATTCAAATCATCCATAATTAGAGGGGCCCAGAAATGTCAAACGACTGGCAGTGTAATGGACTTGCCACAGAGTGGACGACCAGGTGTGAGCCTAGAAACTATCGACAATGTGCAACTTACATTTCAACTCAGACCTCAAAAATCGGTTGGTCGTGCTTCACGGGAACTGCATTTACCATGATTTTGATCAACCATTCATAAAGTCCTCCATAAGCGGCTGCAAATTACGCAAGCGTCGCTGCCAACTGACTTCCCTCGGCTGAACGCAAATTAACGAACACAATGAGTACCTGCAGAGGGTAATGTTCTCTGATGAAGCAATTTTCTTTGTGTCTGGACATGTTAACCGCCACAACATTCGGATATGAGTTTCTGGTGACTCACATACCACCATACACATTGGGTATTTTCCTGTGGTGTCATCATTGTCGTTTAAATCACAATCTGCAACAAATGTAAACAAAACTTTGAGAGATGTAGAACACGTTACAAAAAACCGCATGTCTGTATATCAAATAGTTTACGAGCTAAGTTACATTGTTTTGGTAGCAGGACTTTGTGGACACACTGTAATGTAACAGTCGTCATTGCCTCTTATTACACGCTTTATATTAGCTTGGCCTCCATCCATCCATCCATCCATCCATCCGTCCGTCCATCCGTCCATCCGTCCATCCTTCCATCCGTCCATTCGTCCATCCGTCCCATCCGTCCGTCCGTCCGTCCTTCCGTCCGTCCGTCTGTCCGTCTGTCCATCTATGTAACGGAATCTTTCAACGCGATTTTCACCCACTTAATATCATTCGATCTACTTGAAACTGTATACTTGTAAAAAACCCATGACAATACAACAATTTCATATTTTGTTCCTAAAATCATGGCCAGAATCATCAGAAAATAAAAAAGTGTATTTGTATCTATGTAACGGAATTTTTGAACACGATTTTCAGTCACTTAGAAACATTGGATCGACTTGGAACTTTGTATACGTCTAAAGGACCCGTGACAATACAATAATTTCATATTTATTTTCTAAAATCATGGCCAGAATCATCAGAAAATAAAAAAAAGTGTCTTTGTATCTATGTAACGGAATTTTTGAACACGATTTTCACCCACTTAGAAACATTGAAACGACTTGAAACTTCTTATACGTATAAAAGGGCCCGTGACAATACAATAATTTCATGTTATGTTTCTAAAATCCTGGCCAGAATCACCAGAAAATCAACACAAATGAAAACTGGTATAATAAGTTGCGGACTTGTCGACTTTTAAGTCAATCCTTGTAATGGCTCAGTTGGTAGAGCGGTGAAATCTAGTGGTATATAATTTCAGTAATCCATAGGTCGCTGGTTCAAATCCGGCTGGAGAGTTTTTTTAGAAGACTATTACTTTTAGCTCATACTACAATAGTATCGAATTTAAAGATATTTACATTTTTATCTTATTCTGTAAAATATTAAAACTAAAAAATAAAAAATGAATAATAGTTTTAAAAAAACTAAAACAACACACTTTATTAGAAAACCGAACTAAAACAAATTAAAAATAATTTCAATTTTCAACACGCTTGGGATAAATAATTTTATCATCAAAAGCGTGGGGTGCTTTTTATGATTTTTTACATGTTCTTCTTAGAGACTTTACTTTTACCAATATCTGTTTATTATCAAATATATTAATTTATATATAGCACGCCACGCTTTTGATGGTAAAATTATTTATCCCAAGCGTGTTGGAAATTAAAATTATTTTTCATTTTTTTAGTTCAGTTTTCTAATAAAGCATGTTGTTTTAGTTTTTTAAAACTATTATTTATTTTTTATACATAGTTATCTTAACATCAATCAAGTTTTTGAAGAAGCCAATGGTGATTGTTAAATTGGCTTATGTTTTTCTCTTTAGATTATTGTCAACAAGAAGGGTTTTCTTTTCTCTGTTACTGCATAGGCCATGTAGATTTTACCAAATTAATTTATTTGGCACTAGTAGGTACTTTCAGATTTATTTAAAACATATGTTGGAGATTGTAGTTCAGATAATAGTGGACGATTCTTTATCGTCTTTTTTATTAATTAATATTCTGTCTTATTTGATTTTTTATTAAATTATATTTTGTGAGTTGGATTATTATCCACTTTTATATTAAGGCCGGTATTCAAGAACTAAGCTCCCTAGGCCTTCCGTAAAGCTGAGGTTCTCATCTTTCAATTAATCCCGGATTTTTTTTGTAATAAATATTTGTTAGCACATGATATTGAATAGAGTTAGCCAGTTAGGGTAGGTTCTACGTGGCCCACATAATTAACCACGGGGAGACGAGCTGAGAGTTTCTCTTCGCGGAAAGCTTGGTTCTTGAATACCGGCCTAAATTCAATTATCTCTGATGATGTAATTGATCTGTGACGTGATCGCATTTATATAAAATTAATACGCATTTCCATATTTTTCAAAGTTGCCTGTAATGTACTATTTTCTGGGACGATATTTGCTATTGGTTCACCTTTTATTGTAAATTGTCATTTATCAATAGCATCTTTGACAAAGATATTTTTCAGTATACACAGTCTTGGAAAATTATTATAAATCATTTCAGAAACTTCTTAATTACTCTCTGCTGAGCGTCAGTAATTTGAACTATCGTATCTTTACTTTTTTACCGTTTCATATATTAATAGCGAGGGCAAAGTCTATGACTGGGTCCATTACATAGACTTGATATAATTTCTTTATTTCTCATATGCTAATATATTCATATTATGTTCTACTGATTCTTAAAGCAAATACTACAGTTATTATTTGTATTACGCAAACATGAGCTGAAGTTTGGGGACTTATGGAATATGCACAAACTCATGAACTTAGGTTTAGGTCCTTACATTGAGTAGCCCATGCCCCAAGTAGTAGTCAGTGACCATCACGTTTCAAAGACTTCTGTTTTACAATCAATGACAATCGTGTTTCACCTCGCTCTTTATCGATTTCTCTTTATCAGCTCCTGCTTTTGTGATAAAGAAAGCTCCTGCTTCTTAATATTCTGAACAGTTCAGAGCATTATTTTTCTCCAAACAAATACATTGAATGTAGCAAATAATGAACAGATTCCTTGATCTTACTGAGTTGTTTACTAAAAACAATACATTAATAACCTATAATGTTGATTATAATATACAGTTTGAAGTATTTCGTTATTTTTTCCACTAGGGTGCTCTTTTACAATATTGCGATCCTATTTGGTAATAAATAATATGATCAAGTTGCAGTGAATATACATAACCTCATATTTTTGATTTGTTTCAAACATCGCCGATTACATTAAATATATAAATATTTTAAAATACCTGTAACTAACAAACGCCACTCTTGATTTCAAAATCCTCTAGATAAATTGGAAACCACTCGCGGCATTACTTATGAAAAATATAACGATTACTAAATATATTGATTGAAGTCATGAATTAAAATTAATCAAAATAATCAAAATATAATACCGTAACCGGTTACATGAACGAAATAAGGTACATTTAGAGCAATTGGGTAGTATTAGACGGGAAACCACCAAGTTATTAAAGAGTAAAAAGAGGGATATTTGAGAGAGAGGATTAATGATCTTGAAATCAACGCAAAAAATAGGAACATTACAGAATTATATCAGGGAATTAGTATAGAGAAGAAAGGGTTTCAGGCTAGAACAAACATAATTCGGAATGAAAATGGGGATAAGATTGCAGATTCCAGGAGTATATTAAATAGATGGAAAAGTTACTTTAATCAGCTATTAAATGTACATACAGAACAGGACATTGAGGAGGATAATTTATAGACAGCAGAAATGCTATTCGCAGAACCAAGAGCATTAGAGGTTGAAATGGCAATTGAAAAATTGAAGATGCATAAAGCATCAGGTTCAGATGAGATCCCAGCAGAACTGATAAAATCAGGGGGAGAGAAATTGATGGACAAGATACACTGGTTGCTTAGTATGATTTGGGAAAAAGAAGCTCTTCCAGATGAATGGAAGGAATCAATTATCGTACCAATTTATAAGAAAGGAGATAAAACTGATTGCAACAACTACAGGGGCATCTCATTACTTTCAACTTCATACAAAATTCTAACAAATATATTAGTAAGCAGACATACTCCCTATATTGATGACATTCTAGGGGATCATCAATGTGCATTTAGAAGAAACAGGTCTACAACAGATCAGATTTTTAGTATAAGACAGATTTTAGAAAAGAAATGGGAATATAATGGTACTGTACATCAACTATATGTAGACTTCAAAAAAGCATATGGTTCAATTAAGAGGGAGAAGTTATATAGTATCCTGCTGGAGTTCGGAATTCCTAAAAAGTTAGTCAGACTTATACGAATGTGTCTAAATGGCACAAAGAGTAGGGTGCGTATAGGCAAACAGTTTTCGGACACTTTTGAAATCCAGAATGGGTTGAAGCAAGGAGATGCACTATCTCCTCTACTATTTAATTTTGTACTAGAGCATGCCATTAACTCTTTAGAGAATAAGGAAGGCTTACAACTCAATGGTATTAATAAGCTGTTAGTTTATGCTGATGATGTAGTATTATTGGCAGTAGCGAGGAGATACTGAAGGACAACACGCACACACTATTGAGTAACACTAAGAAATTAGGGCTGGAAGTAAATATCAATAAAACCAAATATATGGTCACACGTAGAAATTCATTAGATAATGGAAATGGACAGCTAATGACAAATGAGGGAAATTTTGAGGAAGTGGCTGAATTCAAATACCTAGGAACAATAATCACAAATAGGAATGAGATGCACAAAGAAATTAAACATAGGCTCAATTCTGGAAATGCGCGCTATTATGCATTGCAGAGACTCTTGATGTCCCAACTCCTTTCAAAGAACGTTAAACTGAAAATATATAAAACTATTATTCCACCAGTTATATTATATGAGTGCGAAACATGGACTCTTACTTTAAGGGAGGAATGGAGATTACAAGTATTTGAAAATAAAGTACTTAGGAAAATTTTTGGACCAAAGAGAGATGAAGAGACAGGTGAATGGAGAAGACTACATAACAACGAACTACATGGTCTTTATAGGAAGCCAGATATAATAAGAATAGTTAAGTCTCGTAGACTGCGATGGGCAGGACATGTTGCACGTATGGGAAATGAAAGACTTGCGTGGAAGCTTCTTGTAGGAAAACCAGAGGGAAACGTCCAGTTGGTAGACCAAGAATGAGGTGGGAGAATAACATTAACTATGATTTGAGGGAAGTAGATTATACAGGGAATGATTGGAAAACATTAGCTCAGGATAGGGATGTATGGAGAGCTTATTTCCGCGCGGCCATGAACCTACGGGTTCGATAGTGCCAGTGAGTAAGTAAGTATAATACCGTAACCACATACATTCAATATCGTACATTCATACTGAAACGTATACTCTCTTTCACAACTTCATAACAAATATATAATTCTTAGGCCTTGGGATCTGACTTAATATCCTAAGCCATGTAAACTGAACAAAGTTGATGACTGCTCACGGCAGGGCATACATTCAATCCCAGCTATACCCAAGTACTGTGGGGTAATTAGTATATTAATAACTTTGGATTGAAATAAAATAATATATTTGACAAATTTCATTCAAATTAATTACGGGTCATCATCATCATAGTACATTCACGAATTTAGGCCATTTGTTGACCTGTTTCGGCCTCAAGAGAAACACCATCCAGAAGTCTTTTGAGTGGACTTCCTGGTATTCTTCTTCCTGCAGGTTGATATCTTAACATTTGTTTGGGTATTCTGTGATCTTCCATTCGATGAACATGTTGCATCCATCTTGACTTATAATCAGAAATTTTGTTTTCTAAAGATTCCATGTGTAATTCTTCTAAGATGTCTTCATTTTTTTGTGATCTAGTAGTGTGTATCCTGCAGTCCTCCGAAGATATCTCATTTCAGCAGATCTAAGTCTCTGTATATCCTTCTGTTTCAACGTCCGTACTTCGCTACCATACAAAAGAGTTGGAAGAGCCAGTGTTTTATACACTTTCAGTCTTGAATGCTTTTGGACTAACTGTGGCTTGAAGATAGAATTTATTAACCCTAAAATTCTTAAAAATTTAGATATTTTTGATTCAAAATTCCCGCCGCGCCAGCAGTCATTTAACGTATTCGGTTTGACGTAGCCGTCTGAGTATTTACATTATCTCCATAGTGTGTTTCCTCTATGTTATCCCCACCAACACCAGCTGTTGCACTACAGATGAATCTGAGTAAGAGTAATTTCGATATATGCCTGCTAAGTCCAGCAATAACCCACATTAGACCAGCGATAACCCACTAGACGAAACTTGTCTTATTCCATTGTTTTTATTGAATACCAGCTAGCTGGATCCAATTAACGTCACAACTCGAATATGTATTCACAATCTTAAAAAGAATATCGAAGATCATTGCAGCCAACTATTGGATATTAGCACTCCTAAACTTCGCAACCCCAACCTAATTATCTACAACATCCCTGAAGATATAACAATAGACAACGCGGCAAGTACCATCGTTGCCCAAAACCCTGAACTGAATTTAAATGAGGAGACCCTCATGCCTAGATTCATCTTCAAAACAAAGCGGAACTTTCGGAATCTCGTTATGGAAGTTAAACCTGAATCTTGGAGAACTATGAATCAAAAGAAGCTTAAACTATGCTGGCAAATTTGTAACGTTGAAGACTATATAAAAGTTAGAAGATGTTACAAATGTTCCAGATTTAATCATAGAGCCCAAGAATGTAACAGCAGCGATACTTGTCCACTTTGTGCGGGTAATCATAAACTGGCAGACTGTACTGCAAGAGCAAATGAATACAAATGCATAAATTGTGTGACTCATAACAAATACAACAGAGAGCAAGTAAACGAATGCCACTCATCCCTCGACAAAAACTACCCATGCATGCTAGCAATGCTAAAGAAATACAAACAAAACACTGAATATTAAAATGGCAGGTTCAACCAATCACAGTTGCAATGCTAGTCAAACCATTAAGCTCAGAGGGAAAACACACATTAAATGCCTTCAAATAAATTTAAAACATTCCAAGGCGGCTACTAGTAATCTCATGCATATGATAGAATTACACAATATTGACATAATCTTCATTCAGGAACCATATGTTATCCAGAACAAAGTGGCTAGAATTTCCAGGAAGTATAGGACCTTTTCTAAAGGAGAAAATAGGATCAGGGCAGCCGTTGTCGTAGCAAATAGACAAATAGATGCTGTACTAATAAACCAAATATCTGACGAAGATGCCGTAGTTGTGGAAATTTTATACAATAAATTAAAATTCAATGTAGTTAGTATGTATATGGATATCAGAGCAGATATTAAAGATGATTTCATTAAGCTGGACCATATACTAGAAGTTACGAGGAAGGAGGATGGAATTATAGTAGGCGTGGACAGTAATTCTAGGTCAATAATGTGGCATGATACTATCACCAACACTAGAGGCAGAAAAGTAGAAGAATATCTGAGTTCAAAACGGCTGTATGTTATGAATGAATCTAGTGAATATACAACTTTCGAGAGCGCAACAGGAAAGAGCAATAACGACCTCACCATAACTAATGACCGGTTAGTACCATGGTGAGCGAGTGGAAGTGTGAGGAAGAAGAGAGTTGCTCTGATCACCGATTTATTACATTCAACATATCTAAAAATAACGCGAACACTTCCAATAATTTTCAAGGAATAAAATATATAGTAAAAGAAAACAGACTTGAGAACTTCAGTAATGACATCATAAGAATGTTCTCAAAAAGATTATTAAACAAAACGATAATGAACACTGTTGAAGAACTGGACAAGGTGCTGAGCAGCATAGATAGGGAAGAACCGGACACACAAAAACTAGTCAGGGAGTTTGAAGATATCATCACAGCGGCATGCAGTAGGCACTTCAGAATATCAAACAGAGCACAAAAGTTACACCGGAATAAATCTCTCCCATGGTGGACAGAAGAATTAACCATAATGCGGAAAATAGTGAATGCTACAAGAAGGAGATATCAGAGAAACTAGAAACAAAGAAGAGCTGAGAGAACAACGAAAGCATCAATATTTAGAAGCCAAAAGAAAATATGAAAGAACTATTACAAAGGAGAAAATTATGTCTTGGAAAAACTACTGTAGTTTGACTCCGTCAAACAACCCATGGAACGCAGTCTACCGCATAGTGTCTGGAAAAGCCAGAAACGCAACACCTTTAACCACTCTAAAGAAAGCAGACGGCTCTCATACATCCGACCTACAAGAAACACTGCAGCATATGATAGATCATTTTGCACCAGACGATGACGAGACAGCGGACAACAACTACCACAAGCTAGTCAGAGAAGATAATAAACGTCCCGTGGAAACTGAAGATGATGCCGATTTTACCCAACAAGAAATAGCACACATTTTAGAAAATATGGACCCAAATAAATCCCCAGGAGAAGACGGATTTACGAGCAGAATTTTACTTCAAGTTATGAACATTCTACCAAGCTTTGTAACAGCGATATACAATAACTGTCTCAGGAGAGGTAATTTTCCCCAACAGTGGAAGAAAGCAAGATTAATTCCTATCATAATGCCAGGAAAAGAGTATTACCAGGAGGTTACTAAATTCCGTCCAATAAGCCTCCTAAACACAGGAGGAAAAGTACTGGAGAAGTTGTAATAAACAGAATTATGCATCATGTCAACTCAAAAGACCTAATGTCAGACAAACAGTTCGGTTTCACTCCTCAAACTAGCACGGTGGACGCAGCGATGACACTAAAAGAATACATCGAGGAAAATCTAAAAGAAAATATGTATTTGGTGCTAGTAAGCTTGGATATCCAAGGAGCTTTTGACTCGGCCTGGTGGCCGGAGATCATGAAAGCTCTGAGGGAATTCCAGTGCCCAAGGAACTTGTATAATCTTGCAAACAATTATTTTAACCAAAGAACAGCTACATTAGCAGTAAACAATGGTAAAGTAGACAAAAATGTAACGAGAGGCTGCCCACAAGGATCTTGCTGCGGTCCGGGTTTCTGGAACATCCAGTACAACTCCATACTTCGATTAGATTACACCGAACATACTAAAGTAATAGCATTTGCAGACGACCTGATAGTAATAACAAAGGGAAAATCAGTTCTCGAAGCTGAGAATTATGCAAATATTGAAATGAGAAAGATTACATCCTGGGCCCACAACAATAAATCCAAATTCAATTAATGCCAATCAAAAACTAATTCGCATAACAAGAAGAAAACTAAGGGAAAACAAACAAAATACATATATTTTCCTAAATAATAAGCAGTTATGAACAGGTCGACATCCAGATTAAATATCTTGGCATAATAATCGACAAGAGATTTTCCGTTCAACCAGCCTATCGAATATGTAGGCAGAGAGCTGCAAAAAAACTTCTTAATGCTCTCTCGAAGACAGCAAAAATAAGCTTGGGTTTAAGTGACAAGCCCTGTGCACAATTTATAACGGTGCTATTCTGCCATTTTGTTTTTTCTGTTATAGTATACGCGGCCGCAGTATGGATAAGTGCACTGGACAAGAAATATAATATCCGAAAGTTTAAAACAAGTACAGAGATTGATCAGCATACGAATGGCACAGGGCATATCCGCACTGCATCCTACGAAGCTCTCTGCATTCTGACGGGATTAACACCTATACATCTAAAAATACAAGACATTTCGGCTATTCACCAAATAAGATGAAGTTTCCAAATACGACAACTCTTAACGTTGATCAGACAGTTAGTTACAAAAACTGGACACACCCCGCAAAAACTAAATCACATACAACCAACCCAGGATACAAGATAAAACAAAGAATACACTTATGAAATATACACAGATGGAAGCAGAAGCAATGATGGAGTTGGATCGGGAATAGTTACATTCAAAAAACATGTATTAACAAACCAGCTGAAATTTAAGTTGTACGAGGAATGTTCAAATAACTAGGCTGAGCAACTTGCCATCATGAAAGCATTAGACACCTTAAAAGGACTTAACACCAGCGAAATACCGATTGACGAACATAATGTGGCAATCTACACTGACAGCAAGATCACGTTAGACTCCCTAAGGAACAGAAATAATCGCAACAATTTACTTACTTACTCACTGGCACTATCGAACCCGTAGGTTCATGGCCGCGCGGACATACGCTCTCCATACATCCCTATCCTGAGCTAATACTTTCCAATCATTCCCTGTATAATCTACTTCCCTCAAATCATAGTTAATGTTATTCTCCCACCTCATTCTTGGTCTACCAACTGGGCGTTTTCCCTCTGGCTTTCCTACAAGAACCTTCCATGCAAGTCTTTCATTCCCCATACGTGCAACATGTCCTGCCCAACGCAGTCTACGAGACTTAACTGTTCTTATTATATCTGGCTTCCTATAAAGACCATGTAGTTCATTGTTATGTAGTCTTCTCCATTCTCCTGTCTGTTCATCTCTCTTTGGTCCAAAAATTTTCCTAAGTACTTTATTCTCAAATACTTGTAATCTCCTTTCCTCCCTTAAAGTAAGAGCCCATGTTTCGCACCCATATAATATAACTGGTAGAATAATAGTTTTATATATTTTCAGTTTAACGTTTTTTGAAAGGAGTTGGGATATCAAGAGTCTCTGCAATGCATAATAGCACACATTTCCAGAATTGAGCCTATGTTTAATTTCTTTGTGCATCTCATTCCTGTTTGTGATTATTGTTCCTAGGTATTTGAATTCAGCCACTTCCTCAAAATTTCCCTCATTTGTCATTAGCTGTCCATTTCCATTATATAATGAATTCCTACATGTGACCATATATTTAGTTTTATTGCTATTTACTTCCAGTCCTAATATCTTAGTGTTACTCAATAGTGTGTGCGTGTTGTCCTTTAGTATCTCCTCGCTATCGGCCAATAATACTACATCATCAGCATAAACTAACAGCTTATTAATACCATTGAGTTGTAAGCCTTCCTCATTCTCTAAAGATTTAATCGCAACAATTTAATTGAAGAAATTAGGAATAAGCTGACATCTCTAGAAGGCGACAATTGGACAGTGGAATTCAGCTGGGTCAAGGCACATGCTGGAATCTACGGCAACGAGATAGCAGATCGCCTAGCGTAGCAAGCAGCGTGCGACGGCGGCCTACAAACGAGTTACGACAGGATTCCAGTAAGTGCTGTGAAGAAACACGTGACAACCATTAGTGAAGAAAAATGGGAAAGGGAATGGCAATCAACCACCAATGGGAATTTGACGAAATCGTTCTTCCCGAAAGTCAGCGACAGACTACAGACAAGAATCCAGATATCTCCCAATCTCACAACGCTGGTGACCGGACACGGGAATATATACTTCCATCGCTTCAAGATAAAGGACAGTGCAATGTGTGCATGCGGTGCTGGTGAACAGACAGTGGACCATGTCATATATAACTGTATAGAATTTAAAAACGAAAGACAAACTCTTATAAATTTTGTAAATAGAGGTAGTGAAAGGTGGCCCATAAATAAGAGTAAATTAGCTTTTAAGTATACTAAACAATTCATCAAATTTGCAAATAGCATAGACTTAAAAAAATTACAATAGAACATTACTTGGACAGTATACTTTAAGGAACTGTAAATCATAAAGTGATATAACTAGTTAATAAGTGTTAGGATAAGAACATTATTTTAAGGAAGTGTAAATATTGATCATGACTTGTTAGGATTAGTCAGTGCTATAAGTGTAAATGGGAACCTAATAGCCTAATTTTTTTAGAACTTGTAAGGACAGTAAAATATTTTTCAATAGTAAATTATTCATAAAAATGTTAGAATTAGTCCGTAACTTAAGTGTAAAAAGGAGCTATATCTTCTTAGATTATTAATGGATAGAATATTAACTTAGCGTGTAAATATAGATTATAACTTGATAGGATTAGTCAGTTTAAATGTAAATAGGAACCATATTTTGTTAGGAATAGTAATGAAGAATGCACTAATTTAACCCTTAACTTACAATGTATCTTATAAGAAACATTGATTTAATTTATTTGTTATAGTTTATTAAACAGTAGAAATAAAACAAATTATCATAAATTACCTAAGATTGTGTCAAATTACGTTAAAAATACAGTAATAACTTACTTTTACATGATTTTATTTTACTTTGCGGTCCGAAACACTTGAATTACGGGCACTAGAAAGTATTGTTTCGCCAATTTAAGGGTTAAGTAAGTGCTAATAGGAATAATATCAAGCAACTGTAAATATTAATCATAACTTGTTAGTGCCAAGAGGAACCATAACTTGCTTAAGTATAATTAATAGAGAGCATTGTTTGAAATGCAAATAACAACCACAACGAAATAGAACAATTTAGCGTCACAATAACTCAAAATTATATTTTAAGGAATCGAAAATAGAAAAATAATTTCACACTTTAGAACTAGTAAAGAACACTATAAATGCATAGTCAGGAACATCAACACACATAAAATGATAGAGATATTTTAATATTGCTAAACCAAAGCATGTAGTACTGCAGAAAACTGTAGTGGAGCATGCTGTCATATGAAGACTCTTAAAAAAAAAAGTCGAATGACGTTTCGACCTATCGATTCATTTGACGAAGATATGTGGTTGGCTGATTGGGGAAGCGCCAATTCGTTAATACAATATTTTTCGAAATAAGAGTTTTTAATTTATAATATTTAATTTATGCTAGATATATTTTACAAAATGCAATAAAATAAAATAAAATTATGCGATAGGTTCTGTCATCTATAGTAATTTAAGAAGCTTATATGTGAATAATAACAATTTAATTATTACGAACGTGTTTATATTATTATTTGTGGAAAGCAACAGTTGAATTTTATATCGGCAATATCAAATGCGTTATTAATACGTTTTTACGAGTTTTAAAGCGTTACTGGTACATTTTATTTGTCAATTTATTTAAGTGTAGGCCTATAGTTTAGAAGTTACATACGATATCATTTTCACGCAGACCTTTCAACGAGAAAAATGACATACAACAAAGTAGGGGCCAACTCCAGATTTACTGGATAAAAAAAAAATACAAGGCATTTTAGTATAACTGCATGTGTTGCTTATATTAAATATATTGAATTGTGCATGAGTATGAATTTTAAAATAACCTTTTTTATGTGTTATGCTATTATGAAATATTTATAGAAACACATTTACAGTAATAAATGTTCATTTTATTTATAAACTGAATAATTCGGAATAAAGTTTTTATAAACTATAGGTCATATTTTCGTCACACAGCTGGGGTAATTGCTCTGACCACCACACACAGCTGGTTAATGGTTTTTGAGTGGGGACGTAGATATTTCACGCATCTCTAATTGCGTCTTTACGTCACTTAAGGAAGAAGGGAGGAGAAATAGTAAGTGTGAATGCGCACAGAACAATAACAAAAAGATAACAAAAGAATGAACACACGGTTCAGTGTCATTAAATTCCAAATTCTGAATTAACATAGTGCAACTTAATTCTATACTTACTATAATGTAACGAAATGATTCTACAAGTGTTAACAAGTGAAAAGTTAAATGAAATAATAATTTGATTTCGAGGTAACACAGTGTTTGCATTGCGTAGTGCGTATATTAATTACAGTCCACTTTACTTAAATTAAATCCTGATAAAACTTTTCGGACATTGCGGTGGAGCGTCTCCATCTCCTAGTGAGGAAAGCTGCGCTTCTAAATTCATTTCGTTATGGAAGTTGCCAAGGTCGCCATAAACATTCTGTCCGCTGTAATTAATATTACTGTAGCAGAATCCGAACAACAACCAAAGGAATGTAGGTCTACATATATCTTTTTTTCTCAAAGAAAGTACAGAAAATAACTGAAAATTAAACGAGAAATTGATGTAGAAATAATCTAAACAGTGTTTCAATATGTAATGTTGAGATAATTTCAAAATGGCGATCGCAGTAAATACACAAGTAGAAAGCGCTCTGCAAAAATTGAAAAGTATAGCAGAAATAAATGGATATCTGAAGAAAGATGTGAAGGAAGATTTATTAAATGCGGTGAGTACCTTAGATGAATATTTCAGTAGAATAAGAGAAAAGCAGAATAGGGTAAATCCCGAGAACAATAACCTATCAAATGAATCAGAAAATGTATACATGAGCGAAGCAAATGTGTCGGCAGAGGGAGAGGACAGCTTGGCAGCGGGACAGGTGGCGCTATCTAGTGACCGTAACGAAGAAACACCACGCGACCACCAACCACTACCGAGAAGTTGCGGCGAGACTGGAAACCACAACAGCAGCCAGATCTCAACTAGCACTCCGCTAGAGGAGAAAATCATGAACAGTGTTGCAATGAAGATGAATGAAATGATCGATATGTTTACTAACAATATAAGGAACATGATAAAGGCAGAAATTGAAGGCAACTACCAAACGCCGTCAGTAGACCAAGATCACATACAAACAGTAATAACAGAGACCTACAACAGAAAAACAAATAAAGAACAGCCACCTCCATCTCGTAAGGAATCGCGTGAACACGACTACAACCCAGAATCGGATATTAACGAGGGGGAATGGACACAAGTAACTGGCAGGAGAACAAGAAGGCAAACAAGACAACAAAATTCAGTGAGCGGCTCTGGACCAAGAGATGAAGACCTACAAGCTGCAGACAGGAAAGCCTGGCTCTTCGTGGGACGCCTGAAGCCACAGACAACACCGGAAGCCATGAAGAAATTCCTAACTAAAAGAGGAATCAAAAAAAAATGTGACCTGCGAAGAAATCACAAATAACTATAACACTAAAGCATTCAAAGTGGGTATCCCCTACGACTACCTAACCAGGGTTAATGAAGAGGATTTCTGGCCAACAGGAATAGTCGTCAGGCGATTCAAATTTCGCGCCTTTCGCCCCCAAAGGGTATATGAAGGTTACGGCCTCGAATAACGAGCAAAATAAACTCATAAAAAGAAGCAGCCAAAACATAAAAGACGCACTAGGAAATTTAAAAATATTATTATGGAACATAGAAGGAATAAAAAGTGCAATGACCATGAGCCCGGAAAATTTCCTAAAAGAGTACGACATAGCAATCCTGACCGAAAACTTTCTAACAGAGAACTGGCAACATCCAAATTTCTATGCAACACACCTTATGGCTAGACAAGGCGAAAAAGGCAGACCATCTGGAGGGATAACTATCTTACTAAAACCACATCTGAGACCCATTATAGCAACAAAACAACAGGAAAACACCCTACTACTCGAAACGGCCTACCTAGTGATAATAGCAGCATATTTCAAACCGAACATGACAGCAATTGACATAATGGATGAACTAGGCCAAACCATCACCCAGTACAAGCAGGACAAACCAATAATCATCGCGGGAGATCTAAACTGCAGACTAGACTCCCAAAACTATAAAACAAAGTTGGTATTGGAAAAACTACAAGAGGAAGGATTCACATTATTAAACAACACTAAGATACCTACATACATCTCTCACAATGGCAAGAGTGCAATATATATCGCACTCACAAAAGGTACTATAACAGGAAATATAACTACATTATGGAATGCAAACCACTCGGCATTAAGGAAACATATACCACTAGAAATAAATATTCAAGGTAAATGGGAAAAGACACAGGAAGAGACAACACAACACCTATCAAGGAAGATAGACATAGGAAAAGTAGAAGCTAAGATAGAGACAAAAACGCAGATAGAAACGTTAATAGAAAATGAGAGACTGGAGGAAGCTACTCAAATGTTAGGCGAAATACTAAGACAAGCCACGAATCACCGAAGCAAAAGAAGAGCAAAACCCTGGTTCGATAACGAATGCTACAGACTAAGAAGAGATACCTTAGAAACTTTACAACAACTGAAACAAAATACCGAGAACCACTCTCTTCTACTCACATACGCCGAGAAGAGGAAACACTACAAGAGAATAATAAAAGAAAAGAAAAGCTCCTTCTTGGAGGAAGAGGGCAGGATGCTAGCGGAGGAGGCCAAAAAAGACCCACATTTAGCACTCCGCCCAAAGAAACAAGCGCAAACACACTACATTGACATGGAAATATGGGAGTCGCATTTCAACAACATACTCAATAAAGAGGGACCAATCTGCGGCAAAAGGAACCCTCAAGAAATTTTAACACCAATGCCCACAAACTGGATACCCCTGACCACAGAAGAAGTTGGATATGCAATATGTAACTCCAAAAACAAGAAAGCAGCGGGCCCGGACGGAATATACAATGAATACATAAAAGACACGGCACATCTGTTAGACCAGGTTTGGACAAAATTATACAACAAATGCATACAAACAGCCTCCATACCTGAACAATGGAGAAAATCAATTGTCAAGGTATTATGTAAAGGTAAAGGAAACCCTAAAGACCCCAACAAATATAGAGGTATCGCTCTGGAAAATTGTCCCTTCAAAATTTTCACCAAATTAATAACAGGATGAATAAGGGAGGGAATAGATGAGCATCTACCAGAAAGTCAATTCGGGTTTAGAAAAGGAAAGTCAACTCTAAACGCAATCGAACTCTTGTTTAAACATATTTGGGAAGCCTTAGAAGACAGAGAGAAATTTTATACCGTCTTCATAGACTTCACGAAGGCCTTCGATCTACTAGACAGGCAACTAGTGATAGAAAAACTAAAGGAGACACTAGGAAACAACAACATATGGACGAACCTCATCAATACACTGCTGAGCTGGAATGAAATATATGTCTCAGATAACATCGTCATGTCAAAACCGATCATTCAAACAAATGGAGTACTGCAGGGCGATCCACTTAGCCCCTTACTGTTTATACTAGCAACCGAAGAAATCCTTAGAATTACCCAAAAAGATGGTATCTTCTCGTGCGCATATGCGGACGACATCGTAATCGGTTCCAGAGACATAACAACACTTCAGGAAACAATAAACGAAGTGGAAAAATGGTGCTCCAAGAACAAGCTGGACATTAATATATCAAAAACGGACACAATGATCTTCAGAAACGGAGGAAGAGCCGCCATAAATGAAGAGATATACATAAGGGAAACTAAACTGAAAATAGTACCAGACTTCAAATACCTAGGCATCACGCTACAAACAAGCGCAAAATGCTTCACAAAACATATCACAGAAAAGACAACCCAGGCAATAATGGCAATGCATGAAATAAGAAACATTAGATCCCTCACCTTAGAGACGGCAATGCTGTTATTTAGAGCAAAAATTCTACCAATACTGACATACGGCATAGAAATCATATGGACACATTTAACAATGAAGAATCTTTCCTCTCTAGAAAGGGTGAAAGCGAGATATATAAAGGCAGTATTAGGAGTGTCAAAAGTAACACATTCAAGACTCGCATACCTACTGGCGAAGGAAACTTTCCTCATCGACGACCTCAGAACAAGCATACTCTTACCCAGCACCAGCGCATCTGAGCAGCTGCTAGCAACATTGAACAGAAAAAGAGAAGAAATGCATCCAGAATTCTACAGCACCGGGGCAATGGTGGACCGTGCGTGGACAAAAGGAAATTTCGAAATGAGACACGTCATCACTAGGTTGGCAGTCCATGGATTCCACCACCTGATATGCAGCAACACAAAATTTCATGAAGCAAATATAGACTGTCAATGTACGCTATGCGAAAAATCGTGTGACCGATATCACATTGAGCTATGCACAAAAAGAACAAAAATAATGTGTGAATATGCAAATATGTAAATTTAAAATGTATTCTATTTTAATCCTGGCTATTTGGCTGCAATAAAATTATTAATATGTAATGTTGAAATGTAATATTCAAATATAAGTATGAATTACGGGTACAACAGGAGAGCGAATTTATAGGAACTTAGTGATATGGTCGAAATTCTACCAGAATTCATTACACTTTTAAGTTTGTCACAAATACGTCAATATGCATTAATTTTGTATTTATTTTAAAAATACGAATGATAGTAAATATGTGATATACAAGTTAGCTTGGCTAAGCCATATTTAAAAAACAATAAAGCGTCTTTTGACATTTCCTTGGTTTTTTTATTGCTAAGTTATACTGGTCAGGTTCCGCCAAGGTTACAACAGTTAATTTGCCTATATTTTTCAAATTATATAAAATTTAAATAAAAAATTAACACAAAAAATGGAAACTAAAATAAATAATACGTGCTTCGTATTTTTTATACATTTTTATTGAGAAAAAACAGACGGTTAAGAAAATAAATGTCTATTGAACTGAAAATAGTTTTAAAATGAATTTAATGATTCAAAACTTCTGTGTTGATGATGTTTTTGTAAAAGATGATGTTTTTGTAAAAACTCTCTCATCGTTTGTAAATGCCCTTGGCCGTTATATTCGGAAATATAAAATCCAAACCATCGAATGATCGAACTCTACATACAATTGACCATGTGTAAAAATTGGCGGTCGCAATATAATTTCAAATTTTTCGACTGTTTGTCCTTGAGACTCATCGCAAATGCAGGTATAATTGGAAATTGAGATCTTTGAAAGTTAAATGGTAAAATAGTACCAGAATATGTTAACTTTATGCGTGAAATCAAAATTCTCTTATTGCGTGCGATTCCAGTTAAAACTTCGCAATCAATAGCATTACGATACACATAAACTTGATGCGCATTCTTGTTGCACCGACTAACGCTTCTTTTATATTTAAGTTTATAATCAGTAAAAGTGTGCAATTAACTTCCAATACTAACTTATGTGGTGGCAAACCACTAATAGACAGAGAATTAAAAAAACTCTACTGGATAGTTATTAGTTTCATTGTCATCATCACAAATTATATTATCGAAGCTGTGATATGTTCTCTGTTCACCAGGTTTTAGATTTAAGAATATTAATAAAAGCACAATCATCATTTTAGGTGCTAAAATAACTGACTTCAATATATTCTGTGTCAAGGCATAATGTAAATAGGTGCGTATATCTAAATGTAAAAAAAATTAAATGAAATTACTGAAACCAAGATTAAACAGGGTTTAATTTAAATAATAAACCGTACTCACTCTTTTAAAGTACTAGTAATAAACCGCTAACAATAAATACGTGAGAGTCAGCCAATTCACATTACTGCTGCACAATTTTCTCTTTGCAACAGATGTATATTAATACATATTATATATACATTTTAATTAAACATAGACTCAATTCTGGAAATGCATGCTATTATGCATTGCAGAGACTCTTGATGTCCCAACTCCTTTCAAAAAACGTTAAGCTGAAAATATATAAAACTATTATTCTACCAGTTATATTATATGGTGCGAAACATGGACTCCTACTTTAAGGGAGGAAAGGAGATTATGAGTATTTGAGAATAGAGTTCTTAGGAGAATTTTTGGACCAAAGAGAGATGAAGAGACAGGTGAATGGAGGAGACTACATAACAATGAACTACATGGTCTTTATAGGAAGCCAAATATAATAAGAACTGTTAAGTCTCGTAGACTGCGATGGGCAGGACATGTTGCGCGTATGGGGAATGAAAGACGTGCACGGAAACTTCTTGTAGGAAATCCAGAAGGAAAACGCCCAGTTGGTAGACCAAGAATGAGGTGGGAGAACAACATTAACTGTGATTTAAGGGAAGTAGATTATACAGGGAATGATTGGAAAGCATTGGCTCGGGATAGGGATGTATGGAGAGCTTATGTCCGCGCGGCCATGAACCTGCGGGTTCGATAGTGCCAGTGAGTAAGTAAGTAAGTATACATACATTTTATTTTTGTTCTCCTTCTTTATATGAACTTTAATAATTATTATTCCAAATATCACACTCCTCCACACGCACAATGTGCTTAAAAAGGGTTACAAAGATTTTTCTTCACGTATTAATATATAAAGTAAACGGTAAAGTGATCCCACTACAGGCCTCAGAAGGCCCTTGGGGCAGTAGAATCTTAAGGCTCCCACTTTTTCTAGACAATCGGCACTTGGTGTCAGCCCTGCGTGACGGCCGCCTTTATCGCCATAACAAGCCTCTGGTACTCATTTCCGTTAGAGGCTGAGTCGACACCAGGGCCATAGTGCCGCCAGAAGGTTTGGGTCAGTTTAAAAATCCTGACCCCACTGGGACTCGAACCCTCGACCTTCAGGCTTGTAGCGCAGTGCCTTAATCACTACGCTACGGCAGATATGCTAAAATTAAAAGAATAAAACACATCAGATTTAAACTTAAGAAGCTAACAAAAATAACTCTCCTAGCCTTATATTTGTCCTTTTGTTTAGTATATTGTTAAGAGTTATTATGTATGGGGAAAAAAAATAATTAGGCCGTAGTAAATGGCAGAAACGTGAGTAAACATATCGGCCTACAATTGAAGCTGATCGAAATGTATGAATATATAGTGATTAATAACTTGTTATAAGATTAATAAACTGCTGTCACGTGCCCTAGAAGAGTCAGTATTTCACTATATTTTTTTTTGTATTTGTAAGCCTATGTTTTCCCTTTGAAGAGATTTAGGGGTCTCCCCCTACAGGGAAGCATTTGAACCATATTAATTTAGTTACACTTGTTTTCGTATAGATGTCATTTTGAGTGGTCCGTGGTCAGCGTTCCGCCTCATACTGACATCTAGGAAACCAAGGTAGTACTAGGACGGGAAAATTCGGTAAATTTTGCTTAGAGGCCTATTCATTCACGCTTAAGGATTTTTAACGGGCCTGAGAATCTTCAGACTCGGGACCCACGGTTTAAAGTCCCTCCCGGAGGACTTGCTCCTTGGATTTTTCCGTCCTAAAAAAAGTATTTCACTATATAATATTGTTAATTTTTTTATCAGCCTTTGTCATTCCACTCAGAGTAATATCAATAGGGATTCACCGATTTCATGCAATTGTTTATGAAACGGTAATTATGATGAAATATTTCCCTGTACTGAAATTTCAATAAAATTTAGTTTGACGGGTGAGGAAAGCCGGGCTAAAACCCAGTCACATTAATCTCCCAAATATGAATCCCAAATGGTGCCAATTAAGGCAAATCGATTGGTTATAGAATATATTAGGCATATTATACAGTGAACATGTAAATTAATTACTTATATATTTCATATATTGTAATAGAATTCAAATAAAACAATAGAAAACTAGAAGGGAAGATGTATGCAAATTTTCACCTTGAATCTCACATTTTGACAATACCAAGAAAATTTGCTGTAGCTACGAGGGTGGATTCGGAAAGTAAGTTCCGGTCTTGTTCGTCACGCGAACGAGTGTGAGTAGCATTACTATTTTTATTCCATTGTATAGATGGGTTCAGTACGTTCCCGGCAACATATTGTGTGGTTGGATTCAGCCTGTTTAAAATATCTGCAAACAATTGAAGCTCCCGCCAAGTGTGAGGTATGTGGAGTAATATAGTTTCTGCGGACAACAAATAATAAATAAATAAATACATACATAAAATAAAAGAAACACCAAATTCATGAGGTTACTGCAATGTACAGAGACATGAGTGGCGGTGTTGTTCGATGTTGGGGTCATTAATTTCGAAACGGGCGCACTAATGTCCATGATGAAGAACAAAGTAGCCGACCGTCTGTTGTGAATGATGATCTTATTGCAATAGTGGATGAATTGGCCAGACAGAATCGCGTTTTCACAATTTCTAAACTCTCAAAGAAATTTCCGCAAATCAGTTGAACTGCTCTGTACGAAGAGGTTACACTATCGCAAGTTTTGTAGTGGTTGGATGTTTAAAATTCTGTCTGGAGCTAAAAACTCCAGCAGGACGGAAGCAGCAAATCCTCTTGAAAGAGTATCGGTTGGAGGTGTTTGATCATCCACTGTATTTTCCTGGCTTGGCTCCGAGCGACTCATACCTTTTCCGAACATGAATAAGTTACTTCAATAGCAGCAGTTTCAAACGGATGATGAGTTCAAGAAGAGCGTCAATAGGTGGCTAAGTTACAGGCATCAGATTTTTATGCAGAAGAGATTTCGAAGCTTGTGAAAAATTTAAACAGAAATTATGTTGAAAATAATTGAAATATTTACTATTCATTGACATGTAAGAAACATTTCCACAAGAGTGTTTTCTGAAGAAAAAAAAAGTACTAACTTAATTTCCGAATCACGTGTATATTTCACCTGTTCAAACACAACGCAATTAAAATCTCATTGTTACCACCTTTGGAAAACAACAACAACTATGTACTTTACATATATAAATACTATTATAAACGCCTTATAATGCATGAAAAACATTTACAGTTGCTTTATACCACTGTGATCTCCAAAGACTAGACGTTAAGTTGCAAGAACCATTAAGTTTCTTTAGAGGAGATACGGGTAGAGCTCCTGGAATTGATTACAATCTATATTATTACCAACAATTTTTGTCTGATGTAAAAATGAAACCAAAGAGCTACTCAGAGATGAATTTTATTCGTAGGAAAACCAATATGTCAAGCAAAACAAATTTTTGTAAGGTTATATTACTGATAGAAATGCTTATAAGTTTTTAATTGTAAAGCCTTGGGAAAAAGTCCTTTAGGAAGACTTGGTTGTAGGGAGCATAATATTAGGATGGTTCCTACTGAACTTGATATGGGTGATGTATTGGATTCAGTTGGATGAGGACAGGAACCAATGGAGGACCTTAGTGAATGGAGCATGTTCTATAAGCAATGTCTTATTACCAGTTTTTTTATAGAACATGGCAAATTTCACCTGCTCCTGTTATTTGGCTGCGGATGTTGTCTCATTGCGATGGTGGCAGAAGTGTTTGGCACAGCTTTCCTCATACCAGCTGCAGAGTGTGAGTTCAACATGGGTCCTAACGAGAAGGGAGTTCTTAATGCCATTTGTTATATTGGTAAGTTCTCTATTAATATGAGGGTGTAAAAAACAGTATTTTATTTAACAAAAAGCTTTAACATCTCAGACAATTTATATTGCAATAATTCTGACCTGGATTTAGATGAGCTAACACATTTTACTCAGGAATCAGATTCTTTTATGTGTTTGTAAGTCTATAGCACATGCTCTTCCCTGCCAAAGGAAGAATTTTTATACCTAGATAAAAAGTTTAAGCGCTTAAGGCATCAGTGTCTTGGCATAAGTCCATGGGACACACATTTATTTGAGTTCCCATTGGGGGAAGAAATTTTCTCAAGGAATTTCTCCACTATATTGGAACCAGTACTCACCAACCATAGTGAAGAATTGGGTAGCTATGATGAGAAGCAGCTGTAGGTTGATGTAAGGGCCAACAGTAGTATAGTTGGTTAAGGTAATATGCTATAAGCAGAATGTCACGAGTTCAATTATCGATAAGGTCAGGATTTTTAAATTGACCTAAACCTTCTGGCAGCTCATGGCCCTGGGGTCACTCAGCCTCTGACAGAATGAGTTTGAGTATATTCTGGAGGTAAAGGCGGTCATCACACAAGGTTGACAATTGTATAGAAATGGGAGAGGTTTAACTTCCCATTTCCCCAAGGGCCTGTAGTGGGATAACTTTATCTAGTTAAGAAAATTAACTACAGCTGAGAGATCTACCATGAGATTTCTATAGAATACTGACTAAATGATTCCAGTTCTATGATTCACACATGTGGATGGTAGATCAGCAACCTATAAAAGCCCAAGGGCCTATTGTATGGAGTTTAAAGTCTATCAACCTTAGGGCCGGTTGTACGAACTTCAGGTTAACTCCCAAGTTAGTCATCTGACGCTTAAGGCTAGCAGGAGTACAACGTCAATACGCGTTGTACCACCTGCTTTTAACCGCCAGTTGCGTATACCGGTTTTAACTTAACTTTTCAGTTATGTTGGTAATGAATTCCAATTTCCCTCCGTATTATGTTGGCTGAATTGGGTATCCGCGCATCATCTTTCTTATGTTTTCTTATTTCCCACAGCAAAAATTCGTCTGCTTTCATTATTTATCCATACTACATCAATGTTTTCAATTCTGATATAATTAATTTTATACTATATTATAGTTTATTTTCAATATTATAAATTAGTGTATATGTACGTAGTTTTAAATAAATTGGGTTAGTTTCCATTTTCGTGTTATTCATTTTAATATTATTTTTATTTCTTTGAAGTTTGTTTAATATTATAACAATTCAATGTAATTAGGCCTACACGTAGTAATAGTTTTGTGAAATATATGTACGGTATAATACACGCACACACCAAAATTTAAAAAGTAATGCGATGTTTAATTATATGAAATTCAAACTTTCTCATATTTGTTATAAATAGAGAGAGGAATTTTATAAAATTTCATGTTTTAAACTATTTGTCAGAGAGCGCTGAGGTTAAGTATCTTTACATTTTATGATATGCAGAATCAAATAAGACCAACAAAAAACTTCATATTTCATAATATTTTAACAAAATGTTCATATTTTAGTGAAAATTTCATACTCCTCCTCCATATTTTTCAACTTTCAAATTCCGATATTTTTTTTTCAATAAAAGTTCTAGGAATTCATTAAAATATTTTTGAAATGAATGTATTTGTGTAATTTTTGACAATGTAATGTGGTAGACAAGTGAAAATTTATCAGTATCTTTATAAAAGCAAATAATTGGATGATGAGTCACAGAGTGTCAAGTTCGATGGAGTTTTTTGTCCCCCAGAACAAGATCATGAGCCTAAATGAATAAGTAGAATAACAATATTGGAATTTTCTGTAGACAGGTAGCTGTCAGTTCGTTCTTGCTACCTGAGGACAGTTCTTTACTCTGTGAACAGATTACAGAATTGAAATGTAAGAAACTTGAAGCAGTGCTTTGTGAAATTAGTAACATTGATGTAGGTTAGGCCAGCATTTTTCTCACTTACATCAAAGTATCAAATATAGCATGATACGAGTATCCTCCCATATCATCATGTGATGTTGAGCATAATTTTTCATTCTGCAAAACAATTCTGACAGATAGGCTGTATAGTTTACTATCACAAAATATTAAAAAAAAATCCTATCTATGTGTTATGAACAAAATTAATAATTGACAATTTGATTGTTCATAGCACAAGTAGACCAAGACTAGACACTATGCAAGACCTATTTCATATATACAAAAAAACTAACGTTAAAATAATTCTAACTACATTTCACCATGTTTATAGTTCAATATTAAATGTAACTGTAATTGCAAAGAGAGTTCTGAAACAATCCCTAGATTCAATTATGGACTAATAACTTTTAACATCTTGTCTCTCCAAATATGACATACTGGAATGGTTTACTTGTATTCTAAATCATCCAATTTAATGTTATTGTTACATTTGCATCTACATGAATTTAATATCTTCATGCAATGTAAAGATAGCAATAACCCAAACTATACCGGTACCTACTTTAAACTTTGTCAGTGCTATATTTCATGGAACTTGTTAGTTTGGGTTGCAATGTTTTGTTTCTTGCATATGTTTAAATTTCATAATTAAAAATCATTCAATACATTAATTAATTGTATTATATATAAACTCTCAGATTTGATTTATGAAATAATTCCACTACAGTCTTGGGAGGCCTTTGGGGTAGTGGCATGTTGAATTTTCCATCTTTCTAGACAAAAGGCACTAGATGTCTGCCGGGTTGTCAGATCTGCCTGATGGCTACATTTGTGCCCAGAACATGCATATAGTACTCACTTCCATTAGGATCTGAGTCGATCCCAGGTCTACAATGCCATCAGAAGGTCTGGTCCAGCTAAAAATCTTGACCATATCAAGACTCGAACTCACGACTTCCCTGTTTGTACCACGTTTCCTTATACAACTACGCTATGGTATGATCCATTAAAATTGTTTCAGATCATGAATATGATATTTTATATTGGGTCAAAAATAATGAACAATTATAATCAAAATACAGTGAACATTTTGATTTCTTGTGCTATAAATAAGTTCTGTTTCTGCTGTACGTACACTTATAAGTCGTAGTGCGTCTATGCATATAAATATATGAAAAAGTTTAGAAAATAGTAGCTTCATTATATTTTTGTGTCATAATTTTCATATTTTGTCTTTATGATTTCATATTTTCTTATAATTTTCTTCATATAATTCCTCGCTCTAGCTATAAATAGCTATTATAAGTACCAAGATTTTTTTTTGATTAACTGAATTTTTAATTTAAGATAGTCATCAGATGACTGAAGGCAAGTAAATTGTCTTATGTTATATATAAACCTATTTGGTTATTTTGTTATTTTTTTCTATGTAATCTATGTCTATTTTGTTGGAAATTGACCAATTATAAGAATCTCAATTTCTTTTTTTTACATGTAGGCACACTAGAAATAAACTGCATAAAAATAGCCCAGTGTGAATTTCTGTTAATTTTAAGTTAGTATTTATTATTGATTTCATACATCTCATTGATGGATAAATCATATTTGAAGAGAAAAATTATACGCTCAGACCGGGACTTGAACCCGGGTTCAAGTCCCGGTCTGAGCGTATAATTTTCTCTTCAAATATGATTAAGTTAGTATGTTTTTTTGTATTATTGCATTTTTCCAAAATGAAGTTGCTTTATTAAATTTTTGTCCATTCTGTGTTGAGATCTCTTTACTGTATTATAAAATAGTGAAATTTCTGCATACAACTACTTTTTTAAACCAATCACAATTACTTGGAAAGGATTATTCCTATGACTATATATTCTGATCCTCTGTAAGATGACTCTCTCTCTCTCTTCCAAACCAACGCCGATGCTTTTGATAAGTTTATAAATGTCTTACTGCCTGTATTTGCTCATATTATGTAATAAACCTAATGAAGGCTATATTCTTGTCACTGTGTGCCAGAGGGATAGAATAGTAGTTATTTAAATCCTGTATCCCATTGAAATCTAATAATACAACAATTGAGAATAAAAATATTAACATTTTTTTTCCTATTTAGGCAACTATGCAAGACATTTGGTTTGTAAATTCAGAATCTTTCTATGATAGCTATTGATATATGAGTTTAGTCTTCAATTTGTACATATTTAAATGATAGTTAAATTAGTAACAGCAACCTCTGCTCAAATAAATTATCTTACCTGAACTCAGTAGTATTAATGTGCTTGCAATAAATTATATTCAGATGTTGATATTTTCTTCACATCAATTTCTTTAGCATAGTTAATTTTTTTCCATAAAATGGGGAGCTGGGCCATTGTTATAATCCTCAACCTGGAGGACCAGATGATTTTTGTTCAAGGTTTCCTTCCTCTAGGCTTTGACGAACCAACATATCCTTACAAGGCAGCAGTTGCCGTATCCTAGCAAGGAGCTGTCACAAAGTACTATCATCCAGGCCAGAATGAACCCTGGTTTTTTAAAGAGGTGTTATTCCTCCATCACTCCCCATTTCTCCTGGCTTGTGACAGGCAGAGTCTAGGTTGGCTGGAAATCCCTATACTATATTGGGCATTAAGCAGAGAGCAAGCACATAAACTATAGGCGACAGATGCAATTTTGGAGGAGGATTTCTAGAAATTCAAAAAGAGACAAAATTAGAAATGCTAAAATCACAGAAGTAATGGATGTTCAAAAAGACATTCCACAAGTTATTGAAGAAGACTGAAATGGTTTGGTCACAAAGAGAATGTCAGATGACAGGATCCTATGATGATATTAAATCTTGAAGCGGAGGGCACAGAAGAAAAGGGAGATCAAAAGAAAGTGAATTCAAGGAGTGCATAATAGGAGTATAGTGTCGAGAGGATAACAGAGTGTGATGCAGAGAATAGGGATTTATGGAGGAGTAAAATTTACAATGGGTTGTAGAAAAACTACTGTATTATAAAGAAATTCCTAATAAAGAAGAAGAATGTTAACATTTTCCAATTATGGTGTAAAGGTCCAGATTGTATTCAGGATGAGGAGATATCCCCTATTAGAAGACTGCTTTTAAAGTAAATTTTTGATGGTCGACTTAAAGACCACCACTATACGTTTTTTCATTTGTATTTTATGATTGATTTCTTTCACAATTTGAACTAACATAATGCAGATAAAACAAATTTGAACGTTTATATTGTTTTTAACATAATTATATCATCTCAAATTTTCTATCATATTTTTGACAAATTTGTTATTGATAGAAACTGTAGTCCTTTGTGAAACAACCAATCATAAGACAGTAGATTTCAGATTTTCTTTAGGGACACCTTCTGAGGAGTAATTTATTGGTACTAGTTATGTACATTTAATAAAAATATATTACTCATACATTACTTTACTTACTTACTTACTTACTTACTCACTGGCACTATCGAACCCGTAGGTTCATGGCCGCGCGGACATAAGCTCTCCATACATCCCTATCCTGAGCTAATGCTTTCCAATCATTCCCTGTATAATATACTTCCCTCAAATCATAGTTAATGTTGTTCTCCCACCTCATTCTTGGTCTACCAACTGGGCGTTTTCCCTCTGGCTTT
This sequence comes from Diploptera punctata, assembly GCA_030220185.1. NCBI lineage: Eukaryota > Metazoa > Arthropoda > Insecta > Blattodea > Blaberidae > Diploptera > Diploptera punctata. The sequence goes on along the minus strand of JASPKZ010000815.1, from coordinate 898,876 downwards.
CCTACAAGAAGCTTCCATGCACGTCTTTCATTCCCCATACGTGCAACATGTCCTGCCCATCGCAGTCTACGAGACTTAACTGTTCTTATTATATCTGGCTTCCTATAAAGACCATGTAGTTCATTGTTATGTAGTCTTCTCCATTCACCAGTCTGTTCATCTCTCTTTGGTCCAAAAATTTTCCTAAGAACTTTATTCTCAAATACTCGTAATCTCCTTTCCTCCCTTAAAGTAAGAGTCCATGTTTCGCACCCATATAATATAACTGGTAGAATAATAGTTTTATATAATTTCAGCTTAACGTTTTTTGAAAGGAGTTGGGACATCAAAAGTCTCTGCAATGCATAATAGCATGCATTTCCAGAATTGAGCCTATGTTTAATTTCTTTGTGCGTCTCATTCCTATTTGTGATTATTGTTCCTAGGTATTTGAATTCAGCCACTTCCTCAAAATTTCCCTCATTTGTCATTAGCTGTCCATTTCCATTATATACTGAATTTCTACCTGTGACCATATATTTAGTTTTACTGATATTTACTTCCAGTCCTAATTTTACTTTATTATAAAAAATTATACAATGGATATTCAACATGCTTATATTATACACAATAAAAGTAAACATCACCTACGTAAAATAAAAATAGACACATTAAACTATTTTTCTACATAATATAATGAAACCCAAAGCATGAAAGTTGCACCAGGTGGCTTTGGAACACACACACATATTATAGAGATCTTCTCTTCTCTATTGTAATTTAACCTCATATCTTATAGGTTGGGAGAGAGAGAGACTTTGGATCACACATGGTTACTGAGGACCTCCAATCCAGGACCTGCCCCAAGACAACACAAATATTTAAGACAAGATGCACAATTCACTCACATTCATACTAAACCTGGCAAATATGATGATCACAGATTGTTTAGGCCTTAAAGTTTCCTAACATTTGGCGTACGGGTTCAGAGAAACCATCAATAAAACCATCATCCAGGAAATCTGTCATGACTGGGGATCAAACTCAGGCCCTCTGCAAACAAAACAGTGATGCTAGCCCGAGACCATAGCCGTGGTGTATATTACAAATAAAACTTTAAATAAACACTTTCTTTGCAGATGTATAAATACATTTCAGATAATTTATATTCATTATGTCCACCGCTGTGGTCTCGAGGTAGCGTGCTGCCTTGTCACGCAGCGGGCCCGGGTTCGATCCCCGGTCGGGGCAGTTTTTCTGGGTGAGGTTTTTATTGGGGTTTTTCCTCACCTGTAAGACAAATGTCAGGAAAACTTTAAGGTCCAAACGGTCCCCGAAATCATATAGCCATCATCATCATCCTTGTCATTACCATCATCATCACCATCATCCTTCACTGGTGTGGAAAGCAACGGGAAGCTACCACACCTACACAATTCCCTAGTAAAGCTGCAAGCATAGCATGAAAATGCTATGATTGCAGTGAAGGACCTGCCTTCGGGCAGAATTACTATAGATGGATATTCATTATAGGTGAATGAATGAATCTTTGGATTTCTGACTACAACAAGTAAGTCATGGCATAATAGTGGCTAGAAGGGAGGGTGCAGCACAGGCATGTGAGAATTTATAATGCATTTACAATATTTCTATCTGTACAGTAAAACTACACATAATTTGACCAATATCATGAGACAAACATTTAATATATCGAATTGCAACGTGCCTATTAGGATTGCATTTGTGAATATTATTAATGGCAGTTACCTGGAACATATTTACTTATTTTCTCACAAGGAAATTTAATTTGCAGTCATCTTATTTTTTTTTTGTGACAGAAAGCTTAAAAAAAACTTGAAGAGAAAAACATAACTACTGAATTCTGCTTATATGATTCTAACAAAACGATTATAAAATAGTATATATCTCAATATCCGGCTTGTGATCTGGGGATTAAGTTGCTCGTCCCAAGAGTCAAGGGTTAAAATCTGGCTGGGGTCGATATATTATTAGGATGGATGAATCTTAGAAAACAAAAAGTTTTCTGGGAGAAACTTAGAGTCATGGATTCCGAGTCTGAAGATTTCAGGCTCGTAACATAATCTCAGCCTACATTGGAGCAAAATTGAATGGCCTTTCCCATCCAAGTAAAGGCTTTGTAAAGACTTAATGAAAATTAGCAGCAGAAAACATATTACAGTAATTAAGACATTTTGTCTGTACATTCTTACCTCTTTGGGTTGTATTTGTTGAACATATGTTTCAAGGCTTCTGATTACAGTCTGTAATTGCTGACGATGGGGCTCAGAAGCCTTGAAACATATATTTGACAAAAACAACCATAAGAGGTAAGAATGTACAGACAAAATGTCTTAATTATTAAACAAACTTCTTAATGATACTTCCTATTGCATTTTAAAATACTATTACAGCTTCAAAAAAATCTGTCTACATTGGTGAAAACTTAATTTGCTGATATACAAGATAATATATTAAATCAGTGGTTATGTACAGTTTATAAAATAATAATAGAAACCTTTATATGGGTTGGGGAATCAAAATTGGACGTATATATCAGGGGATCCTGGCTCTTATGGACCATAGTACTGGTAATGATGATGCTTATGATTGACTCTCTACTCCATTTATACTAAAGAACATTTACTCCTTTTCAAACTGAGTCTTCAATGCACAATTGTTAAATATTGTCTAGTCATGTGTTAGATCTTCAATCTTTTCTAAAAACCAACAAAAATGAAAAGATTGAAGACTGCAAAAAATCGGGAATTTATCAAATTAATTGTAAAGATTGTGAAAAGATATACATAGGAAAAACAAAAAGGAATCTAAATACAAGATTAAAGGAACACCTCAGAAATGTTAAAAATGGAGAAACAGAAAAATCTGCAATAGCTGTAGATGCCCGGTCAGAAAAACACAGAATAGAAACCAAAACAAAATTACTTAAACAATTGGAAAAACCGAAGGAACTCACAATTTGGGAAAAAAATTATATATGCAAGAATAAAAACACAACTATGAATTTTGAAATACCCGGTGATAAGGAGAGGGGATTGATTTGGAAGTTCGTCGGTCAGCCATCAGATGGCGCGGAGGTCAGTCTGCAGGATAGGAGGCCATTGGACATCAGTTGTGAATGTAATACAACATTGAGAATATCACAAATGAAGTGAAGAAACTCGAGTCTGCTTGGGAGTTAAGAAGTATGAGGTGAGTGAAGAAACAACTAAACAATAATATCTAAAATGTTTAACTGCACATCATACACTTTTATTCCTTGTATGTTCCTCAGTATTGTACTATCCTGGAGAACTGGTCTTTATGTGCATGCAGTCCAAGTCTTCGGTGACATTCGGGAATGAAGCGATGTAATATCCCAGCAAGCCTTCTAGAAAAAAAAAAAAGAATGTTTATGATTTTATCAGATAATCAAAAGTGACTAATATTTATTCACCATCAAATATAGACTATAGAACAAATGCATAATATTTTTAGTGGATTCTACTACTTTAATAACATTGTAATTTCTCAGACGTCATAAGCTAAGGGGCAAAATTTTTTATTTTCTGCTATATTAAAAAAAGAATGTTCCAAGAAAAACATAATGTGTAGCAACAATTGATATGTTACATTACTTTATGCATTGTAATTTGATTCCCTTTCAGTTACTGGTACACATTATTTTATTCATGATTACTGTATTAACAAGTTTCATTATTCTCATTATGGATGTATTGGATTACAACTCACCTCTAATTCTCATATAATGTTTTCACAGTTCATACCAGAACATGTTATACAAATACAACATTTTTGGGCAATTGCATACAAACGTTAAGTTGCTATATTTATGGCATTTCTTATTAACTCGCTTTTAATAAATTAGAGGTTTCTTTATGGGAAGCCATATTATCTAATAAACTAATTGGTGTACGCAAACTTGCAGTGCACCATAAGGCAAAGTTGGCTATTCTGTTTGAACAGTGACTAATGCAGGTGGACTAGAGGCATAGAATCTCCAAAACTGACTTATGCTGTAATAAAGGTCACCATTTATCAAATATACAATGAAAGTTGCTTAAATCTATGATGGCTGAACTATAGTTTATGACCCACTATGCTATACCATACAACATTAATATGACACTGTTACACATATTTACTTTTTCCATTTCTACTAACATTTCCTACTGTTTTAACATTTTGTAACGATTCTTAAAACATTTTTTTTATATTTCTTATATATTTATCTATGTATATAAAATCTCTCACTCATTTCTTCTAAGTTCTACAGAGCTGTAGTGCATATGTGCATGCAAAAGGTTTTGTCAATATATGGCAAGACTAACTGTGCTATTGTATGACAATCTTTCACAATATAAACTACTATTTTATTTTGTTTGGTTAAGAAGGAAAAGTTATTGTACACCAAATTAGATTATCAAATAATAAATTATTCCTTTCTTTAAAAGCATGCTTGGGAACTTATTGTGAAGATTGATTATTCCAATAGCACAGATACTCGTCATCTATCGAGTAAGTTCATAAGCTTTGAGCATCCACACAACTGTTATGTAGGAAAAATGGAAAAACATGCACTTAAACTAGCGTGAAATATTTTCAAAGTCCTATAGAACAACAGAGCGCATGCGCCAGAGTTTTATAGAGCCAGCGATAACCCACAATCAAACTACATATCGATTATCATCCTCGGTTACTATCCGTCGCAATGAAATTTAAATGACCAATATTTGCAATAAATCTCCAAATCTATGTTTAAAAAATATATTAATAATATTAAAATTACCAAACGTTTATTAAAAATGGGTGTACACTCACTTATCACTCCCTCATATTGATCCAACCAGCGATAACCCAAAACAGCAATAGAAAATTAGAGACTAGGTAATATACTCTGTGGAGAAAATAGCAGCATTACAATATTGAATAACAGTATCATAATATTGTGATTTGTATATTTAAATATATACTTCAAAATTGTCTAATAATGTTATAAAAATTGTTTGAAAAAGTTTAAAATATTAAGTAATGTTAGTAAATATAGAGGAAGAGCTATAGTTTACAATATAACTGAAAATCAAGTGCTTGTAGAAGTGCAGTTGAGCCGGAAAAACTTTAGTTTACCTTCCCTTAATTTTTGTGTCCTACAGTGAAACATGTGCATGAGCATAAGTTTATAGAGTTGTCACTAGATGGAATCACAAAGAAGTTCTACAGAAAATTTAAAGAATTGACACTAGATGGAAGAATGTAGCTGCGACCAAACTTCAATACATCCCCAAACATTTGTTAGAAATGGATATACACCAACTTTCTCCTTCCTAACTTAAAATAAATTATTTGCATATTATTTAATGAAGCATATACTAATCTGATATACACTAACCTGTCCCATCAGAACCTACAAAATGAACTGAGTGAACATCTTTTTCTGAGAATATACTTTTGAATGTTGGTCATTCCAATTTTCACAGATATCTTCACCATCTAGTATAAGTTCTTCTAGCGTTCACACATGTGCACAATGATTCTGCATACTTCAAAGAAATAATTGTGTATGGAGATAAATATTTAATAATTGTAAAAAAAATGTTATAAGTATTGTTGCAAAATGTTAGATAGATGGAAAGCTGTGTGGCCATCACTTAAGTGTTGGCGGTGAGCAATCCATTTTGATCCTCCTTAATAGGTAGAACCCCTGGTTCCTGTAAAATACAGTAGCACCAGTTTAAATTTTGAATTCAAATTTGAAGTTAATTAGCAGAGTGAAGTCGGAAGCGAAAATGTTTAAAAAAGTACAAAAGTTAGTAAAGACAGAAGGAGTACGTAAGTCCCAGGCAGACACCACACGCATGCACGACAAACGCGAAGCAGTTTACTCTATGGAATATCGCGATGCAGCCAACATTATACATGCTATTTAACAAACCTAAAAGCTAACGTAATGCAATTTAAGTACTCTAACTTATGAAAGACCAACCTAAAAGCTAACCTAACATAATTTAAGCACTCTAACCTGTGAAAGAATGCAACACCCAAAAATAAATAGTAAGTTCTCAAATTCTGAAGTACATAACCTATGTTGGCTGCACTGTTGTTGCATAGAATATTCCTTAAAATCAATATGGTTGCCACGTCTTCATGTTACGTATATAGAGTTAAATATCATAGAAAAATGTGTTCAAGTAATCGTTAGAAAAAATGTAAAATTTGTTGTAAATGGTGGGAAATAATTTGAAAATAAAACCTTGTTGGCGCATGCGCGTTGTGTCTGTCTCGGGCTTAGGAAAAATTCTCACTGCACTTAATGGAAACTTGAGCCAAAATAAGTATACGTGGTCTCTTGGCATACAATAGCCAGTGCATTTTAATAATAATGTGTCAATGTAATAACAGCTTGAAAAATTGGAAATTAAGTATAAGTTTAGAGGTCCATGGTAGTACAACATAATCAACCTTGCATATTGAACATTCATACCATAATCACTACTGTAACTTAAGTTTTAAGGTTATGGCACTGTAATATAATCTCAAAATTAACACTTCAATGTTCTTTTGTTACATTTTTGTGGGTATGTAACATATAGCCTAAGAAATTACACTTGGATAGAAGACTATTTTTTATTAATTTTTTTACTAAATATAAAATATTTTACCTTTCTGTTGTAATCGATGTATGATCAGATCCACATTGAACGTAATTGCTTCGTTTCAAAAGCGAAACCAGACGAAACAATCTTCCATACCTTCTTCAAGATGAACTGGTCTCCTTGAGATTTTTCTGTAGAATGTTGAAAAAATTATGGTTATGTTACTGATAATATCCTGATTAATAATAATAATAATAATAATAATAATAATAACAATTTATCAATTTTATGATAGTTTAGAAAAAAGGTTATGCACACGACATAATACACATTTTTTATTTAAAGTCAATGGCATAACCAACGTTGTAATTAAGATTTTAATTTAATGGCATTATAATATAACCTCAAAATTTGCACTTCAATGTTTTGTTAAATTATAGTGTGTAAAATAAAAGCAATTATACTTTGAAAAGCACACTTTCATAGAAGATTATTTTTTAAACTCCTACCCCTATTATAAAATGCATTGTATTATACAGTATTATCTAATGAAGCTACAGGTTCAAGTACGAGTATTAATGCTAATTCATGCTCATACCTTTTTAAATAAAAATGTTTAAATAATCACCTACAAATATTAAACAATGATTGTGGAAATAATAAAATACAAACGAAAAATGTTAAAATCTTACCTCTTCGTTTTATGTTCTAATCGATGTCTGATGAGATCAAGGCGAAAGCGGACGAAAAATTCTTCATCATTGTAATTTTCAATATGATCCGGTCTTCCCCTGATTTGTCTGAGTTTCCGGGTCTTTAGAAACATATCGTATAATACTTCGTCGTCACTATCAGAATCCAGAAATAAATTTCTAGACATGTTTCTGGCTGCCATTTTGGAAAGTTAACTCGAGTATTTCACAATAATCGGCTTCGAATGACCGTAGAAAGTCTACCGAGTTTATGCTCCGGCTAAGGTGCAATACTGTCGTGGTACAACGCAATTTTGGCTGAATACTTGAGATAGCATGTATTCAGAACTTATACTGAGTTGGTACAACCGGCCCTTAGTCAGGTTTGAAGTTGTCGACCTCTGATCCAGAGATAAGTTTGGTAAGCACTAGACCATCAGAAACACTAGTCATATGTCTTTTCCAAGGTGTTGATCTTAAGAAATAAATGAAGCTAGGTTTTTTTAATGTGTATAAAAGTATTTCTAGATATATTCTAAACTTGGGTACTAATATTTAAAGACAAAAAATAATTTTGATATCACAAATATAATAGTTAGAAGTTCTTTACTAAGTTTGGAATAAAGCTATGTTTTATTCCCCTCAGGTCTGAGTTTAGAAAATGAAAATTCAAGATATTCAGACTTAATCAGTCAATTACAAAACAAATCTCGATCATGACAATGATTTTTGTATAATTTATTAATTTTTTTCCAGGACAGCTATAAAAACTGAAAATCTTACTTACTTACTTACTTACTCACTGGCACTATCGAACCCGTAGGTTCATGGCCCCGCGGACATAAGATCTCCATACATCCCTATCCTGAGCTAATGTTTTCCAATCATTCCCTGTGTAAACTACTTCCCTCAAATCATAGTTAATGTTGTTCTCCCACCTCATTCTTGGTCTACCAACTGGGCGTTTTCCTTCTGGCTTTCCTACAAGAAGTTTCCATGCACGTCTTTCATTCCCCATACGCGCAACATGTCCTGCCCATCGCAGTCTACGAGACTTAACTGTTCTTATTATATCTGGCTTCCTATAAAGACCACGTAGTTCGTTGTTATGTAGTCTTCTCCATTCACCTGTCTCTTCATCTCTCTTTGGTCCAAAAATTTTCCTAAGTACTTTATTTTCAAATACTTGTAATCTCCTTTTCCTCCCTTAAAGTAAGAGTCCATGTTTCGCACTCATATAATATAACTGGTAGAATAATAGTTTTATATATTTTCAGTTTTACGTTTTTTGAAAGGAGTTGGGACATCAAGAGTCTCTGCAATGCATAATAGCATGCATTTCCAGAATTCAGCCTATGTTTAATTTCTTTGTGCATCTCATTCCTATTTGTGATTATTGTCCTAGGTATTTGAATTCAGCCACTTCCTCAAAATTTCCCTCATTTGTCATTAGCTGTCCATTTCCATTATATACTGAATTTCTACGTGTGACCATATATTTAGTTTTACTGATATTTACTTCCAGTCCTAATTTCTTAGTGTTACTCAATAGTGTGTGCGTGTTGGCCTTTAGTATCTCCTCGCTATCGGCCAATAATACTACATCATCAGCATAAACTAACAGCTTATTAACGCCATTCAGTTGTAAGCCTTCCTCATTCTCTAAAGATTTAATGGCATGCTCTAGTACAAAATTAAATAGTAGAGGAGATAGTGCATCTCCTTGTTTTAACCCATTCTGGATTTCTAAAGTGTCTGAAAACTGTTTGCCTACACGCACCCTACTCTTTGAACCATTTAGACACATTCGTATAAGACTAACTAACTTTTTAGGAATTCCGAACTCCAGCAGGATACTATACAATTTCTCCCTCTTAATTGAATCATATGCTTTTTTGAAGTCTACATATAGTTGATGTACAGTACCATTATATTCCCATTTCTTTTCTAAAATCTGTCTTATACTAAAAATCTGATCTGTTGTAGACCTGTTTCTTCTAAATGCACATTGATGATCTCCTAGAATGTCATCAATGTAGGGAGTAAGTCTGCTTACTAATATATTTGTTAGAATTTTGTACGAAGTTGAAAGTAATGAGATGCCCCTGTAGTTGTTGCAATCAGTTTTATCTCCTTTCTTATAAATTGGTACGATAATTGATTCCTTCCATTCATCTGGAAGAGGTTCTTTTTCCCAAATCATACTAAGCAACCAGTGTATCTTGTCCATCAATTTTTCTCCCCCTGATTTTATCAGTTCTGCTGGGATCTCATCTGAACCTGATGCTTTATACATCTTCAATTTTTCTATCGCCATTTCAACCTCTAATGCACTTGGCTCAGCGATTAGCATTTCTGCTGTCTGTAACTTATCCTCCTCAATGTCCTGTTCTGTATGTACATTTAATAGCTGATTAAAGTAACTTTTCCATCTATTTAATATACTCCTGGAATCTGGAATCATATCCCCATTTTCATTCCGAATTATGTTTGTTCTAGCCTGAAACTCTTTTTTCTCTATACTAATTCCCTGATATAATTCTCTAATGTTCCTATTTTTTGCATTCATTTCAAGATCATTAATCTTCTCTCTCAAATATTCCCTCTTTTTACTCTTTAGTAACTTGGTGGTTTCCCGTCTAACACTACCCAATTGCTCTAAATTTACCTCATTTGGCTCGTGTAACTGAAAATCTATGACTTTTAATTACAAAAATAAAATTTGAAACAAAACCATTAACAGTGAATTTCAATTATTAACGAGCTCTGAAGAAATGTTACTATTGAAATTGTATCCATCAGAAGATTTTTTACAAATCTTCATCAACCTTACGTAGCAAACATGAAAAATTGTCATTAATATATATGTTTGTGTGTGTTCGAGTGTGTGTGTCTGTTTATACTCCAGTGCCTACATTGTTTTTTGCAACCGAATTTGGCATATAGCAATCAATTAAAAAAAGTAAAATTGAAATCATTAACGAGCAAAATCGGTCCATTATAAATGGGTGTTAATCTGAAGCAAAAGACCCGGGGTTCAAACCCCAGTCTAAGCGTATAATTTTTCTCTTCAAATATATTTTATCCATCATTGAGATGTGTGAAATTAATAATAAAAACATTTAAATGTTTGTCTAGTGACCGCCATGTTCTTATTTGTTTTGCAACAGTATTCGATATATGCTAATGAAATAAATATTACTCCATGGCACAACAGATCTAGAAATTCCTTAGCCTACCAACCGACAACTCTCTTCACATCGACATGTGTCATTTACAGAGGTGAATGACCATTCTGCCAGTATAGAGATGACATGTGATAAGCATGTTGAGCCCCCCAGCCATTATAGCTGACTTTCTCAACCTAGAGTCACTACTTATTGTAAGCTACCCAAATTCCTCACGATGGTCAGTTGCACACTGACTGAGAAGTTTGTTCCCTTGTGGACTAGAACAAGCGCATGTCCTATAGCTCTGTTATACCACTCGGCTGCAATGAAATAAAAGGAGAAAACCATTCTCCTAAAATAATAAAATTGTACCATTAGGAGTGGGAATTTACCTTAAACTCAAAATTAAAAATTATTCTAGCAGATGCCATGTTTATGTTATTAGGGGTGGGGGTTAACCTGAAATGTTCAAACACTGGTTGGAATCTCATTACCACGATTCATTTCATCTTTTCATGTTTACTTTGAATGAATTTACTAAACATATTATGTTGTCTCATATATTATGTTAGTTTTAATGTAATGTTGTGTGTCTGGAGGCGTGATTCACTGGCAGTTTGTTTCAAACAGACATACGGTCCATGAAAATGTTATTCTCAACAACTAGAACGAGTTCATGAAATTTTGAGGTCATGGGTTCAAACCTGACCGGATCCCATAGTGCATGAATAACAGTGACAAAAATTCAGGAATTGGGAGGAATCAAACTGTTACCACACCCAGCATATAGCCCTGATCTTACACCTTCAGATTACCATCTGTTTCGATCCATGGCCCATTTCTTGTTTGGGATTTTGAAAACACTGAAAACATTGAAGCAGTGGAAGTAGGTCTCAACAAATAATACTTTGAATAAAAAAACAGAGATTGGTACCATCGCAGAATAATAAACCTCACTGAAATATGGCTCAGACCATAGAATTTGATAGTCTCTACTTTGAAGAATAGTTTAATTTCTTGTCAGAAAACATTCCAAATAAAATTTTGTTTGAAAAGCAATGTTACTTATTGGACAGTATCTGCAAATACAGAATAATAGACAAAGTCTATACAAGAATACACATAACAATAGACGTAACCCAAATATCATAATCGCGATATATTCAAGGATCTCAAAATAAAACTGAGGTAAAAAAATGCTCAAATGGCAAAAAGTTTTGTTTTCTCATAACGTAACTTGGTGTATATAATTTAATTACCAAAAGTAAACATATTGTGTAAATCAGGAAAATCGGACCATGGGAAGGAGAGGTTTATCTGAAACCCAAAATTTGAAAATTGTTCTAGCAGCCACAATTTCTATTTCCTTGCAACAAAACCAAATACGAATGATACGAATAACAAAAGAAAGATTCATTCTATAAACCAACAAAATTAGACCATAAATATGACCTGCTGAGGAATGTTCTTAGTTTACGCAGATCTTGTATGACTGACTGTTTTATGCTGGAAATAATTGCAACTATTAAATCAGGGTCATGACACAACAGGTCCAAATAGCCATGGCTGTCACTAACTAACAGATGACAGTTTAGTGTAATACAATCTCAACCTTAGTTTCAGTTATCGTAATTTGATTTTTCTATTCCTCAATTCATGTAGTTACTTAGTTGTTCTCTTAAGGTGTAATGGATGTAATTCCTACCCTGTACTGTGATATACGGGTAGTATAGTCCTTGTTCACTTGTACTGGGAAGCCAGAGAGAATATGACTGAAGCGTCAAATCTCGCCATTGGAAAACAAACTATGATACAGCTGAGAATTAAATCTGATTCCTAGGATATAGTCAGAATTTTGAGTAAAACGAATAGACCCATCCATTTCACTGTGTCTTCATAATTTTGAGTTTAATAAATATGGATTGAAGAAACAAAGTCTAAAGCATGATCGTGTTTTTTCACTTTTTTATTGTTTCCATTACAAAAAAAAAATAAAAATAAAAACTGCAATGTCAAAAATCTGAAAAAAAAGTGCTCAAAATTGACATTTTTCGAGTAAGTAACATAAGATTGAGACTTTGTTTCTGCAATCCGTTTACAAAATTCAAGCTGGTGTTTGTAACATCTGTTAAAATTCCTTATTATATAACATGTTTGCTATTGGCTTATTTTCTTTTGCGATTCTTTAGATAATGTACTAGTGTTGTAATATAAAAGCCTCAGACACTTGCTGCTTAAATAATTGCAATTCTTAGATTTTACTCTATTCTTGTTCCTTTACTTACCTCTATGTATATTTTTATGATGTTTAAATCCATTCATCGTAATGTTTAAGGACTTGTTTAGTAATGAATAGGAAGCTGGTAATAACCAGACCAGAAGAGCAAATATAATTTTTGTTCCACCCTGCATATTATCATATTATATTCAAAACCATAATCACTTACATTGCTGATATATGGTTATAAATAAATAAGGCAAATTACTTGTAATTAAAATTGACTTCTGGCTTCAAGAAACCCATTTTTCCAAGAGAGACAAAATTAGAAACAACAAAACTAAAGATAGGATGGGAGTAAAGTGCACAGTTTTGGTTGCTGCAATATTAAGATGACATTGTCTAATGAAAAGGATGCAAGCAGAACACATTAAAAAAAAACAGGATGATCTACAATTATTTGAATAGAGAATACATAGAAATAAAAGAGTATATTTAAATTATATGCAATCCTAAAATACTGGTTCCCAAAGCAGGCATGTTGTTAATTTACTGGTATGCATGTATGAATGAAATGAAAGCAAGTACGTATGCACATAACATATGTATGTATGCATGCATGCATGCATGTATGTTACCAAAATATAAGTATACATTTATGGTGTGGAAGTGTTGATTAAATATTTTTATATTTTTTAAAAGGTATGATCACTAGTTCACATCTGTGGGGATATCTAGCTGACACTAAGGGACGAAGAAAAATGTTGATACTTGCATTGTTGGTGGATGGAATTTGCTCATTTGTATCCAGTTTATCACATGCTTATTGGCTGTTTGTGACATTACGATTTTTAAATGGATTTTTGTAAGTTAACATAATCTGTATGTTTAGTTCTTTCACAGAACCTGTCACCTAGGACTATGAATGTGTGAGTTGACATGGAAACTGTTATTGTAAGATAGGCTAAACAATATCAGCCACACTAGTTAGAGATCGGGTTAGGTTAGCTTAGTTTAACTTCAATTCATATAATGGAAAATAAGAATCCTGGGCGACAGGTACAGTGAAATTACCAAGCACCATTTCCTTGTAATTAAGTGTGTACGGTATATAATTTCAACTCACTACACCTCCATGCTTCAGAATCTACCTCGGTGAATAGATAGCATAAATGTAGTCTGTTTTAAATTTATTTACCAATAGAATATTGTCTTTTTTTGTTTTATATACAGAAAAGAGTTCAGTATGTCCCACTGGGTTGAGTATAATCAGTGAGACATCCAATAGGTAGATTCGAACCTCTCACAGGGTGATATTAAACAGCATTTAATAAGATTAAATTAAACCTCATAGTGATTTGTTCCTAAAAAGTTCAGCATTTAGTAGTTATATTCTAAAGAATAATGGTAGCTTGTAGTGTTTTATCTAATTGAAATCTAAACTATTACCCTCTTACTAATAATCCATATATAACTTTTATACAAGGTTTATACACATCTCAGTTGAAAATTCTTACTAATAAACACTGTATTAGCTGTTCAGTGTAGAAGAGGTGTACAACTTTACATGGGAATCGTTATACATGCCTCCACCCTTATTTAAGGATTCTATAACTAGACAAAATGTCGGACATCAAGATCAACTGATTGTTTTCTTATGATATTGATGAAAGTTTCCTCAAATTTAACCAAAAATGCAACACTTTAACGACTGTTTGATGGATGCACAGGGCATAAATAATATTAATAAAGCTCTGGGTAGGAAAATAAAGGCATCATAAAATGCCTTTCGTTACACTCATTTTCGATTAGGCCTAAAAATATTTTAAAATTGAACATTGAATCACAAAAGGATATGTTCTACAATAATTGCTGTAGACAAGATTTAACCTGAATGTAGCTTAAATGCTTCATAATATTATTTTAAGAAAACTTTCTTGCATCTTTAATACATAGCACACACACCGATATAAAAATGTATTTAAGTATAGAGGTACTATTATTGCAGCATGTTGCATGTTAACTTGGTAAGTCTTGTGGTTAGAGCTTCTGACTACGATGCGTGAGGTCGTAGGTTCGGTTCGCGGTCAAACTATAGTGATTTTTTTTTTCGCTTGAAATGATATTTTGTTGTCGGTAACATTTCCTACTATTTTGAACGTTTTCTAACGCATCTTAAAACACTGCATATAATTCATAAGTAATGGGGAAAGCTTTTATTAGTTTCCAAGAATTGGTCGAAATTCTTGACGTTAGATGGCAGCACATTATCTGTGAAACCAATTCTACGTTTTATTTGACATTGCGTGAAGTGAAATGTATATAAATTAAAACACACTTATTTTTTCCGTACCTCCTCAATTAGGGAATCTCTATTAATTCTTATCCATATTCATTTCTTACACAATAATCACTAGTTGATGTTGTTTTATTTCTGTTACAAACTGTGAGTAATATTGTTCTGACGTCATTATGATGACGAATATGTGACGTATTGTGTATAACTGCTGTTTTGTTATATAGCTCCGGCACAACGTTTATTAGTAAGGAAATTATACGTGATCTACATAAGGCTTATATATTGTATAATTAAACAACTGATGAAAGCCTGTATTCGAGATTTTTATTAGTAAGACTGTTACTTTATAATATGGCCTATCTACTAGGTGCTTTCCCTACGGTTTTCTTACAAGTTTCCATGCCACTCTTTCATTCCCCATTTGTGTCCATGTCTTGTCCATCACAGTCAATGAGACTGTGCATCCATAAAATATAAATGGAGGAATAAGTGTTTTGTATATTTTTAGTTTAACATATTTTGAGAGAAATTGTGATGACAAGAATCCCTGTAATGGATAATGGCATGCATTTCCAGAGTTGAGCCTATATTCAATTTCTTTCTGCACCTCATTCCTCTTCTTACATCACTTCTTCAAAATTTCCCTCATTTGTTATTAACTATCAATTTCCATTACATGAAGTATTTCTACATATGACCATATATTTAGTTTTATTGATCTTTACTTCCAGAACCAATTTCTTAATGTTGTTTATTAGAATGTGTATGTTGGCTTTTAGTATTATTTCACCTAATAATACTACATCATTGAGATATACCAACAGTTTAACA
The DNA here is from genome assembly GCA_030220185.1 of Diploptera punctata. Lineage (NCBI taxonomy): Eukaryota > Metazoa > Arthropoda > Insecta > Blattodea > Blaberidae > Diploptera > Diploptera punctata. The sequence goes on along the minus strand of JASPKZ010000815.1, from coordinate 883,055 downwards.
CTATTGATTTACATGCCTCCATTATCCTTTACAGATTTGATGGCAGCTGTAGTGTAAAATTGAATAGCTGAGGAGATAGTGAATTTCAAAAATATATTAAATTGTTTGCCTACCCGCACGCTACACTTTGTCACATAGACAAATTCCTGTAAGTCTAACTTTTTAAGAATTCCGAATTGGCAGAATACTATACATCTTCCCCCTCTTAATTAAATGTTATGCCTTTTAGAGTTCATAAAGTAGTTGATGTATGGTGTTGTCATATATTTTCTAAAATCTGTCTTATATCAGAAATCTATTCTATTGTAAACCTAATTCCTCTAAATCCATCTTAAGGATCACTTATTACATCATTAATATAGGGAGTAAGTGTGGATATCAATACTTTTTTAGAATTCTGTACAGAGTTGAAAGTAATGAAATGCCCATGTAAGTGTTCCAATATATGTTATCTCTTTTCTTACAGATTGGTACGACTATTTAACTCATGCCCCAAATGGGAGTCAATGACCAATCACGTTTCAATGATTTCTGTTTTACAACCAATCACAGTCGTGTTTCACCAAATATTTATCAATATTAAATTTACCATATTAAAGAAAGCTCCTCCTTTTTAATATTCTGAACAGGCCTGACCATTATTTTGCAGTGACTGAGCCTATAAGAAATACGGCTACCAGATTGTATATATAGTGCATAGATGTCAACACATAGCGCATACGGGAGTTAATATAAAAACATTTGTAGCAATTTATTATACCACCAAAAAAAGAAACCACTGTTTGCACTTTCTTAAATGTATTTTTTCCCAGGTAATAATCCAGAAAAATATAATTGTCATATTTACATCATACGACATCAGAAATGAATTAATATACAGTTTGATGTGTTTCATTTTTTCTCCACTAGAGAGCATTCTTACAATATTGCGTTCCTTTGGCAATAAATAGTATGATCTGTTGCGGTGATAAACAAAAGAAGCAGATGAAGCGTACCTATCGCTTCTCATTTGTTTTCAAACATTGCCGTTTACATTAAATATATAACTATTTTAAAATAACTATAGTTAAATAATGATTTCTGAGTAAACAGCTTAATTTTATTCATTAAATAGTCTTAACATACTTATGATAATTTTTTCAATTCATTTGAAGATCCCTTTTTTTTCCCAAATCACACTAAGGAACCAATGTATCTTCTCCATCATCAATTTTTCTCCCCCTGATTTTATCAGTTCTTCTGGGATCTCATCCGAACCGGATGCTTCATACATCTTTAATTATTTTCGTCAATTCAAGTTCTAATGCTCTTGGTTCTGAGACTAATATTTCTTCTGTCTGTAAATAATCTTCTTTCCTTTCTTGCATGTGCATTTAATAGCTGATTAACATAACATTTCCGTATGCATTTAATATGTAATCACATACCCATTTTCATTCCAAATTATATTTATTATAGCCTTAAACGCTTTTCCTTTTTATCCTAATTCTGTGATATAATTATCCGATTTACTTTTAATGCATTCATTCCAAGATCATTAATCTTCTATTCAAATATTCTCTCTCTGTACTCTTCAAAAACCTAATGTTTTGCTGTCTGATGTTACCTACTTGCTCTGAGTTTGTGTCAAACCATTTATTTTCCCTCTTTTTTTAATAATCTATGCTTCTTGATGTTAATATAATAGTATCTTTTATAGTCTCCCTTTCTCTGTTTATATCAATTCATTTTTCGCTTCTCACAATTTCATAATACTATTCCAGTATTTCAAATGTATTAGCAAATTTTATCTGGTATTCTTACCAAAGTTTATTATTTTTCTAATTATTTATTCAAATTTTCAAATCATCTGTAGTGTTTGTACCTCTGATAAATTAAAATCTTTCTCTGATTTTCACCCTGAACAAATGATGATCCAAATTGCAGTCTATCTCCCTAGGGTTTATCTATCTGGTTTCATGTTTCAGCATCTGGAGATCTCCAGGTGTATTTATGAGTATCCTTATGCTGGAAAGTTGTGCTCTTAACAGTAAGATTTTTTGATGGGGCAAAAGTGTCTAATGTGACCAACTATCTTTATGAAGATTGAATTTACTTATTGGTGGCTTGAATATATCTTTCCGTCGCACTTTTGCATTAAAATCTCTTAGGATGATATTCACATTATATTTTGCACACCTATCAAATAAGCATTCTAATTCTTCATAAAACTTGTCCTTGGCCTTGCCGTCCTTATCTTCTGTAAGACCATATACATTCAAAATTATAAAATCATGTCGTTTACTCTTTAGAATCGTATAATATATACTATGGCTGACTAACCCAAGTTGAGTGGATCCTCTGTCACTGCACTAGATAATATAAAATTAATAACAAAACAACAGAGACTTTGTCAAAATATTCTAAGTAGTGGTTCTGGTCTAGTTGAATATCTGAGTGTATTTAAATCATGAGACCATGCAATTTCTCTCGATGCTAGTAGTTGTAGCATTCAGAATGCTTAGAACATTCTCTTTTGGTATAGGCTCTGGCCTCTGTGTTATAAAAATATATTGAACACTATTAAACCATACTGTTCTGCTTTCAAGTGGGACATGACCGAAGATACGAGTAAGGTTGGTGTCAATGATAAGCTGGGGCCTGTCAATGCATATAGGGAAGATCTTGTATTTTGGACCACCTTAATTTAAATTGTGATAACTCGCTGTCCTTTATAAAAAACTGTATTTCGTATATGGTAGCAGCATGGGACAAGGAAACCTGGGCAAAAGAAAATATCACTAAATTGAAGATTATTGACCTAGAAATAAAATTTAAACAATATTTCGTAGCCGTGCAATTTGGACCGGTGTCGTGTAATATGGACCAAAGGATCGTGTAACTTGGACCAAGTAAATAATTCACAATTGACTACTTAAATGCAGTTAATTTAACTTAAATGGTAATTCATTTAATTACACGAAGGTGAATAATTTCACAATGGGGACTCGAACAGACGCAAGTCTCGTAGCTCTGCTGCGCGGCATGATTCTTTAAACCGCTTGGTTAGGTCATGGCACCATATATTAAAAAGTATAACCACACCAGGCCATACGAGACCCTTGGGGTAGTAGAAGGTTAAGGCTACCACTTTTTCTAGACATCAGCTTTATTTCTTCTTACGTTGTCTCAAGTGTTGTAATATACTTTTTATACGTACGTTGTCATGTATTGTTTACATGTGAATTCATGTGCATACATGTTTTAAATAATACAAAAATTGTAGCCTTTAATTGCAGACTATTTAAAATTTAGTCTTATTCTTTCAATTATTAAGAAATTTGCCCTGAATATTTTTGATATGGGAAATCCTGATATGCTCCAATTGGCTGATGAATATAGTTTTTATAAGATTAATCGAGACAATTACAAGAGAAAATCCTAGCAAAAAATAAAGAACTACATATGACCTTTTTGATTTAGAGATGATAGTGTACCTCGACAATTCTTATGGATGGCAATAAAAAATATAATAACTGTGATAAATGGATTAATATTGTTAGGAGGATCTATAGTAATACAAAAGCTAAAGTAAAAATACAGAATAATTTGACAGAAGAATTCACGGTGAATAAAGGCCTTAAGCAGGGATGCAGTTTGTCACCAATTCTTTTTAACATTTATTTAGACCAGGCTCTCAACTTATGGTATAAACATGTTCTGAAATGGGTATTCCTATAGGAAGAAAATTACTGCATTCATTGTTGTTTGCAGATGATCAAATAATTTTTGCAGGCGATGAAGATGATATGAAATATGTGATAAATAAACTAATGGAAGAATATAAAAATGGGGACTGAATATAAATTTACAGAAAACAGAATATATGTGTTTGGGAAAGGATGTGGATGACCTCATACTTGAAACAGGGAAAATAAAAATAAAAAATATGATTTTTTAAAATATTTTGGGTCAATAATTACAAGCTGCCGGTCCGGACGGGATATTTCCTGAACATCTTAAGAAAGTACTTCAAGACTTGTTAGAACCGCTAACCTGTCAGTTCAATGAATGCCTAAAAGATAATTCAATCCCACAACAATGGATAAAGTCGATTATAACTGTGATCTATAAAGGGAAAGGAAGGAAAGAAAACTCGAACTCTTACAGGGGAATTGCCCTGGAAAATGTTATGTTTAAACTCTTCTGGAAGATCCTGCTAAGACGTGTGGAACACAAACTACATGCCAGTATACCACAGAATCAATACGGCTTCACCCCGGGTAGATCTACACTACATGCTGTCCAAGAACTCATGCAAGAAGTAATAACGACCTTAGCACAACCTGCTACACCATTGTATGTGATATACATAGATTATTCCAAGACATTCGACAGTATTGACAGGAAAATCCTCATCCAGAAGCTAGAGAACATACTAGGCAGCTCAAACAACGAATTAGGAACAATCAAATCAATCCTAACCACAAACTATGTGACAATCAGTGATGGTATATCGATGTCGAGAAGTGTTACTCAAACAAAGGGAGTCTTACAAGGAGACCCGATGAGTCCCGTACTCTTCAATGTAATGACGTCAGACATCGGACAGACTATAGACACAAGAAATGTTAAGCTACTCATGTACGCAGACGACATGATCATCCTCTTCAGTAATCAAGGAGATCTCCGAACAGCCATGGAGAACATTAGGATATGGGCATTTGAAAACTCGATGGAAATAAACAGCGCCAAAACAAAGGCAATGAAATTCAGGAAAGGAGGAAGGCTGGCTAAGAAGGACCATCTTATATGCGGAGGAGAAACCCTAGAATTCGTATCAAGCTACAAATACTTGGGGGTCACCCTATAAATAACTGGAACCGCTTTCTCACTCCATATACAGGATCGAGCAACAGCTGCAACGAAAGCCATGTACGATATCCTTCCAAAGACTATCCCTCTCAACTGCAATGAAACTCTTCAAGCTTAAGGTAATGCCGGCCGCAACATACGGAATCCAGCTAATATGGAATCACTTAAGAAACTGGAGAACGTTAAATCAAGGTTTCTCAAAAGAGCTCTGTCATTCTCAAAATATACAATAAATTGTTATGCCTATACAATAGCCCAGGAATCCTTCTTCATCGAGGATATCAGACACTGCTTCAGACTATCGGAAACGCAAGCATACTGAATCGTCATCGAGGAGCGACAGAACAAAGCCGCCGCGATACCGACAGAAATTATAGAAACAGACGCAATGAAAACAGAAACCTGGAAGCAACCGAACTTCGAACTTCGACACTTGTACACACGTTTCGCAGCGCATGGATTTCATGGGAATATATGCCTGAACAACATGTAACACGAACCCAATGAGGACTGCGTCTGTAAATTATGCAACAATCCATGTCCCAAATATCATCTAGCGAAGTGTAAAAACAGGACTCTACCACCAAACATTATAACTAAAGACTGGTAAAAAGCAAAATTAAATTTAATATACACATTGTGTTTAATAAAGTAAAAAAAAAAAATTACAAGTTTAGGTACCTGTGAGAGAGATGTACAGACTAAAATTGCAATGGTAAAAAATGCAACTAAGACATTTCATGGAATAATTTGGAACAAAAATATTACAAAGGAAACTAAAATGAAAATTTATAAGAGCATAATACAGAACATTTTGTCATATGGAATTGAAACTTGGTCTTTGACGGAATTACAAAAGAATAAAATAAGAACTGTTGAATTTGATTATTTTTAGAAGAAGCCTCCAAAAAACAAGACAGGATAAATAAGAAATGAATTCCTTTGGAGAGAAATGAATGTCACCACATCTGTTGTTAAAAGGATTGAAAATCAAACGCTTAAATGATATGACCATGTACAAAGAATGGAAAATGAAAGACGGCCAAAAAATATATACCAATGGTCACCCCCTGGAAGAAATAAACGTGGCAGACCAAGATGGAAATGGAAAACCTATGTCAGAACCATAATGGATGATATGAATTTTGAAGAGGGAGATTGGAATGATAAAGATAAATAGAAACTGAAGACGGCAAACCTATAAGTGGGGGAAAGCCGAAGAAGAAGAAGATTAATTAAATGTTTAAGCAGATGATTTTAATTCCTTTCATGTTTTGTGTGTTGATATTATTTGACTATCTTTGATATATTTTGTGTGATCAAGGACAAAATACTAAATATTTACCAATTTTGTAAAATTTAATTATGTTTTTAGTATCGCACAAACATATTCCTTGCTGTGTTTCAACTAAATGTGTTAATATTTTCAGTATATGTGCTCCATCAGCTGTAGTGTTCGCTTACTTGGGTGAATTTCATTCACAAGCCACTAGGACGAGAGCTGTTTTGTTCATGTCTGTGTTCCTGTCCCTTGGAGGTCTTTTATCAACAAGGTCAGTAAACAAGGACATCTTAAGAGTTCATGTAATAACAATAAAATGAGATATTAAGGCTATGTCATAAAATTAATCTTCTCTTGTGTTAATATTTTGTAGACTAATTATTTTTACAAAAGCCAAAGCTAATGAAATTTAAAATATTTTCTCAACAGTTAAGGTCACTGAAATTTAAATTATCAAAAAAAACTAAGGGCCAATGAAAACTCGATTTATCATTCCTGGTTTTATTGTTTTCTCGGATTCATCATTGAATTTCTACAGTCCCTATATTAATCAAATTTAAACTATGAGAAAAAAAACATGTTTTGTTCTTCGATAGATAATTTTCTTGCATTTATTAGTTAGAATTGTCAGTCGAGAATGATATAATTCCCGGATTGACCATATTTAAGTACGAAGATAAACAATTTTACTAGATGTTCTATGTATGAATGATGTTCTCAAAATGTGCTGTAGTAAGTTGCAGTATGGAATTTTTATGGTTGTTTGTGATCTCCCTTACAGGCGTATAACTGACTGGATGATGGGATCAGGGGATCACTTGACCTATTCCCTTTTTATGAACTATTTTTGTCAACGCTCTCAGTTCACACTTTTACTGAATTGTCCGTTATTCGGTTTAAGCAATCTTTAAATTGTTACAAGTTTGGTTTTTGGCTCTTTTTTTATTCTTTATCGGATTTTGAAAGTCATGGCTGCTAAACAAGTTCGTACTTTAGAACAAAGGCTTTGCATCATTGAAGAAGTGGAGAAAAATCCAATGGAGAAAAGTGACGATGTAGCTAAGCACCCAGATTACCACTGTCAACTCTTAGTTCGATAATTAAAAAGGAAAGGGAAATCAGAAACCCAATTGGTAATATGATACATCATTAAAAAAGAGGAAGGTAGGGAATATTAATGATTACTTCATGAAATAATGTTATGATCTGTAAATGTAATGATAATAAATTGCTGTGTTTCTTCAATATTTGCCTATAAATTTGACGATTTATATTATTTTACAGACATTTGCATAAACCATTTTCTCGTCTCCCAATGCAAACAATTAATTGAGGTTTCACTGTAATTGAAATTTAATTGTTTTTACAGAGGATCATGTATTGAATTTAAATTATTTTCACAAAAACTAAGAACAATTAATTTTTTCCAGATAAGATAACATTTATGAAATTTAAATTATTCTCTTAAAAGTCAAGGTAGGTAAATGAAATATAATTATTTTTCAAAAAGCTAAAATAATTTTTTGTTAAAGTAAATTTCAGATTACTTTACTTAGACTGAAAATTAAAATCATTGGTCCCACGTCAGAGAAATGTGTGGGATGTTAAAAAAAGTTTCTGATACCTTCAAGAAAGAGTTTAAGAGGGTATTTGACTGAACTGATGTATTGAAAATATTAGCCAATCAATTGTTAGATTCATATCTGAATTACATTTTTCACCTTTTATAATTTAATTGTTATCAACATTTATAGTGAGATAAATTAATTGTGGTGGTAGATTTCTTGTGAGATGAATTTAATTGTGGTGGTAGATTTCTTGTGAGATGAATTTAATTGTGGTGGTAGATTTCTTGTGAGATGAATTGAATTGTGGTGGTAGACATTCTTTGCAATGAAGAATTGGTAAATGTGTTTATAGGTTTAGCATGGTTACTCATTCCAAAAGTGTGGACACTAGAAATTCCTTGGCTTGGGATAAACTACAGTTCCTGGCGAGTGTTCATTGTCACTGGAGCTTTACCCAGTTTTGTGGCAGCATTCATGTTGACATTCCTCCTGCCAGAGTCACCCAAATATCTTTTTACAGTTGGCAAGGAGCAAGAAGCATTGAACGTGTTGAGATATGTGTTTTCTATGAATACAGGAAAACAGCCTGATGAATATCCAGTAAGTACTAATCGCTTTGGTTTCTCTTAATTATTATGAGTTAGAGTTTTAGACTCACCTCATATTTTTTATATTTCTTGTAGATTAGTTTGTTAACACTTGTGTGTGATGTATCATGGCTCCCAACTGCCAAAATTGCAGTTGTCGATCTTGTATGTTGATATCAACTCCCTCTGATGGCTGACTGATGAACTTCCAAATCAATTTTTTTCTTTTTCCCCAGGAATTTCAAAATTCATAGTTTTATTTTTATTCTTGTGATGTAAATTTTCTTCCAAATTGTGAGTTCCTTAGGTTTATCTAACTGTTTAAGTAATTTGACCTTAGTTTTATTCTGTGTTTTTCTGACCTTGCATGTGCAGCTAATGCATAATTTTCTATGATCCCATTTTTAACATTTCTAAGGTGTTCTTTCAATCTTTTATTCAAGTTCCGGAAAAACTGCTCTGTAAACTTGCGTGAAATATTTTCAAAGTCCTATAGAACAACTGTGCGCATGCGCCAGAGTTTATAGAGCCAGCGATAACACAAATCGAACCACATATCAATGAACATCCTCGTTTACTATCCGTCGCTATGAAATTTAAGTTACCAATATTTGCAATAAATCCACAAATCTATATTAACCCTTCAGAGCGGATGGATTTAAATGGCCGAGAATACTCTGATGCGGGAGGAAATTCACCGGTATTTAAACTCAGCCGCTCAGTGCCAGTATTCCAATAACGCATTTAAATTGATATATCTTCAGTAATTTAAATGTTTTTGCAATTCCTTTATGGTGAACCCTTAATATAATATTTAATTAATTAAATTTGTTACGGTTCTCACGTAACATCTCTGCATTTTTTGCAAACTTATTTATGGTTGTTGTGCCACAGTTGAAATAGGTCCTTTTTGTAAACTTCTCACATAAGTGACACAGTGTATTGCACTAGGGATTCTTTAAAGACTTCAGAGAACCGGCTTTACCTAACAACAAAACGAAATATTTACACAAAGAAAAGGGTCTTGAAAAAAAAAGTATGAACTTCAAAAATTGGTGTGATAAATCTTCAAAATGTAAACCAGCTGTTTGACACTCGGGCAACAATAAGTGTGTTTTTTTCCCCCTGTGTTTACTTTGTTCATGTTTATTACAAACACATTGCTTCTATGCGCTGACCTTATTTCTTGTAGGGGGGGCAGCCTTCTCCAAATGTGTCTTTCTAACACTTTGGAAACATTATTTTAGGTCGTGTGCCTTCAAAAAATGGTCTTTCTACACATCAGACCTGTTGTACTAAGACCTTCATCAACCCTAAATTTCAATGCTTTCTTCTGGTTTCCAAACCGAAACCAGTTGATGAAATATGACTATAATAGTTTCGCCGGAGGTGTGGACTTAAAAAATCGACATGCTAGAAGCCGGAAGATCGAGGGTTTGAGTCCCGGTGGATCAGGATTTTTAAACTGAACCAAACCTTCAGGCGGCACCGTGAACCCGGGGTTGACTCAGCCTCTAACTGAAATGAGTACCAGATGCTTGTTATGGGCCGTCAGACGGAAATAAGTACTCGGCTTACATCAAGTACCGATAGTTTGGAAAAGTGGGAGCCTTAACCTCCTAATATCCCAAGAACCTTCTAAGGTCTGTAGTGGACCACTTTACCTTTTAGATACTGACTGAATTGTAGACTAATTACCTTTCCATAATGTAAGGATATCGTCATTTGAAATATATATATATATATATCTGAAATTTACTGTTGTGGTTCTGTACTGTAACGTAAATCGGAAATAACTTTGTTGGGTCTTTATATATACTGAATTTTGCGACATTATTATTAAAAATGAGAGATTTGAAAATAGATTCAATTTGATAGACAAGCTAATCTACAAAAAAAGGCGAATTTAGTTTTATAAGAAATCCTTTATCAAGTTATAAATTTAAGAAAAATGTCAGAGGCCGCAAGAATAAATGCAAGTATAAAATTATTTTAACTTGTTACTGAGGGCCGTAATCAGTTAATATATGCACTAATATAAACTTTGAAGTCTCTACATAAAATTTGTATAAACTGTAAATAGTTAATGTAAACACAAAGGTCATAATTACAGTTTAAAGCAGTGCGTGTAGCTAGCGTACATGTCACGTCGTTCCGCATTTGGTGAAGAATTCAACTTGCGTACACGTCACGTCGCTTCACGCTGACGGGTTAAAAAATATTAATAATATTAAAATTACCAAACGTTTATTGAAAATGGGTGTATACTTACTTATAACTCCCTAACGCTGATCCAACCAGCGATAGAAAAATCATAGACTAAGTAATATACTCTGTGGAGAAAATAGCAGTTATCATCACAATATTGTTTAACAGTGTCATAATAATGTGATTTGCATATTTAAATAAATACTTCAAAATTGTCTAATAATGTTATAAAAATTGTTTGAAAAATTAAAAAATATTAAATAATTTAGTAAATACAGAAGAAGAGCTATAGTTTACAAAAATATAACTTAAAATCAAGCGCTAGTAGAAGTGTAGTTGAGCCCAAGTTCCTTTTTGGTTTTCCTATGTATATCTATGTATATTTTTTTCACAATCTTAAAAACAATTTGATAAATCCCTGATTTGTTGCCTTCATCAATCATTTTATTTTTGTTTTGAATTAAAAATTTGAATTGGTTTCTCTTTTCTGTAATGTTCCAGAATCATTCAGTGACTATTTTTTAAGTACGAATTTATATCCTCCAGTGCTCAGTGATCCTGAATTTAAAAAAAATGGGGAAAACCTAGAAGTCACAATTTGGGCCCCAGATCCATCCACACATGTAAGAACAACAATATAAAGAGTATAAAAATATCTGGGTCTGCATAATTGATATGAGGGCCTTTAATTAGTTGTTATACGCAAAGTATTAATAAATACAACTTATTTACGAGATACTTTGAAGAGTAGTTTAACCCATTGGAGACTTTTAACGAGTCTCCCTCGTGAGCAGGTAGAAAGCCCAAACAGCTCCTCCACGAGCTAGACTCGTTGATGTGTTATAACCCCCACTGTAAGACGTTAGGTTTTTTTAGTGGTTTAAATTTTCGGTTCACCATCAGTAAAATTTGTTGTTTGTTTATGTAATATAAATATGTATAGGCCTAGTGTATTGTATAGTTTATTTTAGTTATTAATTATAGAATAGTAGACTATAGTTGTAGGCATTTATTACGGTAAAATATAAGTGAATATAAATTCAGTGCTTATTTGTTAAAATTCATAGTTTTAAATTTAATTTTTTTTTCTTGCAATATGTGCGTAAATAGGAGAGAACGTATTGCTTTTGAGAAACTAAGTGAAGTAGTGGATGAAATGTTATGTGACAGTGATTGTAGTGAATTATCATGGAACGAAGATTCGGACGATGAAATAATATACAGTGACAACGTAACCGTGCATGCTACTGATGGTAGAAAAATTAGGTGAGCTTCGTCCAGTTTTTATCTATAGTATTTTATAATTTACAGGTCAATATATAACTATGATAATTAAAGAATATACGAAGAACTTTTCCTGATTTTATAATGTATAGGTCTATGCTTATTTTATTTCATATATTTATTTTTATTATGTACAGTATTATATTGCGTTTGTTATTTTTTTCGGTCTTGTTTGAACATATGATTTGTGTTTACTTTCAAGGCAATGTCCGAGAACTTTTACAAAAAGATGGTTTTTGAATTGTTTGTCAACTTTCACAGCCTTGAAAATAACAAAACATAACGTTTTACAATGCACAAAAGAGGGTAGCAGGTAGGCCACATTCCTTTGCTATTCGTAAAAGTACAAGATACTAAAAGAAATTCAGGAGTAAACAAAATATCTGAAAACATAAGTGATAGAACACGGTATGTGTATTTTGTATTCTGATTTAAAGTCCAGCGCAGCCGGAGTAGCGGTGAGGAGATTTAAATGGGTTCCCAGTGAACATGCTAGGCGCTTTAAACGTGTGTCCAGTGAGTTAATCAATAATCACAGATAGATCTTATGCATTTAGAAGATAATAATATAAGAACTGGATATTGTAATTCAACTATATGCCAGGTTGTATGATCCAACAAATTCTGTAACTGTACCTGTACAGTATTCCTCTGGCTTTAGTGGATATTTAGCCTCCTGACAGACTTCCGTAGATCGCTACCGGAAAATATTTGTTATAATAATTATCTTCTATACGTTGTAATTTAGGAAGAACAATTTATTAAGATATCACTACACTAACTAAATAATACTTGTTGAGAAAATACACATGTTGATTAGACTATTGTTAGAGCCTCAACGCTCCCAACTTCTCACTACTGCGGTCACTACGAGAGAGGGTTCACAACTAGTGATGGGTAATTTGAGTGTGAGTCGTTTAAAAAGAACGCTTCACTACTGTGAAGTGTCAAAAAGTTACTCACTTTTAGTAAACTGCCAGTTCAGAGTTCACTACGATCCACTACTTCCACTTTTTATTTCAAGTTCTGGGTGTCACACTCCAAATCAACTTTCGCTCATTCGTTGATTACTCTACATTTCTCCGCTCATCGACCTTGCATGTCCCCCACCTCTTTGCTACGTCATCCATATCGATCGTACCACAACGAGTGTCTGAGAGGAACGAACTATCTTGCCAGAGTGAACTGCCATAGAGGAAATAACTTCATTTCGTATAAGAACGAACTACCTTGGAAGAGTGAAGTGCCTTAGATGAACGAAGTGGTATCAAAGAACGAACTACCTGGCCAGAGTGAAGTATCTTTGAGGAACGAACTTCCTTGGCAGAGTGAACTGGCTTTAAACACTTCAGTACTTCAGACTCTCAACATTCGACACACTCATTCATCCATTACGGCAATCTCCCGCCTCTTGCTTACGTTACTACTAATACGCAGCATTACTCAGGGATTACTCCTTTTCATCTATGGTATTACTTTAGCTACAAATATCATGTAGTCTAATATTACAATCACTTTACATTTTATTTACTGGAATTCCGAAATTATTTAATAAGTTTTAAAACAACATAATTTACTAGCTTTTCAAAAAGCTATTGCAAAATTTAGTAAAAATCTTACCTTGCTAAAAGTTTAGAGCCAATATGCCGCGCAAGTTTAAAAGTATCCCCCCCTGAATGAAACCGAATTTAGAACAAGAGTTACACTTTGCTTTACCATCGCCTAAATCGGCGAAGAAACCCCAAATTTCACTACTTTTTCTTGATCGCGAATTAGAAGCCATTCTGTAAAAGTGCACACAAAAGGTTAAATTTTGTTGGCCTTACCCAGTATTCACCCTCTTTATATTTTTAGTTTAGGGGTTGTAAAAATTAACATCAAGTAATTGCCAATAGTACGAATTTGCATCTTGCTTTCTTTTTAAAGAAATATTATGCAAATAATATGTGTGAACGATACATATATAAATTACACACAGAATCAGTCATGGAATATGTACAAAAATACAGAAACAACTGGAAATCTCACGTACGAAGAATGAGCAGAACAAAAATACCACGTCAGATCTTAAATTACCAGCCACCAGGCAAGAGATCTTTGGGCAGACCCTTCAAACGTTGGATTGAGACCGTAACAGACCGCTAGGTCTATCACATGAAAGGAGGAAGAAGAGAAGAAGAAAGAAATATAATATATCTTCCTTAAAAGTTTTGAAATACTCCACACAATTTTTTTTAAAATTATAGTTACGATTTTGTTTTTTATTGGCGCATTCAGCGGGCAATAAAGCTCTCTAGCGATTTATCGCTGCCATTTGCAGCGGAAATTTAAGGAGATTACAACTTGAAATAAAATGTGTAAACGTTGAAAAGCTACCATGTGGTTGACTAACGTCAAGTCACCCCAGACTCGTGTCTTCGTACTTCACCCTCCAGCCCAATAATCTTGCTGTGTGAAGCGAAGGATCCGATTGGCCATAGCTATGTCATCTGTTGGTGATTTACCATATAATGTTTTCTTGAATACACTAAAATGAAAGTTTTTTTTTGTGCTTGACGAATAAAGGACTTCGCTAAATTTTGTGAACGAACTAGTTGAATTGGATGGTTCACAAAAGTGATTGCGAATGAACGAACTACTTCTCAAAATGAACTGGTTGGGCACAACGCTACTCGCAACCACTCTTCATGATGGTACAACAAAAAAAGAAGGTGCAACACATACATTACTAGCACGTTACTCCGCCAGTGATATACATGTATAGTGGCGGCACTGCGAATAGCAGAATGACCAACATTGATTGCCGCCATAGAGAAATACAAGTGTTACAAGCAATATTAACACAAGTAGTTAATCTAAATAAACAGGGTGAAGTATATTTACGGAACATACACCCCTGTCTTGAGGACTCCCAACTTTAACAAAAATGAGAACATAAGCTAATTACATACATATCTCTTGAACCTCTTGCTTGACAGTAATCCTGAAAGAAGCAAGGCAAAACATACAAGAAAAAATAATGTTTACATAGATTCATCTTGAAGATTCTTGACTGACAAATGAATATGAAATAGAAAATTCCTAGCTCTTCTGTATATTTTCAATTTTGATAATTCATCTATCAGCTTGTGAATTTGTCACTTGCCACTTTAAACACTTCACTCGCAAAGTACCATTCCATATAAGGAGAGGTTAAACTTGGGTGAAAGGAAAAAATAGATTAAATGGAGCTAAGACTCCAATAACACTTGAGGAATCTAACACTAATATTTCTAATAACGGTGTTTAAGCTTGTTTATTCAAACCTTGCATAAATTTACATCTAGAGGATACTAAGGGTGGAATAAATCAATGAATGAAATAATTAATTGAAGAAAATGACAGTAATCAAAGTTACCGTTCAAAGGTTCTTTAACCGAATGCTTAAGTTCCCATAAAACTCAAATTGATCTAATGGATCAAAGATGTGAGAATTCACCTCAACTTGCATAATAATGTACGAAAAGTTGCTAATATTAATGCAATCTTTAAATTGAATGTTATAATACAAAATAACTTATCAAAGACCAGACTCGAGAATAATAAGAACATTCGGAGAAACTTTGAAGGGATGAGACTGATTAAAATCTTACTCGACAGAGGCTTAGTAAGGGGTCGGATGTAGGCGTAAATCACAGGAAATACTAGGCACACGAGAATAACTACAGGTAATTTCGATAAACACCAAAGGAAGTGGACAAGATTGGGCGTAAATCACCTTGACGCACGTGGAAAGTGAACAGAGTGGTTGTAAGGCACTCTGAACTAGACGACAGCTCAACAGCAAGTGCATTAACACAAAATGCAAGTCCAATAAAGCAGCGAGAGACTGATTTTCATAAACTTTGTGAAATTTCAATGTCTTATAGGGAATCAACGTCATATGTTGATTTTGTAGCATGTTTATCATATCAGTACATGATTGACTGAGAGATTTAATAACTTCCAATAATACACTCAACTTGGAGGTTAGACTTGTCATTATAGGCGATGGATACACTTTAAAGCAAAAGACAATAACTTGCTTTAAGTGAACAAACATGGAGCGTGAGGTAGACAACCGTGAAAATTCTTTACAACAATGTGAGGGACTTTACTCTGAAAATATGGACAGTTATGAACATTAGTCAAACTATTCCAACTTTTCAACTGAATGAAGTTGAAATATAAATGACGTCGTGCACCTTTGTAGACTAATACTTTTTCTTTTATATCTGAAGTTTTCTCTTCACATAGTAATATGTTTTTCATATTTTTTTTACTCAAATACGTGGTATTGTTCGCCAGATCCCCTAAACAACTCCAATCAATGCTACA
The DNA here is from genome assembly GCA_030220185.1 of Diploptera punctata. NCBI lineage: Eukaryota > Metazoa > Arthropoda > Insecta > Blattodea > Blaberidae > Diploptera > Diploptera punctata. The sequence continues at coordinate 866,916 of JASPKZ010000815.1, read as the reverse complement.
AGAGCTCTCAGAAACTAGCAAAATTGCAGGCCTTTCGATGAACAAAAGCAAGACACAAATTATGTCTAATGGTCCGGAAAACCCAATCAAAGTCGATGGAATGGATCTTCAATATGTAAGCGAGTACATATACTTAGGACAACTACTCTCCTTCCATCAGAAAGTAGAGAAGGAAATAAGCAGAAGAATAGCTCTCGCCTGGAAGGCGTTCTGGTCACTGAAATTTATACTGCTGGACAAGTCACTCAACCGGAAACTCAAAATGGAAACACTACAAACCTGTGTTCTTCCAACACTGTTATATGGCTGCCAAACTTGGAATCTTACTGCCAAACTGAAGTACACACTCCAAGTATGCCAAAGGAAAATGGAGAGGAAAATCTTAGGCATAACTCTGAAGGACAGAATCTCGAATACAACACTTCAAGCGATATCCTCAACAACTGATCCCGCACAACAAGCCATCAGGAAAAAATGGAAGTGGGGAGGCCACGTCGCAAGAATACAGGACGACAGGTGGACAATAAAAACAACCATGTGGGACCCGTACACAGGCAAGAGACAGCGCGGAAGACCAAGACGACGATGGGCTGACATCTTCAAAGAACGAGCAGGGGCGAAATGGTCCAGAGTCGCCAGATGCAGGAAAAGATGGAGAACGATGGAGAGCCAACTGTGTATTAACTAATCACAGAACAGACAGTGTATACAAACCAAGTGCTACATCCAAGTCAACTTCTCACCACGGAGTAGCTCACCGGGTGACACTCTCAAATAGAGCTTAACCCCTGTACAGGGAGGCCTTTGCCCTAAAGGGACATGTCAGGCTTTATTTATTTATTTATTTATTATTATATGTTCTATGATCAGGCCCGGAGGACCAGATGTACAGGATTCCTCTGGCTTTAGTGGATATTTAGCCTCCTGACAGACTTCCATAGATCGCTACCGAGAAATATTTGTTATAATAATAATCTTCTATACGTTGTAATTTAAGAAGAACAATTTATTAAGATATCACTACACTAACTAAATAATACTTGTTGAGAAAAATACACGTGTTGATTAGAGTGTTATTGGAACCTCAACGCTCACAACCTCTCACTATCGTGGTCACCACGACAGAGGGCTCACAACCACTCTTCATGATGATACAACAACAAGAAGGAGCAACACATACATTACTAGCACGTTACTTCGCCAGTTACACTGCGCATGCGCCAGGTCTGCCAGTGATATACATGTATGTTGGCGGCACTGCGAATAGCAGAATGACCAACATTGGTTGCCGCCATAGAGAAATACAAGTGTTACAAGCAAGATTAACACAAGTAGGTAATCTATATAAACAGGGTGAAATATATTTACGGAAGAGCACCTCTGCAAAAATATTCACTAAAAATCCTTTACTTTTAAAGATGCGATAATATGACGGATAGAATTAGCGTGCTTTTATTTTGATTATGCTCCTATAAACTTATATTATTTGGTTTAAAATACCTTCAATAATTAATTAAATAGCTTCATTTTCGTTGTAAGGTTTTACTTGGAGTTGTCATTTTGATGATTTCCAAACTCTAAGGATTTTTTATGCTCTTGTTGGAGTTGTTAAGACCTTAGTTGCAAAAGTGAGTTCTTAGGATGAGTTTTCAAATCAAATTTAATAATAATAATAATAATAATAATAATAATAATAATAATAATAATAATAATAATAATAATAATAATAATAATAATAATAATAATAATAATGCTTTATTTTAGCTGGCAGAGTTAAGGCCATAAGGCCTTCTCTTCCACTCAACTAGCGAATAGTTGTGGTATCAAAAGTAAAGAAGAGTCTTGTGATCTTGTTCCTAAATTGTGATGAGCCGATAAATTTTGAAAACGTGTTAAATAACTTGGTAAATTTGTGTGCAGAATTTGGAATAGTAAGGTATGTGAATGTAAAGTTCTTCTGTCATTTAGGCGTAGCCATGATGAGGCCTGAAATGAAGGAGACACGTGGTCGTAACGATAGAGATTCAATATAAATCGAATGCACGCATTGTGAGCACGCTGTAGTCTGTCAGATATGGCAGTTGTCAGATTAGTCAGTAATATGTTGCAGTAGTCGAAGTGTGGCATTATAAGAGTCTGTACAAGTATTTGTTTTAATTTTGTAGGAAGAGAGCTTTTAAAACTATTTAGGGAGTGAAGAATTGAGAACACTTTCTTGCAGGTATTATTCACCTGGATTTTCCAGTCTAGGTGTTGGTCGATGTAGATACCCAGATTTTTTACTACTGAGTTGTAGGGGATGTTTTTGTCATTTAGGAGAATGGTAGGCATATTTTCGTAATTTATATTGCTTTGGATTCGCCTATGTCCTATAATTATGCACTGTGTCTTGTCAGCATTTAGATTAAGTCCATGTTTCTTCGACCATTGGGATATTGAGTCTAGGTCACTATTTAATTTGTCTAGTGTGTCATGTACATCGTCGGGATGGGAGTGATTGTAAATTTGCAAATCGTCAGCGTATAGGTGATGTCGACAATAGGTGAGTCTAGTGGATATATCGTTAATATAGATAGAGAACAGAAGTGGTCCTAACACTGAACCTTGTTGGACGCACCCTTCAGTGATAGCCAGGATGAGGAAAGTTCTGCATTTAATACACATTGCTGGCGATCATGAAGATAGGATCCAAGCCAGTTAACAGCATTGTCCGAAAGATTCAGAGTGCGTAATTCTGCTATTAATATGTCAGTGTCAACAGTGTCGAAAGCTTTACTTAAGTCCAAGAGTGTAAATATTATCATGTGGCCACTGACCATTGCTTCACGCGCATCTTCGGTAACTTTAAGAAGTGCGGTTGCCTGTCCTAAAACCTGATTGGTGTGGGTCGAGTATGTTATGAGTGTTAAGGTAATCAGTTAATTGTCCATGAACAATGCGCTCCAAGGCCTTAGATAGGAGTGGGAGGATGCTGATTGGTCTAAAGTCGTTTGGTGTTAGAGGTAATTTAATTTTAGGGATTGGTCTGACTATAGCTTTTTTTCAGAATTCGGGGTAAGTTGAGGTCATGATTGAGGCATTAAATATATGGGTTACAGTTGGGAGTATGACATGGAGTATTTTCTTTTAAAAGTCGATACTTATATTGTCTATACCTTGTGTCTTAGTTCTAATGCGGTCCAGGGATAGTTTAACGTCGATTGGCATTATATAGGAAAAGAAGATTTTTTCTCGGGAAGGAGTAGGTGTGGATAGGAGCTCATCTATAGTTTGTTGTTTGGTCGTAGTGTTTATGTTAAGTGTGGCATACGATGTGAAATGTTGGTTTAGATCGTCCAGTGATATGTTAATGCTCTCTCCTTTGGTTGTCGGCTGCCGTAGACCCATTGATCTAATACGTTTCCACATATCACTTTCATTTGTGTTTGGATCAATGAGACTATGAGCATACCGCAACTTAGCTTTCCTAATGTTTTGATTCGTTTTGTTTCTTAATGTCTTATATTGCCTTAAGTTAGCGTCACTTTAGTCCCGTCTATATTTTCGAAAAGCAGCAGCGTCCCTCTCAGCCATCAGTAGTCGAATTTCGTGGGACATGCAGGGAGCTGGGGATTTAGTAATTCGTGTAGTCTTCAAGGGGGCGTGTTTGTCGTAAAGTTCTAATATCATATTGTTAAATTTAAGCAATTTTTCGTCACTTGTGCGTAGGGTCCAAATATCATGCCACGGCATCTTTATAGCGTCTGCAATTAGAGCTTGCTGGTTAATATTTTTTTTAATTTCGGTACGTCAATAATTTAGGACGAGTCCTAGGACACTGGAGAGAGTATTCGATATATATGACGTCATGGGCTGATATGCCGGGGGCAGATATTTGTCCGTAGTTTTTACTTTTCTGTGAATTTGTCGTGGCTATGATGTCTATTAATGTATCAGTCGTCGATGTGTGATGGGTTGGTTGTAAAGATAAGACATGCATATTGCATGCGTGAAATAATGCTAGTAGTTCTGATGATGATGATGATGATGATGATAATGAGGAAGAATGTAAGTTAGAGTTAAAGTCGTCCATTACTATAACATGATGATAATGCGGCAGTAAACTTAATAAAGGTGTTTCTATGTCACTAAGATGCTCTACTTTCGGAGGTTTGTACACCACGCACAGGAGACATCTCTGTAAACTAGCTGAAATTTCAATGAAGAGGAATTCTGGTCGTGCATTGTAATCAGGGGAGGAGTGAAGAATGACTTTGGGCTCTAAGTTGGATTTGATATACATCGCAACTCCCCCACCTCTTTTTCCTAGTCTATCATTGCGACAGAGCGTGTACCCGTCAATATCAACAAGTGAGAAGTGAAGGGAAGGTTTAAGCCAGGACTCAGATCGCATGCAGAGAGATCTCGGAAAATAAATGTCGAATTTCATGAATGTGAGACAGAATGCTTTGAGTATTAATATGGGCGTTTTTAAGAGTAGTAGAACGAGGAGAGAAACGTTCTTTTAGCAGGTAGGCAGTGGTGGGGTGAGGAGAATGTGAGGGTTGATTGACATTGTCATTTGAAGAAAGGGTAGGAAGTAAGTGTGAAGGAAGTAACACTGTGAGGTATCTTTTAATTATTATGAGTTAGGAATTTAGACTCATCTCATTTTTTTATATGAGGTGAGTTTAAATCCCTAACTCATAATAATTAATTTCACGTCGAAGTTCTTTCGCTTTTCACTTTTATTGCTACTAATTTCAAAACTGACACTAGGGCATCCTATTTGCTGTCGGAGCGTGTAGGAATAGATGAAGTAGGAACTAAAAATACTTCATCCATTTCACTTTTGTTAAGTATTTTGCTGCATAACGAATCTTCTTCACACAATCTTCAGAGATACTGTCAATATTTACAGAATTTAACACAAATTGAAACAAGTGTTTGATTTGATTAGTCCTACCTTCACCTGATTTTTTAGCTGATAACTTTGTACTGTTCTCTTCTAGATTTGTAGAATTCCATGAGGGACAATTTCAGATTACACAATTGGACAATACGTGTGAAAGTTTAGATATTGGCAAGCTTCAAGAACTGTCATACTTGATGGGCATTTCACTATTGCCATCAGCTCTAAGTGATTTAGCCAAAGAATTTCCGTTCTGAATGCAAGTATATGCATGCTCATGGGCTGCAAGGTCATGCATTATCTATACAACCTGAGTTCATTAATGTGCTGCGTAAATCTAAATTAGCAAACGTTAGCAAAAGTTTTCACCCATGCCAGTTTAGCAACAATTTAAAGTATACTGGCTTTAGAAATTGTTGTGGGAAATGGTGGTTAAAGCGTTTTAACTCAAGATAACTTAAATTTTATCAAGTGTGAAATAAAAGTTAATAAATTTATTATAAGCAAGATGTGAGCTCTTTTCTATTAATTTGTAAGAAGTTATAAGTCTATTTAATACAATTATAGTGAGAGGCATTAAAATATTTATCACAAGAAGTGTCAACAGTACATCCAAAATGTGGCATAAAATTATTTTTTCATGATGCATAATTTAGCAGCCCAAAAATTAAGTCTAATATAATTAGTATAGAGAGTAATTTATTTTGCAGATTGGTACCCCATCTACTTGTGTAGAAGAATGTTCGTTTTCCCCCTCTAATTAAAAGTAAGAATTTAGATTTTGCGGTTTTTTGACATTCTGGATCATTGTGCGCTGTAAAAAAATACACAGATGGACGTATTTACATGCAATTTAAATATTGTCTGCTACCATTTTATAAAAATTATTGCAGCTTTTATGCAACTCAGATTATTGAAACATAAAATAATATGACTTCATTTAAGTATATTAATTAAAGTGGAAGCCATAATAAATGCAAACTCCTATGGTCTCTTACGGAAAGTAATTGGAAAAATTATAGAAATTTAATTGTGGTTCAGACTTTGTGTTCCCATTACACACCATGGAGATGTTTATAGACATAGTAATTTGAGCTTACTATGGCTTCCAATTTAATTAATTACTTCATTTATATCATATTATTTTATGTTTCAATAAAAATTTGAGTTGCTTATTAGTTAAAGGTAAAGCGACCCCACTACACTGACGTTCTTGGCTCCTAGTGGTTATGTTCCTTGCCTCTAGTCCGAAAGGTCTCAGGTTCAAACCCGGTCGGGTTGATGGATTTTTAGGATGGAAAATCTAAGGGACAAGAATGAATATAATGAATATAGTGAAGAAATAAGAACCAAATTAAACATCTACAGTGTTATGGAAAAAATTCAAAATTCAAAATCTAACTGGCTCCAACATATAATAATAATAATAATAATAATAATAATAATAATAATAATAATAATAATAATAATAATAATAATATTAATAATAATAATAGCTTTATTTTACCTGGCAGAGTTAAGGCCTTAAGGCCTTGTCTACCACTCAACCAGGTTTAAAAAAAATACAAACAAAAAATAGTCTTAAATCTAAATTACAATATATATATATATATATATATATATATATATAAATATAAACGATTACAAGTTATGAATACAATACAATTTATATTTATAATGTATTTTGATTTACTCTAAATTTAACGAATTAAATATATAATATGTACAATATATATAAAAAACGAGGAAAAGATTAATGACATAGTATAAAATTAAATAAGTAGAGAAAAATTAATTATTAGACAACAGGTAACTGTATAAGCGTGACTTAAAGGTACCAAGTGTGCGGTAACCCCTGATATCTTGAGGAAGGAGATTCCAGGAGCGGGCAGAGGCTACTGTGAAGGAAGTAGAATAGGAGGAAGTGCTATGAAGAGGAATTGTTAGCAGACTGCTATCTTGTGACCTAGTGTCAATATTGTGGTAGGAGGATAATTTCTCAAATCTGAACGCCAGGTAAGTAGGAATGTAGGAATTCAGAAGCTTGAAAAGTAGTGAAAGAGAGTGCAATTTACGTCTGTCAGTAAGACGGAGACAAGAGAGGTTATTAAAGTGTTCGGAAATATGGTCATAACGGCGGATATTGAAAATGAATCGAACGCAAGCATTATGAACACGCTGCAGTCTCTGCGACAAGTCATAGTTTAGATCATTGTATATAATGTCACAATAATCGAAGTGTGGTTACACAAGATTCTGCACAAGGATTTGTTTTAACGAAACTGGGAGAAAATTATTTAAACGTCTAAGATAATGTAAGATGGAGAAAGTCTTTTTACATATGTGTTTCACTTGTGTTTGCCAGGTTAAATTTGCGTCTAGGTGTAGTCCAAGATCTATTACTGAAGAAGAATAAGGGATAATTATATTATTTATAATAATGTTTGGAAGTGTAGATATGTCAAAGGTTGTAAGCAGTCTTTGTTGTCCCATTAGAATTACTTATGACTTGTTAGGATTTAGATTTAGGCCGATACTTGAAGACCAGTTAAAGATGGATATGAGATCATCATTCATTTTTGTCAAGCTGTTGTAGAGAGAATGAGGAGGTGAATGTAGGTAAATTTGGAGATCATCAGCGTAGAGGTGATAACGGCAGTGCTTTAGTACAGTTGGCAAGTCATTTATGTAGATTGAGAAAAGAAGAGGTCCGAGAACACTGCCCTGGGGGACTCCAGCCGGCACGTTGCGCCAAGACGAAGATCTAGAGTTTAATGAAACGTATTGTTGACGACCGTGCAAGGTATGAGTCGAACCAGGATACAGCGCTCTCAGACAAGTGTAGGTGCTTGAGCTTTATCATAAGTAAGTCGTGGTCTACTGTGTCAAAAGCTTTGCTGAAGTCAAGTAAGGTTAAAGGAGTCAATTGACGTCTGTCCACGGCTTCACGAATATCTTCAGTAATTTTTAGCAATGCTGTGGTTGTGCTATGACCATATCTAAAGCCGGATTGATAAGGATCAAGGAGGTGATTTTCTTGGAGATATTCAGTCATTTGCTTATGTACAATATGTTCCAGGGCTTATAGGAAGAATGACTAACACAAATTTTGCTTCACTACCAACCTAAAGGAAAAATGTTGGGCGCTCCATAACTAGATGGAAGGATAGTCATTTGATATGGAAACAGGTCTATGGCCTAACTCCATGACGTAGAAGAAGTAGAAGTAGAAGAAGAAGGACAAGTTATATTAATTATGAGAATGAGGAATGAAGAGTTTTCAATCACATGTTATCAGCCAGAGTTTTAGAGATGCATTTCATCTGCAAACTCAATTCTTTGTATTTTAACCTTTAATGGACGAATGTCATATATATGTGAAAGCAGGTATACTCCCTCTACTGCCAGATAATTCTGACAAATTGAAGATAATAAATTTGTTGTCACAAATCTGCAATATAAGGGTGTTAAGGCATTTAAATTCCAGCGTCTGGGTAGTTATGAGCATTTAAAAATCCCGTACATTAAAGGTTATGACATGATCCTAAAATATACTACCGGAAACAGAGTTTTCATTTGTTGTGACTTTATAAAAATGTGTTATCTGTCCATGTTGTATAGAATTTTAGGAATAATATCCTTGGTTTGTTGGACAATTTCATAGCTAGGGGATCAGTATTATTAAAGAAATTAAACTGAAAATATAGTGTTCTAACAAAAGAAAAGCTTGCTGATAATGGTCCTGATTAGAACAATCACTGCAAAAGTTGGTCTCAAAGGAGTTAGCATAGCAGATTGGAGTGATTCAGTAATCAATGTGTATGTAATGCAACTGAATTACTCAATTTGCATCCAGATAAGTTAAAGAAATATCAGTAACATATGTTAGATCTTTTCACTATTTTAAATTGCAAAAATGTTGATGGTTGGACAGTTTATTTAAATATTAACTTAGTAACCATCAATTAAAATGCCAGAGCTATGCATGTGCACAGCTGCTGCAAGTGGACCTTCACAAAATAAATGTACTGTAGATGTGAACAATATAGTATTAAGCTTGACTTGCCTGTCTATGAAATTAAAAGTGATTTGTTGATACAATTTGATATAGTTGGGACATGTTAACAGGTAACTCAAGTCTCTTTGGACGAGGTAGAACCTGAGGCAGCTCTGAAGAATAAGCCAGTGTCTCCATTTGGGATAATGAAGAACATGTGGGACCAAACAAAACCTCTATTCCAGAAACGTTATGTACTGCTAACTTCACTGGCATTTATCATGCAGTTCTCATTCTATGCCAGGTAAACAAACAATCAATATGAGATTCTTGGTATAAGATTTATGCGTCCTTATTAGTATCGTATGCTCTTGTGAGACCTATTCTTCGAATGAAGTAACATTCACGCTGAGCACATGAGATCATATATTTTGTTATAACGTTCAAACTGTCTTATGCTGTTGCTTTTATAGATTCCTCTAGAAGGTATGTTGGAAGACTTGTATTTTCTTGTAAGAAACCGCGAAATTAAAAGTTGTCTGTATATTGGAAATATACATAAAAGTTGTATTTGTCAGGTTTTTGAAATGGTGTTTAGGAGGGTGTGTGGTGATAATTGTGTTGGAATTTTGAGTTTATAGAGTGTGTTCTAGTCGGTGAATGAGGGAAAAAAAAGACATTGAAATTGATTAAATATCTTGTGGGAATAACGTGTCGGAAGATTTGAGTGTAATTAGTGAAAGTAGACACAGTGACTCAGAATAGGGTATTGAAATAGTTGATAATCCTGGAACAGCAATGCTAAAGCATGCTAGAAATAAAATTTTCAATTGGATTTATAAAATATTGAAAATCGCTCTTTAATTCGACCCTTAAAGGAAAATACAGGTGAATATGAACAATTATTTAACACATATGTTGCCAATTCTCTATAATAACTCTTGTTATTCTTATGTTTTATGATCCTTTGATTGCTGAGATCGCTAAAGAAACAAACGATTACACATGAAAAAATTGTCAGACGCAAATAGAAAAAGAGAAAAGATGGTAGATGGTTTGATACTAATGCGGATGTAATTGAAACATATTTTTCCCTATGCATCTTAATGTCCCAACAGCGCGAGTCCAGTATTCAGCTCTACTGGTCAAAGCATAGATGCATAGAAACACACATTTTTAGAGGGATAGTGAGTGTAGAAAGCTCCTTCCAATTACTCAGTATCTGAATTTTACTGATGGCAGTTTAACGGGTACTTACTTACTTACTCACTGGCACTATCGAACCCATAGGTTCATGGCCGCGCGGACATAAGTTCTCCATACATCCCATACTGAGCTAATGTTTTCCAATCATTCCCTGTATAATCTACTTCCCTCAAATCATAGTTAATGTTGTTCTCCCACCTCATTCTTGGTCTACCAACTGGGCGTTTTTTCTCTGGCTTTCCTAAAAGAAGCCAATATGCGCAACATGTCCTGCCCATCGCAGTCTACGAGACGTAACTGTTCTTATTATATCTGGCTTCCTATAAAGACCATGTAGTTCATTGTTATGTAGTCTTCTCCATTCACCTGTCTGTTCATCTCTCTTTGGTCCAAAAATTTTTCTAAGAAATTTATTCTCAAAAACTCGTAATCTCAGTTCCTTCCTTAAACTAAGGGTCCATGTTTCGCACGGTAGAATAATAGTTTTGTATATTTTCAGTTTAACGGTTTTTGAAAGGAGTTAGGACACCAAGAGTCTCTGCATTGCATAATAGGACGCATTTCCAGAATTGAGCCTGTTATGGCCCCGTTGGTTTTCTTAGGCTTAAAGGACCTTCGGTACTTGGAAAATCTGGTAGCGTGTTTATCTAGCCGAGCGTTAATGTGAGAAAGAACAGTTATTCATTCGAGTTTTGAAATAAACAAATGTATTCTTATTTTAACTATTTTATTTCTAAAGTATAAATAATTACAATCCCTAAGTATTCTAGCCCTAAATAACTAATCTAAGCCTATATTAAAAACTACAGTACTTTCTGGGGTTTGAGAGAGAGGGAGTTGTGGAAGTTATAAATCTACCCTAATCTACATGTTTAAAAATGTTATATCCCTTTTTGAAAATTTAATATCAAAATAGTTAATTGTACTTGATTCCCTTCTAAAAGTCCAGAATACATATTAAGAAAAGTGGTCGGTGACTTACCCTTCAGCACTTTACACAGACAGACACGATACCCTCACTTCTAAAGTATAATATACTCAATTTGACCTCTAGTTACCCTAACTGTACTCACTAACATTCCAATAAACTAAATGTAGAGATCTTTACAGTTAGCTAAGCAAAACTTTGCTCTGAACTATATCATGTCTAAACTCTATTTCAACAGCCTTTTCATGTCTAAACTCTATTTCAAAAGACATTGCTTGAATAATTAAAATAATCTAAAAACAATTAAAAGTCTATATAAAAGACTATGTATTCATAACAGAGCCTATGTTTAATTTCTTTGCGCATCTCATTCCTATTTGTGATTATTGTTCCTAGGTATTTGCATTCAGCCACTTCCTCAAAATTTCCCTCATTATCTGCCCATTTCCATTATATAATGCATTTCTACGTGTGATCATATATTTAGTTTTATTGATATTTACTTCCAGTCCTAATTTCTTAGTGTTACTCAATAGTATATGCGTGTTGTCCTTCAGTATCTCCTCGCTATCGGCCAATAGTACTACATTATCGGCATAAACTAACAGCTTATTAATACCATTGAGTTGTAGGCCTTCCTCATCCCCTAAAGATTTTATGGCATGCTTTAGTACAAAATTAAATAGTAGAGCAGATAGTGCATCTCCTTGCTTCAACCCATTCTGGATTTCAAAGGTGTCCGAAAACTGTTTGCCTACACGCACCCTACTCTTTGTGCCATAAAGACGCATCCGTATAAGTCTAACTAACTTTTTAGGAATTCCGAACTCCAGCAGCATACTATATAACTTCTCCCTCTTAATTGAATCATATGCTTTTTTGAAGTCTACATATAGTTGATGTACAGTACCATTATATTCCCATTTCTTTTCTAAAATTTATCTTATACTAAAAATTGATCTGTTGTAGACCTGTTTCTTCTAAATTCACATTGATGATCTCCTAGAATATCATCAATATAGGGAGTAAGTGTGCTTACTAATATATTTGTTAGAATTTTGTACGAAGTTGAAAGTAAGGAGATGCCCCTGTAGTTGTTGCTATCAGTTTTATCTCCTTTCTTATAAATTGGTACGATAATCGATTTTTCCATTCATCTGGAAGAGCTTCTTTTTTCCAAATCATACTAAGCAACCGGCGTATCTTGTCCATCAATTTTTCTCCCCCTGATTTTATTAGTTCTGCTGGGATCTCATCCGAACCTGATGCTTTATACATCCAATTTTTCTATCGCCATTTCAACCTCTAATGCACTTGGTTCTGCGACTAGCTGTTCTGCTGTCTGTAACTTATCCTCCTCAATGTCCTGCTCTGTATGTACATTTAATAGCTGATTAAAGTAACTTTTCCATCTACTTAATATACTCCTGGAATCTGCAGCAATTTCCTCATTTTCATTCCGAATTTTGTTTGTTCTAGCCTGAAACCCTTTCTTCTCTATCCTAATTCCCTGATATAATTCTCTAATGTTCCTATTTTTTGCATTCATTTTAAGATCATTAATCTTCTCTCTCAGATATTCCCACTTTACTTTTTAGTAGTCTGGTGGTTTCTCGTCTAATACTACCCAATTGCTCTAATTTACCTCATTGGCTCGTGTGGCAATTTCATTTTTGCTAGCTTTCTTTTCTTTACAATGTCGGCACATTCCTCATCAAACCATTTCTTGTTTTGCCTCTTTTTTAAATAACCAATGTTTTCTGATGCTGACAATTTAATAGTATATCTTATAGCCTCCCATTCTTTATTTATATCAGTTTCTTCTTTGTTTGCCACATTTTCATCTGAAGATTCCAGTGCTTCAAATCTATTAGCAATTTTGATTTCGTATTTTTGCCGCATTTCGTCATTTTTCAAGTTTTTTAATTCAAATTTTTCAGAATCATCTTTAGCGTTAGTTCCTCTCATAAGCGATAGCAGTTGTCTGATTTTCACCCTGACCAGATGATGATCCGAATTGCAGTCTGTCCCTCTAACTGATCTAACATCGATGATGCTACTGTGCCAGCGTTTATCCACTAATAAGTGATCTATCTGGTTTCGAGTTTTGCCATCTGAAGACGTCCAGGTGTATTTATGAATATCCTTATGCTGAAATGTTGTGCTCTTAACAATGAGATTCTTCGATGTGGCAAATGTTACTAATCTAACCCCGTTGTCGTTACTATCTTCATGAAGACTGAATTTGCCTATTGTTGGTTGAATATATCTTCCCGCCCCACTTTTGTATTAAAATCTCCTAAGACAATTTTCATATGATATCGTGAAAGGCTATCAAATAAGCATTCTAATTCTTCATAGAACTCATTCTTGATCTTGTCATCTTTATCTTCTGTGGGAGCATGTACATTTACAATTATAAAATCATGTCGTTTAACTTTTAGAATTAAGTATGATATCCTGTCACTGACAAATTTAATACCTCGGATAGCGGACAGGATCCTCCTCCTGACTAAAAAACCCGTTCAAAATTCAGGTCTTTCTGCACCCCTGTAGTATAATGCAAAGCTTCCTGTTTCCTGACTACCTTCTCCTGGCCACCTATCTTCCTGTAAAGCGACTATATCAAAGGGCGATTTATCTAATTCCCGCGTTAATATCTCTAGTGCCCCGCAATTGTATAAAGTTCTAACATCCCATGTTCCTAGGAACATGTCCCTGGTGTTTCAGCCTCTGGCATGGAATCCCTGAAGTAGTCCCCGCCCGGAGAACCGAATGGGGGACTATTTGACCTCCGAAAAACTTTACCCCAGTTGAACCCATATCCGCATTTCTTGAAGGTTTTATTTTTACGGTGAAAGATCGTCACTCCTTCGGCCAAGGTACTTTTTTCACCTGGCTTATCACTTTCGACCAGTCCGGCATGAGTAACCCTATCGTCAGGAATGCTACCGCCGGCATAGCTCTCAGGATCATTTAAGCACGCAAGCAACTCCACCACGACAAGTTAAAGATACCATGGAGGGGTTTAACTGGTACTATAAATAATAAACTAAAACAAAATCTGTCTATAGTAATTTTCTGACTCAATTTTTTTTTGTCATAAAACATCGCACTAATGAAATTTAGGGGCAGATTACGATACGTGCAATGTAAATCCAGTTAGTGTGTCCGATTTGGAATAAAAACATCTAAATTCTGTGATGCAAATATTGAATATTGTCATTTTTTGAATATATGCAGGAGAAGAAGCGACAGATCACTCCTTGCCTGCGAACACTATTATAGTCATGGATATGTGCTCACCACTTTTCTATATGGAGCACACAACTGGTATAATTCCATTGATTTATGTAAAAGAGTTACAGTGAAGGGATGGACCATAGATGGTAATGTATGATTCAGTACGGTAGATATGCCAGCTGTTATATAATATACTGAACTGAAACATGGAGAATATGCAATTTTGTTCTGCAATATTTTGTGTCTCAAATGGAGGGACAATAAAGATATCCACTGTTTGTGCTCGAAACATCAGATAGCAAGTATAATACCGACAGGGACATTGAGGAGGGTAAAGGACAAAAATCTAAGGAAGAAATAAAAAACCAAGACTCTACCTGGAATACCAGGAAGGAATGGAAGATATTAAGACAAGATCAATGTATTTTCCCTATAATGCAACATATTGTAAAGGGGTAAAGACAATTATTTTTCTATTTGCTGGATATATGTATGCTTAATTCTTTTGTGATCTACACTAATTTAATTGTTGCAAGACGAACTTCAGATTGTCTGTCGCCAAGCAGTAACTGGAGACTGTACAGTTTTCATCTTACAATGTCAGAGGTCGTTTGTCATCACGAACCCATGTAAGATTGCAGGCATGGAACTGGACTCACTTTCCAATGTACGTCACCAGCACATATAATAAAAATAAACCTTACAAATAGTACTTTGTGTGATCGAAACAGAACAAAATAAGCGAAACATCATTTCAATGTAAAACATATGAAACACGTACTACACACAATCACTTTCATTACACACAAGTACTTAAACATGCACTGCTCTCTGTATACGACATGTACACCCTTAGACAAAAAATGAGCCATCTCTTGATTCTATCAAACGATCGGGGAACTTCGTGAGCACTCTCAGAAGCCTTATTCACATTAACACGTTTTCAGTAATTGTACTGTGTTGTTTGCTAGTTAACGTAGTGCACACCCAAGTAACATAAAAGAGAGAGCTTGCTTTTGTGTGTTTGCGTGGTCGAGCGGTTTAACACACAACATCTGCGTTCATAACCTGGCAGGTTCGATTTCCGTTCTACTTTTTTTTTTTTACTAAATGTTAGGATAGCATTTCACCTGTAATATAGTTTCATATTTAATTTTATATTTGAGATTTATGGCTTTAATGCACACGCAAAACACATAGATGAAAACATTCTAACAATTAAATGAAGAAAGGAAATAATATCTTCTAAAATGAAACTTTAACAAAAACAAAATCAATATCGGGTGTATGAATCCTCAGCATCTATTGCCGCCCTCAATCTGCGAGGCATTGATGCAAAACATTTCTAAAGGCACGTGGACGATCGGCTAGAGCATCCCAGGCGTCTTGAATTTGTCCCCATAAGCCATCTTTCGTTTTTCGTGCATCTGCAGGCCAATTAGAGTTCATCTCTATTTTCATCTTAACCCATACATTTTCGATTGGATTCAACCTGGTGAACAGCGAAATTTGATTTGCCTTCTCCTTTAACAATGTAATCAAATTTCGCTAAACATATTTCAGAAAGCGGCCACAGTTTCAACAATATCGATAATACAATGTAAATTATACACAGAGAAAACAACAGACACAAAATTAACATTTTGCAAGAAATCGAAATTATCAAGAAGGCCAAGAATACAAACATTCTCAACGAAAAAGTGCCTAATAAGCAAAACCCTTTTTTAGACATACAGTTAATTCAATACTACTACAACTCCAGAAGATGAAGCATGCATCGAAAGGCCTAGAGTGAAATCAACGAAAATTTCAGATAGTTGAGGAAGACGGTAGTATACAAGGTAAAAATAAATAGTAGTTTAAACAAACTAAAACAACACGTTTTATTAGAAAACCGAACTAAAAAATTAAAAATACATTTATTTTCCAAAACGCTTGGGATAAAATTAAAGTGGTCAACAAAAAAATAATCTCCATCACATCTAGAATAAAACTAGAGTTATCTACAAAAGCAATAATTTTAATATCAAAAGCGTGGGGTACTCTATATCAATTAATACTTATATTTGATAATAAACAGATATTGGTAAAAGTAAAGTCTCTAAGAAGAAAACGTAAAAACCATAAAAATCACCCAACGTTTTTGATGGTAAAATTATTTTTTTGTAGATAACTCTAGTTTTATTCTAGATGTGTTAGAGATGATTTTTTTTGTTGACCACTTTAATTTTTTCCCCCAAGCGTGTTGGAAATTAAAATTATTTGTTTATTTTTTAGTTCGGTTTTCTAATAAAGCGTGTTGTTTCAGTTTTTTAAACTATTTTTTTTGAATTTTTAGTTTAATTGATTTTCATAAACCGGAATCCCATGAAAATTTAATTGCTTAATACTTTTCTAAAAAAAACCTCCGGCCCGAATTTGAACCGGCGACCTATTGATTGCTGAAATTATATACCACTACAGCCCATCGCTCTACTAACTGAGCTCTTACAACGATTGACTAAAAAGTCGATAAGTCCGCAACCTATTACACAGGTTTTTATATTTTTTTGATTTCCCGATGTTTGTGGCCAGGATTTTAGAAAAAAAATAATGAAATTATTGTATTGTCATAGGTCCTTTGCAAGTATACAAAGTTTCAAGTCGATCCAATGCTTTAAGTGGATGAAAATCTTGTTGAAAGATTCCGTTACATAGATACAGGTCCGTTACATAGACAGATACAGGTCAAGCTAATATAAAGCGTGTAAAAATATATAATTTAACATTGTTATAACCTCAACGGTATAAAAAATTATGAACTTAAAAAGTGTAGATTAATTCAAATGTCGAAATAAAATGTATTTAATTCATAAAACGTTTTAGTACAAATATCACGAAAAAAAAACTGCGTAATTGAAGACGCGAATCTGCGATCTTCATTAACAGAACCAGTGACCGCGTGCTTTACCGCTGAGCTATCAGGACACGTAGAAGAGTCTTCAGTTCATGCCACATAACACAGTAGCTCATGGACTACACAATTATGACTAGTTTCCTAGTTTGAACCCAGCGCTGTGCCGAGTATGACTTAGAAGAAATGTGCGTTCAAGAGATTACTCATTATTTTTTGTCGAAGGCTGTACCTATATAAAGTGTGCATAAATTGAAAATATACATTAATGACATCTATTCGCCTAGTGCTGAATTCAAAGCACAGAGAGCATTGGAAGATACGTTTGTGTAAATGCAGAGTACAAGTATGGATGTGTGTGTAGGTTGTAAATATGAAATCCCTGTGGTAAATATAATGAAAATGTCGTATGGTATTTAGTTCACATACATGTTTTTTTAATTATCTATCTATATACCCCATAGTTCCCCATGGGGATTAGGGTGCTCCCTAGTGGGAGCGTTTTAACCAAGCTAATTTATTTACATTTGAAGAGAAAAATATATGCCTAGACTGGAGATTGAACTCAGGACATTTAGCTTTATATGCTAATGCTCTACCATCTGAGCTATTCTATGCTTACAATATAAACGCAAAATTTTCTCTTATAGATTTTATTTCCTGAGAGTGCCATAGGCTCTTTAATTACACTTATTTACCCATAATTGTCCCATAATTTACCAATAATTGTCAGCGAGTTAAATGATTTTTAAAACTGATTTCTAAGTTATTGCTTTGAAATAGAAAAAATAGTACCAAAATCATGTTAAGGAAGATGATGAATAAAATGTGTCTCTTTTTTATTTTACAGTTTCAATGGTTTTGCAATGTGGGTGCCAGATATTTATAATAGATACGCCATGTATTCTGAAATATACCCAAATCAATCATTTACTATCTGTGAGTCAATTGAAGGACTGAAACTTTCAACAATACCAGACTCATTTATAGAGACAATGGAAGTTACAACCATCAGCTATAAGAATACAATAGTGAATAACATAAATGAAATACAGCTGTTAAATTCAAGTCTTGATACATTTGCTGATTTCAATTATAATTTAACGTCTGTTGAAAAGGTTAATACTATAGATGATTCACAACTATTGAATTCAACCCTTAAAAAGAATGAACAAGCTTGTATATCTACAGTGAACCCTGTAGCATTCAGAAATTCAATTATCATAGGGGTTTTCTGTATGTGCACATATTCACTTGCTGGGATTGTGATCAAGTTTGTGGACACCAAACTTCTCATGGGTAAGTTAAACAGATTTCTTCACGGTTAAAAGTAATAATTTAACATATTATGTAAATTAATCAGAAAGTATTTTTACTTCTCACTTCATAAAACTCAGTCAGTGATCTTCACAGGACCAGTTTCTGACGACATCGATTTACAACTCAAATTGTACAAACAGACGCAAGTGGACGCAGCTGGAATCTGTTTTGAATTTCTGTTAGGAGTCTTATCTTAAAAAAATTAAAAATAGATTTTAGACCTGGGGATGGCAGCGATAGGGAGATTTTTAACAGATTTTTTGGTATTTATTCGGGATATTATTGGCTAAAAAACGAAAAAAAATCATAATTGAATTTCAAAGACTCGTTTCAAGTAGAAAAATTGAAATATTTCCTATCAAATTTGTAAAATATTTCAGGTAACTAATATACAGTATTTATCAACAGTAAAAAAACAGAATGATTTTTCTAATATCTTGAAAAATAGATTTTTTTTCGCCTTTAACCAGTGCGTGCCGCCACGAGTACGACAGGTGATTACAGACGTCGTCGAGGGGCGACGCTCATTACAATTTACGTTTACTTTAGGAGAATCCCGCAGAACTTCCACAAAAACTCTAGGGTTTGCAGTTTACCGCACTCTAAAATTATTTGTGTTCACCTCACCGCTTAGATGTAAGGTAGCCCCATCACTAAAGATTAATTTGTCAGCAAACTCGTCGACTTCTTGAAAAGTGTTGGAAAATTCAAGACAGATTTTGGTCGTTCCCTTTTAGAGCTTCATGTAGCTGCAAACGATATGGTTTCGTGTCTAATCATTTTCGCAGCACTTTCCATACTGTCTGTTGAGATATTCGTAGCTCCCTTCCTGCCTTTACTGTCGGTTTTCGTGTGTTTTGTTGATAAATTTCCCTTACCCGGTTAGTAGTTTCTTCCAAGACTGATGGACGACCCATAGATTCTTGTTTATAGAAACATCCAATTATTGTAAAATGGAAATATCAAACACGGATTGTGTTACTGGATGGCTCTTCTTGTGAGTTCAGTGGTTCATTGAACCACCAAGGGAAATTGAACTTATGAAGAAAGTGAATACTTATAATGATTGATTATCATTTTATAATAATTTGTATTATTTTTAGTGATATCCTAAAATATCCAGTTTTCTTATTCAATGTCACAAGTTGCCATTTCGACATTTCTGGTGTTTTCTCCTGGCATTGGTCTAATTGTATAACACACTTCTGAGGTTAGGGCGTCTGGAAGGCGGGGTTACGGCTACCCCGATTATATGATGGGTGATGATGACAGTAATGGTGCGCCAGGAGAATTCTTAATCCTAAACTTAATCTCCTAGGTGAATACGAATGATGATAATTATGATGGCCGTATGGTATTCGGGGACCGTTCGGGCCTTAACGTTTCCTGACATTTGTTTTACAAATTAAGGAAAACCCCGAAGAAACCTCACCCAGGAAACTTGTCCTGACCGGAATCGAACCCGGGCCCGCTGCGTGACAAGACAGTACGCTACCTCGGGACCACAATATCCAGATGTTTTGAATCAGGAATGCATTTCTCCCGTGGAGATTTCGCATAGACAAGTTTCAGAAGTAGGAAGGTGCGTTTTGTATGTATGAACCTCCTGGTTATCAGTTGCGCGTGCGCGAGAGGTGAGGTGACATATGCTTGATTTAATGCCTCTAGGAACTAGCAAAATGTGCTGCTCTAAAAACTCGAAGCCTGACCGTAACAGAGGAGTCAATTCGAACGCTCACCTATTTTCAATACCGCGAACAATCGAATTCTGGTGGAATGGAATATGTTACCGCGAACAGTCGAATTCTGGTGGAATGGAATGGAAAAGTTGTTAATTCTCGTTATATTGAGAGAACGTGTGTAGACACAATAATGTTGCTTACAGTTTTAATAGTTTTTAGGGTAAACTAACTGTAAATATTTAGTTTTTATGATTTTAAATATAAGATCATCATAATTATAATTATAAATAAACAATGAATAGTGTTCGTTTTCTTCTAGAGACTAAATCTTTAAACTTAAGTTTACAAGATAAGTCTAAAATAAAGGAGCTTGGCAGACCGTTACTTGAACTAGATTTAAAACAGGCGCTGACTGCAGAGGTAAAACATTTAATAGGATATCCAGCTTGAAGTTTCATGATCGAAATAGTTAGATTTGCGGCTGTGAATCTACATATAGACTTAAATGTTTTCCATGTTTATTACTTGGAAAGGGTAAATATTTAAGCTGGACAAGTTCTGGCGTGGTAGATTTAAACTATAAACACTTTAGCCTATATATGTATATATGAGGCGTTTTGGGTATTAGGGGCGAATTATCTCGGAGAACCATTAATTTAAATAAGTCGAGTTCGTCCTTAATATCCGCTACGCCTCATATAGCAAGTGTGCCTTTTTAAAATTCCATATTCTTTTAATTTAATATATTTCATTTTCCTTCTTGCATTTTTGCCTAATATTTTCTGTTACATTTTATAGCCTTTTGTACAAATTGTATTAGTATCTTTTACATTGCGTGCCTTAGGTCTAAATAATCTTAACTTAATTCATAATTGTGTTAACGATGTGTTTTCTTTTCTCTGTATTAGTAAATATTATTATTATTATTTTTATTATTATCCTTTTTTGTTCACCACTATGTTCTCGGGATAGAGTCGCTATCTCGTATGCAGACGGATAAGAGTCGTGGGTGATTTTTTCGAGATTTTTCCTCACCTGTAAGACAAATATGAGGAAATTTTAAGGCCCAAACAGTCCCCCAAATATCATCGGGCTATGATAATCACCATTATCATATTCTCCATGTTGAGTATGAATGTATTCGTGAATGACGTGTTTCGTCTTAATGTTGTGTTGTCTCGGAAGAGACCCTGACATTGAGCTGATCCCTAATTCGGGTAAGTCCCCCATGTCCTGTGTGGTAAAAAAAGTATGTGATCCCTCTCTCGATAGGCCGTGTCACTATAAAGCCCAGGTGGCATGTGGCACGTAAAAGTACCTAGAAGGTGAGAGGTTAAACCGCGTCAATGGAATGGAATTATAATTTTTTCTCTTTCTGAACAATACGTTTAAACCATTCCGTTGGTTTTTGAGTCTTTTAATTTTCTTATGAGCTATGTTAACTTAGTTTTGAGAGTAATATAGTGAATCCCCCACCAGCAAATTTAATACCCAATACTGCTCTGAACTTCCATTATAACTGACTGAGTTGTGTGAAATTCTAGAACGCAGAACGCTCGCTGTCCTCCTGTGTTAGCCATTTTCTCATTCTCTCTCTTTGTTGTGTCTGTTGGCCAATTAGCGCACATTCGCTACTCCCTGTATTTAAACAGAACTTACAAGGGATGCTTTCGGACCTCCCGACAAAAATCGCCGCAAAACTTTGTGGGCTGAACATGCATGAGGTCAAAGTAATTGGCCTAAAGTGCGGCATTTCGCAGTCATTCGCTATCCCTAAAACAATGCGTATAAAAGTAGGGTTCGTAACTATATTGTTTGTTGTCAAAGAGTGTCTAACATGATCTACCTGTGAAATATGATACATGTAAATGACGAGATTACGTACAATAGAAAAAAATTGTTAAATATTATATACGTACATCATTCTACCGCATGGTAATGTAGTGTAAGAAGGCATTGCTGAAAACAAAATTGAATCTCACACCACGAGTAAATAATGGCGGAACTGCAATCACAGTCAGGAATTCTGCATATGTCAAGACCAGCAAAATGTATGTCCAACACATTACGGAACGGAAGTGACACGTATCCAGACGCCTTCCACGCACAGCGAAGCATAGTTTTCTGTCTACCACCTCTCTCAAGAGCCTTTACTATTTGCCTACTTTTATCGGCGATGTCTTAAATTTTTGGGCAGTTGCTGCAACGATTTTCTTTCCAATTGACATTGTCATAAATCCTTTGTATTGTTATTTAGAGTGGATTCTTTTTCGTTTGAATTTGGGAGGTGATGGTTCATAGGAACTGGAACTGACAGCCATGTTATGAAGTGGACTACCGAGTACATCGTTATCTTCAGATAAAGTGCCTGATGTACCATTACTATCACACCACAATGTCTGTCCTTCCGACATGTCCATGCCGCCACTGACATATTTCTCCAGTACAGTTCTCACGTGCAGTTCGCCTGCCGGCGCGTCACCTCATACCACAGCACGAGGGTACAACTCATTTTGATTAATACATAATAGTATATACGTATTGCACCTATTGTATTCTTTAACATACAAACATGCCCTTAATCGTACTACTAGCCACTTACGGTTATGCTAAACACGCTTATTTACACTATACAGGAGACCTATCAGACAAGTACATTATTACATAAAATTACATCATGTTTCTCGGGTGCAGCGTGTTTTATAACTTATGTCTACAAACATTACAGATGCGAACTCTACTTTTATACGCCTTGTTTTAGGGGTAACGAATGATTGCGAAATACCACTTCACACCAATTACTTTGGCCTCATGCTTGTCAGCCCAAAAAGTTTCGTGGCGATTTTTGTCGGGAGATCCGAAATCATCCGTTTTAGTGAGTTCTACTTTCTATTGTTGTTTGCTTCATGACACTCTCGTAACATGCCGACAAATTATAAATGAAATCGGGGGATTATTTGCAGTAATCCTGTACTTGATTAATTTGATTTTTCATTTTGATTCAGAAGAAAATGCATGATGTAAAAGTTTACATTATTTTAAAATAGTTACTTTTCTTTAGGCAATCGCGTCTCAGTTGTAGTATTTTTTTCTCTGATTAATGAAGATAGTAGTTAATACTTTATTTAACTTGTTTAGCTCTATAACAGCTAAGGTTATTAGCAATGCAAATTCAAATGTGGGTGTGAAAAGCCCAACACATTTTGCTCCGAGACTTCTTTTTTCAGGCTTGAGCTTCCATATATCCTACAAAACAGGATCCACGGCTTTAGTTTCCATTCTCAAGATTTTTATATCCTGAAAAATCCATCCGCGTTGGCCAGGTTTGAATCCGCAAACTTCAGATTTACAGTCGAACATAGTAATCACTAAACCATGAAGACAACTGTAAACTGATTAGTAATACATGAATATGTGGCTGCTTTCATGCAATATACAATCTCAGAATAATAACGTTAATTAATTGCGTTTAATTGACATTGACCATAATTGTTTTTCTGTGGATATGAGTGATTTGAAAATGAAAATTATAAATTCCAATTTTCATCAATCTTATAGCTCGAGTAAGTTGAAAAGTGATTTTTCAGTTCATTCAGTGTCATAGACCAAGAGCCCGTGACTGCCAGACCGTTATTTTATAAAAGCTAAAAGTTTCTCAGCACATGCCTCCAACACAGATAGGAACGATGGGCTACTATGTACTGTGGGTCATCGTAGCTTTGGCAGTTAACAGGTAGCAAAGTGTATAAATACCGACTTAAGTTTATCGTATAATAAAGCGTAGTTTTCTTATATTTTTATTTGGAATAATATTACAAATCACGTTATCCATTGCCAGATACTTAATATCGTGGCAACCCCTTGCCAGACATCCTTAAAGTTCAATAAATTGTAACTTCACTTACGATATAGTATAGAAGCTGAATTTTATACATGTTACTTGGGTAACTGTTAGAAGATGTAGCCAGGCAGTTTCGACAGTTCTAACCCCTAGCCAGGGTAGCTGTAGGTGCGAGCGCGAAGCAATATACATTCGAGTAGATGCGAGTATTATTATTAATAACTAATATTTTATTCTAATTAATATTAATATATTATTATTATTATTATTATTATTATTATTATTATTATTATTATTATTATTATTATGTAGTCATTTGTGACTAAAAATCGATGTTTAAAAATTATTGATTATAATTTTTATATTGATAAATAAAAAAAGCAAATAAATTAGTAAATGGTGGTTTGGAATTTCATTAACTTTATTTTTAAATTTAAGTTTATTACAAAATTCGACAATCGTTAAATTGATTGTTTATTCATGTATAGTGTTAACGAATTTTTAAACAATAGTTCATTTGAATTAAGAGCCATTATATAAAAATGGATTTATAGTTTATTTCTAGATTCTAGCACTTTTTTAATGATTTTATTCATTTTCATTATTATAGTCGATATCCTCGTCACTGCTGCTCCAGTCCGTTGCTTCATCTTTTTCAATATCGTCTTCTTCTTTGTTTCTGTAAAAATGTAAAAAAGTTATTATGAATAGCTAAAATTTATGTATAATAATTTGAAATAGTATATGTGTATATTTATATTTACCTGAGAGAGTTTTTAGTGAATCTCTGATGTAATTTGGCAACTGATCTTCAAACCATTTAAAATGATTCTGGTTGTCTTCTTGTACCCAACCATTATTCTCTGGTTGATATATATAGTTGGTGAGCATTGTTCCAAATGCTCGATATGTAGTTTGCTCGCAGAAATTGCTTAACAGCTCGGTTTTACAGGGTGGCAGACTGCTAGCATCAAATTTTCGCAATTGTTTACGGTCAAACGCTTCATTTACATAGGCCTACGTACTGATGAACAGTTGAAGCCGAGCAGCATCAACATTGTATACCTCACATATAAACTGCTGTATAATATCAAAAGCGTTTTGTTGTTCAATATTTTTTTGTTCAATGCCACCTGTCTGTCATTCGACATTTCAGGTATTCTCTCCTGGCATTGGCGTATTGTAATCCACTTTTGAGGTTGGGGCGCCTAGAAGGTGGGGTTAAGCTGTCCCAATTATATGATGGATGATGATGATGATGATGATGGGTAATGATGCGCCAGGAGAGGCCTTAAACCTAAATTTAATCTAATGAGAATGATGAACAGATGATGTTTGGGGACCGTTTGGGCCTTAAAGTATCCTGACATTTGTCTTACAGGTGAGGAAAAACCTCGAAAATACCTCACCCAGGAAACTTGTCCCGAGCAGGGATCGAACCCGGGCCCGCTGCGTGACAAGGCAGGACGCTACCTCGAGACCACAGTGGTGGACTGTTCAATATTATTTTCAAATAATTCCCTGTTACCGAATTTGATGAAAGCTTTTTGACAACCATATTAAGATCTTTCACACGTGTTTAGGGATTCTCCGCCCACACTTAAAACTGAACCAATTCAGTACGCGATCGGATTGTACAGTCTTCTCCTACATCCCTTCCACAGATTCAGTAGATCAGCGACACTAGCGCTAAAACTCATCCCCCCGCCCGTGCGAACTTAACTTGGTGGTGTAATATATTGCTTCGCGCTCGCACCTACAGCTACCATGGCTAGGGGTTAGAACTGTTCAAACTGCCTGGGTACTGAGGAAACATATTCTAATAGTCACCCAAGAAACATGTATAAAATTCAGCTTTATACTATAAGTAAGTACAGTTACAATTTATTGAAGTTTAAGGATGTCTGGCAACGGGTTGCCACGATATTAAGTATCTGGCAATGGATAACGTGATTTGTAATATTATTCCAAATAAAAATATAAGAAAATTACGCTTTATTATATGATAAACTTAAGTCGGTATTTATACACTTTGCTACCTGTTAACTGCCAAAGTCACGATGACCCAAAGTACATGGTATCCCATCGTTCCTATCTGTGTCGGAAGCATGCGCTGAGAAACTTCTAGCTTTTATAAAATAACGAAGATCTGGCGGTCACGGACTCTTGGTCTATCATATTAATACTTTGCAGCTGGATGTCTCCTCGTCTCGAGCATATCTGGTTTCTGCATTTACTTCGCAAGGACTGAATGGCTGATAGTTATGTTGTGTTCCCTGTTCATCGCGATGTCTGGAACATGTGTCAACATGCTCAACAGTATTGTTATAGACAGAATTCCAACGCAACTTCGGTGAGTCAATAACATTGTTCTGCATGGATTTTGTTTTTTTTTTTTAATAAATTAGCTTTTCTGAATCACAATTTCACGCTGATTGGGAAAATGAAATCCGGTTTTGCGTACCACGTCAGAATTTTTTACGACTCAAAATGTTGTTTTGAATATTTTTCGTAATGTACTGTACGTACTGTAGTAATATTACAGTGTACTTATCATTTGTTGGAAAGGCCCAATAGTTTATAATTTCAACTTTATTACTTAAAATGCCAAATAATATAACTATTATTATGTTTATATTTTAAATTATGTTTATATTTATTAAAATCTACTAACTATATCCGCCCTAGGTCCGTACAAAAATTTGTGGTTGTGAAAATGATCCAAATCAGTTTCGTTATATATATAAGTGTGTGTGTGTGTGTGTTTGGGTAATATATGTTAGTAAAACAAAGAATATAACTGTTTTTGTAAAGAAAACTTACTTTCAATACTTTGGCATTAAGGATAAATCGTGGTGCCCTCACAATTTGTGTCGTAGTTGTGTTGCAGAGTTGAGGAGTTGGAAAAGTGGAAAAAAAATTCATTGCCCTTTGGTATCCTTATAATTTGGAGGGAACCTATAAATCATGGAGACGATTGTTATTTTTGCACAGTTAAAATAGCAGGATGTGATGCTAAAAATAAGAAAGACATTGTTTATCCTAACATTCCCTCTGCCATTCAGCCTGTACCTCATGGTCCTGAAATTCCGGTTTCCTTACACCCTGAATCAGGTACATTGCCATCTGCATCCAGCAACACTGCAACTGAATCTCTTGTGGATGACGAACCATATAATCCTGATCATGATAGATGTTTTAATCAAAGTGAGCTTAATGATTTAGTGAGGGATTTCAATTTGCCTACAGAATCAGCAGAACGGTTAGGCTCTAGGTTAAAAACAAAGATAATATTGACTGAGAATATATATTTTGCATGTTACAGTCATCATCAGAAGGAATTGTCCCTTTTTTTTTACTGAAGAAGAACATTTAGTGTATTGCGAAGACATCCCTGCTGTCTTAAAATTTTATAACATAAACTATAATTCCAAAGAGTGGAGGTTCTTCATAGATTCTTCTCAAAAAAGTCTTAAAGGTGTTTTGCTTCATAATAGAAACATTCATCCTTCCATGCCTGTGCCCCACTCTTTTGTTTTAAAGGAGACATATGAAAATGTAAATTTTTGTTACAAAAACTGCTGTACGAAAATCATCTATGCTAGTCTGTGGATATTTCATGATTACTGGACTATTAGTTGGTCTGCAAGCAGGTTTCACAAATGACCCGTGTTTCGTGTGTGAATGGGATAGCAGAGCTAGGTCAGAACACTGGGAAAGGGAAGAGTAGCCACGAAAGACTAATTTAATACCGGGCGAAAAAAAATATAAGAACTGAACCTCTGATTGATCCTTCAACAAGTGGTGTGTAAATTAACCATCTCAGTGTAAAATTAGGTTCAATGAAACACTTTGTGAGAATTAACATCTAGATTGACAGCACAGTGCCAGATGCTTTAAATACCTTTGCGCTACATTGTCCTTCATTACTCCTATGAAGCATTTAGGCTGCTTGTAATCGGTGTGCCCACAAATTCCGAAAACTGACAGGAGGGACAGTCAGTTCGAGAATACTATGCGTCGAAAATATTTAAGTTCTGCTGGTACTGCATTATACTTAATATTATTAATTTTAAATTATTATTCTGTTATTATTATTAAGTAATGATTAATGACGGGACAATACAAATCGATTAATTCTGGGCCTATTTTTTTCACACATAAAACTTCTTGTTGAATCGTAATTCTTTTATTACGTTTTACAGAGCTATAAGTTACAATTTCTAGTTATTCGTGAATATTTTAAAAACCTGGCGTGATGGAGGATAAAATGGAGATAATTTTTCGACCTATCAGGACAAAACTTCCGTTTAGTGAACTCACATATCAGATTTTTAAGAACAAAACTAAAAGTGTCTTTATAATGCAGAACGGTGTAATTTGCTCACAGTCCCCGCTCAGAAAACCTTGAATGCTTGAAATATTCTGAGATTTCATGGCTTCTGCACTGTGTCATGCCCAAGCTTTGTTCACCCGAATACGCCATATTTGAGTAGCGTTAGAATACTCCCCGCTTACTATTTGTGCTTCAGGTAGTCTGAAATATGTTACGAATAAGACCATATAGTGTATGCTGAGGCATTGAAGAATGTAATTTGAATTGAACAGAGATATTTAATGTCAGTTAAAAACTTGCTTATAATTTGTATATAAATAAAGAAAAGTAAGTAATACACACCGAGTTATCAATGTTTCGATAGTGTAGGTGGCTAACTCAAGCACTATCACAGACACTGAATGCAATGGTCCCCGAAGCACATTCAATACTTTTTAGTAAACACATTTATCATCATAGATGTTGCGACAAGAGTCGCTCTCTCTGTCGGTAATAGCAAACACCTGCCGTCTGTTATTATGCTAATGATGTAGTTCATCTGACTGCCGCTTGTAGGCGCCTGAATACAGTAACGCTGAATTGTGTTGGTAGCATTTTGTTGAATAATGTTGCCAACTTCTGCGTATTGCTCAGGTCTGTAGATGACTACAACACTTTCTCTCAGTCTGTGTTCGGCTACCGCATTGTGCGTTAGGTAGCATCAGTGCGTGTTAGGCTTGCGTGTTTGGTGGGCACTCTTACGTGGTTATTGAGGACCACGTGCTGCCTGTTCCGAAGGTAATACACTTCGAGGCCCCTCTAGTCCTAGGAATGGACTTTGATTGAAATATTTGATCCTGTTTTAATTGTAACCACGTATTAATTTAGCACAAAAATAAACTTGACTTTTCACCGATTACATGTGTGTGATAACTAAATCTACCTTCATAAAATCCAGCACCCCAGAGGAATATTACGAAAAGGATTCAAAATTGGACCGTGTTGGCATTCAACAATATATCTATAACATAATAATAATAATAATAATAATAATAATAATAATAATAATAATAATAATATTTTCTTTCTGCAAAAGGCTATTCGTCTACACATTATACTAATATTTAGGATATAATATTGAATATAAAGAGAGTACACATTACTGGTAGACAATGCCACATGTAGAGAAAAGATATAACCAACACTCATTGCTATCAATGTATGTAATTGAGTAGGCCTACGGCACGTTAGTCCACCGCTGTGGTGTCCAGGTAGCGTGCTGCCTTGTCACGCAGCGGGTCCCGGTTCGATTCCCGGTCGGGACAGGCTCCTGGGTGAAGTTTTTTTTTCGAGGTTTTTCCTCACCTGTAAGACAAATGTCAGGAAGCTTGGGGCCCAACGGTCCTCGAAAATCATCCAGCCATCATCATCATCCT
This sequence comes from Diploptera punctata, assembly GCA_030220185.1. Taxonomy (NCBI): domain Eukaryota; kingdom Metazoa; phylum Arthropoda; class Insecta; order Blattodea; family Blaberidae; genus Diploptera; species Diploptera punctata. The sequence continues at coordinate 837,164 of JASPKZ010000815.1, read as the reverse complement.
CATCATCATTATCATCCTTCACCGGCGTGGTTGGCAATGGGAAGCTACCACACCTATAATTCCCTAGAAAAACTGTAAAGCATAGCATGAGAATGCTATGATTGCAGTGAAAGACCTACCCTCGGGCAGAATTACTATGGATGTATTTTGTTTATTTACTTCCCCACATAAATATGCATATATTTTACATTTATAAGACGTAATGAGTGGATTAAATAACCGATTTTCCAATTTTTATCGTTCCCATAACAACTTAAAATTCACAGGAATTGTTAAGAAACCAATGTCGTGATTCAATTAGCGGCCGTAATTTTCATTTTTTATGCTTGTTATGGAAATATAAAAAAATTGCAAAATTATGTAAATACTGTTTTAATATACTGAAGGGTTTTGGATTGATATTATGTGATATGACGGCTGTATAAAATAACTAAACATAACCAAGGAATTCAGTTAATGTGGACCCTCCACGAGGCGGTTAAAGTGGATTCGGGACCACTTTACACGAATACGTATATTTTATCAATGAGGATGCTGTATAATCATGCAGTTAATTAATTTTATTTAATATTATTTTCGTTTTAATAAAACAAAGACCGTCGCTTTCTGCAGTTGAATGACGTGTGAATGTTATAATCAACAATAATTTTTCAAATCATTAAATAATATCAACGTTCTTTAATTGTGACCAGCCATAACTATTTTCAGATTAATCTGCGCCTGTCTGTATGAATTAATAGAGTAGATAAACTTTAAAATAGATTAAAAGCTAAGGTGAACTCTGGGTCCACTTTGCCCGAATATGGAGGTTAAAGTGGACCTTTTTGTAATGTAAAAAAGTTTATAAATAGATGAAGATGTTTCCATATTTGAATAAAATAACAATGCTGTTTCATAGTTACAACACTATAAACAAAATTTAACTTCCTTAATTTAAAAAAAAGAAAAGCAAATTCAAAATAGGGGTCCATATTATCCGAATTGCTCTATCTTAATATGAGGCAGTGTTTTTGCTAATCATTTTTAGATTTATACAATGAAGTTGGCTTTAACCGTGTCAAATTAACTACAACTTTGGCCCATTGTAAATGTATTTTTTATGTGGAGTAATTATAAATATAAATAAAACCAAAAGTATATGAAATGTAGTAAAAACAATAATAAACTTGAAGATCTGATGGCCAATAACGCAAATATAAAACATATTACGTCTTTCAATTATCAAGGTTCAATAGTAAATATAAATAATGCACTAGTCTATGAGCTAAATCAGAAAATAGTTCTATCAAATAAAGCATTTTATGTCAATTTCTCCTTGTAAAAGAACAAACATATTGTCCAAAATGAAAACATACACCAGAACTAACTCATGGCTATGAGACGTAGACATTGAAAGAATATATAAAGTAAAAACTAATTATGGTTGAAAGAAGAATTTTAAGAGAAATATAAGGACTAACCAAACTGATACATGGTTCCTGGAGGATATAAATGAATAGCAAAGTTATCTGTACCGAAAGTACATTTTTTATTTGCAACTCTTACGTCATCTCTTCTGAGTCATGCTTCAAGATTCTAGAATAGTGCCATTCCATCCATCTTTATCCCCTCTCCTTGATTCCCCTCCCCTGCTCCGTAGATTATAAGCCGCGAAACATTCCCTCTTTCCCGGGACTCGAACCGGAAAATGAGTCGTCGCCTGGAGTTCAGTCAAATCTTTGTTGTCAAGACCGGGAAGCCGGGTTAGGGAATCATGGTGTGGACCCTAGCCCCTGGTTGGACCGAGTGTATGTATATATGAGTGTTATTATTATCATTTGTTGTATTTATTGATTTCTGAGTGTATTGAAATCATGGACGACAGATGTATTCAATTTCCATTGTTAATATTGTTCTTTTTTAATCTTTATATATTCGTCAAAGATGTTTCCTAGCTACTCAAACTTGCATTAAATAGCTGCCTTGTACTAAGTTCCTATACAATATAAGCTTTTTCAAATTACGTTAGCTCACCTTCCCTTTTCTTATTGTCATAATTATAATATCGTTTGCATCTTTCTAAATAACTTGTAAGTATCGAGGTTTTCATGTTTATAAGTCACTAAGACAGCACAGTAAAATGAGCCAAACTTTGCCTTTGTGAAGTGTGATTGTTATTACGAACTATTTGACCATTCATCCACGGGCACCCACACCATTTTATAGCCGGTGCATAACAAAATAATCTTCTACACTTCCTGGTTTAGGCAAGAGTTGCCTGTTCCGTGAAGAATACGAGTAATATGTTTTCCTCTGATCGCGGTACCAACGCTATGCAGAGTAGACCATTGGTGGGGCTGCCACCTCAAAGCTTTAGGTCCAGCTTCTGGATGTACTAACCCCATCTAGAGGGTTGTCACTTCCGCCAGGTCCGCCTTCTGCGCCGAATCTGCCGTTGAGGTCTTCACCGTAACCCTGGCTAGGGGCCCTTACAGAGTACTATCAGTCGGAGCCAACTGAACCCTGTTTTTTTACGAGGTTGTTACTCCTCCCCCTCCTCTTTCTCATCCGGGCTTGGGACCGGCCATGGCGGAGTTATAACAAAATAATAAGAAATAAAAATATTCTGAATGTTATTAAATGTCGATAATAAGATGGTTTGGTTGAAAAGCATGATCAATTAGTGCAAAAATTTACATTTGGAACAGAGTATTAAAAAATCACAAGGAAAACCAAAAAGTAAATGGAAATGTGATAGGCCCATAATTAAGAATCTGAAGTAGCTGGGAGTTATAAATTGGACAGCAATAAGTCAGGAAAGAATGGAGAATAAGCCCAGCACTTTAAATGAAAATGTTGTAATGCCTCTTGATATCGATGATGAAACAAAGTAAAAATATCAATGTTAACATTTTATAAAGTTTGCTTTAGAACATGACTGACGGGAGTGTTGCAATTGGATTCTCTCACTACTACTGCTGTAATTAGATATTTAAAAACTATTCAAATATATTCTTCTTCTTCTTCCTTCCAAGTATTAGGCCAAGGCCTGTTACGATCCTATAGAAAATTTCTGGAAAATTCTCGTATAAGACTTGAAAGCATAATAATAGTCCCTTCGATTGGTTGCTGGCCAAAGGAAGGCAAGACCAGTGATGGGGCTGCCATCGTATAGCCTCTGGTCAGGCTTTTCTGAAGAAGAAAAGAAAATAAAGGAAAGAAGAAATGGAAGAAAGGAATGACTCCCTAGCCCTTGGATGCCCTAATAGCATCGGGATCGAAAACAAGGGTTAACCAAGAGAGGTTAGAAGTAAAGTAAAAAGAGTGCAAAACACAAGTAAGTGGAAGAAATGTTTTGCTCAGCTTGGGCACCTTGTGGTCGCCATCCACATATCCCCTAGGTGAGGACCCCTGAGGGTTTCAAATATATTCATAATATTAAATATTTGATTTTTTAATTCAATGCCATCATGTTGTCAATTCGACATTCTGGTATTCTCTCCTGGCATGTAACCCACTCCTGGAAGGCGGAGTTACACTGCCCCGATGATATATGTTAGGTGACGATGATAATAAAGATGCGCCAGGAGAGGCCTTAATTCTAAACTTAATGTTATTGTAATGATGGATAGATGATGTTCGGGGACCGTTTGAGCCTTATAGTTTCCTGACACTTGTCTTAAGGGTGAGGAAAAATCCCAAAGAAAACATCACCCAAGAAACTTGTCCCGACTGGAGATCGAACCCGGGCCCGCTGCGTGACAAGGCAGCACGCTATCTCGAGACTACAGCGGTGTACATATTTGTTGTATCATACAAATAAACATTTTTGTTAACTTATACTGATATTTATCTAGATTTATATTTTATTTATTTCTAATCAGATTAGATTGTATAATTTTTCTGGTCATTTCATTTCAATGCAACTGTTTATAATTCAATATAATGAGATATCTTCGGAGGACTGCAGGATACACACTACTAGATCACAAAAAAAATGAAGACATCTTAGAAGAATTACACATGGAATCTTTAGAAAACAAAATTTCTGATTATAAGTCAAGATGGATGCATCATGTTCATCGAATTGAAGATCACAGAATACCCAAACAAATGTTAAGATATCAACCTGCAGGAAGAAGAAGGCCAGGACGTCCACTCAAAAGACTTCTGGATGGTGTTTCTCTTGAGGCCGAAACAGGTCAACAAATGGCCTAAATTCGTGAATGTACTATGATGATGATGATGATGATGATATAATTTTTTAATTATTTTAATCTATTTATTTTATTACTTTTTAATAGTTCAAGATATAAAAAAAGAAAGATAAATATTCCATATAAGAATCCTGTAAATAAACAAGCTTGTTATTGTTATATAATCTTGAAGGCAAGGCGCGTTGCATTGGTGCAGAGCTACAGAACTTGTGCTGGTGTCACTCCTCTTGCGAGAAGAAGTTTTCCCATGGAATTTCGTCCATTGTTCACTCAGCATCATGAGGAATGTCGGATAGCTACGATAAGTAGCGCTCCAGGATGAGAAAAGCAGCTACAATGGTTGCATATTATGATACGTTGACCACATGTCATTCCTATATTGGTTGGATGTGAGGCTAGCATGCAGATGGTAGGCTAAGAGCATTCTATGGCTTTCACGCCATGGAGTTTAGTTTTTTTTCAAATGAACGTCATTGTCTAGCGAAAAGAGAATAGCTGCCACTGCCATTGAATACGGATCGTAGGCAGTTCTCTTCTGTATCTATCTTGAGGCAAGATTTTTAGGTAACGGAGCAAATGTTTAGTATTATGGGCCCAGAAAGTACATGTTATTTCATGGGGAATGATATTGAACAATTCTCTTTACTGGAAAAATTGATAAGATAGGATAGACCCATGTAGCTGTATTAATTTACAATCAAACAAAATGTAACAATCGCTCTTTATTCCGATTGAGGGTCTTTCCACTTTTCAGCGGTTGCCCTTTTACCAGCCGGCTGCTGGCCCTTCACATCCACATGTGTCAATCACAGAGGTAGATGATCAACAGTCAGTGAAGGGGTGACATGTGGTTAGCATGTCGAGTCCCCCAGCCGTTATAGCTGGTTCCTCAACCTGGAGCCGCTACTTATTGTAGCTACCCAATTGCCTCACGATGCTGGGTGGGCACCGGTCCCATACTGGCCGAAATACCATGAGAAAATTTCTTCCCCCATGGAGACTCGAACCGCAAGTCCCGTAACTCTGCGCCAAGGCTTCCTACCTTAACCGCTCGGCTACGGCGCGGGACGCAAGTCATTTATAAGGACTATTTAACTCATGCCCCAGATGGGAGTCAGTGACCAATCACGTTTCAATGATTTCTGTTTTACAACCAATCACAGTCGTGTTTCACCAAGTATTTATCAATATTAAATTTACCATATTAAAGAAATCTCCTCCTTTTTTAATATTCCGAACAGGTCTGACCATTATTTTGCAGTGATCGATTCTGTAAGAAATACGGCTACCAGATTGTATATATATATATATATATATATATATATATATATATATATATATATATAGTGCATGGATGTCAACACATAGCGCTTGCAGGAGTTAATATAAAAAATATTTGTAGCAATTGATTATACCACCAAAAAAATAAACCACTGTTTGCACTTTCTTAAATGTATTTTTTCCCAGGTAATAATCCAGAAAAATATAATTGTTATATTTACATCATACGACATCAGAAATAAATTAATATACAGTTTGATGTGTTTCATTTTTTCTCCACTAGAGAGCATTCTTACAATACTGCGTTCCTTTGGCAATAAATAGTATGATCTGGTTGCAGTGATAAACAAAAGAAGCAGATGAAGCGTACCAATCGTTTCTCATTTGTTTTCAAACATCGCCATTTACATTAAATATATAAATATTTTAAAATAACTATAGTTAAATAATGATTTGTGAGTAAACAGCTTAATTTTATTCGTTAAATAGTCCTAACAAATGCCACGAGTGATTTCCTATGTATCTAGAGAATTTGGAAATCGCTCGTGGCATTACTTATGAATACTTAACTCAACTAAAGATAATTTTTCTCTCTATCTTATCTGTCTGTCTATATAATTTCTATTATTACTCTCCTAATACTTTATAGCACGGTGTATTGTATTGTAGGCCTAAATGAATGTTCACTACTACTGGAACACGGGGAATAAAGAGAGAGAAATTTACGTTTAGTAATGAATTTATTAAGTAGGCCTAATTTAAGTTGTTAAGTAATGGTAGAGTGACAGGATGTAAAGCTGGAGGTAGAGTTTTTTTTAATCCAAGCTCAGGTAAACAAATTTCTCTTTAGATCTGTGAACTATTGTTTACAAATAGTTTATCATTAGTAATGCCACGAGTGATTTCCAAATTATCGATAAATTCACTACTCACGAAGTGAAGAGTGAATTTATCAAGAGAATTTGGAAATAAAGAATGACATTTGTTACTACTATTTAACGAATAAAATTAAACTGATTACTCACAAATCATTATTTAACTATAGTTATTTTAAAATATTTATATATTTAATGTAAACGGCGATGTTTGAAAACAAATGAGAAACGATTGTTACGCTTCATTTGTTCATCACTGCAACCAGATCATATTATTTATTTCCAAAGGATTGCAATATTATAAGAATGCTCCCTAGTGGAGAAAAGAATGAAACACTTCAAACTGTTTATAACCAACATTATAGGTTATTAATTAATTTCTGATGTCCTGTGATGTAAATTATATTTTTTCTGGAATGTAAATTCCTGGCAAATAATACGTTTAGGAAAGTGCAAAGAGTGGTTTCTTTTTAATGTGGTATAATCAATTGCTACAATTTTTTCTATTAGGCCTATGTCTTGCAAGGGGTACCTGGTTACACTCGTGCACTATATATATATATATATATATATATACACACACACACACACACACACACAATCTGGAAGCCACATGCATTTTAGGATTCTTACATCTTAATATATAAATTGCTATATTCAACGTATTTCTTAGAGAGTCAGTCACTGCAAAATAATGCTGTGACCTGTTCAGAATATTAAAAAGGAGGAGCTTCCTTCAATATGATAAACTTAAGTTGATAAATATTGAGGTGAAACACGACTGTGATTGGTTGTAAAACAAAGTTCATTGAAACGTGATTGGCCATTGACTCCCATTTGGGACATGAGTTAAATAGTCTGAGTAAATTAATTTTCATATTACATTCATAATCCCTCCATAGTATCTTGACCTTGTTATGGTGGAAAGGCTTGCGTACTTAAATGATCCCATAACGGCGGTAGCAACAGGTCGAAGCTTTTACCGTAAAATTATAACCGCCAAGAAACGCGGACATAGGTTTCGTTGGCGTAACATTTTGTATGGAGAGCTTATGTCTGCGTGGTCATGAACCTAAGGGTTCGATAGTGCTAGTGAGTTAGTTAGTTTGTACCCCATACCTCCCGCGTGGGGATATTGTTGCTTCCTAGCGGGAGTTTGTTAATGAAGCTAATTTAGTTACGCTTATGTACCTACGTATGTCAACGAGTGACATGTGGTTAGCACGTCGCCTCAATGAGACATCAAGTAGGCCACCAAGGTATTACTTAGATGGATGAAGGTCGGTTAAATGTTATACAGAGGCTTTTTTATTAAGGTTTGCGGTTCTTTTACGAGCCTGAAAATCTTCAGACTCGGGACCTACGGCTTAAAGTACCTCCCAGAGGATTTATCCCTTAGGTTTAGCTATCTTAAAAATACATCGACCCTAGCCGGGTTTGAACTCGTGACTCTCGGGACTAGAGACAAAGAACATAACCACTATCTGATAATATACAGAGTGTTAAAAATTACGTTTAGAACGTTTCAGGGGATGATAGAGGTGGTAAAAACAAACACTTTCTGTATCTGAGCAAACTTTGATATATGCCATTTTGCCGCTAGATGGTCTTAGGGGTAATGACTCGACTTCCCTCACAACACGCACCGATTAGTTCTGATTGTGCTGCTGCGCTTGCAACAAGTTGAAAGAGTCATCACGGTGTCAACGAAGACTTGTTACGATAAGTAGAGTAAGTACGTTTGCGTTTACTATCCATTTTCGTGCCTCAGCATACCTGCAATGTTGAAACGTGTTTACGTTTGTACTACATGGCAGTTTCCATTTGTTGTAGTGCACTGTACCACAACTGATAGGTTCTACATCTCAAATGGCTGAGTACACTCTAAACGAGCTTACGGACACGCATCTTCTGTATGGGGAGTCACATGGGAATAGCCGTGCAGAACGGCGCCTTTACGCAGGAAGTTTTCCGATGAGGAAGTAACCATCTCATGTTCTGTTTCAACGAATTGATGCTCGTCTGCGTAAAACTGGTCATGTGAGACAAACCAGACGAGGAGCTGGGAGGCCTCGCAGTGTGCGACGTGTTGCGTTTGAGGACGAGTGTTGCAATTGTTTGAATAAACTCCTAGCACCCGTACATGATCCATAGGTAGGACATTAAACACAAGCCATGTCAATGTGTTGAACGTCCTGCATGAAATTGGGCTGCACCCATACCATTTGCAGAGGGTGCAGCACTTGGCAGCGGATGACTTTCCCTGCTACATGGACTTTTGCCACTAGTTTCTGCAGCAAATGGTTGCTACCCCTGACTTCCCAATCATTGTTTCGTACACAGATGAGGCGTCTTTCACAAGGAATGGGATTTTCCACACCCATAAAGGTCATATTTGGGACTTTGAAAATCCGAATGCACAGTTCGTTGGTCGGTATCAACACCGATTCTGTGTAAATGTCTGGGCTGGAATTGTTTACAGCTATCTGGTAGGGCCTTATCTGTTAGTTAACACTCTCTGTGGTTGTAATTATTTAGTTTTTGTACGAGACGTCCTACCAAAACTGTTAGAGAATATTCCATTCAACTTCAGAGAACGAATATGGTTTCAGCATGACGGCGCTTCTCCACACTTTGATCGTCGTGCCAGGAACAATCTGCATGCTATATTCTCCAATCGTTGGATTGAAAAAGGTGGGGCGGTACCGTGGCCACCTCGATCACCGGACCTAAGTCCCCTGGATTTTTTTTGGGGACAAACGAAACGTCTTGTGTATGAGACATCTATCGATACGGCAGAAGAGTCAGTTGTTCGCATTGTTGAGGCTGCACATGCTATTCTAGACGATGTTAACGATGTTGGTCTTTTTAATCGTTGCAGACTGTCCATAGTGCGAAGATACCACTTGTGCAATGTCTTCAATAGACGGCAGTTTGAACAGCATCGACAATTGGTCTCGTTCCTTAATACGAAAATAAACATGGATTTTGTTTTTCAATTAAAACTTACGTACACAATAAACGGTGCATATGCCAAAGTTTTGTCAGATAAAACAAATGTTTGTCGATACCTCATCTATCATCCCTGAAACATTGTAAACGTATTTTTAACACCCTGTATTCTTGATTTAGAAGCAACCCTTTGTATTGTGAATGAAGTTTCTCATGTACAAGGATGTGAGGATTAAAGATAGATATTTGCGCTTGGTGCTGGGGTTGCCTAAGTAGCTTAATTGAAGAGCACCAGGACATAAAGCTGGAGATCTTGTGTTTAAATCCCAGTTTATAGAAACGATTTTCTCTTTATTTATATTAAATATTGCATGCGGATTGCAGCTTGAGCACATTAATTTCAATATTATGTTAGTAGTCTAATGCCAAGGATCTTGAAACCAAAGGATTAAGCACTAATAATGCATTTTCATACATACTGCTTTTCGTCCTAGGGGTATTAGTGGTCAGACTTGGGTTCACATGACACTTTCACTATCACAAATAAGCTTAGCGACCCCGAAAACTATGTAGGCTATTTGACATTAATCTCGGTTATTGCTGTCATTTTATTTTTCACTCCTCGTACTCCGTCGCCCTTATGGTGCTCGGGGGTCAAACTTGAGCTTAAATGTCATCCAGACTGTTAGATAAGCGATCCCGAAAATATTGATTTCTGCACGAATCTCGATCATTTTGGACATTTTATTTTTAGCCCTTTCTTGCCTCCATTAGGAGGGCTAGGGTCAAACTTGGCTAAAATACCATCGGGACTCTCATCAGTCAGCTTAGAGACAAAACTATTCTCGATCTTATTGCATTTTTTACGCATTTTCATCCTCTTATCTGTCTTAACGGTCTTGGAACATACATTTGAGTTTAAATGTCACCGGGTACTGGCACCATTAGACTTAACAACCCCAAAAAAACTAGGAATTCGGCGCTAATATCGGCAGTTTCAATTATTTTTAGATATCACCATCTCTCATCCCCTCGTAGGAGCGGAGGAGTCTCTTATCCTCACTGATGCTTTTGCAGAATGTACGTTATGTGCCTGCCATCAATGCAGGTTTCCAAAGTCATCCTGAACATATAAAGGTGCTTTTTATTATTTTTTTTAATTTAAACCCCCCACCATAGGGGTACCAAGAGTTTGTTACTCCTTATAGCCATTTTCCAGTTCGTAATTACAATATTTTAACGCATTGTAGATTCGTTACTCAAAATACCGCATTTCTTGAATTTCTCGGGCAAAGCTACATGAATCAGATCTCGCCTTATAAGGCAATAGGGATACGGGTCATGTGCAATTCGCAAGCGACTTCTCCAGACGTGGTTCTAGTTGAATGATTTTCCAGATGCAACTCTCTCTCTTTTTTTAAGAAATAATCGGCCTCTCGAGTTTACATTCGAGACAGCTCGAGACTGGTTTCAGATAGTTAAGATCTTTGCATATGAGAGGGATGCGAGTCTGTTGACAGCCAGTGTGCGAGAAGGTGATCTGAAGAGCGAGAAGGAAACAAGTGTAAATGTAGACTCTACAAATATGAAGAAGTCACTATGAGATAAATTGTACTTTTATAAGACTCAGAGCAACAAAATCGCATGTGCATGAGATAAAGATGGTTTAGAGTTTTGTGCAAATTGGTGAGATATAAATTAAAGAAATTCGATCCGTTACAACGCCGCTGCAACTAATGACTATATATACCATTTTGGTTGAAATTTCTCAGGAATTCAATAATTATTCCGGAATATATATACATATATCCTTTTTTGCATGAGGTCTAGTATATAGATCAGGATAACAGAACCAACTAAAAATTATTTGTTATATACTCCATGAAAATATTCCACCGCTGTAATTAGTAGTAATACGAGTATTATTTTTCTAGTCATCAACCAAAATCTTATTCTGCAAAGAAACTATTTTACTACTGCAATCGAAATGTTTTAACTAATTACACATAATTAAAGTTAAAAAATACTAAACCCCATGGTGCGACAGGCCTAGAAGGCCCTTGGCCTTACCAGTTGACTGCTCACATCTACCGGTACATGTGTTAATCACAGAGGTAGACGATCATCTGCCACTGTAAGGGTGACATGTGGTTAGCATGTCGGGTCCACCAGTCATTATAGCTAGTTTTTTCAACGTGAAGCCGTTACTTATTGTAGCTACCCAAATTCCCCACTTTGCTGGATGAAATTCCATGAGAAAATTTCTTCCCCCATGGAGACCCGAACCAGCGCAAGTCCCATAGCTCTGCGCCAAGGTATCACTCAGCTACGATATGGGGCATAATGAAAGACCCACACAATAATTTTCAGCCATCTTTACACGTTTTAAAGGAGAATCTATACGATACAAAAATTTGTCTGCCGGAAAATGCGGAGATAATAATTCATTACTGCAATAAAAATATTTTATCAATTTTGGAAATTGGAATTTAGGTCCACACTTTAAGTTTGAGTAAAGGAGAATCTGTATTATACAGGAATTATCTGGCGGTAGATGGTGATAAAATTATTATTATTATTATTATTATTATTATTATTATTATTATTTTGACTGTATTTGAAATCAGGATGTTGGAACGTTTTAAATATCTTGCTGCATGAGAGATCTGTTCCACCTATGACAAAGATCTAATTCAGAATTTTGTGTACTGATATACAATCTGAATCAGATGAAGATGTCTTTATTTAGTTTTATGAATACACACACACACACACACACACACACACACACACACACACACACACACACACACGCGCGCGCGCGCAGGCACGCACACACACACACACATATATATTTAATGTTCTCTGAAATATTATACTGTAAGAGAGACATACTGAAATGAAGAACAAGGGTATGACCTGTTCTGATGTGACAGGGCAATGGCAGTGTGCCTCTCATTGATGTCGGGACGTCTTGGAGTAACAGTGTGCAGTCTTGTGATGGGAGTTCTCTTGGAGACATATTGTGGTGCTGTTTACTTCATGTTGGGAGGCATTGTACTCTGTAAGTAACATAAGTAAGTTAGTTTTCTTAACCTTTTAATTGGCAATGCACCCTATAGGATACATCAATTTGATTAAATTGCTTAATATTTTTAATAAAACAGAAGAAAACGAACGAATAATAATTACTTAAATGTGTGTCGGATTACACAATAAAACTAATAATTACAGTTATGAATTGATTTCGTTTTCACTGCGGTCCGCCACATTTAAATAAATTACACGAGAAATTAGTGTTTTGCCAATTTAAGGGTTAAACTGATGTTTTATTTTTTGTTAAATTAGGAGTTAGTTGCAATTGCTTTGGTAATTTGCCTTTCATATAACCATAAAATTGAACATTTGCTTTTTTTTATTGAGAAGTTGAATGGAATATGGGCATGACTCATGTTTTGCTCTTTTTCCATTCAATGCATATTTGGACTCGCCAATTTGTAGTTGGTCAGCCTGAAAAGTTTCTTTTCGATATGGCGATTACAGCAGGTTCAGCAGCTGATTGTTTCAATTAAAATAAACAGCAATGTTATATATATATATATATATAAATTGCTAATATCTAAAAACGTATATTTTTAATTGAGCCCATATTCCATTCAACTCCTCAATTGTTATTACTGTGTTTGAAGTTTTATAAGATAAAATATTATGTTAGTTTATTTTAAATATTAAAAACAACTATTGATTGTTTGGGGGTTTCATTGTTTGTGGAATTTCAGCTTGAGAACTTTTTGTCTAACGTGGAATTCATTTTACTTTCTAACAAAGAATTTTTTTCTTGTTTGTGAGATGTTTTTCTTGTCTAACAAGGAACTTCTATTGTAATTGGAGCATTTATTGTCGATTAACGAATTTCATTTCTTAATCAGTTTTCTTCTTGTCTGCCAAATAAATTTTCTTGCTTCTGGAATTTTTCATCTGATAACTAATAGCTGTGGAATTATCTTTTTGATAAAGTAACCTTTATTTGTTCATTCTGTTCTTTCCTCGGCAATGTATACAAAACAAAAATAAATAAGCATTCTATTTTGAATTTTTTTTTAATTTCCTGGGAGATTTTGCTTCTTTCCATTGGATATTTTCTCAAAATATAAAAAAAATATTAAAAATTAGTCACCTCACCTCATATATTGTCTTCTTTTTAGTCCAGTTTCGGAATTTTTTAATATTCAGTCCATTTCCTATTATGTTTAATATTAAAGAAATAAATGGTATTATTTTATCTGGAAAAAGTTTTATTTTCTTCTAACAATAAATCTGTTTATTTTTCTGAAATTAATTTTGAAAACATTTTTGTTACAGTCTGCTGTTTGCTGTCGTTTTTGGTACCAAATTCTCCAAAAAGCTGAAATTAATGTTGCATTATGTTGTTATAATGTTTTAATAAAATTATATATTTCATAAGTGACTTTATTTCATTACAAATATTGGACAATTATTTCTTCAAACAAATCCTAATATTCTATAATTATTACCAAAAACTGAACAATTTTATACCTGCCCATTTTATTTATTTATTTTGATTGAACCTATTGATTTATGCTTACATGAAGCACACGTCACATTTTGAAAGTCACAAAATCCTTGTTTATTCCAGACACCAAATATATTACTAAACAAATCACATGGCCAACGAAAGAGCTTTCTTTATGTTACTTAACCATGAGTTCCTTATTCACGGTTCCCTTATTCGCGGGTTAAAAAATTGCGACACAGTTCCTGTATTCGCGGATCCAATCGGTATATTAGAAGGACTAGTATCCTTTGTCATTTATTAACGCATGGACAACCTTTTTTTTTTTACAGCAGGCACATGACAAGTTGGCTTTTACAATGACATACTCAAATCAAATGGACAAATTAATATCAAAGTAAAACAAACCTTATTGTCACCAAGTCTAAAGTTCGTTGTTAAAAGCTACCACCGCCGTTTTTCACGTGCCGCTATGTCCGTTGATAAATGCCGCCCTCGCCACGATCGGTGTTATATTGATTCAACTTGTCATTCGTTGCGACAATTTTAATTGAATAACACATGATTCTTCTGCCTTGTTCCCAATTTATAATGTCGAGTAAAAGGAAATGAAATTAGTTCCGAAGCGGGAAAAAGTAGCTTGCCGCTTAAAGTAAAAATAGAAATACTTAACCGTTTTCGCGTTGGCGAGTCGTTTGCATGTATATCACGCTGTTTCAATGTTAATGAATCAACTGTACGATTCATCAAGAAATCCGAAGACAAAAGAAGGAATTCTATCGCTGAATTAACAGCTGAATATCAATCTGAATTCAAATGGGGCAAAACAGGAAACAAATTACTAAGTTATTTAAGCCCTTTCCCTGTGCTTGACAGAAATAATTATTAGAACTTGTTCAAAATCTCTCATTAATTCATTTAATTATGATGGTTTTTATTTTATTTTGGGACCTTGTAATGTATCCCCTACATACACAAACAAATTACTAGGGCAAGACATTTAATGATTTTGCATCTTTTTCTTATGAAGATTGAAACATTGCTTGCATATATGAAAATGTATAACATTAAAAAAACGGATTAAATAAACCCAATTCGTTAGGGCATTTTTTTTTGCATTTTCTTAACTTATTAGGAATAGCTCATTTTTTTTGACAATTTTTAGGTCATTTTGAGCATTATTTACACTTTTGCGGAATGTTGTGACATTACTTGTATTTGCTTTGAGATTTTTTATTAGAATTCAGTATTTTTCCCTGCCAATACAATTTCTTGGAATAAATATATGTTTTACTAACTACTATCCCTATTTTTTAAGGTATGTGCATAATGAACTTGCCCACTTCTAGGAATTTTATTCAATTACTTGGAGCTTATGCTAGCTTCTACCCCTATTTTTCAAGGAATGTGCTTAATGGACTTGCCCACACTCCCATTGTTAAGTGAGGTGGTCGGTTGTTTCTAGCCATCTGTATGAACAGGTTAAGAGTAGAATGCTTAAAGTAAAGGAAAGTGATAGTGTTAAATTAAAGACATTTGTTTCAAAATATGGACAACATATTTTTTCAACGGATGGTCGTATTTTATTCCGCAAGATTTGCCACGTGAGAGTGACTGCTGAAAAAAGTTAACGGCAGAACAACACATGCCACGGGAGAAACATAAGCGCGGTCTGCAGCGACTTGAAAATAAATCCAGTGTAAACTTACAGCCAATGGTTCTGGGGGAAACTTATTCAACGTTTTCGCCATTTTGTGAGAAACTATGTGAAGCTTTGCTACCTGCTGATATTCCATTTCACAAATTGAATAACCCTAAGCCGCGAACTTTCTTAGAAGAGGAGACCGGAAAATTAATTCCAGATCCCAGAACATTGAGAAGAACCTACGTAGCTCGGTGCTGTGACAAAACTTTGCACAAAATAAGAGAAAGGATTGGAGAAAGAAATGTATTCGTATCCATTAACGAGGCAACATACTCTATGGGCCGTTATGTAGTGAATGTTATTGTTGGAGTTTTAGAAGCACACAGCCCTGGAGAACAATTTCTACTACATTGTGAGCAGCTGGGCAAAGTCAACTACTCAACAGTTAGCTTAGCATGCATTGAGAATACTTTGGCCTGATGGGATTCAAAATTCCAATGTATTGCTTTTCATAACAGATGCAGCACCCTATATGGTGAAAGTAGATGCTTCTTTAAGTGCACTGTACTCAAAAATGGTGCATGTGACGTGATTAGCGCATGCATTACACCGGGTCGCGAAGAAGTACATGCAAATTTTCATGAAGTGGATAAATTAATTGGATGCGCGAAGAAAGTATTCCTCAAAGCCCCCTTTCGAATTTTAGCATTCAAAACAGAAACTCCAGAAATGCAATTGCCTTTTTCACCTGTTTTGACTAGATGGTGAGTGCAGTTATTATTGCTAGAATTTCGACGTTGTGAACAAAGTAGTCGATTCTTTTGATAATGGTGAGTCTGTGTCAATAAAAAGGCGCAAGAACTGTTAGCTGATAAAGAAATTACTGGTAAACTTTCTTACATAAATACTAATTTTGGATTCCTTCCTGATGCCATACCTTCACTGGAAAAATCCCAAGTGACATTAGTGGAACAGCTACAAATGGTGGATAAAGTGGTGAATAATTTGAGCGGTGCATGTGGTAAAGTGGGTGATACAGTGCCAATGAAAATGAAGAAGTGTATAACCAGGAATAGGGGTTACACAATATTGTGTTCAATTGGCAGAGCTTTGTCTGGTGAAAATTTTTCTCTTGCTGACTGTGAGATAAATTTAGGAGATATTGCTTGCTTTCAGTATGCTCCAATTGTTTCCGTTGAAGTAGAGATGAGCTTTTCCATTTATTAGTCAGTACTAGCAGACAATAGACAATCATTTATGTTTGAGAATCTCCGCCAAGTTTTGATTGTTAACTGCAGTTCAAAATTGTTGTGGAAGTGCACTGTGTAATTGAAATGGATTTTCTTCAATAAAAGGTAGCCTACTGTAATATGTATTTTTTTAATGTTGTCCTTTTAATATTTTGATGTCAATTTAAATTTTATGTAATTCAGTAATCAAGGGAGTACTTAATCTAAAAAATGGCATTTTTATTGGTAATTCTTAACTTTTTATTGGTCTTTTTTATTTTATTGGTCATTTTTTGTATTTTAGGTCGTAAATGCATTTTTTATTTTGCATTTTTTACCCATTTATAGGTCATTAAATGCCTTGAACTACAAATTACCATTCATATTCGCGGTTTCTGTATTCGCGGCATATATACGGAACATATCCCCAGCGAATGAGGAGCTTTTACTGTATTGTTCAAACCAAGATTTTTTAAATGAAGTTTGTATGACTTAGTAAGCAGACTTACTCATTATAATGATGACATTCTAGGAGATCATCAATGTGGATTTAGAAGAAACAGGTCTACAATAGATAAACTTTTAGTGTAAGACAGATTTTAGAAAATAAATAGGAATTTAATGGTAGTGGACATCAACTATAGACTTCAAAAAGGCATACGATTCAATTAAGAGGGAGAAGTTATGAATAGTATCCTGCTGGAGTTTGGAATTCCTAAAAAGTTAGACTTATACGAATGTGTCTAAATGGCACGAAGATTAGGGTTGGCGCGTGCAGGCAAGCAGTTTTCGGATACATTTGAAATCCACAATGGATTGAAGCAAGGAGATGCACTATATCCTCTACTTTTTTAATGGTGTACTAGAGCATGCCATCAAATCTTTAGAGGACGAACAAGGCCTACAACTCAATGGTATTAATAAGCTGTTAGTTCATGCTGATTAGGTAGTACTATTTGGCGATAGCGAGGATATACTAAAGGCCAACGCGCATACACTATTGAGTAACAAATTGGGACTGGATATAAATATTAATAAAACTAAATATATGGTCACACATAGAAATACACTATATAATTGAAATTGACAGCTAATGACAAATGAGGGAGATTTGGAGGAAGTGACTGATTTCAAATACATTGGAACAAGAATCACAAATAGGAATGAAATGCACAAGGAAATTAAACAAAGGCTCAATTCTGGACATGCGTGCTATTATGCTAGAGAGACTCTTGACGTCCCAACTCCTTTCAACAACTGTTAATCTGAAAATATATAAAGCTATTATTTTGCTAGTTATATTGTATGGGTGCGAAACATTGACTCTTACTTTAAGGGAAGAAAGGAGATTACGAGTATTTTAGAATAAAGTTCTTAGGACAAATTTTGGATCAATATAAATAAATACACAGGTGAATGGAGAAGACTACATAAGAGTGAACTACGTGGTGTTTATAGGAAGCCAGATATTATAAGAACAGTTAAGTCTCGTAGACTGCGATGGGCAAGACATGTGGCACGAATGGAGAATGAAAGACGTGCAGGGAAGTTTCTTGTAGGAAAACCAAAGGGAAAACGCCCAGTTGGTAGACCGAGAATGGGGTGAGAGAATAACATTAACTATGAGTTAAGGGAAGTAGATTATACAGGGAATTATTGAAAAACATTAGCTCAGGTTAGGGATGTATGGAGAGCTTATGTCCGCGCGGCCATGAAGCTACGGGTTGGATAGTGCCAAGTGAATTAGTTATGACTAGAGCGCGGAATTTTATGAAATTTCATGTTTTAAACTATAAGTCGGAGAGCATTGCGACAAAGTATCTTCACGTTTTATGAAGTGTAGAATTGAATGGGACCATAAAAAATTTCATATTTCATAATATTTTGACAAAAAGTTCATATTTTAGCAAATATTTCATATTGCTTCATATTTTCAACATTTAAAAAATATATATATTTTTTTCCAATAACACTTCTAGGAATTTGTTAAAAATATTTTTTGAAGTGACTGTACCTCTGTAAGTTTTTGACATTGTAAATCGTAGACAAGTGGAAATTCTCCAGAATTCCTTTCTGGACAAAACAAATACCGTTAACCGGCAATAACAACAAGATGAGTCAAGAGATGGATGGGGTTTATCCGTAACTTGGCCCGCTGGAACGAGAACATGATGAACTGATGACAGATTGATAAGTTTAAGGACAATAGTAGATTAGTGACCACCCACTCTTACCTAGGCAATTTCTTCACTTTGCTTGTGTACAGACATACTTCTTGTTGCTACTAGTGAAAAACAAGATGCCAAAAACTGGAGTTCGTGATTGGATTTCAGCATTTAAATGCTACACCACGGATGGTAAAATAGTGTTTTGCACTTACTGTAGTAAAGAGGTATGTTCATTTTATATTTTAAATATATTTAAAATAACTAAATAATATTCTTTCTTAGCCTACATTTTATAAATTGCAATCTCTTGTGTCAAAATTAAATTGTTCCTATAACTCGATTTTTATAGGTATCAGCAAATACCAAAAATAAAAAACCACAACTCAATTATAATTAAATTTAATGTTATTGTTACATGTACATATATTGAAGCTCAGTATATTTATGCAATGTAAATAGCTACCATACCAAACTGTACATAGTCTCAATTTTGTCAGTCCTATATTTCATGGAAAGCTTTCTGTTTTGGTTATGTATTGTTTCTTGGATTTCATAATTAAATATAATTGAATAAATAATTAATTCTTTTTTATATACGTATATCAATACCATCAACGTACTTACTTACTTACTCACTGGCACTGTCGAACCCGTAGGTTCATGGCCGCGCGGATATAAGCTCTCCATACATCCCTATCCTGAGCTAATCCAATACCAACAACTAATTTAAGGCAATTGCTACATATACAATTACTGGAAGATAAATTATATTTGAAATGTTAAATTAATAAAAAACAATTACTGGAGTTTGATATCTTTATGCAATGAGAAAAGTAATCATGCCAAATTGTACCTAATCTAAATTTTTAGTGCTATATTTCATGCAAGTCTGTTTGTTTTGGTTGCTATGTTTTGTTCCTTGGATTTTGAAATTCATAATTAAATATCAATGAATAAATTAATGGATTGTTGGATTGTGTTTTATATATATATATATTCCAGTAGACATGATCTATTTATTAACAATGTTTCAAATCGTAAGCATGATCTTTCTACGGGCATGGAATTAATGAAAAGCTAATTAAAATAAGAAATATAGTGAATATCTTGAATTTTTGAACCACAAATAAGGTCTACTTGTCTCATTTACATGCTGTTGGATCCTATATATTATACCGAATGTATGTATATGAAAATATATGTAATAACGTTAATAAATAAATAGCTTCATAATATTTTCGTGTTACAATTTTCATATTTTTCATATTTTCTTATTTTGATTTCATATTTTGGTAAAATTTTCTTCATATAAATCCTCGCTCTAGTTATGACTTAGCAGTACCATTGAAAGAGCCTGAGAATTGATATGCTATTTGCTATAAAACTAGGACCAGATCATTTTAATTAGTTATTTAAATGTCTTATTAAACTAGGAAATTATATGATTCAAACCCTCATGTTATAGGAATTCAGATTCATGTTTTTAATATAGTATATTACAGTTGTTTATTTATTCATCTTAACTAATAAGTCATCAGCCATACCGCTCGTCTAGGAACAAATCCGTAGGTAAATCACACACTATATTACTGTCACAATTAACCCATGTTCCAAAGGTCCTTTATGCCCTAAAATAAGCTTCCAAAGCGTAACACTAGTTATGTTTTAAGAAATCAAAGTAATTTAGGTGCAAATTATATTTGAAGAGAAAAATATATGATCAGACTGGGGGTTGAACCCAGGAGCTTTGGCTTTCTATGCCGCGAGGCTATAAAAATACTCATAATTGAGTCAGACTTCGGTAACATCTGAAATGTAGATACAGTGATGCCGTACTAAACCAAAACACTCTTATTGTCCAACACACATCAAATTTTAAGCGCTAATGTGTTTCGCTAAAACGAACACCACGTCTTCACCCCCAGTGAGAATGTTAGAAGTCTAGAACCGGTTCTCTGTGGTCTGGATATTCTTACTAATCTGTTGACATTACGGTTGCCATAGCAACCGTGAGAAGGCAATTTTTTTTTTTTTTCCAAAGTTGTTAAGTGTCAAAAATATAACCCATTAAATTTTAGTTAAGTTCACTGTGGTAGGAACGCTCTAGCGAACACAATGTGAACTATCAGCAGCTACTGTTATTAAGAATCTGAACCTAAAATAGACATTATTTTGTTAGAAGAAGATAATAAATAAATAAAATAAAATAATTGTACTGTTATATAATTAGAATAGAATAGAATAGAATATGGAATTTATTGCCTTTTTTTTCAGAATAAAGAAAATACATATGCATTTACATTGCGCACGGGCCTGCTTGGCCGTACGTGCATTATTTTTCCATGAATAAAAAAATAAAACTAATAATATAAACAAATAACCTACAAATACACCTGTATCAAAAAACAATAACAGGCTACATATAAGTAAAATCTATGTCTGCACTAAATCAAAATAATACATATCTACATTCATCCACATTCCGTACATTAATATTAAAAAAAAAATGCTAGAAAACAAATTAGAAAAAAAAAGCACACACACATACACCCATACACCCCCACACATATACACACCGCACGCTCATACCCCCCTCCCCCCGTCCCTGCAGACATTAAGTGCACTATCAGACTATTAAACTTATCAGACCTACTTATTATATAACATGATTAAAGATCGAAAACAAAGACCATATTGAGATTCTTCTTATTGTTAATACATATATCCTTAATCTACAATTTTGTTATATCTCAATTTTCTTACTGTACCCAAAAATTTGCATGTTTTTGAATCACTCTCGATCCGTCCTAAAAGATCCCAGCACGCCACTCTCCCTCGATCCGACCTGAGAAATCTCTCCGGCAGCATCTGTAATCTAAGTTGTTCTGTCTCTCTACAGAATGCTATAATATGCTGCCAGTTTTCATGGTCATCGCATAGTGGGCACAGTTTAATGCCTTCCTCATTTGTTAAATTATGGGTCATCCATCCCCCCAAATGAAACCATGCAATAGCACTCTTATCATCCCCATCCAAAGAGTCAATATATTTCTCCCTTCCCCACGAAAGTTTCAGTTCTGTCTGCAGGGTGAGAGATATTTTCTGACTACACTCTGCTTCTATATACTGTCTGTCTATATCGATTAGTCTCTTCTTAACTGTCCTCCAAACATTTCTATTATTCCGCGTACTCCTCTCCCATACCCAACCCATCCCTATGCCCTTCAATCCCCTTTCTACACCGATTACCCAATCTCCCAAAACACAATGCCTTTTCTGTTCATTGTAACACTCTGCTCTAAGCGAGTCCTGATTCCCGTTTATTATGTCCAACCAATACTTAATAGCCATAATTTTGCCCCTTATTGTGTCCGAAAATGTACCGAATTCCTTCAGTATGCCACAATTTGAAGTCCCCGTTGCTAATCTCATCGCTTTCTTAAGAAACATAGGTTGAATTTTATCTAGTGTCCCCGTTCGTTCCCAACCCCATAATTCTGAGCCATAGAGCATGGTCGCTCTCACAGTCGAAGAATAAACCTGTTCTAGTGTACGCATCGGTATGTTTCGCAATTTTGACATATTATTAAGCATTTCGCTTGTCCGGCACCTAGCTCTCATTGTTGCATTTTCGATGTGTCTCGTCCATTTTCCATTCATTGTCAAAGTCATCCCCAAGTAGACAAAGTTTTTAACATTTTCTAAATTCTCACCACGGTATGTCCACCTTTCCCTCCCGCTGTATACCGACCCGTTTTTAAAAGTCATGGCTTTCGTTTTACTAACGTTAACAGTAAGTCCCCAAGTCGTACAGTATGTCGATAGTAAATCTAAACCCTTCTGCATGCCATCTATTTTTGTGGAAAAGAGGCATAAGTCATCTGCATACATTAGAACAGGAATACTTCGCTCACCCACCGTTGGAGCATCGATCCCCTCTACTTCCAGCATCAAAGCTACATCGTCTATAAATAAGTTAAATAACAGTGGTGACAATACGCATCCCTGTTTTACACCCTTAACTGCCTTTATATTTTCTGAAACTTGGTCCCTCCCATATTTAACACAGAACTCCACTTTTTATAAATTCCCATTAGCGCCCTAATCATAGTTCCCGATACTCCTAGTTGCCATAATTTCTGCCATAGGGCATTGCGTTCAACAGAGTCAAATGCTTTTTTCAGATCTATAAAAGTACAGGTTATATAATTATGATGTAGGTGCAATGCCACTTCACCTGAAAAGCCGCTACTGTTGTACACTCTACCAAGCTAGAGTATGATGTTGATGGGTGTGGAGGGTTGTATTACAAAATGCTGTAGCGTGCTGTGTCTGCTAAGTTACATAAGACTGTTACTCCAAATGTAGACACCTAATATCCTGGAGATTAAAGTGCTTAACACATCCTGTTGGTTAATTGAAAGAAAGCGCTTCTCCCTGCTCTCCACATAAAGCTCAGCTTGACTAAAACTGTGTGAAAACTCTTGGAAAGGTAAATACAAAATTATTAATTTATCTTAATGAAAAATTCTGTAATATATCAGCTGTTAAATTAAAGAATGTGGTTTAGTGAGAGAACAAACAAGACAGAATGAAAACTTTAAAGATAGTTTACATGAAATTTAATTGAGGTCTTGGAAATAATTCAGATGGGTTTGCATGAATTTTCTGAAGAAAACAAAGTCTCCATACTACAAACAAGTAATTGAGAACTTGCTGGTCGCACATCTTGCATTGACATGTAGATTTTATCCTGGAAAATCTCGGTGATGTGAGTGAAGATGTAGATCAATGTTTCATCCAGTCATTAAATCTATGGAAAATGTCAGGCCTTTTGGAATGACTCCATGTTGCTGGACTATAATTGAATGTTGTGCCATGATATTCCAGAAATTTGCATAAAATATCATCTACAAAGTACTTCTAACTACAAGTTGTATTCATTCAATTTAGTGGGCTTATTTAAATAGGCCTATTATTGTATGAAGGTAAAATGTTATAAGAATAAGTGTGAAGAATAGGTGTGATATCGCTTTTGCAGTGAAGAGATTTACGAAAGTTAATAGATTTCTTTAATTCATGTCCCAAATGTACTCCCAAGTATTTATACATTAATTTAATGAAGCATCGCAGTGAGTTCAGGCCAGAAACAAGTCCACGCCTTATTCTTCATATTGCTAATATTAAAATAATTCAAACTCACTGGCACTATAGAACCCTTAGGTTCATGGTCGAGCGGACATAAACTCTCTACACACCCCTATCCTGAGCGAATGTTTTCCAATCATCCCCTGTATAATCTACTTCCCTCAAATCATGGTTAATGTTATTATCCCACCTCATTCTTGGTCTACCAACTGGGTGTTTTCCTTCTGGTTTTCCTACAAGAAGCTTCCATGCTTCTCTTTCATTCCCCGTTCGTGCCACATGTCCTGCTCATCGCAATCTACGAGGCTTAACTGTTCTTATTACATTTGGTTTCCTATAAAGATCGCATAGCTCACTATTATGTAAGTCTTGTCCATTCGCCTGTCTGTTCATCTCTCTTTGGTCCAAACATTTTCCTAAGTACTTTATTCTTAAATAATCATATTTTCTCTTCACTTAAAATGAGATTCCATGTTTCATATCCATATAATATAACTGGGAGAATATCTGTTTTATATATTTTCAGTTTGACGTTCTTTCAGAGAAGTTGGGACAAGAGCCCCTGTAATTTCCACAATTCAGCTTATTTAATTTCTTTCAACATATCTTTCCTATTTGTAATTATTGTTCCTAGGTATTTGAATTCAGCCACTTCTTCAAAATTTCCCTAATTTGTCATTAACTGTCCATTTCCATTAGGCCTATATAATGTATTTCTATGTGTGAACATATATTTAGTATTAAAATAATAATAATAAATAATAATAATAATAATAATAATAATTACTGACTATTATTTACAGATCACCTTAGTTTTCAATTTCACAAAAATTTCTATGGTACAACATAAACAAAATACGTTCTAACGAAACAATCACCTGATTCAACAATGACAAATTATAAAACTCAGCGGGAGCAATGCTCACGTTTGGTTTACGTGCATTTTACACTACGTCCTTGTAAAAAAAACACAGAACCTTCTCAAAATAGGCTGCTTTCCTATACCTGTGATGAACTTTTTTCTGTATTAGGTTTTAAATGATTATTCTTTGTTTGCCGGAAATTTTAGATGTTTAAAAGCTTGATTTTGGAAATATGGTTGATTAGTTCCTAATAGTTGGGTTTCATCCAGTCCCTAATATTAAGATCTTAAGAAATCTCATACTATTCCATATTACTAATTAATTTTAGTATCGAATTATTAGTTTCCAACAACTTTAACAAATGAAAAATCTGATATATATGTTGTCTCACTCCCTGGGATTGCTGTTTCAATTTGTCTGTCTGCATCCTGTATATAATCAAATATTTTTTTCGGTTTAATTAATCTACAATCTATACATATAGGTATTTTATTATTTTTTCTCGGCATTATTGAACATTTATATCATCTCTCACTTTACCCTAGTTCAACTTATCCCTTTAGACATGTAGGCCAAATACTATGACATGCCCCACGCCAGGAGGGCCTTAGGAGGGCGCGAACTGTCGAGAGAAGATTTTTAATTCTGGAGCACACACATACTTTATTGTCCACCCAGGGACACCCAGAATAAATGATCAGCTCAGTGCCAGGAGCACCTCCGAGACAACACCATTCACTTATATAATCATACTAAACAAGGCAAATATTATAGAGTGATTATGATGGCCAAGTGGTATTCAGACCCTTAAGTTTCCCGACATTTGTCTTACAAATGAGGAAAAGTACTGAATCAAATTTCACCTGGAAAATTGTCCTGACCGAGGTTCGAACCCTAGCCCAATTCGCCTAATTACCCCGAGACCACAGTAGTGCACAATTTATACTGTAAAGTACCGGTACCTAATTAATATGCTCAATTATTCTGTTGTGAAGGACATATCAAAATAAACAAAAATAATGAAGAAAACGTAAGCCTAAATGTTACTTGAGAAAGGAAGAAAAATGGTCAAAGCAGAATATAAATGTAATTTATTTCATTTTAAAAATAGATTTATGACATAAATGAACAAATTTTAAAAACAGAATAATACAATAATTATTATATTACAATAATTATAACACGTTTTATAAACGTGTTACAAAGATAAAAATAACTATTTTCAATCTTCAGCTAATTGGGAATTTAAGCTTAAAATTTTTCTTTAGGTTTACAGTAATTTAACAAAACCATGAACACTATAAAAAAGGATAAGTTAATTGATATGAAGTCTTAATATAAAACCTTAGACCCGACTATAGAAAAAATCAGCCCTTGAATATTAAAATGGGTCATATCCACTTTTGGTGTATTTAAAATTGAGCACATCAACTGATAGTTCAAGAGCAGATTTGTTTTTTTTTTTAATTGTATCTTTATAGTGTTACAAGTATGTATTAAAATTAAAAAAAATATTTGTTCAGTGTATACTATTTATTATATATTATTTAAACGCATATCCATCCATAGTAATTCTGCCCGAAGGCAGGTCCTTCACTGCAATCATAGCATTTACATGCTATGCTTGTAGCTTTACTAGGGAGTTGTGTAGGTGTGGTAGCTTCCCGTTGCTTTCCACACCGGTGAAGGATGATGATGATAATGGTAAGGATGATAATGATAAGGATGATGGCCATATGATTTCGGGGACCGTTTGGGCCTTAAAGTTTTCCTGACATTTGTCTTACAGGTGAGGAAAAACCCCGATAAAAACCTCACCCAGAAAAACTGCCCCGATCGGGGATCGAACCCGGGCCCGCTGCGTGACAAGGCAGCACGCTACTTCGAGACCACAGCGGTGGATTAAACGCATATAAAGAAGAAAATTTCAGTTTTCTCGAATTGTAACGCAATGGACATGATCCGTTTTAATACTGAAGGGTTGAAATGTATCCATAAATTATTCTTCTTACGAGTAACTTCTTTTGTTCCTCATCTCTGCTTTTCTTGTCTCCTTCTTGTCTTCCCTCGTCCTTGGTCTCCCACTTGATCATCTCCCTCTTGGTCTGTACTGAAAATCAACCTCGGTCACCTATCACGATCCATTGTTTCCACGTGTTTTCCCCTTCTCCTTTTATAATATGTGTTATCTTCAATTAAATGTATAATTTTAAATTTACTCCTAAAATAACTTAGGCTATATCTTAACTAAATTACATAATTAACTCTTCGGACACAATAAATAATTATGGATTTCTGCAATTAATTCTTTACATTGCAACTAGTAACGATGTTGCATTATAAATAAGATCCATTTTTGTGTGCTCTCCATCCGCAACGGAAGACTTGTTTAAATAATTCATTCAACATAGTAGGCTATAATACGCTAGCTATTCTACATATTTCAGTATGTTGTAATTAACTGTGGCGTATCATTAGGGTGGGCCGAAAAAACACATTTCTTTATTTCGAAGTTGTAATAGCACGGAAAAGTTACGAATTAGGCCTATATAGCTAAAAAAATTAAAAAATAATAAAAATCGGTTGACATCTTCCAGTCGCGCAACGGCATTGAAGTTTGGCAAAATATGATAAAAACTTCATTTTTGCAATTATTTTTTTAAATATCAAGTAGGTGTTGCTTATCTTTGCTAAGCACGTTTATGTCTGTCTGTGGGATCTGACAATCAATACTCTGCAAGTTGTTTATCAAATACCAAAAATGCGTAAAAATATAACTTGTTCATTATTCTGGCAAATTTTGGAGCTTATGCGCGACCGGAAGATATCACCTGATCTAAACCAAATTAAAACACAATGTTTTTAGGCTCTGTTTGAAGACGTTACAAACTATTACATTACGCAAACATCTAATTAAAAAATTACAGAAATAATCTCAAAAATGAAGTTTTCTCAAACTTTAGAGCCTTTGCGCGACCAGAAGATGTCAACCGATTTTGATATATATATATTTTTTTTGTCTATATAATTCGCAAATTTTCTGCGCTATTACAACTTCGAAATAAAAAAATGAGTTTTTTTGACCCACCCTAGTTATCATGTTTGGAGAGTCTCTATAGTTAACAATGTAAGACGAGTCATTCCCTCAAGTCAGTGACGGGGGAAAAAAAGGAACATATATACATTTTATAGGGTTATTGCTGGTCGGTTAACTTATTTTCGTGACGTAACAAAATCACACACTAAATATGTCTACATAGCTTACAAATAAACATCAATTAATGAACGGAACAGCTTAGCATTTCACAAACAGTAGCAGGATCTTGTCTCAATATGGACTGCAATGGAAGCGTTGTGCGTAGGCATAACTATCACTGATGAGTGCCTCCCTTAACACTGTACCTCAGGCAATTAACCCTTAAATTCGTATCGTATCCTTTTGGATACATCAGTTGGTTCAGTTAATTTAATATTTTAAATAAATCAAAAGAAAACGAACTAAAATAAACCACTTAAATGTGTGTCTAATTATACAGGGCTTCCAATATAAAACCGGACACGCCTCACGGGGTTTCACCCGTCAGGCAGCGCTCTCTCCTCTCCAGCCGCAGAGTGTCCGGTTTTATACTGGAAACCCTATACAATATACTTAATAACAACAGTTATACAAGATTCCTTTTCACTGCGGTCCACCACATTTAAATAACTAACAGAAGAAATTTGTGTTTTGCCAATTTAAGGGTTAAACAAAATAATCTGAAATGAGATTTAATTAATCATTCGGTAGGAGTACGATGTTACGTTCGGGAAGCCGGAATAGTTTTTCCCTGGGTGGAGGGGGCATAGGAAGTTAACTGTTGCCAGAAGTCAGTAGAATTCAGTTCAATACCATGTGGTTTCTCATACTGCTGCTTTCTGTGCCGGCCATGGATTCTTTTCCTTTGCCAAACATTCAGGTACCTATTGCTTCGATGCAATGCGATTAATTTTGATTTCGTAATTTTTCACTAATACAAACTAATATAGCCTAACAACCTTATATATATATATATATATATATATATATATATAAGGTTGTATATATATATATATATATATATATATATATATATATATAATTATACACACATATGCATGTAGGGTTTATGATATATTTCCATGACTGTTATACAATTTATTCATTTCCATTGCGTTTTGGGCCTTAAAACCCAGTTACTTTGCAGGGAGCAAAATAAATAATTTGGGTAATGTATTTGATAAATACGCATGTAATCAGTACAACATTTGGACATCTCTTTTAAAACAAGATAACTAATTTACAGAACATGAAACGTTTGGTGATAGTTTGGGATGGAATTTAATTCCGCACTTGCCTTAGTAATGTAAAAATTATAGTGATTCTACTATAGGCGTTTTTAAGGTCCTTTGGGTAGCATGAGGTTAAGGCTCCCACCTTCCTAGACAATGGGCCGAGTTGTCAGCCCCATGTGACGTCCACCTTTACACTTAGAAGAAATCCCTGGTACTCATTTCATTAGATGTTGAATCGAAGGTTCAGAAGATCTAGGGCAGTTTAAAAATCATGATCCCCAGTAACTCGAACCTCAGAGCTTCCGGCTTGTATTGCCTTAGAAACTATGCTACACCGTGTCTCTGATTTAAAAAAAATCACATTCTGGTTATATTTCGATAAACGAAGGTCTGTTTTTTATATCGACTTTTAAAAGCAGTGTTTTATAGGAATTCCATGTAAATTTACGTAAATACAGAGAGTTTCTGAAACTGAGTAGTTGTAAGCGGAATTCAAGTGGACTTCAATTTATTTCATATTGAAGGTAATATGATTAACTTATGCATTATATAGGCCTATTCTTACGAGTTCAACTATTTATAAATGGAAATTTAGGCCTAATATTTCCTTAAATGTATTAATTCATATACTCGTAATCAATTGAATTGAAATATTTTAAAACTCAAATATGATTCTGTGTAAAATATTTTAATAGGTCTATTAAGATTTCTTACAAAGATTTAAATATTTACAGAAAAGGCATTATGAACCACAACAATATAAAAATCCTGCAATAATATGGGTCCTAAAGTTTAATGTGTTCTACTGTATGAACAAATATTGGGGATTCTGTGCCACCAATCCAAAAAAGTAAATAAATAAATTATATTTGAGTGTCTGAATAATTACTTGAGAGAAATATAGTAGGCCTGTGTTGATATTTCCCAAAAAAGTGAAACATGCCTTAAAATAAAGGGACAAGTTGAGCTCAAACTAACCTAAAATCAGCATTTTTCAATATAGAATGTGTATTAGTCATTACAGACAGTGTGGCCAACTTAACACAAAAACCCGCTAAGAAACAAGTAGCCTAAATGGTAAACTAATCTGGTGTACTAACTGGCCCATTTTCTCACCCTAACTTGCCTAAGCTAACACTAACCTATCCATCTAACACTAACTTTCCAACTTTCTCACCCTAACTTGCTCATTAATATAGGTGGACTCTTGGAATAGAATTCCCTTATGTGTTGGCAATTGGTTCTGAGCGGGATCGTGTGTTGGGCGTTTGTTGTCCGATCGAATATTCACTGATGGCACGGTGGCACACTGTTTACTATAGGTTTATATATGAATGAACTTTGTAAAATAAATAGACCTATGTCTACTAGTGTGAACTTTTGATAATATAGGCCCTAACTATCGTTGCTCAGTGAAGATTAGACCGTGTAAATAAATTGTGTAGGGTAATTTTCTTCTTCGCTGTCGCTACGTAAGTGAATTCGAAGCTACCAAGCAAATTGACTCAAGCGGTACCGTTTGGGATTCGTATTCGGGAGGGCCCAGATTCAAATCCCGGTTCCGATCAATCTGACTAGGTTTTCTCCTGGTTTCATCAATCGTCAACGGATATGCTTGGTTGGCATTTCATTAATACTCGGAGCATACATTTCATAATATTATAAATGAAAATACAAATAAAATAAATAAATAGACGGGATGTGACCTAGATGTTTAAAGCGTCTCTTAAAAACTCTAAGCAGTCAGAACATATCAATTTTAGAACTATTTTTTAACATTATTTTCTTTATGTGCTGGATTTCAACTTTTCTATTCAGTTCCCTTCATTAGATAATTTATTCAGATTATTCAATGCTTTAAATAAACTACTTTGCTAGTCGAAGGCCCCTCTAACATTGGTAGGTTTATGATTTTAAAAACTGTTTGTGCTTTGTAATGTTACATAGCCTAATATATATAA
The DNA here is from genome assembly GCA_030220185.1 of Diploptera punctata. NCBI lineage: Eukaryota > Metazoa > Arthropoda > Insecta > Blattodea > Blaberidae > Diploptera > Diploptera punctata. Next base: position 806,001 of record JASPKZ010000815.1, on the reverse strand, counting down.
GATATTTATGATAAATCCATTTATATTTTTATGGATTTCGAACAAAATTAAATTTTTATTGCGAATTATAGGCTTACATATAGTTTTATAGGCGGCAAAATTATTGGAGTGAGTTTTCCGGTTTCAAATAAGTCTCCTACGTTTAGAAGCTGAAGCTGGGCAAAAATTATATTTTGACCATATCAATCGATAATAATTATAATTTGTTTAAATTCAACTGAATCTGCCTTGGCAAGAAGTCAACATTTGTACATAAATTAATTATTTTTGTTTACTTTGTTTACCTCCTACAAATTATAAAATAATCAATAACCGTCTTTGAACTTCTTTTCCAGATGCATAAATACGCTGTATAATAATAATAATAATAATAATAATAATAATAATAATAATAATAATAATAATAATAATAATAATAATAATAATAATAATAATAATAATAATAATAATAATAATAATAATAATAACAATAATAACAATAATAATAACAATAGTAATAATAATAATTATTATTATTATTATTACTATTATTATTATTATTGTTGTCCAACGCTGTGGTCTCGAGGTTGTGTGCTGCCTTGTCACGCAGCGGGCTCGGGTTCGATCCCCGATCGGGGCAGTTTTTCTGGGTGAGGTTTTTATCGGGGGTTTTCCTCACCTGTAAGGCAAATGTCAGGAAAACTTTAAGGACCAAACGGTTCCCGAAATCATATAGCCGTCATCATCATCATCATCCTTATCATTATCATCATCATCCTTCACCGGTGTACAAAGCAATGGCAAGCTACTACACCTACAATTCCCTAGTAAAGCTGCAAGCATAGCATGAAAATGCTATGATTGCAGTGAAGGACTTGCCTTCGGGCAGAATTACTATGGATGGATGGATTATTATTATTATATTGCTGTAGGCCTGTATAAGGCCGAGGCACGCCGTCGGGTAGTGGTTAAGGCACTACGCTACAAGCCGTAAGGTAGAGGGTTCAAGTCCTGGTGGGGTTAGGATTTTTAGACTAACACAAACATTCTGGCGGCACTATGGCACTAGGGTCGACTCAGCCTCTAACTGAAATGAGTACCAGACGCTTGTTTTGGGGGTAAAGGCGGCTGTCATGCAGAGCTGACAATCCGGCTGACATAATGTGCCGATTGTCTAGAAAAGTGGGGGCCTCAAACCTCCTACTGCTTTTATTATAGTTTTCTTTACAGTAATACCAATTTTAATTGGAGGATTTGGAAACTGGTTAGTACCATTAATATTGGGAGCCCCAAGAGCCTCCTAAGGCCTGCAGCGATATCACTTTACCCTCACTTCACTTTACCTAATATATAAGATCATATAATTCCCTAGTAAAGCTGCAAAGCATAGCATGAAAATGCTATGATTGCAGTGAAGGACCTGACCTAGGGCAGAACACTATAGATAGATAGATAGGGTTTTCTCTTCTATATCACTCGGTGAAAAATTGTATAAAATAGAATTATGAATAAATTGCAATTTAATTATTAATACTTAAAATTTATGATGAAAAAGTAACAGAACAGGCAGATTATATGAATTATGAAAATAAGCCTGATCTTGTTGGCTTGTGCTGTCTATGAAAGTATTCAGTAAGTTTTATGTAGCCTAATATGGCATTAACTTATCGTTGTATTTATTGTAACAGCTTATCTATAAATTTGATATCCGCGCCATTGTTTCACACCCGCTTGACTATTGTTATAGGAATAATGTGCAGAATGACCTTGATCCGTATATTGTTCCTTATACTAACATTGTATAATTAAAGCAAAATTAATTTATATGTTAGACTCAAAGAAAATATATTCTACCATTTTTTTTATTTTAAAGCAGTAGTCTCTTTCGTGTACTAAACTCTAAGTGTAAAAATATTTTCTTGCTCATCTGTATTCCAGGTATGAGAGAATGGGGTATGAGTTTCTCAATATATCCTCGACTCTTGAATTTATTTCTCTAGAATAGGGCCGGCCCTAGAATTTAGTGCACGTCTTTTCACTAGCCCAGTTTAACGGATCAATGTTTATATTTTTTTATACTTTTTTATGACTGAATATGTTTTTGCTAAAAAATCGTATGTAAGTTTTTGTCAATAAATACAATAGATATCTCACAACAATTTTATTGCATTTAATGATAAATTCTGAGATTACTATTTTCAGAAAAAATAGTTTGGTTTCTATTTTTACAAAAGTCAGCATCTTGAGGACAATTTAAGGTAGCGATTTGAACCCCACCCCCCCACAAAACCCCACCACCCCACCACAACCCCCCCCCCCCACCCCCCCCCCCCCCCCCACCACCTGGAGGAAATAGTGTTATTCATTTTAAAAACTGAAAATAAGGTTGAGGGATTGAGTCACGGTAACCACGAGACTCCCAATTTCTATTATTGGAGGCTACCAGTTCAGTCACGTTTTAGCTCTTTAAAAGGTGTTTTCTTTGTGGATTTATATATGTCAATTGTTTGCAATGTTGGGAATTTAAATGTTTGCAATAAAATCAGAATCTATTCCTTAGGCGTATAACAGTTACTGGGATTAGACAGTGTAGGAAAACTGGATTAGTTCGCATTAGTATTAGTAGGCCTATTATTATTATTACTATTATTATTATTATTATTATTATTATTAATTATTATTATTATTATTATTATTATTATTATTAGTGTTTGTATTTCACTTGCAATCAGCCCGCCCCACAAATGCAACCTATTCTAAAAGATAAATTGCTAGGCCCTAGCCTTATTTAAATCAGTAAAGGTAAATTGATCTACCAACGTTCCTTCATGGAAAATTATCTTCTCCGGCAGAAGAGGGATCTGTAGTAATTAAAGGCTGTGCTTGATGTTTGTCTAGAATGACGAATGGTTAACGCACTCCAGACTGCCAGCGACGTTGTTGCTCTCCGTCTTGGATATTCAGAAGATAGTTCTCGATGGTCATGCCGACGCACTGCTCAACGTCTACAAATTCCTGGACAAAACACTTCGCCATTTGGATGTAACTGAAATTATAGGAAATCCACGTGCATCTCTCAGAGTTTTAGAAAAACTCGCCATTTCACGCGATATCTGTGGAGAAATTAAATCTAACATCAGAACTGTTCTGGGATATGCGAGGATGCGAGACTCGTCAAAGTATCTCGGTTCCTTTGCTAACTTCTCTACTACTGGCCTTTTGACATTCGAGCGTGTTACAACAAACATTTTGGTCTTAATTAGCTTTAAGAAGTGTAAATAACGTGTGGTGAGATATATAAACGTAAAGCATTCTGAAGATTTCGGCTTTCTTGGATATCAATATTTTAATTCACCCCATTCAAATTTCATCTCTAATTGCCTTTCCTGATAGGATTATTGACTTCGAAAAATGTTGAAGAAAACGTTAAAAACTATATAAAATCACTTCTTCCTCATTTGAAAGCTTCATTGGACATTCCAATGTCTTCCAGAATTCTGTTTCCGCACGACGAAATAAATGAAAACGAAAATAATGCTTCAATTTCATTATACACTAAGGAACAAAATGATGGAGACCTCACTCAAGAGAGATCACGTATAGAAAAAAATAGGTCCGATCTCTTATGGTTATTTGATATTCTGAAAATGACGGAATATATATTAAAAGATTATTTAAAAAATAAATTATTTCGATTGCAGAAAATGATTCTAGACATAATGTCAGCTATTGAAACTAATCTGGAGCAATTTAAGAATAAATTTATAGGTTTACAATTTAAATCTTCAGGTGTAGGCCTATATGATCTTAAAAGTGACGAATTAAAATATAATAGTATGAGAATAAATACCTCTGATGTTGGTAGCCTAATGGAATTGATACAAGGTCAAATAATGCACAACATTGACGTGTTGTGCAGCAAACAGAACCGAGAACTATCTTTCAAACCACGTGAATTACTGGAAATAATAAATAAATATAAAGAACTCAGTGACGAAATGAAGAAGGAAATTATAAAATTGATTTTTAACAATTGTGATATATCCTCTTTGGATCTAGAAAGAATTGAAGAAATCGAAATGCTTATTAAAAATGTTGATATAAGCCTAAAAGATAATTCAAAAGGTAACATTGCATTTTTAAAGACATCTGAAGACGATTTGGACTATTTAATGAACTCTCAAGGTGTTTTGTCAGATGATGGAATTTCGAAAAGACAGTTGCCAATATCAGTTTCTTCACAAAGACCAATGAAAGAATTTGAAATTCCTGACGAATTAAAATTCCTTCCTCTCGATTTTGATCAAATAAACAATTCAGGTTGTTTTCCAAATTTGATACGTTTGTACAATTATTTGAAAACTCGTTCTTTCGATAAAGTGCTTCATTTGCAAGATAATGAAATAGATAGAAAATACTTACTGAAAAATATTATAGAGATGATATTACGCAAAGACGTAATCAGTAATGAAATAAAGAATGATGCCATATGCATTTATTCATTTGTTACGATAGTTCCTGAGACTGAAAACAGAGTAATGCTTCCAGAAGAAACGTATTCTTTGGAAATGTTAAACGATTGGCCTTTGAATACTTGGCGATTAATTTCAGGAGGTTACTTGGATAGTTTACTTAGAATATCAGATCATCTTAAATCCCACTATCAGGATTTGCTGATATCAGTTTATACAAGTAAAACAGAGAGGTTGAGTGTGTTCGTACAAATGTTGAAGAATATATTTGACCTCGAAATGGTGTCTGAAACTCTGAAGGATGATGCGGGGATAATATTGAACTATATATCGAATGGAGAACAAATAATTGTAGGCAAATGACGAATTAGGCTACATCCAGTAAATGTAGACAGTCTTATAATGTATTGTGCTTAGTTATGTTCAACATACTGACACATAGGCTAAGTATTCCGGTTAGGTTTATATTGATCCGGCACTTCTTCGAGAGAGGATGCTGGAATTCATCATAGACAACAAAGACGATGATAGATTTGTATTACGTTGTTTGAAATAAGATTTTCAACGGTATATGATAAATGCTGAAACATTATATTAATTTAATTTCACAGCCTATTTGTGTGTAAAAGTGATGTCTGAATCAGGTAATTATAAAGATTAGCTTCTTCTACATAATAGTGACCTAATTAAAATTAATGAACGATTCTTTGTATAAGGCTGGATATTTTTACTACATCTATCTCTCTCCTCTTTCATCCTGTTTCCATAGTTATTATACTTGATACATCACTCGCGGATCTATCACAAGTCTACTTACAGCATCTAGTTCCACACATTTGAAACTACATTACATCATGTAAATTCCACTCTTACAATACCGTACTTACTTTGGGTTTAGATAAAATTCGAATCCTTCTGATCTAGAGCACCATAACTTGATCTGAACTATTCAGCCATGTTGACAAACGAATGTTTGATTGACATTACACTCCTAATTTTTCACGGTGTCCGCGATATAGCCGAGCGGTTTTAAGACGTCATGCCTTTGTGCAAAGCTACGGGACTTGGGCTGGTTCGAGTCCCCCATGGGGAAGACATTTTCTCATGGAATTTAAGGGACCGGTAGCACCAGCATCGTGACAAAATTGGGTAGCTATACTTAATTAGCGGGTGCCAGGAGGGAGAAAAACTCAGGTTATAACAAAATAGGGGGACCCGGCATGTTGACCACATGTCACCCCTACTGGATGGATGATCATTCATCTTTGTGATTAGGCCCAACACATGTGGACTTGAGGCCTGCAGTCGACTAGTAGGTCTTAGGCCTGTCGCACAATGGAGTTGCATGTTCATGGTAGAATATGTATACATATATACATATATATATATACATGTTTAACATTGTGGTCTCGAGGTTGGTAGCGTGCTGCCTTGTCACACTAGGGGTTCCGGGGGTTCGCTTCCCGGCCGGCACAGGCCTCCTGGGGGAGGTTTTCATTTCGGGTTGTTTGCTCACCCGTAAGACAAATAATCAGGAAGTTTTAGGAAACAAACGGTCCCCGAAAATCATACTGCCATCAGCATCATCCTTTATTCTTAATTATCATCCTTTACGGTGTGGACGGCAACGGAAAGATAGCGCACCTCTATAATTTTCATAGGTAAAGCTGCAAAGGCTCAGCATGTGAACATGCTTTGATTGCAGTGAAATAATCGTCCTTTGTCCCGGCGGCCAGATAGTAATATGGATGGATATACCGTATATACATTACAAATTGATTTTTTATTTAATTATTTGCGTGTTTAAATTAATCTTGACGCTGAAAGCAAAGTCTATAGAATATTTTTATAGAAAAGGGCCCTCCGATAGGCAACAACATTGTAAAATGGTAGTAATGAATTACCGTGAGATAATTTCCAAAGATGAAAAGGTGATACATGCATAATCAAGTACCCGGGCCGATGTTTCTATCCGAATCTTATTCAAGATGAATTTCCTCTTGTAATACAGACGTCTAGGAGTTGTACTACACCTGTCGAGGCGGAGGAAGATCTTCTTGCACGAATTCTGGCGGCATTAGAAATTATTGAGCACACGTCAGGTCTTGTGTGGCGCGTGTATGAAAACATGCGTCGTAGGTATACTTTTTGCAACAAACCGCACGGTCGCCAAATGGAACCATACTTGTAATATAACCCCCTAGAAGTCTGTAATACTTCTTCTGAAACACAATGAAAGGGAGTCTTTTTATAGTAATATTAATACTTGTAATGATATGACTTGTGCCTATTTTGAAGGTCGCCACTTCTAAATATACAGGAACAACGCCATGGGTATATACCCAGATGGACCACACGATTTAAATAAACTTATGTAGTTCTCAACGAATACTCGCCGATGCTACAATAATAAAACCTGACTCTAGACAGGAATCGCAATCAGATAAGGCGGAGACGATAATTAAACTAAACATTAAAGTACGCCCATAGCCCGCATTTCACATAACGTAATATTGGAACTAACAAAGCCAACTTTCACCTGGGGTAAGAAACAAAACTAATGTCGTTTTTACAGTTCGATTAAACATTAAAAATAATGAAAAATGCGTACGTTGTACAACCCCAATGCAATGAAAACAAGAGATACAAACCTATGAAGATGTAAGTCGACGGGGCCTTTAACCATGCACGGTGGTATAAGCAAGAGTGGAAACAGTATTGTTCCAGGCATGCTGTCAGTTGTGTTGTGCTATTGTGAGTGTTCTGTTTGCTTTTAGTAAGTGGAAAAGATAAACCATGTAAATATATTGGTTAAAGTTATCGCTAAACTTACAGAAGAAGGTTATAAAGAGACAGAATGTGAAATGTCGCGAAAGTAGATTGAAGTTTTTGATTTTATGTATAACCTAATAAAGAGTTATGAAGCGAAATCAGTTGAAGAAATTCATACTCTGGACGCTGATGAAAATTAACCACGAGATGATGGTGACATGCCTCATGTACAAGAAAGCGAATCACAAGAAACAATTGCTTCGTCAGAAGAAGAATCGAGTACTTAACAGCATTTTGGTTCTCTTTATTGTTCGTTTCCTCCAAAAGCATCCCGGGTCATTACTTTTGAAGAAAAATGTAAGGTAATTGAGTATTGGATTCTGCCAGGTACACCAAGGTACAAAACGAAAACCTTTAACCAAAGGTCATGGAGCAGTATGAAACACAGATTCTCATGGGTAACAAACGAAAGCCAACTCTACAAAATGAAGCAAGGAGTTGAGCAACAAAATTATGTTATACATAAAATGAAAAGTGTGCACCGAACAACATTTGAAGAATTCTTTCTCCGGCGGTCTAGAAATAAAATTGTAAAAGAAAGTCACATAAAGAGAAGTGCACTCGAAGCAGCTAGTGGTTTGGTGGGCACAGATCAAACCTACTTCAAAGCAAGTTCTTCCTGGCTACATAGGTTTTAAAAGAATTATAAGATTATCAGCCGCAAAATAACATCATACGTGACAAAGCGTCAGGTACATAACATCAATACTAACCTTCAGACATGAGTGCACATCACTTTTGGCAAATACACTGATGAACAGGTTTTTAATGCAAAACAAAGTGGTTTCAATAAGGAGATGTCTTTCGGCAGAACGTTAGAATGTCAAGGAACCAGTAGAGTGTATGATGTGCAATCAAAAGGGGCGATTACACACTTCTACACTATGATGCCGGTGGTGTCAAGAGCTGGAAAACTGATGCCAAAGTTACTAATGATTCTTTAAGAACCTCGAGGTATTAATGCAAGAGTTGTGAAACGCATGTTTCAACCTGACAACCTTGTAATAAAGTGGACTATGTCGGAAAAAATGACAAAAACGTATGGAGAGAATTCCTACAAAGATTATTCCTTCCCAACTCAGCAACATGTTGGATTCATATGGTGTCCACTGCAACGGGAATATAATGAAACAACTGTTAGAGGAAGAGGAATATGATATTGAAAAAGTAGTGGTGAAAATCATACCACCAAATAAAACTAATCAGTTGCAACCTTTGTACAGATCTTTTTTCGAATGTACAATCATATGATTCGACACATCTTCCATAATGAAGCTTTTGCTGATTCTTCTTATAAATTGCAACATCAATGTAATAAAATGCAATCACTTGTTTATCAGCAGTTTATTTCTACAAGATTCCAACAGGTGCACCGGTGTGGATGGGTGCTAGCTGGATTTGCACCCAGGATTGAACAACACTTCTAAAACACAACAGAATACGTACTGCATCTGAAATGTACAAGGAAAGTGTCAAAAATGTACAAACCCAGCCATTTTGAAGTGCGGGTGACGTACTGCAAATTTATGTTTCCATCATTTTTTCAATGACTATCATTATTGTGCCACATATATTCCAGTATAAAAACAAAAAAGAGTCTGGAAAAATGATGCATGAAGCAATAACATGATCACAACATCGTTTTTCATCCTGTGTGTGAACTAGTCACTGATAGAACATAAGTATTCTTATTGCTTAAAGCTCACGTTCTGTGCCTTGTATCACATGTGTATTTTACTGCGGTTGTGAAATTTAGGGAAAAATAATATTTTATTATACTGATTCCAATAATATTAGTTTCATTTCCATTTTTTTACCCAAGGTGAAGGTTTTCTTGTAAGTTAATATTGCAGAAGGTTCTTAGATCAACATTGAATAGCATTATTTTAAATTAAAAGTAAATTTATTATAATTAAACTGAACAAAAAAGGTGAACATAATTTACAATACATTTGCGGAGATGCCAAATAAATATAATGCAAGGAACAGCCCTGCATTAATACAATGAAACAAAATAGAATAAACAGTAATCCTCTCATACATACACATATAGATGTTCATTCGTACTAGTAAATAAACATCTTCTGCAAACGTAGATGGCGAAAAGAGCCGACTAGGCTCTTCCATCCAAATCTAAACAATTACGGACTGTTGATCATGCAAGTAAGGCTCACGATTATATAACTTTGATAGCTTACCGATGACGCAGGCGGTGACGTAAGGATGAGGTAAGGAATGAGGTAATAAATAAGAGACTGGAAAACAGGATGGAGCTTCTCGGAGGACTTCGAGAACATTTTTTTGAGCATTCACAGTTCAATATGCCCCCTTCTACCCACGCCAAAACAATCCAATAACATACATTGTCCCAATCACAACTTTTCACAAACAATCTTCAATAATCACCAACTGTCCAAGAAACACATAGTCCCATTAGTTTCAGTACAAAATGACTGTTCTCCGACTTCGTTGTAGTTTTCTTCAAAACATTTTTGGGCGATGTCCCATGATGCCGACGGTTGGGGAGGATATAGAAGGCGGATGTTAAGAGGTAGGTGGGCTGCCCTCACACAGCCCCGGATCCACTCCTCCGTCGAGAGCTAGACTGTAACCATCCTAACGATGGATTCCCATTTGGGGCTGCAGCTGCCCAGGCACCCCAGAAGATAAGTCCCTCCGCTCCAGAAGAAGGAAAAGATAGTGGAATACCTGCAACAAAGGACAAACATAACAGAAAAGCGATCCAGAGTGTACATAATGCACGGATTAAATTTTATAACATGCCATTTTAAATCAGACTAGAAGTGGTGTGCATTCAACCCCAGCACTGCTGGAGTAATTAGTATATTAATAATTTTGAATTTAAATAAAATGAAATAGTATTTTTCGAAATTTCATTCAAATCAATTACGTTTGAACATCAAAATTCCCAGCAGACTATCGCATTCGGTATAAAATTAACTAATTCTTCCTCATCAGAAGTAAGTGCTAATTTACTATAAATTGGTTTAAGAGACTATTACTTGCTTTCAGTCACATTATCTCCCTAGAGGAACACAGAAAGTGTTTCCTCTATGTTATCCCCATCAACACCGGCTATTTTGCTGCAGATGGATTAGCGATAACCCACTAAATGAATCTGCCGCTAAGTCCAGCGATAACCCACACTAGACTCACGATAAACGGTAGACGAAGCTTCTGTCTTATTCCATCGAATTTTTATTCAATGTAGCTGAACCCAGGAACGTCTCAACTCGAATAAGTATACAGAAGGTCTAGTGACCTTCGACTTATCGATTCATGAAACATTCATTTGACGAAGAAACGTGATTGGCTGATTTGGAAAGCGCCAATTCCACAATAATCGAATTTTTAGAAATAAGATTTTTTAATTCACGATATTTATCTTATGTTAGTTATATTTTTACAAAGTACAAATAAAATAAAATGATTATACGTTAACCTGTTAAGTTAAGAAGCTTTGTTTAAATTATACCTGGCGTGCGCTGCTACACCTTAATGAATTAAATGTGTTTTTATGTTTAGTTAAATAAGTAAAAAAAAAATATTTCGTAATTGTTAGTTTAGCGGCTATTTGGTCGGATTAGAGGTAAATTGGCTGCTTTAGGGTAATTCGGTCGTTTTAAGGTAGATTCATAGGTTTAAGAGTAATTTTATCATTTAGAGATAGTTTAATCGGTTTTGCTGGTAATTTTTGGTCTTTATGGAGGTAGTTTGATTTGCTACTGGTAATTTGATCGTTATAGAGGAAATTTATTTGGTTTAGGGGTAGTTTGGTCGAATCGGTTGGACTTCTTAGATTATTTATTTTTTAGAGGAATTAAACCTAATGCGTACAACTAGGGACGTCACACACCCAGTCCTAAGGATGATATTTTTTTTTAAAAATTCCTTACCCCGCCGGGAATCGAACCTGGGTTGCCGGAGTGGAAGGTAGGGACTCTACGGATGTTTCTGGGTTAGGTTAGGTATGGGTTAGGTCAGGTATCGGCCAGATAACGATAAGATATCGGTTAGGTTAGGTCAGTTAGGTCAGGTCCGATTTGATTAGGTTAGGTTAGATTCGGTTAGGTTTGGATAGGTTAGGTTACGATAGGGTAGAATAGATTAGGTTAGGTTCAGTTACGTTCGGTTCGGTTAGTTTAGATTATGTAAGGTTATGTCTGGGTTAGGATAGTCTTATGACTGGGTTAAGTCCGGGCTTGGGACCGGAATTAGGCCAGGGTTTGGATTCTGTTTCGGATTCGGGTTCAGTTTGGGTTCGGGTTCGTGTTAAGTTTGGGTTCGGATTTGAGTTAAGTTTGAATTCAGTTTGGGTTTTAGTTTTGTGTTCAGTTTTTCTTCTAGTTTTAGTTTTGGGTTTTGGTGTTTTGTTTTGGATCCGGGTTTTGGGTTTAGGTTCGGGTTTGGAATCAGGTTAGATTCAGGCTAGGTTTAAGTTAGGTTAGGTTAGACTCGTTTAGGTTAGGCTAGGCACGATTGGGCTAGACTCTGTTTGGTTTAGATCAGATTCGGGTTATGTTCGTGTTGGGTTCAGTTTATGTTCAGTTTAGGATCAGCGTTGGTTCAGTATACGATCAGTGTAGGTTAAGTGTAGGTTCAGTTTAGGTTCGGTTTAGGTTCCTTTTAGGTTCAGTTGGGTGGGGATAGGTTCAGGTTAGGTTCAATTTAGATAGAGGCTATGTTGAGGTTAGGTCATGTTAGTTTCAAGTTAGGTTCAGGTTAGGATAAGGCTAGGTTCAGGTTAATTTCAAATTAGGTCGGGTTAGGTTCAGATTAAGTTCAAGACAGGTTCAGGTTAGGTTAAGGTTAAGTTCAGGTAAGGTTCAGGTAACGTTAGGTTTGTTAGGTTATTTTCTGGTTAGGTTCAAGTTAGGTTCAGGTTAGTTTCAGTTTAGGGTCAGTGTACGTTTAGTTTAGGTTTGGTTTAGATTCCGTTAGGTTCAGGTTAGGTACAAATTAGGTTGAGGTTAGGTCTGGTTAAGTTCAAGTTATGTTCAAATTAGATTCATGGTTAGGTTCAAGTAAGGTTCACCTTAGTTCAGATTAGGCTCATGTCAGCTTAAGGTTAGGTTCAGGTTAGGTTAATGTTCAGTTTATGTTGAGGTTAGTTTCAGGTTAGTTCTGGTTAGGTTCAGGTTAGGTAAGGTTAGGTTTAGGTTATGGTAAGGTTAGGTCAGGTTATGTTCAGCTTAAGTTGAAGTTAGGTTCAAATTAGGTTTATGTTAGGTTCAGTTTAGGTTAAGAATAGGTTCAGATTAGGTTGAGGTTATTTTACAGTTACGTTCAGGTTTGGTTAAGGTTAGGTAAAGGTTGGGTTCAGTTTGGTCAGTTTCGGTCAGGTTTGGTTCAGGTTAGGATCAATTTAGGTTCAGGTTTGGTTCAGGTTAGGATCAGGTTAGGTTCAATTATGTTAAGGTTAGGTTAAGGTTTGGTTCAGGTTAGTTCAGATTAGGTTCAAGTTATGTTCTGCTTAGTTTAATGTTAGATAGAAGTTAGGTTCAGATTAAGTTCATTTTAGGAACAGATTAATTTCAGGTTAGGTTCAGGTTAGTTTCGATTTAGGTTGAGGTTCGGTTCGGGTTAGGTCAGGTTAGGTTGAAGATTGGTTCAGGTTATGTTGAGGTTAGTTTCAAGTTAGTTTCCGGTTTGGTTCAGGTTATGTTAGGTTTGGTTCAGTTATGTTTGGTTAGGTTAGATTCGATAAGGTTAGGTTAGGTTACATTAGATTTGGTCACGTCCGCGCAGTATTGGTCATATTCGGTCAGGTTGTGTCAGTATAGGTCAGTGTAGTACAGGTCAGGTCACTTAAGCGTCCATAAACCTACTTTTTCACGTTATTCACTTCAAATGGTGATTTTAAAGGTGTAGGAGATGAGTACACAACTCTGTTATGGGGCAGTTCGTTAAAGGCTGGGAGTAAAAAGTAAAAGTAAAGTAAAGTGATCCCACAACAGGCCCGGAGGCCCTTGGGGTAGTAGGAGGTTAAGGCTCCCACTTTTTCTAGACAATCGGCACTTTATGTCAGCCGGGTTGTCAGCCCTGCGTGACGGCCGCCTTTACCCCCAGAACAAGCGTCTGGTACTCATTTCCGTTAGAGGCTGAGTAGACCCCAGGGCCATAGTGCCGCCAGAGGGTTTGGGTCAGTTTAAAAATCCTGACCCCAACGGGTCTTGAACCCTCGACCCTCCGGCTTGTAGCTCAGTGCCTTAACCACTACGCTACGGCGTGCCCCGGCTGGGAGTAATGTCACTAAATTAACTGTTTTAATTATTGTGAATTGTTGTAAATAGTTGATGCCCTACCTCAGTAGCCAGTCGCTTCCTGTCTATACAGGGTTCGGAAGGAGAAATGCGTGGAAAACAGACAGTAGCTAATCATTTAAATTATTTTATTTTTCATCTCTGCCACTTAACTCACTTTACACTGTGAAGATAAATCTTTTCTGTCCCTGGCCATCACTAATGAGGACTAGCAAACGACTTATGAATCGTTTGTTACAAGACATTTTAACCATATAATTTAGATCTTCTTCCTACGAGGTGTTGAGTATATGTCCCTTAATTTGTCCTCATGAGTTTCGTATCGAAGTCAGGACCCTTTATTCCCATTTATGGTCGTATACCCTAACTCTGATTTTGATTGGTTAGAATATTCAATCAAATGTCTTTCAAGGGCGTAAATATTTTATTTAAGCTCCCACCTACATTTGTAATTTTATTCTCACGGCTAGGGAGCGTGTTTACCAGTTTGGGCTTTCCGCGATTATAAATTTTGGAATTTGACGTTTTCTCCTAAACGTGATTTTTCAAGCTAGACCGAGCTTAAGGATTTCAGGTCTAATTTGAGGGGTTACATATTTATGACTTGTTTTATTTAGGTTTTTACTTACCGCTCCAAGTGGGAACTTTTTCCAATAATATGTGTGCTTCATTTACTTGTTATACTATATTCAGTTCATTCTTTGTTTGTTCATTAATCTTATTTCTTAATCACTATACTAGATTAGGGCCGTATCTTATTTGCTACAATTATAGCCCATGTTCACCTCAGAATCTTCTGAACATTTTGCAATAAGCTCCATCAAAATCGGATGAACGGTATGGCAGCGCATAATATATCAACAAACAAACAAACAAACAAACATTTATTATTGATTTCGTACATCTCAATGATGGATAAATCATATTTGAAGAGAAAAATTATACGCTCAGACCGGGACTTGAACCCGGGACCCTTGGTTCTCTAGACCAAGTGCTCTACCATGATTTATCCATCATTGAGATGTACGAAATCAATAATAAAAACTTGAAAAAAAGCCGTACTGGCTGTAATGTAAAATTCCCAAATATGTCTTCTTAATAAAGGAGCCGCTATTTGCAAGATAGAAGCATGGCTTCACAGCATTTGGTGGATGGGAATTACAATGTATATAGAGAAAGATTTGCGTTTAGATCGGTACTTGCTCAGGTAGCTCAGTTGGTAGAGCACTTGGTCTAGAGAACCAAGGGTCCCGGGTTCAAGTCCCGGTCTGAGCGTATAATTTTTCTCTTCAAATATGAACAAACAAACAGTTTAAAATAAATATTATATATCTTAATAACAACAATTGGCTTATTACGAACGTGTATATATCATCTGTGGAAAGCAACAGTTGAATTTAATATTAGCACTGAGTTCGTTCAAATGCGTTAATAATACTCGTATGTTTTAAAGTGTATAAATGTGATTTGCCAATTTAGTAAAAATGAATGTGACTGTATAATTTATATTAGATCATTTATACTAGATCATTTTCGTGCAGACCTTTCAATGAGAAAAATAACCTCGTACAAAAAGGTAGGCCAACTCCAGATTTACCGGATCTAAAAAAAAATACAAGGCAATACATTTTATATACTTTAAGTCATATTTTCCTTATACAGCTGGGATAATTGCTCTGACTATTTAACTCATGCCCCAAATGGGAGTCAATGACCAATCACAATTCAATTATTTTTTATTTACAACCAATCACAGTCGTGTTTCGCCTAGAATTTACCAACTAAAGTTTATCATAATAAAGAAAGCACCTCTTTTTTAACATTCTGAATAGGT
The DNA here is from genome assembly GCA_030220185.1 of Diploptera punctata. Lineage (NCBI taxonomy): Eukaryota > Metazoa > Arthropoda > Insecta > Blattodea > Blaberidae > Diploptera > Diploptera punctata. The sequence goes on along the minus strand of JASPKZ010000815.1, from coordinate 790,600 downwards.
GATAGCATTATTTTGCAGTGACTGACTCTCTAAGAAATACGGCTACCAGATTGTATATATAGTGCATGAATGTCAACAGAAAGCGCATGCGATAGATAATTTAAAACATTTGTAACAATTGATTATACCACAAAAAAGAAACCACTGTTTGCACTTTCTTAAACGAATTATTTTCCAGGAAATGACGTTGCAGAAAAATATAATTGACATATTTACATCATAGGACATCAGAAATTAATGAATACCTATAACGTTGGTTATAAATTTCTCCACTAGGGTGCATTCTTACAATATTGCGATCTTTTGGCAATAAATAATATTATGACCTGGTTGCAGTGATGAACAAAAGAAGCAAATGAAGCGTACCAATCATTTCTCATTTGTTTTCAAACATCGCCGTTTACATTAAATATATAAACATTTTAAAATAACTATAGATAAATAATGATTTGTGAGTAAACAGCTTAATTTTATTCGTTAAATAGTCCTAACAAATGCCAGTCTTGATTTCCAATTTCTCTAGATAAATTTCACTCCCCACTTCGTGCGTCGTGAATTTATCGATAATTTGGAAATCACTCGTGCCATTATTTATGACCGCACGCCACTGCAGACTAGTCACTCGCTGGAGTTAGAAAGTGCTTTACAATATAGTTCTAACCCCCGAACATTAGTTCAGTCTGATTAGTCAAAAGGTGACAAAAAAAACCCCGATAATACGAACAATATCACAAAACATAACGTACTGTATGAATGTACTTTAATATTAGAAAAACTAGGGCGAGGATGAGCAATACTTTGCAATGAATGATTAGGTCTACATTGAGCTGTGGACTTGAGCGGAAACAAGACCCCTTGAACAAGGTCAGAGTTACTCTGCTCCACCGCAATGTCATCATTTGTCACCTAGCTACTCAATGAACGCAGGTTTCTCGGCAAAAACAAACAAACGCCTAATATTAGAAGACTTCACAACCTAAGCTATTAATTAAACAATATTCCCTCAGTATGGACTAATACAGAGTTAATAAACAACATATCACTGACTAGTTTAAGTTGATATGCAGAGCACAGCTTAATTAAAAACTGAAAAAAAAATATGTTCTGGATCTCTCCCATCATTAACAGGGAATCTCTGAATTAATTCCAAAAATATCTTAACATTATTCTTTTTCAAAAACAGAGTCAGACTGTAAATTTACCTATACGTCAAAACCGGAATGTGAATCGATATTAGAATCTAAAGACACTTGTTTAGTGTTCTCAGGGACGTCGACATTTTCCACAAAAATTATCTGTTTCACCGTTAATTGCTCGGCATTAGATAAAGTAGCTAAATTAGATTTATAGCGCTGTTTAAGAATATCAAGATTTCCCTAAGACTTTATGTTCAGTCGTGTAAGTTCCGGACTAAAGTGTCCTTAGATAACACAACTAGGCATGATGACACAAATAAATATTTCAAACAGGTGTACGAAAAATGTCAATACGAAAATAAAATTTTCATTCTAAAAAAAATACAATAATTACAACAAGCAAAGCGTATTAGGGTCTACTCTATACTCGAGAATAATGTCAATAACAAATCGGAACAAATGAATTAGCATAACACGTAGCACTACTTTCATAATTCCGGCTACGCAAGTAGCCATCTTGAATATAAAGGTAAAGTAAAGTAAAGTGATCCCACAACAGGCCCGGAGGCCCTTGGGGTAGTAGGAGGTTAAGGCTCCCACTTTTTCTAGACAATCGGCACTTTATGTCAGCCGGGTTGTCAGCCCTGCGTGACGGCCGCCTTTACCCCCAGAACAAGCGTCTGGTACTCATTTCAGTTAGAGGCTGAGTCGACCCCAGGGCCATAGTGCCGCCAGAGGGTTTGGGTCAGTTTAAAAATCCTGACCCCAACGGGACTTGAACCCTCGACCCTCCGGCTTGTAACTCAGTGCCTTAACAACTACGCTACGGCGTGCCCCCAAAGGTAATATTCCTTTTAGTGGTCCATACGATATACTATAACCGATGAGAATTTAAGCCAAAGCCCAAAGAACCACGTTCTGCTACCATTTTAAGGACGCTTTTTTATAGTAATGTTAATAATTATATGACTTATGCCTATTTTGAAGATCGTCACTTCGAAATATACAGACATAACGTCTTCGATATCTAACCAGGTGGACCACACGATTAAATAAACTTACTAGTCAAATAGAATCCTAATTACATAATAATGAAACTGATTCTAGACATGAATGCACCAAACTTGAATACCGGTAACAATTAGATAAGGCAGAGAGATCATTTACGTAAACATTAAGTACGCTCATAGTGATTTACGTAACATAATATTGGGAACTGTCCGTCGCTGTGGCGTAGTTGGTAGAGTCCCTACCTTCCACTACGGCGACCCAGGTTCGATTCCTGGCGGGGTAAGGGATTTAAAATCTCAACCTTGGGACTGGGTGTGTGTAGTGTCCAAGTTGTACCCATTGGGTTTAATTCCTCTAAAAAAAATATTGGGAACTAGACTTTAGACTAGCTAATGTTACAGAAGGTTCTTAGATCAACACTGGATAGAATTATTTTTAATTAAAAGTAAATTTATTATAATTAAATTGAATCAAAAGAAGATGAACATAATTTACAATAAGTTTGCGCTGATGACAAATAAACAAATATGAAGCGTATAACAGCTCTGCATTAACACAATGAAACAAAATTGAATAAGCAAGAATACATCACTACTCGTATTAGTCTTCTGCAAACGTAGAGCCGACTAGGAACTTTCACCGAAACCAAAACAATTACGTTCGTGCAAGTATGGCTCACGCTTATATATCGTAGCTAGGCTAGTTGCCCGATGATGCAGGCGGTGACGTAAGAATTAGGTAATAAGTAGGAGATTGGAAAACAGGATGGAGCTTCTCGGAGGACTTAGAGAATACCTCAGGATGCACAATTTTCAACAAGACACACGATATCAGCCCATTATTTTTCGATCTTAAAACCTATTTTACAATGAAATGGTACGTTTCCGGATATGGATGGATTCTTTATCAAACCTTTATCTACTAAGTCCCCTCTATAACCCCTAGAAGTATGTAATAGTTATTCTGAAACGCCATATATATATATATATGTTATATTGCAGATTTTCGCGGATATAAGTATGAATAATATATATATATATCCTTCAAATTTTATGTTTCTGTCTGTATTTCTTTTCCTGTCATATTTTGGGTAGTTTGGTATGGATCTTAAAAAAGTAAGTTTTTGCATGTTATAGTCTGAATTGCCGTGTATCTACAGTTTATGTTTCGTAACCGTATCTATAATAATTGATGCTGGGATAATTTTGTGTAATATCCGTATGAATTATTGCAATCGAAGAAGGTAAAATTATCCATTTTCAATAAAAATGCGTCTAATGACATGAAATAGACCTACAGAACGTTCCTAAAAAAAAGGTTCTAATATTTATGAGGAGTAGGCCTGTTTGAAAAAAATAAATAAAACAAGTTTATTAACAATGGTTTCAATAGTTAATATGAGTGGACGGAGCATTCTGGTTCCCAAACACGTTTGGAAGGTTGTCTGTTACGATTTGCCTGGACGGTTGAACTTCGAACTCTGACTTTGGAACCTTGCTTCGCGAAGCAATGAGAGGTGTAATTCGGTACATAATAATATTAATAATAATAATAATAATAATAATAATAATAATAATAATAATAATAATAATAATGATAATAATAATAATAATAATAATAATAATGATAATAATAATAATAATAATAATAATAATAATAATAATAATAATAATAATAATAATAATAATAATAATAATAATGGAATGTAACTAACATGTGCGAGTCTGTATTGGGAGAAACAGCACTTTAACTTACCCAATATGTTTTATTAGTGCTATAGAACAACATTGCATATGCGCCAGAATTTATAGAGCCAGCGATAACCCACCATCGAACCACATCAATTATCATCTTTGCCTAGTGGGTTATCGCTGCACACCACATTAAGATTATTATCGATATCGTACTGAAGTGTACACAGCTTACGCTAGATAGCAGCACGTCGCTGTGAAATTTGAATGACCAATCTTTGCAATGAATCCCCAAATCTATTTAAAGAATATTCTATTTAATAATATTGAAATACCCAAACGTTTATTAAAAATGGGTGTACATTAACTTACCTCTTTCTAAAGTCGTTTCAATCAACGATAACCCAAAACAGCGATTATCCACCAGTGGGTTGATGGTAGGTGTGCCAAGTCATTCGCTCTGCCTCTTATTTCAGATAAGTATGTACTTTCATTAAAGGTGAATAATTTATGAACATGTAATTATTATCAGAAGTAGGGCATATTTATATTCAAATGAATTGGAATTAAAACAGGAATTCAATGGTAACAAATTTAAAATGATATAACCTACCACAAAATAATTTCATAAGCAATAAATAAAACACTAGTATCAAGCAATTAGCGCCAGTCATAGACCTTGGTCATAGACCTGGACCCTTGCTATTGTAGCGAACGAAACTAGTAAACATCATACAATGGAACCGTAAGCCCTTATACAATGGGGAAAAAGTCTGCAGTTTCCTTTGTTAAGAGGACTTACAAGACTGCACTATTATCAAAATGTTATAACAATGCTAAGCCCAAAAACTTCATACAAAAGGCTGGGAAGTCGCAAACAAGCAATTGGATTTTCCTAGGTAAACTGTGGAAAGAGTTATCCCCAAACCAATTTTAACTAGGATATGTCGCTAACAGCGGGTGCCTTCTTTAGCGGAATAAGGTAGATGCCGACAGTCGATAGCGTCCTATATTAAAGACCACTCCATTTGGTCAACCCTGGAAATATTATATTATGAGGCAACTAATTTAAAGGGAGGGGGACGAGGCCACAAACGTCTAAGTTTAACACCCCTGATAACGCCCTTAAGATACAATTTACCAATCAAAATTAGTGTAACTTATAAACTTTTGTGAGACGCTAAGACTTTTGGTGGAAGGGGCTAATGCCGGCCCACTCAGAAATAATAACTATTTTTATTTAGCGAAAACCAGTGTCAGTTCGGTAGTCCGTTGCGAGAAGTAGCAACGAGCGAATGTGCCGGTGCAGGGCACATCGCATTACTAGGCGAAAATTAAGTTACTAACGTGAGTGTCAGTAGAGATGGCACATCGCTTGGTCGAGTGTTATAAACATTATTAGTTCTGACCCACCAACAGGCTTCGCGTCAAATCGTCGTCTAATACGACAAATGTAAACAACGAGTGAAAATAAAAGTGCATCGATCAATTACAAGGCAGCACACCGGGCCTAATGTTTTTTTTCCCCAAGTGTACATCCTTTCTTACGGATTCCCGAGATATAGGTTCATTATTCTACCGAAACCTGAACCCAACTAGTCCGGAGCTCAATCGTCCATGAACCCATATCCTTGGACATAATTAAACATACCCCGACTACGAATCTGTCGCATAGGTTATCGCTGGGTGTAACATTGGAAGAAGAGAGAAAATCGTGCTGTGAGTAATATACTCTGTGGAGAAAATAACAGCATCACAGTATTGTCTAACAGTGTCATAATGTAGTGTTTTGCGTATTTAAATAAATACTTAAAAATTGTCAAATAATGTTATGAAAATTGTTTGAAAAATATTTAAAGTATTAAAAGATGTTAGTAAATACAGAAAAAGAGCTACATTTTACAACAATAAACTGAAAAATCAAGGGTGAGTTAAACTACTACTGAGCTCCAGTATTGTACCACGCGCACACATTTTGCAGTGTTATCTAGATGTATATCTTTCTTACGTCAGAGGTACACTAGGAAGAACTACCCGATCACAAGTTCCTCGGGAACTAAAATGCTCCCTCTGGTTATGAGTTATGACCTTATTTTGTAAATGCGGTATATCTTCTACTCCGAGCACTGTAACATGAACAGTTAGTGCACACCAGATTAATTTACGGTGGAGTATAATGTAGTTTGTAACTGATATTATTAGGTAGCTGAAACTGAGGGTACGGCGCAAAAAGTGGACATCCAAATTTCGAGATAATTTTGGTTTTAAAATGAACGTCGAAAATGAAAACGTGAAAAAAATAGCGGACCATCCAGAAACAAAGCAGGAAAATAACGATTTATAAATCACTATTTCCTTATCTGAAGGAAGTGATCGTGACGTCAGGTTCGATATTGAGTTGTTAGTCCAGGATGAAAACATGTTTTCTTCAATAGAGATGCGAAAATAGAATACATATGTTATTGTAATGAAAGTGCATTGCTGTATTTCCATAATTACATAGCAAAGACTTTGAAATTGAATAAAAATCACATCGCCACAGAGTTTTTTTAAGAAAAACTGTTTAATTGAATCGGTTGTCCATAATAATCGTTGCGTCATCGTACGTATTTCTCGAAAATGAACTATGGCAAATTAGTCCTTACAAAATATTAATTGATTTTAAGTACAGAAATGAATGTTTTTAAGAAGATCAGCTGGAAAATCTAGAATGGATAGAATACGAAATAAATAAATAAGAGAAATTATGGGTGTACAAGAGGAGCCAGACATCACAGACATTATAGAAAATAAAAGATTACTGTGGTACGGCCATGTCAAAAAGAATGACAGAGCAAAGATTGCCTAAAATTGTTATGGAATTGATCCCAATAGACAGGAGGAAGAGAAGAATACCGAATAAAACTTAGATAGAAGGGGTACAAGCAGCTATGAATATCAGAGGATTGGAGGAAGATCAATGGATGGACAGAGAGGAATCGCGTTTGGTTTCCGGAAGACGGCGGCAGATGCAATGATACCGGATGATGATGATGAAATAGATGCCACTTATTTGTGACATAATCTTCGACATTTGTAGTATAATTTATTAAAATATATGTAAAATAACCTAAAAGCTAACCTGTAAAAGTAATAAATAGAATAGAATTTAGACAATATTAAATTACAGGTATATAAATAAATTATACTATATGTATAAGAAACTAAAAGCTAACCTAACGTGGTTCAATTTCTCTAACATAGTTTCTTTAGTGATGGTCCGCTGATTTTCTGTGTTTTCATCTTTGGTGACCCTAAGCTTCATTTTAGTATCAGAATTATATTGAAAAGGGGATGTCTCATACAGTAAACTAGTTTAATGTGTATTTTGTAGTGCTTATAAAATGTTATTTTACTGCTTTGTTACTGGATGGTCCGCAAATACTCTTCTTTTTATCTTTAGTGGTCCTAAACTTAATTTCAAAACCAAAATTACATCGAAATTCGCCGAAATTTACGCCATAACCATAACTAATTTTGTTAGGTTAGATGACATCTTAGTGTACACCAGATTAGATTAATGTCCCGCTGTTCATTTTTGAGAAATACGTACGATTACCTATCGATTATAGTCGACAATCGATTTAGTTAAATTATTTTTTCTTAAGGTTCGTCAGTGTGTGAAACGTGAATTTTCTTAAATTTTAATAATATTGATACGTAATTTTGGTAACCTAGCAGGGCAATTTTATTACAATAAAATATTTATCCTATTTCGCCTCTTTACTGAAAAAAAAAACTAAACATGTTTCCATCCTGGACTAACATCTGAATGACGTCGTGACCACATACTTCATGTAACATGGAAAGTAGTGTTTTATAAATTGTTATTTTGCTTCTTTGTTTCTGGATGGTCCGGAATTTTCATGATTTGATCTTCGACGTTTCCTAAGCTTCAATTTAGAACCTAAATTATCTCGAAATTCCGTTGTCCACTTTTTGAGCCAGACCCAAAAGGGAGACTTTTGTACGAAAGCGATGTAAGAAATTCAACAAATAGCAAAAATAAAAACGGGTAATTTGCTTGGTTACGGACATTAAGTTACTATTAAGGTTCATAAGTAATTGTACACATTTGCCCGTTATACTTACGCCATTTGTTTTATTTCTTAAATCGCTTTTGTACATAGTAGGCCTACGCCTATTTTTATATGTTTTCTCAAATGGAACCTTAACCTGTAACAAACCCCTATGGATTTAAAAATAAAAAGGTTTGAATAGTATATGAAATGGCATAAGTAGGCCCTACAACCTGGGAAAGTTTTATATATTACCGTTCTAATTATTATTATAGGAGGACGAACTATTTCTTTTAATGAGGTACTTAGTTCCATATGTATTGCATATAACCGAATTGTCTTTGATATGTTTACTTGTCCTGAATAGCAAGAGCCTACCTATTAAATTTCATTCTTATTGTTATTAATTAAGCCAATTGAGAAAAATGTAGATCTATTTGATATGATTTCATTGCTGTAGATGTAACTTTTAAGTTACTTTAAATATGTAATAAATAATACTTTAAAAACGAAAACAACGCGCTTTATTAGAAACCCAAACTAAAAAATGAAAAATAATTTTAATTTTCAACACGCTTGGGATAAAATTAATGTGATCAACAAAAAATAATCTCCATCACATTTAGAATAAAACTAGAGTTATCTACAAAAAAAAAATTACCATCAAAAGCCTGGGGTGCTTTTTATAGTTTTACATTTTCTTCTTAGAGACTTTACTTTTACCAATATCTGTTTATTATCAAATATATTAATTGATATAGAGCACCCCACGCTTTTGATGGCAAAATTATTTTTTACAGGCTTTATATTATCTTGACCTGTATATATCTATCTATCTATCTATCTATGTAACGGAATCTTTCAACGCGATTTTCACCCACTTAAAATCATTGGATCGACTTGAAACTTTGTATACTTGTAAAGGACCCGTGACAACACAATAATTTCATTTATTTTATAAAATCCTGGCCAGAATCAACAGAAAATAAAAAAAGTGTCTTTGTATCTATGTAACGGAATCTTTGAACACGATTTTCACCCACTTAGAAACATTGGATCAACTTGAAACTTTGTAAACTTGTAAATGACCCATGACAATACAATAATTTCATAGTTTGTTTCTAAAATTCTGGCCAGAATTATCAGAAAATGAAAAAAAATGAAAACTGGTATAATAGGTTGCGGACTTGTCGACTTTTTAGTCAATCGTTGAAAGAGCTCAGTTGGTAGAGCGGTGAACTCTATTGGTATATAATTTCAATAATCCATAGGTCGCTGGTTCAAATCCAGCTGGGAGGATTTTTTTTGGAAGAGTATTACTTTTAGCTCATACTACAATAGTACAAAATTTACATTTTTATCTTATTCTGTAAAATATTAAAACTGAAAATAAAAAATAAATAATAGTTTTAAAAAACTTAAAAATACGCTTTATTAGAAAACCAAATTAAAAAATGAAAAATAATTTTAATTTTCCAACACGCTTGGGATAAAATTAAGGTGGTCAACAAAAAAATCATCTCCAACACATATAGAATAAAAGTAGAGTTATCAACAAAAAGAAAATAATTTTACCATCAAAAGCGTGGGGTGCTCTATATCAATTAATATATTTGATAATAAACAGATATTGGTAAAAATGAAGTCTCTGAGAAGAAAATGTAAAAATCATAAAAAGCACCCCATGATTTTGATGGTAAAATTATTTTATTTTTGTTGATACCTCTAGTTTTATTCTATATGTGTTGGAGATTATTTTTTTTGTTGACCACTTTAATTTTATCCCAAGCGTGTTGGAAAATTAAAATTATTTTTCATTTTTTAGTTCGGTTTTCTAATAAAGTGTGTTGTTTTAGTTTTTTAAAACTATTATTTATTTGATTTTCTGATGATTCTGGCCAGGATTTTAGAAAAAATTATGAAATTATGGTATTGTCATTGGTCCTTTACAAGTATACAAAGTTTCAAGTCGATCCAATGATTTTAAATGGGTGAAAATCGCGTTGAAAGATTCCGTTACATAGATAGATACAGGTCAAGCTAAAATAAAGCGTGTAAAAATGAATGTTTGTTTGTTTGTTCGTACTTTATGTACGGCCATATCGTTGATCCGATTGTGATGGGGCTTTTTGTAAAGTGTTCACCGGGATGAACATAGGCTATAAGAGAGTTATGATACTCAACTCCTACACCCTTATAAATCGCCCTTTGTAGTGGAAAACGTGAAAAATGTAGCTCTTTGGACGCTTAAGTGGATTACGCTGCCTAAACATTAACGAATATACAAAATTAATGTACGCAGAATTGAATATCTCAAAAAGCTCTACAAAAAAGTCCGCGACAGCATATGTTTTTCTCTTACTCACAATAACCATTTTTGTCTTTCATTGCTGCCAAGAAGATCGAGACAAGTACGTAGATTCCTGTGCAAGCAGAGCAGCACATGACGGGTATTCTTTTACGGATAACTCGCAATAACGAATTTTGTTTTTTAGCTCATTTATGCCAAGAAGATCTATATATGCAGATTCCCGGGCAACACCGGGTAATCAGCACGGCCTGGTTAAATTTTGAACACAGTACGATAGAGTTGTGACGAATAGACCAGGTGAAAGTTTCACGGATATATCACCACGTTCAGTGGTTCATGCATAAAACAAAATATAAGTTTATTTTCGTGGTTAAAGTTTTCTCCGTAGATTTTCCTCAGTGGTAACATGAACGTCAAAACATTTAATCCACTTGGACTCCGGGTAAAATTTATCTGAAATTAGAACCCAAATCATTATAGATCTGCAGACACGTCGGACTCTTCTTAGACTATTGTTAGTAAGCTTGCATGACTGTCATCAGGTGATAAATAAAATATAAAATGTGTTTAAGTTACTATTTTTACGCCGTTGGCACTCCTTAAAAACGTATCAAGTGAATGCCCATTTATGCCATTTTACTAGCGAATTTACCCACATCAGCTATATATTTTAGCATCATATTGCTCATTTTATTCCTGGTTTTTTAAAGTGGTTTCTGAAATCTATTTCGAGTAAGATAAATTACTTTAAACATGTTGCGAATAATTCATTCTTGGGAACAAGCTGTTCGTTCCAGGAAACCTACTGCCATCAATGGACATTAAATTAATTTTAATACATGTAAAGAATGTAAAAATTACCTATCCAAAGGATTCCTTGCAAATAACATAACATGATGCTATACTTACTTACTTACTCACTGGCACTATCGAACCCGTAGGTTCATGGCCGCACGGACATAAGTTCTCCATACATCCCTATCCTATGCTTTCCAATCATTCTCTGTATAATCTACTTCCCTCAAATCATAATTAATGTTATTCTCCCACCTCATTCTTGGACTACCAACTAGGCGTTTTCCCTCTGACTTTCCTACAAGGCGCTTCCATGCAAGTCTTTCATTCCCCATATGTGCAACATCTCCTGCCCATCGCAGTCTACGAGACTTAACTGTTTTTATTATATCTGGCTTCCTATTAAGATAATTGTTATGTAATCTTCTCCATTCACCTGTCTGTTCATCTCTCTTTATTCCAAAAATTTTCCTTAGAACTTTATTCTCAAATAATTGTAATAACCTTTCCTCCCTTAAAGTAAGAGTCCATGTTTCGTACCCATATTATATAAGTGGTAGAATAATAGTTTTATATATTTTCAGTTTAACGTTTTTTGAAAGGAGTTGGGAAGTCAAGAGTCTCTGTAATGCATAATAACATGCATTTCCAGAATTGAGCCTATGTTTAATTTCCTTGTACAACTCATTCCTGTTTGTGATTATTGTTCCTAGGTATTTTAATTCAGCCACTTCCTCAAAATTTCCCTCATTTGTCATTAGCTGTCCATTTCCATTATATAATGTATTTCTACGTGTGACCATATATTTAGTTTTATTGATATTTACTTCCAGTCCTAATTTCTTAGTGTTACTCAATAGTGTGTGCATGTTGCCCTTTAGTATCTCCTCGCTATCGGCCAATAGTACTACGTCATCAGCATGAACTAACAGTTGTAAGCCTTCCTCATTCTCTAAAAATATAATGGCATGCTCTCGTACATTTTTCTTTCGATCCCATTTGGTGTAGCCAGCTGTTCGGCGCATAAATTTCATCTCACAAGCTGTTATTCTGCTTTCATCTCTCGTCCTTATAGTCCACGCTTCACTCCCATAACATAAGACTGGTCGAGCCATTATTTGATAAAGACGAGTACGAGTTGATTTTTGCACTAATGAAGGTTTTAAAACTCTATTAATGATTCCCATTGATTTGTTGAATTTCACAATTTTCTCTGCTAAATCAAAATTTTCAACAAAAGAGTGGTTATATCCTAAATAAGTAAACTCATTAACTCTCTCTAAAATTTTGTTATTTAAACAAATTTTTCCATATAAGGCCATTATTTTAGTTTTATTGGTAGATATTTCCATTGAATATTTCTGGGCTATCAAATTTAAATTATGTACTTACCATTGTAAATCATCTTCAGTTGTTGCTAGTAAAACAAAATCATCTGCAAACATTATTATATCTAATTTTAAATTTCTATTGATAGTGATACTTCACCAAGTCAATAATTAATTACTGTCCAAATGGGAAACGGTCACTTGGTCGACCCATGAAAAGATGGCACGAAAACAGCTTTTTCAGGAAGCAACAGTTCTTCTAGGACTAATACCTGGCAGGATGATGATGATGATGATGATGATGATGATGCTCTAGTACAAAATTAAATAGTAGAGCAGAAATGCTAGCCGCAGAACCAAGTGCAGAACCAAGAGGTTGAAATGGCAATTGAAAAATTGAAGATGATAAAGCATGAGGTTCAGATGAGATCCCAGCAGAACTGATAAAATCGGGGGGAGAAAAATTGATGGACAAGATACGCTCGTTGCTTTGTATGATTTGGGAAAAAGAAGCTCTTCCAGATGAATGGAAAGAATCAATTATCGTACCAATTTATAAGAAAGGAGATAAAACTGATTGCAACAACTACAGGGGTATCTCATTACTTTCAATTTCGTACAAAATTCTAACAAATATATTAGTAAGCAGACTTACTCCCTATATTGGTGACATTCTAGGAGATCATCAATGTGCATTTAGAAGAAACAGGTCTACAACAGATCAGATTTTTAGTATAAGACAGATTTTAGAAAATAAATGGGAATATAGTAGTAGTAGTAGGACTTTATTAGACAAAAAGTAAGATATTTACAATATTATTTACAAATATGGGTCGCACGGGCAGTAAGCCGTACGTGCTGTTGACAGTCCGTTACAATAAAGTAATAATTGGTACTAGTGTAAAGAAAAATAAACAAATACAGCAATAACATTACAATTAAATAAAGAAAACACAATAAAACTATTACCATTAAATAATAACACAATAGCATTATTCACTAAAAACATTAACATTACAATTACATAAAGAAAACACAATAATGTTACAATTAAGTAATAACACAATAGCAATAACATTACAATTACATAAAGAAAACACAATAATAATATTAAAATTAAATAATAACACAATAGCATTATACACTAAAAAAACATTAACATTACAATTACATAAAGAAAACACATTAATATTACAATTAAATAATAACACAACAGCATTATACACTAATTAATTTATATATAATTGTTAATAATTAATGGTATTGCATTTTGATAACATATATTTATTCATGAATGAGTGTTGTCCTTATTTTTCGCGTTTTGTCCAGAAATTTACCGAGGTTTATCCAATTTTCTGGATTTACCAATAACTCGTAGCATGCCAATCTTTCCCGATTTGAATTTAGAAATCTTTCCGGTAATAACTGACGTCTCCAATATTCTAAATCATTACATTTTCCTAATATATGTATCTCATCTTCAAAGTTCCCGCACATTGGACATATTCGCATATCGTGATCGTCGCTAATTTTTAGAAATTTCCATGCCCCTAGCCTAAACCAAGCAAGCCCTGATCTCTCCTTAAATCCTAGGTTGAGTATATACGATTCTTTTCCCCAGACGTGTTTTAGGTCTCTTTGTAAACACAGTGAGCGTTTTCCTGTACATTCGGCGAAGGTATCTTGTTGGTTTACATCTAAGTACCTCCTCCTTATTTTTCTCCCCACACGTTCTTGCGATTTTCAGTCCCTTTTTCCCATATCCAGCCCATCCCAATCTTTTGGAGTTCTCTCCTAACCTCGTCTGCCCAAAATTTAACATCTATGTTTTTAATTTGGTGGTCGTAGCAAATTGCTCTAAGCATTGTTTGTTCACCTTGGATTACTCGCAACCAGTATTTGAGTACACGAATTTTACAGTTAATATCGTCCTGGAATGACCCGAATTCATATAAAATTCCACAGTTAGAAACGGCCTTACTAAGTCCTGTAATATACTTTAGAAAATGCGTATATACCTTATTTAGTATTTCCGTTCTTTGGAAACCCCAAATCTCACTACTATAGTGCATGACTGGCCTGACCATAGCTCCATACATTTTTTCTAATGTGCTGACTGGAATATCAGGCACTCGACCCAGAATACCGAGTACACTGTTAAGTTGTCCCCTCCCTTTAAATAATGCTATATCAATGTGTTTTTTCCACTTTCCGTTCATTTTCAACGTCGTACCAAGATATTCGAAATGTTTCACGTTTTGAAGAACTTGATCTCTGTATTTCCATTCCTCTGTTCTACCATAAACCGTCCCATTTTTAAATGTCATTGTTTTTGTCTTACTGGCATTTACAGTCAATCCCCAATTCCTACAGTATATTTCCAGTAGGTCAAGACCTCTTTGCAATCCCTTGATTGTCTTGGAACAGATAATTAAATCATCTGCATACAACAGGACTGGGATTCTAACATTTCCTATCTCCGGAGCCTCAATTTCTCCTTCTAGCATTACGTCTACAATATCATCAACGAATAGATTAAATAGCATTGGTGATAAAATGCAACCTTGTCTCACTCCCCGATTGGCTTCGCTGCTCTCTGTAATGTGCCCTTGGTCTACTTTTATACAAAATTTAACATATTTATAAATTGACATTAAAGCATGTATCATTTTACGAGACAATCCTTTCCGATTTAATTTTTCCCAAAGTGCGCTTCGGTCCACAGTATCAAATGCCATCTTAAAATCAATGAATGCACAAAATAATTTACCCCCCTTCATTTTCAGATTGTCATCAATTAATGTTCTCAGAACAAATAGGTTGTCCACCGTGGAGTACCCTTCTCTAAAACCTGCCTGATATTTTGAGAGCCTATTGTTCTCTTTAGCCCATTGTCTGATTCGTTCGTAAAGTACTTTACAATATATTTTTCCGAACACTGACAAGAGACAAATTCCCCTATAACTTTCTGGTATCTGTGCCCCACCTTTCCCTTTGTATAGCGGTTGGATGACACCTGTCGCCCAGGCTTCCGGATAATCTCCTCCATTAAAAAGTTTGTTGAACGCAGTTTTCAAAACGTCTAATAATTTATTGGATGATATCATATTTTTCAAGAATTCCCCTGGTATTCCATCAATTCCAGGTGCTTTACCATTCTTTAAACATTTAATGGAAGAAACCACTTCATTTTTCGAAATATCCTGATCCAGTAATTGAATATGAATTGGGTCAGGGATCTCAACTATATTTCCTTGATTATATCTTAACCTCTCATTTCCCAGCACCCTATCAAAGTAACTTCTCCATTCCCCGGGCGTTATTCTTGTCCGATTTATGGACTTTACTTTGAGTTCCCTTATCGCTTTCCATATGTCCGCAATGTTCCCACTTTCAGTCGCGACTCTCATTTCTTCGGATTTCTTATTTTGCCATGCTAGTTTTGTTTCTGCCAATAAGTCTTTATATTCCTTTCTCTCTTGCGCATAATTTTTTCTGCTTTCATCTGTGCTTTCTTTTCTAAACTTTAAAAGACTACTTTCGACAAATTTCTTCTTCTTTCTACATGCATTATTGTACCACCCTTTGTCCTTCTGGTTCATTGCGTATTTAACCTTGAATTTTTCCCCTGCTTTTTGAAAACATTCTGTCAAAGTTTTAATAATTTCCTCCCCGCTAAGATCATTTAATTGCATATCCTGTATTAGCGTTTCCAAACTCCTGTTAAATTCTTCTCTCAGATCCTCGATCCACCTGAAACGGATAATTGGCCGCAATATTGTTGCCACCTCATCATTAACTGTCTCACTAATACCTTTCATATTTAAAATAAGTTTGTTTGGGAAGTGGTGTGATTCGATTCTGGAAACTATACAGAAATTACTTAGGACTGGAATCATGTCTTGTGTTGGGTGCATATTGAATAATCGATTACGCTATTTCCATTTTTATTAATAAATGTCAGTTCTCCATTTTTATCTTCCCCATATTTACCATTCAGAATTTCAAGTTCAAATGCATCGCAAAAAGCTAACAATTGGTTTCCTTCTGAATTTAAAATCTTATCTTTGCTTCTCCTACCCTCACCTCGTGTTTCATTATCCGATTTTATAGTGATATTTTCCTCCCCAATCCTACAGTTAAAGTCCCCTAAAATTATTATTCCCGCTTCCGGAAACCTATCTTTTATTTCTGCCAACGAGTCAGACAATTCAACGAAAAAATTTGGATTGGCATACCTGGAATTTAGTGGTTGGCGATAAATAGACAACAGACACATTTCTGCTCTTTCTGTATGGTAATATATACAAATTGCCTCTTTTAAAGTAATATTTACCTTTTTAATATATGGGTCTAAGTTAGCTTTATATAAAATGGCAACACCGCCTGGATATCTACCTCTCTTTCCTCTCTTTTGATTACCCTTAAAATAACCTTTCATATTACATAGATTTACGCATTCATTAGCTTTTAACCATGTTTCTCCTAGGGCTAATATATCAAAAGTCTCAATAAACTCTACACATCTGTCCATTGAAAGTTTTTGCTTTAACCCTTCGATATTCCATGAACCGACTGTCAACAAACCCTATTGTGTTCCCTTGTCATTAGTCTTACCTGTATTTTTCGAACTTCCCCCTCTCAATAGTTCCTTTTCTGCGGGTAGATTCTGAAGTCTTAGTGATTTTCTTGTTGGAGTTCTTGTGTCCGCCGGTCGTTCACTTCTTAGAGGTGGGGTATGCTGTTTGCGTTCGGACGTTTTTTGCTGTATGTTTATTGGATTTCTGGGAGTTATTAAGGTAGTGGTCCCTCTCTCTTTCTCTCGTGTAGAATTTTCTCCCTCCTCTGCTGTAAGGAGACCACCTGCTGTTGAAGCGTCCCCTGTATGTTTTGGGGACTCGCTGTCAATGACCTCTTCAAATTCATTTTCAGAGTTGTCCATATTTTGTAGTTTTTCCCTGCTCCAGATTCGTCCATTTATAATCAATTTATTAAATTGTATGATTGCATGGCAGCCCTGCCTCCTCGCCTCGAGCATGTGTCGCTTAAGAAAGTCTCTTTCGCGGCGTACCTTCTCACTAAAGTCTTCGGCAATATTGATACCGGTCCCTTTAAGATATTTACTGTCTCTAAGGATCCAACATTTTATTTTGTAGTGTGATAATTTGCATACAATCGGTCTCTTTCCACTATTCCAACGACCTACTCTGTGCGCTCTTTCAATATCACTGTCCACCAAATCAATTCCGACTTGCGCCACTACTCTTTTAACTATATGTTCAGTTTCTTCCCATCTTTCTCTGTCCTCTTCAGCACACCATATATCACAATATTATTACGGCGACTCTGGTTTTCGAGATAGTCTAATTTAGATTCCAGCCATTTCAATCTGTCCTCCATCCGATGCATGTTCGTCTCAATATCACGAATTTTTTCACCCACGTTGCACTTTTCAAACCCCTCTTTCACTTCAGTTGACAATGTTTCAATCAGCTTTCTAACTTCTTCCATAATGCTTTGTCCCCTGCACACTTCAACCACTCTAACAAAAACACGTCCGCTCTTCTCGACGGCTAGCAGATTGTCCCAAATGGGAATATAATGGTACTGTACATCAACTATATGTAGACTTCAAAAAAGCATATGATTCAATTAAGAGGGAGAAGTTATTTAGTATCCTGCTGGAGTTCGGAATTCCTAAAACGTTAGTTAGACTTATACAAATGTGTCTAAATGGCTCAAGGAGTAGGGAGCGTGTAGGCAAACAGTTTTCAGACACTTTTGAAATCCGGAATGGGTTGGAGCAAGTAGATGCACTATCTCCTCTACTATTTAATTTTGTACTAGAGCATGCCATTAAATCTTTAGAGAATGAGGAAGGCTTACAACTCAATGGTATTAATAAGCTGTTAGTTTATGCTGATGATGTAGTATTGTTGGCCGATAGCGAGGAGATACTAAAGGCCAACACGCACACAATATTGAGTAACACTAAGAAATTAGGACTGGAAGTAAATATCAGTAAAACTAAATATATGGCCACACGTAGAAATTCAGTATATAATGGAAATGGACAGCTAATGACAAATGAGGGAAATTTTGAGGAAGTGGCTGAATTCAAATACCTAGGAACAATAATCACAAATAGGAATGAGATGCACAAAGAAATTAGACATAGGCTCAATTCTGGAAATGAATGCTATTATGTATTGCAGAGACTTTTGATGTCCCAACTCCTTTCAAAAAACGTTAAACTGAAAATATATAAAACTATTATTCTACCAGTTATATTATATGGGTGCGAAACATGGACTCTTACTTTAAGGGAGGAAAAGAGATTACAAGTATTTGAGAATAAAGTACTTAGGAAAATTTTTGGACCAAAGAGAGATGAACAGACGGTGAATGGAGGAGACTACATAACAATGAACTACATGGTCTTTATAGGAAGCCAGAAATAATAAGAACAGTTAAGTCTCGTAGACTGCGATGGGCAGGACATGTTGCACGTATGGTGAATGAAAGACGTGCCTGGAAACTTCTTGTAGGAAAGCCAGAAGGAAAACGCCCAGTTGGTAGACAAAGAATGAGGTGGGAGAACAACATTAACTATGATTTGAGGGAAGTAGATTATACAGGGAATGATTGGAAAGTATTAGCTCAGGATAGGGATGTATGGAGAGCTTATGTCCACGCGGCCATGAACCTACGGGTTCGATAGTGCCAGTGAGTAAGTAAGAGGAGATAGTTCATCTCCTTGCTTAAACCCATTCTGGATTTCAGAAGTATTCGAAAACTTTTTGCCTACACGCACTCTACTCTTTGTGCCATTTAGACATATTCGTATAAGTCTAACTTTTTAGGAATTCCGAACTCCAGCAGGATAATATAAAACTTCTCCCTCTTAATTGAATCATATGCTTTTTTGAAGTCTACATATAGTTGATGTACAGTACCATTATATTCCCATTTCTTTTCTAAAATCTGATCTGTTGTAGACATTTTTCTTCTAAATCCACATTGATGATCTCATAGAATGTCATCAATATAGGGAGTAAGTTTGCTTACTAATATATTTGTTGAATTTTATATGAATTTGAGAACAATGAGATGCCCCTGTAATTGTTGCAATCAGTTTTATCTCCTTTTTTATAAATTGGTACGATAATTGCTTCTTTCCATTCATCTGGAAGAACGTCTTTTTTCCAAATCATACTAAGCAACCAGCGTATCTTGTCCATCAATTTTTCTCCCCCTGATTTTATCAGTTCTGCTGGGATCTCATCTGAACCTGATGCTTTATACATCTTCAATCTTTTTATCGCCATTTCAACTTCCAATGCACTTGGTTCTGCGACCAGCATTTCTGCTGTCTGTAAATTATCCTCCTCAATGTCCTGTTCTGTATATACATTTAATAGCTGATTAAAGTAACTTTTCCATCTATTTAATATACTCTTGGAATCTGCAATCATATCCCCATTTTCATTCCGATTTATGTTTGTTCTAGCCTGCAACTCTTTCTTCACTATACTAATTCCCTGATATAATTCTCTAATGTTCCTATTTTTTGTGTTCATTTCAAGATCATTAATCTTCTCTCTCAAATATTCCCTCTTTTTACTCTTTAGTAACTTGGTGGTTTCCCGTCTAGTACTACCCAATTGCTCTAAATTTACCTCATTTGGATCGTGTAACCATTTCATGTTTGCTAGTTTTCTTTTCATTACAATGTCGGCACATTCCTCATCAAACCATTTCTTGTTTTGCCTCTTTTTTAAACAACCAATGCTTTCTGATGCTGACAATTTAATAGTATCTCTTATAGCTTCCCAACTGATTGCAACAACTACAGGGGCATCTCATTACTTTCAACTTCGTACAAAATTCTAACAAATATATTAGTAAGCAGACTTACTCCCTATATTGATGACATTCTAGGAGATCATTAATGTGCATTTAGAAGAAACAGGTCTACAACAGATCAGATTTTTAGTATAAGACAGATTTTAGAAAAGAAATGGGAATATAATGGTACTGTACATCAACTATATGTAGACTTCAAAAAAGCATATGATTCAATTAAGAGGGAGAAGTTATATAGTATCCTGCTGGAGTTAGGAATTCCTAAAAAGTTAGTTAGACTTATACGAATGTGTCTAAATGGCTCAAGGAGTAGGGTGCGTGTAGGCAAACAGTTTTCAGACACTTTTGAAATCCGGAATGGGTTGAAGCAAGTAGATGCATTATCTCCTCTACTACTTAATTTTGTACTAGAGCATGCCATTAAATCTTTAGAGAATGAGGAAGGCTTACAACTCAATGGTATTAATAAGCTGTTAGTTTATGCTGATGATGTAGTATTGTTGGCCGATAGCGAGGAGATACTAAAGAACAACACGCACACACTATTGAGTAATACTAAGAAATTAGGACTGGAAGTAAATATCAATAAAACTAAATATATGGTCACACGTAGAAATTCATTATATAATGGAAATGGACAGCTAATGACAAATGAGGGAAATTTTGAGGAAGTGGCTGAATTCAAATACCTAGGAACAATGATCACAAATAGGAATGAAATGCACAAAGAAATTAAACATGGGCTCAATTCTGGAAATGCATGCTATTATGCATTGCAGAGACTCTTGATGTCCCAACTCCTTTCAAAAAACGTTAAACTGAAAATATATAAAACTATTATTCTACCAGTTATATTATATGGGTGCGAAACGTGGACTCTTACTTTAAGAGAGGAAAGGAGATTACAAGTATTTGAGAATAAAGTTCTTAGGAAAATTTTTGGACCAAAGAGAGATGAACAGACAGGTGAATGGAGAAGACTAAATAACAGTGAACTACATGGTCTTTATAGGAAGCCAGAAATAATAAGAACAGTTAAGTCTCGTAGACTGCGATGGGCAGGACATGTTGCACGTATGGGGAATGAAAGACTTGCATGGAAGCTTCTTGTAGGAAAGCCAGAGGGAAAACGCCCAGTTGGTAGACCAAGAATGAGGTGGGTGGATAACATTAACTATGATTTGAGGGAAGTAGATTATACAGGGAATGATTGGAAAGCATTAGCTCAGGATAGGGATGTATGGAGAGCTTATGTCCGTGCGGCCATGAACCCGGGTTCGATAGTGCCAGTGAGTAAGTAAGTATAGCCTCCCATTCATTATTTATATCAGTTTCTTCTTCGTTTGCCACATTGTTATCTGAAAATTCCAGTACTTCAAATCTATTAGCGATTTTGATTTGGTATTCTTGCAGCATTTTATCATTTTTCAAGTTTTTTAATTCAAATTTTACAGAATCGTCTGTAGCGTTTGTTCCTCTCATAAGCGATCCGAATTGCAGTCTGTTCCTCTAACTGATGTAATATCGATGATGCTACTGTGCCAGCGTTTGTCCACTAATACATGATCTATTTGATTACGATTTTCGGCATCTGGAGACGTCCAGGTGTATTTATGAATATCCTTATGCTGAAATGTTGTGTTCTTAACAATGAGATTATTTGATGTGGCGAAGGTGACTAATCTAACCCCATTGTCGTTACTATCTTCATGTAGACTGAATTTTCCTATTGTTGGTTTGAATATATCTTCCCCCCCACTTTTGCATTAAAATCTCCTAAGACAATTTTCATATGATATCGTGAAAGACTATCAAATAAGCATTCTAATTCTTCGTAGAACTCATCCTTGATCTTGTCATCTTTATCTTCTGTGGGGGCTTGTACATTTACAATTATAAAATCATGTTGTTTACTATTTAGAATTATGTATCATATCCTACCACTAACAACCTTAATATCTCGGATAGCGGATAGGATCCTTCTTCTGACTAAAAAAACCGTTCCAAATGCAGCTCTTTCTGCACCCCCCTAGTATAATGCAAAACTTCCTGATTCTTGACTACCTTCTCCTGGCCACCTAACTTCCTGTCCGGCATGGGTAACCCTATCGGCAGCAATGCTACCGCCGGCATAGCTCTCTGGATCATTTAAGCACGCAAGCCACTCCACCATGACAAGGTAAAGATAACATGGAGGGATAACATGATGCTATACTAATTTTTATTAATCATATTTAAACAGAAGTTATTAGGAGTTCCTTGATATCAACCTCATCCTAATTATGCTTTAGAGTAGTCATGTACGTGGCACTTTGCATAATGATAAACCAGTTTAAAAATATATAACAAATTACTGTGCTACACTAAAAAACGGAGAAGTTCACTATAGTGAACTAGTCCAGTGGGAATTGTCCACTAACTGACTGGATGTAATCTAATTCACCGTGGAACATATACAGTAGGCCTATATTCCTAACAGGACATCATCCAATGCTATTGATCATCTTCATGATTATAATTAGTATTATTAATTTGAGAAATCTTATAAAATGTTTTAATATAGTCTAAAATTTGATATTTTCGTGATAGTCTTAGGTTTCATTTCGTAATAACATTTTGAAATTTTCTCAAACAAGTAGCATGTTTATTGTATGTTGGCCTTCATGCATGATACCCTTCCCTGTACATGAAAATACACAAACATCTCTAAAATCGTAAGATCTTAGCTTTTAGAGAATTTTTAAAAATCTGTCACGAAATATTAACAGTTTGTTAACCATTACAAACCTTCAACTCAAGTGAGAATCTTCCAGAGTTAATGAATGTTCATATAGGTCTAACAAACCTTTGATTAATTACTGGACAATTAAAATCCCTTCGTCTTTTAAACACATTTTCTCGACTTAGGCCTACATAATATTTGTTTCATTTTTTTGAATTAAACTATCTTCCCGGAGGAATGCTAAAGCGTATGTGATAGTCATTATCAATTTTGTCATGATAGCCGAGGTTCATTATTAAAAAAACTGTCTTAAAGAAACAGTGATTAAATATAGAGTGGAAAATGCATAGGTAAATAAGCGTAGCCTACTGGAATTTTGTCCTTGAATTATTTCTGTATTAATCTATTTATTTGTAACATATAACTTATCTGTTCCCTTATAACTAACTAACTAACCATAGGGCTTTCCAACCATTCCCATTACATGTGATTATTTTCCTTCCATCATGCAATAATTTCTGCCCAATCGCATGTCCTTCACTGCAAACTCACCATTCTCCACTTCTTATGAGATCATTTTATTTTTTGGTTGTCTATCAACTTGCACAGAATGCTTTGATTACTTATCGCTAGATGAAATTTGCTCTCATGACGATAAACTACCGCTTTGGAGATATGGAGCGAGCCGCTAAACCACGCTCTGGTAATGTGGTGAAAACAGCCAAATGAAAGCTTCATGTTACCTTGTTCTTACAGATGGTATTCAGAATTATCACCCTCAGCTCAGGGTTATTCTACAAGTTTGAATTTTCATTTACTTTGAAAATCTTATTGTGCGATTCAATATAACTTGATTTAATCATAGTTAATAGCAGCCTGGCACATTTTACATTTATTAAATACATTCAAGTTCATTCTGTGGACCTAGCTTATTTTTCCTTCATGGTTCAAACTTCGAGTTGGATATTGTTTTTGAGCTCGTCGATAGAATGCGGGTTATAGCATACAAGCGCCTTTTAAATTATATCAGCTACAATACTCAGAGAGATTTAAATCCATGTGTATATTGTCTGCGCCCCCGTAAGATATGTGAACTAAAGCCTACTTCCTTTTCTGCCTCGGCAAATCATTTCCCTCTCTGCATTCCTATCTCCCTCACTTTCTTTTGTATCTCTCTCTTGCACTTGCACTCCAGTGTTGTCAACACGACTCCAATTTTGCATTATTTAATATTCAAGAGCCATGACACTGGGGGAAGTTTGGCAACATACCTACTCGATGGCTGCTGTTTGACGTTGTGAGGGGAGTGCGGTGAAATGGTGTGAGTATAGACATGTACTTTTCTAACAAAGGTGTCAGCGATAGGGGCACAGATCCGTTGGTCCGAGTATAGCAGTCGACAGACTGCGATTTACAATTAGGCCTATGTTATCAACATTTTATTTTATTGTCTTTATGTTAAGATCGGGAGGCTGAGGCTAATTGGGATTTCCGGATCCTTGATCTGGTCAAAAACCCTGATGGAACTCATATTTAACCTCTGGGGTGAATTTCGGTGAAGTCTGGAATTTCTAACAGCCAAATCCACTCTCATCACCTCCAAGTTGGGGCCCCTCGAGACCTTCTTAAGATCTTTTAAGATTTTAAGATGCAAAAAGAGAGAGTGGGGTGTGGAAAGAATCGGGAGGCTACCACACCTATATATCCCTAGTAAAGCTGCAAACATGGCATGATGAGTCTTTCCACGGTAAAAGACTCCAGACGTAAATTATCCCCCCATTCGGATGTCCGGGAGGGGGATTCTGCGGAAGGAAACATCATGCAGTCAGAATAACAGAAGAAACGAAGACAAAGGATTGGAGCCTGGAATGTGAGAACTCTTCTGCAAGCCGGGTTACGAAAATTTGAAGGAAGAAATGAGAAGAAACAAAGTGGATGTGATGGGAATATCAGAAGTGAGGTGGGAACAAAGTGATGAATTTAGAATGTTTTATTCCAGTGGAGATTCTAAAGGAAATCATGGTGCCGGTGTAGTATTAGGACCACGTATGAAAGAAAAAGTGACATCAATGCGTTATGTAGATAATCGGATGATAATGGTGAGGTTACAAGGGAAGAAAGTGGACTTCGTAATAGTGCAAATTTACATGCCCCATAGTGGGTTAGCAGATGAAGAAGTGTAAGAAAGATATGACAAGATAGAAGAGATTGTTGAGAGAGAGAAGAAGGGTGTATGTGTTATCCTAATGGGTGACTGGAATGCTGTATTTGGAGAAGGACAGGACGGAAGTACAGTTGGAAGATATGGATTAGGAAAAAGGAATGAGAGAGGCGAATCACTGGTGAGTTTCTGTAAAAGGAATTCAATGATAATTGGAAATACAATGTTTCAACAGCATAAAAGAAGAAGATACACACGGATAAGCCCTATGGACAACAAATGATACCAGATCGATTACATACTGATACAGGAAATACTCCGAATTTGCTTGAAAAATGCGAAGACCCTACCAGGAGCAGATATCAATTCAGACCATGTCTTACTAATAGACGAAGTAGATATTTGCCTGAATTTGGCAAAACAATTAAGGAAGAGGCTAGTGAAGTGCTTTATGTGGAGGGTAGCTTTGTATGGTACAGAGACATGGACATTACGACGGAATGAGGTAAAGCGACCGGACGCTTTTGAGATGTGGATATGGAGAAGAATAAAACGTATAAAATGGACAGACAAAGTAAGAAATAAAGATGTGCTAGACAGAGTGGGTGAAAGAAGAACAATGCTGGAACTCATAAAGAAGAGGAAAAGAAATTGGATTGGCCACTGGCTAAGAAGAAACTGCCTGCTAAAGGATGGCCTAGAAGGAACGGTCAACGGGAAGAAAGTTAGAAGCAGAAAAATACATCAGATGATAGACAATATTAAAAT
Organism: Diploptera punctata; assembly: GCA_030220185.1. NCBI lineage: Eukaryota > Metazoa > Arthropoda > Insecta > Blattodea > Blaberidae > Diploptera > Diploptera punctata. The sequence goes on along the minus strand of JASPKZ010000815.1, from coordinate 764,753 downwards.
AAATAGTTTGTATGCAGATGCAAAAAGGAAAGCTAAGTTAAGGAAAGAGTGGAAAATGCTGAGTTTGCAGTGAAAGACCTGCTCTTGAGCAGAACACTATGAATAAATGTTAAGATCCACGGTACGATGATTAGCGCATAAAATATGAAACGTAAGTGATCCCTCTACAGGCCTGCGCGGCCCTTGGGGTTGTAGGGGGTTAAGACTCCCAACATTCTTACACAATCGGCACGAAATGCCAGCCGGATTGTCTACTCTGTGTGATGGCCGCTTTTATCCCAGAACATATGCCTGATTCATTTCCGTTAGAGGCTCAATTGATATTAGGGCTGAAGTGCCAGAAAGTTACTAGTTAAAAAATCCTGGCCCAAGGAATTGAACCCTCAACCTTCCGGCATGTACCATTTTGCCTTAACCAATTACGCTTCGTCGTACCCCCCTGCATGAAATAAACATAAGCTTTTACTTCACCTATTAGTTCGTTGATGTAGGGAGTTAGTATATCTATATTGTCCTAATAAACAATCGCATTTCACCGTCTTTTCAAAACATAGGCTATGGGTCAAATTATATTGCATCCACTTACTGCATACCATCTCCGATTATTGCATCCACTTACTGCATACCATCTCCGATTATTGCATCCACTTACTGCATACCATCTCCGATTATTGCATCCACTTACTGCATACCATCTCCGAATATTGCATCCACTTACTGCATACCATCTCCGATTATTGCATCCACTTACTGCATACCATCTCCGAATATTGCATCCACTTACTGCATACCATCTCCGATTATTGCATCCACTTACTGCATACCATCTCCGATTATTGCATCCACTTACTGCATACCATCTCCGAATATTGCATCCACTTACTGCATACCATCTCCGAATATTGCATCCACTTACTGCATACCATCTCCGATTATTGCATCCACTTACTGCATACCATCTCCGATTATTGCATCCACTTACTGCATACCATCTCCGATTATTGCATCCACTTACTGCATACCATCTCCGAATATTGCATCCACTTACTGCATACCATCTCCGAATTTTTCGTTCTCAACAAACATCCTTGAACAAATTCTCAAATAAGTTTGGTAGAGTTAGAGGTTGAAATGTGAATAGAAAAATTGAAGATGTATAAAGCATCAGGTTCAGATGAAATACCAGCAGAACTGATAAAATTATGGGGAGAAAAATTGATGGACAAGATAAGCCGGTTGCTTAATATGATTTGGGAAAAAGAAGCTCTTCCAGATTAATGCAAATAAATTATTATCCTACCAATTTATAAGAAAGGAGATAAAACTGATTGCAACAATTATATCTCATTACTTTCAACTTCGTACAAAATTGTAACAGATATTTTAGTAAGCAGATTACTGCTTATATTGATGACATTCTAGGAGATCATCAATGTGGATTTAGAAGAAACAGGTCTACAACAGATCAGATTTTTAGTTTAAGACAGATTTTAAAAAATAAATGGGAATATAATGGTACTGTACATCAACTGTATACGTAGACATCAAAAAGGCATACGGTTCAATTAAGAGGGAGAAGTTACATAGTATCCTGCTGGAGTTCGGAATTCCTAAAAAGTGTATAATTGGCACAAAGAGTAGGGTGAGTGTAGGCAAACAATTTTCGGATACCGGTACTTTTGAAGTTCATAATGGGTTGAAGCAAGGAGATGCACTATCTCCTGTACTATTTAATTTTGTATTAGAGCATTCCATCAAATCTTTAGAGGATGAAAAATACCTATAACTCAATAGTATTAATAAGCTGTTAGTTTATGCTGATGATGTAGTACTATTGGGCGATAGAGAGGAGATACGGTACTAAAGGCCAACACGCACACACTCTTGAGTAACACTAAGAAATTGGGACTGGAAGTAAATATCAATGAAACTAAATATATGGTCACACTTAGAAATACATTAAATAATGTAAATGGATAGCTAATAACGACAAAAGAGGGAAATTTTCAGGAAGTGGCTGAATTCAAATATGCTACCTAGAAACAATATTCACAAATATGAATGAGATGCAAAAAGAAATTAAAGATAGGCTGAATACTGGAAATGCGTGCTGTTATGCATTACAGAGACTCTTGACGTCCCAACTCCTTTGAAAAAAGGTCAACTGAAAATATACAAAACTAATATTCTACCAATTATATTATATGGATGCGAAACATGGACTCTTACTTTAAGGGAGTAAAGGAGTTGACAAGTATTTGACAAAAAGTTCTAAGGAAAATTTTTGGATCAAAGAGAGGTGAACAGACAGGTGAATGGAGAAGACTACATAACAGTGAACTACGTGGTGTTTATAGGAAGCAGACATAATAAGAACATTTAAGTCTCGTAGACTGTGATGGGCAGGACATGTGACACGAATGGGGAATGAGAGACGTGCATGGAAGCTTCTTGTAGGAAAACCAGAGGGAAGACGCCCAGTTGGTAGATCAAGAATGAGGTGGGAGAATAACATTAACTATTGTTTGAGGGAAGTAGATTTTACAGGGAATGATTGGAAAACATTACTTCAGGATAGAGATGTATGGATAGCTTATGTCCGCGTGGTCATGAACCTACGGGTTCGATAGTACCAGTGGGGTAGTTTGTAATCATCCCGTATGTTAGGAGCATAATGTCTACGCCATTAATGCTATATATATATATTTTTTTTTTTAAATTGATAATATTTTATTGTAAATTAATACAACAGATCTTGAATAAAAAACAATAAACCAGAAGTGTCGCTGCACATGACAATTAATTTAAAACTTCGTATTCAGTTTGTCATTTGTTATGTTTTTGCAATTTTTTGCAATAAATTAAACAGAACCTGGTAATTGGTAAACATTAACAAAAATTGGCAGTATTTAAAATTACCGTAGCGTATAGGATAAAACATTTTGATTGCGGGTTCGTGCCCAGACACTGATTGGTCACACATTTTAATCGTCTCATTATTCTTTGTGTAATTTTATTGACTATTTATTTTTATGGCTACACTGCCACCGCATTAAAACTTTTGTAATTAACTTTTATTATCCGCGTTGTGAATCACTTTGTGATTTAAATCTGGTTACCATGGTAACAGCACGTGTACGATCATCCCTCATCCAACATGTAGGTTTATTTCATCTTAAGCCTGCTATATTGCGAGAGGACTGGGATAATATCATTTACAGGATCTAGGAAAAGAAAGGGCTAACTCCTTATTTTCAAAATTTGAGAAATCATATATGATTTACGGCCTTTTCTAGTTGTTAGTGTTTTATACATAGCCTATATTAGATGGATCGTGCAGCAAATCTGCAAAATAATTTAGAATGGTATTTTGTCCCTTAAGAAGGGATAAAAGAACGATTAAAAACTTTGTTGTAATTTGTTACCAGTATTGAATAAAACTGTTATTTTGAATTATGCTCCGATATATTACATTTTATTACTAAGTATTTAAGTCTTCCGGTAAAATAAAAATGCATTTAACAGACATAGATTCAGAGTATGATGTGCTGGGAAGAAAGAAGACCTACCTAACAGATCAATCCAAGATGGATCATTCTTTTAGTTCCTAACGTCAACATAGGTAGGGCCTATTTATGTTTTGGCAGTTTTATCAATCAAAACAGAGGCACTTCTAGAGGAACAACCCAAAGAAATTATAGACAAAGCTGTTATGTCGGATACTAAGAAAAAGAAAAAAGGATAAGAATACTTAGGTAAATATGTTATAATTTATTCTTGATTACCAGCTAAAAATTGGGCCTCTTCAGTAATTGCTATAGTATGTTTGCTGGGAAAGATTAGAAACAAACAAAAAACTTAATTACAAATGGATTTCCCATAAAATTGTATTGGTTAGATTAAAGATTTTGAATAGCATATTTCCAGTAATTATTCCAGAAGAAGGCAAGAATTTGAAACTTATGGAAAAAAAATTGAAAGAAGAAGTCATTTCAATACTAATAAAATTCATTGTTTAAAACCGTTCAGGTGGATAGTCATAAAATAAAATAAAGTTAAAATGTACCTTCTTAGGTCAGAGCCGTCGTCCTCAACATATAAAATATGTATTTTTTTTGTCTGAACGCCTTTCAGAATCTCTATTCCATCTTCAGCAGGTCTTTCTTCGCTACATTACTTGATGTCCTCGGTGCTGGTCCTAATGTAGTGTTGTGCATTACGACCAGCATCGAGAACATCAACTAATGTAGCGAAGAAAGACCTGCTGAAGACGGAATAGAGATTCTGAAAGGCCTTCAGACAAAAAAGCATACATATTTTATAAGTTGAGGACGACGGCTCTCACCTAAGAAGGTACATTTTAACTTTATTTTATTTTATGAGATATCATTTGCAATAAAAATGGAAAAATTATTAATGTAACTTAATTTCGTATATCTAATAGCATTTAAAAAAATACAAATACATTTTTGCGACACAAAGACATACACAAGTTTATATGGAATGTTAGAGGATCCAAATCTGTAAATGATTCCGTCAGTGTTAACGATAAACTAAATAACACTATACAAAATACTCGCGTATTTAGAAGCAGTGAAATAGATAGGCTACTGGCCACTCTTGTAGAGAGTAAATTTAAATAATAACGAAGAAAACTAATATTGAATAGAGTTAGCAGAATACCAATAATCAAGACAAATTAAAATGCATTTATTAGAAGAACAAAACATCCGTTTGTTATACCAGAACATTTCTTCAAATTATGAGGTGTGGTGTCAATTTTCCGATTCTGAAAAATATAAAATAATAGCAAAAACTGTAAAATAATAAATATTAATAGATAAGTTGAATCTCATTGCAAGTGATATTGGTGAAGTTTGGAAGAAATCAACGAAGAAATAATTCAAGCGACCTCTGAAAGACTTTGATATAAAATTACTAGCTAATACCCGGCGTGCGTTGCTACGCCTAAATAATTCAATATTAAATATTAATTAAATTGTATGGTATACACTGAGACGAACCAAACGTGGCGGTTGTTAGATTTTAATTTCGGATTTCAGGTAAACCTTCACTTCTAATTGTCGGATTTCGCTTATTTTTTGATAATACCTACCTCGGTTTATTTTAATGTGATATACTGAGTTTCGTTGTGAAACACTAACAATTGTGATCGCTAGAGCGATTTTTAAATTTTCACCTCAGGTGAACTCCTACACCTAATGGTTTTAGAGGATCCAGTTGTGAATCTAAGCCATCCACGGACACGCTCAAACACACACAAAACATTTTATCAAAATCGGTCCAGTCGTTCAGGTAGGCAGTTTCGTATTTCAGATAAATTTCCACTTCTAATGATCGGATATCATTAATGTTTGCATAATACCTACTTCGGTTTATTTTAATAGGATATACAGAGTTTTGTTGTGAAACATCGAAAAATGTGACCGCTAGAACGACTTTTACATTTTCACTTCAGGTGAACTGCTACACGTAATGGTTTTAAAGGGTCCAATTGTGAATCTAAACCATCGAGGGACCCAACCATTCATACAAAAAAATCATCAAAATCGGTCCAGTCTTTTAGGAGTAGTGGAGTGACAATCACACGTACACACACAGGACTCACACATACACACAGCCACACACACACACACACACACACACACACACATACACACACACAGACACACACACATATATTTGACATGATGAAAAAAAATGAATGCCTGAGTCGGGATTTCAACCTGAGTTTCTAAACTCTGTATGTTTAGCGCTCTAACCATCTGAGCTACTCAGAAATCCTAAAACAAACATTTATTTTTCTTATATATATTAGTATCGACAGGGTTACCCACGCCGGACTGGTCGAAGGCGACAAGTGAGACGAAAAAAGTACCTTGGTCGAAAGACTGACGATCATTCACCGAAAAATACAACCGTCCAGAAATGCGGATATGGGTTACAATGGGGTAAAATTATCCGGAGGTCAAATAGTCACCCATTCGGTTCTCCGGGCGGGGACTACTTCAGGGAACTCATTCCAAAGGCTCAAACACAGGAACATATTCCAAGGGACATGAGATGTTAGGACTTTATACAATAGCGGGGCGCTAGAGGTATTAACGCGGGAGTTAGATAAATCACCCTTGTATATAGTCGCTTTACAGGAAGTTAGATGGCCAGGAGAAGGTAGTCAGGAAATTGGAGCTTTGTATTATACTACGGGGGTGCAGAAAGAGCTGCATTTGGAACGGGTTTCTTAGTCCGAAGGAGGATCCTATCCGCTATCCGAGATATTAAGGTTGTCAGTGATAGGATATCATACATAATTCTAAAAGGTAAACGACATGATTTTATAATTGTAAATGTACATGCCCCCACAGAAGATAAAGATGACAAGATCAAGGTTGAGTTATATGAAGAATTAGAATGCTTATTTGATAGCCTTTCACGACATCATATGAAAATTGTCTTAGGAGATTTTAATGCAAAAGTGGGGCGGGAAAATATATGCAAACCAACAATGGACTAATTCAGTCTTCATGAAGATAGTAACGACAACGGGGTTAGATTGGTCACCTTTGCCACATCAAACAATCTAATTGAAAGGAGCACAACATTTCAGCATAAGGATATTCATAAATACACCTGGATGTCTCCAGATGGAGAAACTCGGAACCAAATAGATCATGTATTAGTGGACAAACGCTGGCACAGTAGCATCATCGATGTTAGATCAGTTAGAAGGGAACACTGCAATTCGGATTATCATCTGATCAGGGTAAAAATCAGACAACGGCTATCGCTCATGAGTAGAACAAACGCTAAAGACGATTTTGTAAAATTTGAATTAAAAAACTTGAAAAATGATGAAATGCAGCAAGAATGCGAAATTAAAATTGCCAATAGATTTGAAGTACTGAAATCTTCAGATGAAAATGTGGCAAACAAAGAAGAAACTGATGTAAATAAAGAATGGGAGGCTATAAGAGATACTATTAAATTGTCATCATCAGAAAGCATTGGTTATTTAAAAAAGAGGCAAAACAAAAAATGGTTTGATGAGGTATGTGCCGACATTGTAAAGAAAAGAAAGCTAGCAAAAATTAAATGGTTACACGAGCCAAATGAGATAAATTTAGAGCAATTGGGTAGTATTAGACGGGAAATCATCGCGTTACTAAAGAGTAAAAGAGAAAATATTTGAGAGAGAAAATTAATGAACTTGAAATTATCTATTTAGATAGGAACATTAGAGAATTATACTAGGGGAATTAGGATAGAAAAAAAGGGTTTCAGCCTAGAGCAAACATAATTAAGAATGAAAATGGGGATATGATTGCAAATTGCAGGTCTACAACAGATCATATTAGCTTAAGGCAGATTTTAGAAAATAAATGGGAATATAATGGTACTGTAAATCAACGTAGACTTCAAAAAGACATACGATTCAATTACGAGGGAGAAGTTATATAGTATCCTCCTGGAGATCGGAATCCCTAAAATGTTAGTTAGACTTATACGAATGTGTCTAAATGGCACAAAGAGTAAGGTGCGTGCAAGCAAACAGTTTTCGAATATTTTTGAAATCCAGAATGGGTTCAAGCAATGAGATGCACTATCTCCTCTACTATTTAATTATGTATTAGAGCATGCCATCAAATCTTTAGAGGATGAAGAAGGCCTACAACTCAATGGTATTAATAAGCTGTTAGTTTATGCTGATGATGCTTGGACGATAGCGGGGAGATACTAAAGGCCAACACGCACACAATACTGAGTAACACTAAGGTATTGGGGCTGGAAGTAAATATCAATAAAATTAAATATATGGTCACACGTAGAAATAACTAACTAACTAACTCACTGGCACTATCGAATCCGTAGATTCATGGCCGCACGGACATAAACTCTCCATATATCCCTATCCTTAGCCAATGTTTTCCAATCATCCCCTGTGTAATCTACTTCCCTCAAATCATACTTAATGTTATCTCATTCTTGGTCTACCAACTGGGCGATTTCCCTCTGGTTTTCCTACAAGAAGCTTCCATGCACGTCTTTCATTCCCTATTCGTGCCACATGTCCTGCCCATCGCAGTCTACCAGACTTAACTGTTCTCATTATATCTGGCTTCCTATAAAGTCCATGCAATTCACTGTTATGCAAGTCTACTCTATTCACCTGTCTGTTCATCTCTCTTTGGACCAAAAATTTTCCTAAGAACTTTATTCTCAAATACTCGTAATCTCCTTTCCTCCCTTAAAGTAAGAGTCCATGTTTCGCACCCATATAATATAACTGGTAGAATAATAGTTTTATATATTTTCAGTTTAACGTTTTTTGAAAGGAGTTGGGAAGTCAAGAGTCTCTGTAATGCATAATAACACGCATTTCCAGAATTGAGCCTATGTTTAATTTCCTTGTGCATCTCATTCCTGTTTGTGATTATTGTTCCTAGGTATTTGAATTCAGCCAGTTCCTCAAAATTTCCCTCATTTGTCATTAGCTGTCCATTTCCATTATATAATATATTTTTTATGTGTGACCATATAGCCTATTTAGTTTTATTGATATTTACTTCCAGTCCCAATTTCTTAGGTTATTCAGTAGTGTGTACGTGTTGGCCTTTAGTATCTCCTCGCTATCTGCCAATAGTACTACATCATCAGCATAAACTAACAGCTTATTAATACCATTGAGTTGTAGGCCTTCTTCATCCTCTAAAGATTTGATGGCATGTTCTAGTACAAAATTAAATAGTAGAGGAGATAGTGCATCTCCTTGCTTCAACCCATTATGGATTTCAAAAGTATCCGAAAACTGTTTGCCTACACGCACCTTACTCTTTGTGCCATTTAGACACATTCGTATAAGTCTAACTAATTTTTTAGGAATTCCGAACTCTAGCAGGATACTATATAACTTCTCCCTCTTAATTGAATCATATGCCTTTTTGAAGTCTACGTATAGTTGATGTACAGTATCATTGTATTCTCATTTCTTTTATAAAATCTGTCTTAAGCTAAAAATCTGATCTGTTACAGACCTGTTTCTTCTAAATCCACATTGATGATATCCTAGAATCTCATCATCATCAATATAAGGAGTAAGTGTGCTTACTAATATATTTGTTAGAATTTTGTACAAAGCTGAAAGTAATGAGATGCCCCTAAAATTGTTGCAGTCAGTTTTAGCTCCTTTCTTATAAATTGGTATGATAATCGATTCTTTCCATTCATCTGGAAGAACTACATAGAAATACATTATATAATATTAATGGACAGATAATGGCAAATGATGGAAATTTTGATTAAGTGGCTGAATTCAAATACCTAGGAACAATAATCACAAATAGGAATTAGATGTACAAAGAAATTAAACATAGGCTCAGTCCTGGAAATGCATGCTATTATTTGTTGCAGGGACTCTTGTCGTTACAACTCCTTTGAAAAAACGTTAAACTGAAAATATATAAAATTATTATTCTACCAGTTATATTATATGGATGCGAAACATGGACTCTTACTTTAAGGGAGGAAAGGAGATTACGAGTATTTGAGAAGAAAGTTCATAGGAAAATTTTTTGACCAAAGGGAGTTGAGCTGACAGATGAATGGAGAAGACTATTTAACAGTGAACTACATGGTCTTTATAGGAAGCCAGATATAATAAGAATAGTTAAGTTTCGTAGACTGCGATGGGCAGGACATGTGGCAGGAATGGGAAATTGAAGACGTGCTTGGAAGTTCCTTATAGGAAAACCAGAGGGAACACGCCCATTTGGTAGACCAAGAATGAGATGGGAGAATAACATTAACCAGGAAGTAGATTATAAGGGAATGATTGGAAAAAGTTTAAATCAGGATTGGGATGCATGGAGAGCTTTTTCCGCTCTGCCATTAACCTACGGGTTTGATAGTGCCAGTTAGTTAGTTAGAACATATATTCAGTTTATTAATGTTTTCTTCAGTCCCAATTTTTTAGTGTTATTTACATTATGTAATGCTTTTCTCTTAATAGATCCATATATCCTTCTGAGTAACTTTCTATCAAAATCAGTCAGTTGAGTGAGATTTATCATGTTCAGTCAGAACCCAGGTTTCACTCCTCCAAGTTAACATCGATTTAATTAGTGTATTATACAATCTGGTTTTTGTTTCACCAGTCAAATATTTTGAATTTAAATAGGCATACTTCAGTTATTGAAATAATAACATATCGGCCGCGGTGGACTAGTGGTTATGCTCCTTACCTCTGGTCCCGAGGGTCGCGGGTTCAAACTCGGCCGGGGTCGATGGATTTTTTTAGGATGGAATAATCCAAGGGGCAAGTCCTCCGGGGGGACTATAAGCCGTGGGTCCCGAGTCTGAAGATTTTCAGTCTCGTAAAAGATCCTTAAGGCTGACTGAAAAGGCCTCTAAGCAAAATTTACCGAATTTTCCCGTCCTAGTACTACCTTGGTTTCCTAGATGTCGGTATGAGGCGGAACGCTGACCACGGACCACTCAAAATGACATCTATACGAAAACAAGTGTAACTAAATTAGTATGGTTCTAATTCTACCCTGTAGGGGGAGAGCGCCTAAATCTCTGTTAAGGGATACATGGGCTTACAAGATACAAGAAGATCTTAGCATTCTGTATTCTTCTATTTATTTCATCATCATCATCATAGTACATTCACGAATTTAGGCCATTTGTTGACCTGTTTCGGCCTCAAGAGAAACACCATCCAAAAGTCTTTTGAGTGGACGTCCTGGTCTTCTTCTTCCTGCAGGTTGATATCTTAACATTTGTTTGGGTATTCTGTGATCTTCCATTCGATGAACATATTGCATCCATCTTGACTTATAATCAGAAATTTTGTTTTCTAAAGATTCCATGTGTAATTCTTCTAAGATGTCTTCATGTTTTGTGATCTAGTAGTGTTTATCCTGCAGTCTTCCGAAGGTATCTCATTTCAGCAGATCTAAGTCTCTGTATATCCTTCTGTTTCAATGTCCAATACTTCCCTACCATACAAAAGAGTTGGAAGAGCCAGTGTTTTATACACTTTTAGTCTTGAATACTTTTGGACTAATTGTGGCTTGAAGCTAGAATTTATTAACCCTAAAATTCTTAAAAATTTAGATATTTTTGCATTTATATCCTTTTCTTCTTCATATGAGATATTGCATCCTAGATATGTAAAATTATTCACCTGCTCCAAAATTTTATTGTCCAGTACAATTTTACTTCTGACAGGTTCTACACCTTGAAATGCCATAATTTTTGTTTTTTCTGTAGATATCTTCAATCCATATTCTTGTATAATTTTGTTAAGTTCATACAGACCTTTCTAAAGATTATCTTCTGAATTTGCTATTATTATTTGGTCATCTGCAAACAGTATGGTGTTTAATTTTCTGTTTTCTGATATTCTTATTCCAAATTTATATTTCTTGTTCCAGCAACATATTACTTCATTGATATAAATTGCAAAGAGTATTGGGGATAGAGGGCAGCCTTGTCTCACACCACTATTTATAATTCCTTCTTCAGAAAATCTGTTATTTAATTTAATCTTTATGGTGTTGTCTTTGTAAATATTTTGTATGTTCTGCCGAAGTTAATTTGGTATATTTCTGTCTTCCAATATATTTAAAAGTTTTGATCTCTTGACTGTGTCGAATGTTTTTACAAAATCTATGAAAGCAAAATGTGTTTCTAAGTTGAATTCTCTTCTTTTTTCTAGCAAAAGTTTAACAGAAAATGCTGAATCAATAATAGATCGTCCTTTCCTAAATCAATTTTGACATTTTATAAGGAACTTTACACTAAAACTTTTCAATTTTCCATTTAAAATGTCTGCATTAATTTTGTAGCATGTGTTTAACAAACTGATTCCCCTATAATTGTCCATTTTTCTCTCAAGTTGAACGTGATGATGACAGTGGCAGTTAAGGTAATAATACTTTTTCAGATGCGGAAGAATTAATAACTCCAGAAGAATTAAATAAAGGTTAAAAAATCGTAAGAGTAAAAAAGGCTGTATAATTTGAACCCTGATATGTTTAAATATGGAGCATGTAAACTGAAATCACAATTGTTGTATTTCTTTAAACCATCCATCCATAGTAATTCTGCCCGAAGGCAGGTCCTTCAACTGCAATCATAGCATTTTCATGCTATCCTTGCAGCTTTACTAGGGAATTGTAGGTGTGGTAGCTTCCCGTTGCTTTCCACACCGGTGAAGGATGGTGATGTTGATGATAATGATAAGAATGATGATGATGGCCATAAGATTTCGGGGACCGTTTCGGCCTTAAAATTTTTCTGACATTTGTCTTACAGGTGAGAAAAAAAACCGATAAAAACCTTACCCAGAAAAACTGATCCGACCGGGGATCGAACCCGGGCCCGCTGCGTGACAAGGCAGTACGGTATTTATTTAATAATATATGAAAATTCAAAAGAATTCCTCAGGATTGGCATTTAAGTTTGGTAGATACAATATAAAAGGAAGTTTCAAAAAACAAATGCAAAAACTATAGAGGTATAACATTATTATCTACAGAATCTAAATTATATGCAAATATTTAAAAAAATAAATTAAATAATTATAGTGAAAGATTCTTGGAAGAAGAGCAGTATGACAAGTAGAATTAGCCTACAACAGATGCTGTTTTCACACTGAAACAAATTTTGGAGAAAAGTTGGAAATTTATTGTCCTTTTTTTTTGTTATTTATAAGACCTTGAGGAAGCTTATGATAATATAAATAATAATTTATTAAGAATAATACTAACAAATGAAGGAATTTCTAAACAATTAATTCAAGAAAGACTTCTGTGTCAATTCGAAGATAAAATTAAAATTTCAAGTAATAAAATTTCAGATTCTGTACCAACTAAAAAAAATTAACAAAATGAAAACAAAAGATTACAAAGAACTAATTCAAGATATAATTAATATTTGAAGGTACTTGCTACAAATGTTATGGTACTGTGTAGCCCACGGATAATTTCGTTATTTTTGCTACATCAGAAGGCGAACTTTCCAATTAATCAATATAGCCAAAAAGTATATTATGAAAATGTCTGTTAGTAAGACAAAAGCTGTGGCAATGTGTGGAAAAATAATTAATGAGGGTTAAAGTAAAATTTGATGGAAATAGGCCTATTATTGAACTAGTATCCGAGTTGAATTACCTTTAACACTTAATAATTCCATGGCGCGACAGGTCTAGCCTACCAGCCGGCTCACAGTGGGGTATTTGAACGATTTAGGCGGCCAAAAGTCGATTTTCTGAAATTTATTTTCGACAAGAAAAATATAGCACATAGCAGAGCTGAACAATCAGGCGATAGTACGGTACCCAATTTTCATCAGTCAGTGTTACCTTGAGTCTGTACGATCAATCGAAAGTTGACTGTCTCTCATACTGCAAGTAACTTTTCTCGGCGCTCTTTGTACAATTTTATGTTCCACATAGATTATTGCGTATTAGGAATTACAATTTAAGTGAATAGTTGTGGATTGTGATAAAACAGTAAGTATTAACACATTTTAATTATTTTTATCCTCTTGATAACTATTTTGACTCAGATAAAGCTTCTTCAAATAGGGCACTTGTTTCGTTATTTTTTCAAGTAAATTTCAACAAACTTGAGTATTTAATTATATTTCAGGGTATTTCCCGACACTTTCCTTTACTATGGTAGAAAGGTTAAAGTACTGGCTTCACGTTTGCTTGAAAATTGATCGCGGAAATTCGTGGTTTTCCGCGATATTCAGGTTCGTTTAGGCATTGGTAAAAAAGTGATATTTTATACTAGGTGATTATTTCTAATTTTAAATTTCTTGAATTTTGTCTTAAAGCCATTGTGCAGCAATATAATGACTCGAAAAATCTGTTTAACATTATGCAACATCAAAATTTGCCGAATATTAAAAAAATGAGATTTTTTAAAAATGAAAATTGTCTTTTACACTATAAAATTTATTCAGACGAACAAATAAAGGAGATAAAGCACAACAATTCACATTTTAAGTCCGAATTGAAAAGAATATGGATAGCAGCACACAAGAAAGAGGAAATCATTTCTTAAGAAAAGTAACAATTGGGTTGAAGGGATATTCACAATTCCCAAGGTAGTGAGTCTAACAGGACGGCCAACAAAAACATTTCAAGATTTGAACTAGAGAAGCATAAGGAGAAGTATACCAGTACAAATACAGGTGTCCTGACGTAAGTTGCACAAGCGAAGTTAGGAGCTGCAGAAAGAAGAGATGGTTGTAAAGTACACGGACATAATCAATTCTCCAAAGTGGGCAGGAACATTTTAATAGAACAAACTCTCATATTCAGAAAGACAAAGCACAATCATCAGCATTAAGAACATTCATCATGTTTGTTGAAGCTGGGTTTCAAGAACACAGTCTTAAGTAATGCGGAACACGGACAAAAACATGTATACTTGCTAAAATGTACTAAAAAGGAAAAAAAATGGATTGCTATCCGGATAAAGAATCGTATCATGTTACTGACACTGCAATTGTTTTATAACAATTGTAGGATTTTACTATTGTACGACTGCTGACTTTAGAAGAAGTTGTACAGACTTTAAATGAAGAAAACAATACAACACGTGCTTAATAGATTATTGCTAATTTCAGATCCTGTTCAGACTCGTATAAGGCCACAACCTATAGAAAACGCACAAGTTTTTACTTCCAGTCAAATCTGGAACAGATACAGCTGAATCTGAAAATTAATTCTCAGAGGAGGTGAAAGTATCTTCTGACATAAAAGTCATCTTTGTATGGTTTTTTATGTAAAGTTAGTATTTGCCCTTAACCGCCTCAATATCAGCAAGTGAAAATTCCAATCTTACAGAATTACAAATGTACTCCATATTGCACGCACTGAACATGTATGGAATGTTTATTGTTTACAGCAGTGCTCTTATTCAGGTATAGTTTCCTAAGTCTGATCATAGTGGTTAATAATTGGACTATATAATTTAAAAACGTAAAATACATATTTTTCACTAAAATGTACTATATTTCTCTTAAAATACAACTAATTTAGTAAGAGGGCACATTTAGACTCAATTAAATTGGAAAAATAATTTTGACCGCCTAAATCGGCAAAATACCCCACATCCATATGTGTCAATCACAGAGATAGATGATCATATAGCCAGTGTATAGGTGACATGTGATCAGCATGTCGAGTCCCACAGCCGTTATAGCTAGGTGGTTTCCTCAACGTGAAACCGCTTCTTATTGTAGTAACCCAAATGCCTCACGATGCTGGGTGGGCACCGGTCCCATACTGGCCGAAATACCATGAGAAAATTTCTTCCCCCATGGAGACTCAAACCAGTGCAAGTCCCGTAGCTCTGCGCCAAGTCTCTCGGTTACGGCGCAGAGTGTAAATTACATAAATATAATAAGATAAATGCAATAATTAAATGACTGTTTGGGAAACAAATGTCCATAGAAACTAAATTACGATCACAACAGTACAATAGCAAAATTAATATTTTTAGGAAGTATTATAATGAGGTTTATTTTAATTTTATATTTTTAGGATTATCGGCCGCGGTGATAGTGGTTATGCTCCTTGCCTCTGGTCCCGAGGGTCGCGGATTCAAACCCGGCCGGGGTCGATGAATTTTTTTAGGATGGAAAAATCCAAGGAGCAAGACCTCCGGGAGGGACTTTAAGCCATGGGTCCCGAGTCTGAAGATTTTCAGGCTCGTAAAAAATCCTTAAGCCTGAATGAAAAGGCCTCTAAGCAAAATTTACCGAATTTTCCCGTCCAAGCACTACCTTGGTTTTCTATATGTCAGTATGAGGCGGAACGCTGACCACGGACCACTCAAAATGGCATCTATACGAAAACAAGTGTAACTAAATTAGTATGGTTCAAATTCTTCCCTGTATGGGAAGAGCGCGTAATTCTCTAAGGGAAACATGGCTTACACGAAGAAGATTTTTAAGAATCGGAAAATTGAAATCTCATGCATGCATACTTTAACATTTTCTCAAGAATTCTACAAATTGTGAGGTGAGGTGACAATTTTCCGATTCTTAAAAATATAAAGTAATAGCAAAGCCTCCCTAAAATATGGCTGTGAAAACTGGATTTTGAATTCTAGACATTACCAAATTACAAGTTGCACATATGAGTCTCATATTATGTCTAAGTTTATTGGTTAAAAAGGTAATTGTTCACATTCGTGAAAGGCAGAAAACTTAACAGCACATATCCAAACATACTGAAAGAATTGCTTATATCAACTCTATTGAATGGATTCAAATAGTTTCGTAAAGAAAGTATTAAAGTATCAAAATAAAGGACATAGAGACAGAAAAAGACTTAAACAACGCAGGAGAATATAACATATTGAAATATATGAACAGGCTCAGATAAGACTAAACCTAAAATATACGCGAATATGATAATGATTTTTACGCTTTTATACAGTAAATATAAACAACTTTTTTTTGTTCAAATTTATTTATCCCTATCTATAGGGTTTAGGACAAGGGGCTTTTTTGTTTGTTCCTCTGGAGGTTTAATATAGCCTAATAAATATATTTTAAATCTAGTTTAAAATAAAATGTTAGTAGGTCCTGTCAAATAGGCCTCTACATAAGTATTGACTATTAAACAATGAACATGATTAAATGGGTTATGTTACACAGATTAATGTAACAAATAAAAAAATGAAAATAAGAGTTAAATACAAACACAAAGGGCTTATAAGTTAAAACAATTTTTTTTTACTCATGATAATTATAGACCTAGTTGTACATAAATGAACGTTAGATTCTAGAGTATTATATTTACTTATACCATAGGCCTATACAATTGACTTTTGACAATCTGTGTTTATCAATAAAAAAGTTGTGAAGTTAATTATACTGGGCTTGGTTATTATTTGCCTAGATCCTTCATTATGTTATTCATATTTGCTAGATTTGTATTCAAATTTCATGCTCGACCAACCAGGCAGAGTTAACTTTCAGCCGAGAGAAATGCTTGATTGGATTTTCATTATAATCATTCTCGTTTAAATCCTTAAAAACCAACGCAGACTTTTTTTTTCACAATTACCTAATGTTCTAGTTTTATTTACCTTTTTGGATATATGAACTCGTTTGTTGCTAATGTTAAAATCACATTGATGTTAATTTCATAGATTCAGGTTAAGTTGGTGATACTAGCGATCAGGTGATCCACATTTTTACAAACACTGAAAAGAATCTAGCAGATTATCACATTTTAAAAACTATCAGGATTAAACTCTTGATCTACGGGTTTTACGGTTACGGATTTTAATGTTAGTGGGTATAACACCGTGCAGCACCTGGTAATAATGTGCTGTACTGACTTTTCCGATTCTTGTAATATGCACAATGTACAAAGTAAAGGGATCAAAAGAGATCCAGCAAATTATAAAGGGATCAGTGTTATGGCAGCAATTAGTAGAATGTTAACTACAATTATTAAAATTAGATTGGGGCAACTAATAAAAGATAAAATATCGGAAGGACAAACAGGTTTTATAGTAGATATATCGTGCATTGATAATATATTTGAGATTAGGCAGATTATAAAAAAAGATGTTGGCTAAAATAAAATAAGTTTGTATGGTATTTATAGATCTAGAAAAGGGATATGACTCTGTGCCCATCAACAAACGTTGGGTGGTAATGGAGAAGTTTGGAATATCTAAATCTCTTACACATTTTATAAAAATAATGTATGATTGTAAAGGAAGTATTAAGATTGGAAGTAGAACATCCTAAAATTTGATATAACAAAAGGATTAAGAAATGGATGCACAAGAGACTGTTATCGATAGGATAACAAAGAGAGCCTTACGGTGGTTATGTACATGTTCAACGGATGTCGGAAAAACAGTGGCCTAACAGGTGTTAGATTGGATGGTACCAGGCAAAAGGAAGAGGGGGAGGAGCTGAAGAACATGGTATGAGGGGATATATGATGTCATGGTTAAGAGGGGTATGGAAGAAGGACAAAATGGAAGATATGAATCTCTGGAAAGCAGGAATTAAGGGCGAACTGCTGTAAAGTAGAAAGCCTATAATAAGTATTAAGCAAGTAATAGGCCTATGCACAGAAAAAATACCTAAAGTAACCTTAGTAAGAATTCAGAAGACTGAAGGCTTAAACGGATAGCCATATTACGGCAGGCCTGTAAAGAGAGATTTGCAGATTTGGCTTAGGTTACTTCTTTATATCAACAATCAAGCCTTTAGTGTATGACCTATAGTATTTTAATATAAAAAGCCCGCCACCTAGGAGCTGTTTACACTAAGTGGATTCCTCAGAAAGGCGAATTTATCAAGTTTATTATAGAATCTGGGAAGTTACTTACATATTGAGTTCAGAATTTGGGATAAAACTAGCGGTCACTAGAGAGATTTTTCAATGTCGGCTTTCATTTAACCACCACTTATGTATATTCTTATCGGGTTGACAATTTTACTGAAAGACATGACTGGATAAATGTTCGTGATGATAAAGCATGGTTCTCGTTTGGTAGGTGTGTGAACATTTCTAGGCTTGAGAAAATTTCGTTAAACTGTTGCATAGCTGGGACAACAATGATACGACGCATGGTGCACTGACTCGCTACAGTTTGCACATTTAAGTTTACATTGCTTGATTTTGTCTTCTTCACCTTGAAGGGGAGATTACACATTTTAATGTTAGATTACACCCTGCAAAGGTGTGGAAGAAATTTTGGCAACGGGAACACTGTTTAAAGCCAGGGCTCTGTCGGTATTTTCTGTGGATTCAACAGTAGGCCTATACGTTAATATGGTTAAGTTATAGATCTCCATGATTTTTTCTGTATTGTCTAATTAAGTTGTGAAGAGAGAAAGTTTTTTACAGCCTCCTCCGTTTTTTTGGTCGGCTGTCTCGCCACTAAGTATATGGAGTACCTTAAGGAAAGAAATTCAGTCTTTATTTCGTCTCAGCATGACCGAAGAGGCTGTTCATACTTCATTTAAAATGATTAGATCTCTCACTTCATATTTTTAAAGTAAGTTTTGAGGGTCCGGAAGTCTTCCAAGGTGAATGTGTAGTCTAATATATAAAAACCCTCAGCAGTATTGACTACTTTTAGGTAATGTTTTAGAAATACTTTCGATCTCGCGATTAATTTTGAAGATGTCATTGTGACCTATTACTGTTACAGGTGGCGGCCGAGGGTCTCGTTTCTCGATCTTGGAAGAATCCGGTACTGATTGCACTATAGGTGCTGTATCCATGGGGGCAGCGGGTACCATTGGAGTACCTGCCGATCAGGGTCTTTTTGAGTTTGAATCTCAGACAGAATTGAAAATTTGTTTGAGTTGGATGTTGTCGTTTGAACTTGCATGTGCATCTCCATTTATCCGCTTTTTCTTGTCTGGTTTTTCGTTTTCTGTTTTTTTTTCAGATTTTTGCCAGCTATGTTTGTTTTACCTATACATGTGACATTAATTTGGGAAGATATTTCACTAATGCATGGATTTGGGGAGATATTTCAGTAATGAATTCCACGAGGGCCTGAAAATATTGTTTGGTATCTGGCAAAGCCAGCATCATTTCGCATACTTTGATGATGGATGTCCTTGCAAGTTCATTAGTAGTTTTTGTGCGCTCCCATTCTGGGAAAGTATTGTCATATTTGATAGTATAAAATATTCCTCGAATTTTAGAGGACACCTGAAAATATGTTGATTTGGGATCATAGTCATTTTGGTTGACATAATCCTCAAAATTAACTACTAAATCTCTTTCCAAAATGTTAGGGCAGAAGGGCCCTCATCATAGCCCATTTCAACGTCATCACACAGTTGTGCAGCAGCCATAATGCTTCGGAGTCTCAGAACTTAGTTCTGACACACGCGCAAAGAATGTAAAACAAAGAAACTCAACACCAACGTATAAATGTATTATACTTAGCACTCTATAGTTCAAGTGCAGCAGTTGGGCCCTGCACAAAAACTCTATCGCCATTAGGGAGCACTTCCCTAGTGGCAAACCGAACTCACTCCGTTAGGAAAAGTAAGTTTTCCTCCCTGCCCTTAGGCCTACATCTGTGGTCGCGGGCTGAAGGCGAGTTAGTTGTGTTAAGACAGCGATTAGCGAGCAGAGAGAACTGCAGCGAATAGACTCCCAACCGTACAACTGCATGTTAAAAATCACAGCCAAGTATAACATTAGCTTGATCCTTGTTGACAATGTGTTTGAATGATGAATGGATATAATATTGATATGGCAGCAGTTGCCTTATTTAAAAGATGTCGAACATGAATTAAGGTAAGTCGTCGGTCTAAGTGGAGACCAAGGTACTTTAATAATAATAATAATAATAATAATAATAATAATAATAATAATAATAATAATAATAATAATAATAATAATAATAATAATAATTTATTTATTCTGGCAGAGTTAAGGCCATAAGGCCCTCTCTTCCACTCAACCAACACAAATACAAATAAATATTCGACAAATATAGATATACACTATACTAATTATAAACAGTTAAAGATACAATAAATGTAGCAATGTAAATGTCATGTACAAACAACATTTTATAGGGTAATAACAATAATGATACGATAATAATAATAATAATAATAATAATAATAATAATAATAATAATAATAATAATAATAATAATAATAATAATAATAATAATATAAATATGATACATTATACGGGAAACGCCAATTAATATATATATCTTACACTGGATAATAATGAAGTCGAGTTTAGAGCAAATATAAATTTAGATTTCTTTTAAAAGATGCCAATGTCCGGCAGCCCCTTATTTCTTGTGGTAGGGAATTCCAGTTGCGAGAAGTGGAGATGGTATATGACATGGAGTGATGTGATGTCCTATGTTGCGGTATATTAAGTAAGAGACTATGTTGTGATCTTGTGTTTAAGTTATGGTTTGAGGATAGATACTGGAAACGGGATGATAAATAATTGGGAATCGAGGTATGTAGGATCTTAGATAGGAGAATTAGACAGTGCGATTTTCTTCTCTCTTTTAGATGTAGCCATGACAATTCGTGGAATAATGGAGAAATGTGATCGTATTTTCGAACATTAAATATGAATCTGATACACATATATGGACACGCTGCAGTTTGTCCGACAATCCGTCACTTATGTCAGTTAGTAGAACGTCACAGTAGTCAAAATGGGGCATCACTGAAGTTTGGATTAAAATTCTTTTAAGAGTTGTAGGAAGAAAATGTTTAAGTCGCTTTAGGGAATGCATTATGGAGAAGATCCTTTTAGACGTTTGTTTTACTTGCTCATGCCATTTTAAATTAGAATCTAAGTAAAATCCCAAGTTTTTAACGACGTCGGTATAAGGAATTTGTTCATTATCTAATATGACAGCCGGCATATTGCCATTGTTTATTAGGTGTAATAGCCTTGGATGTCCGATAATTATTGCTTGCGTTTTGTTTACATTTAGTTTCAGCCCATATTGTCTGGACCATAAAGATATATGCCTGAGGTCAGTGTTTACTTTGTCAATATATTCATTAATTTCGTCAGGCCTAAAGTGTGTGTAAATCTGTAGGTCGTCGGCGTAAAGATGATGCTTGCAGTTTTGTAGTTTCTTGGTCACGTCATTAATATAAATCGAGAAGAGAAGAGGAGCGAGGACGCCGCCTTGAGGTACCCCTTTCCTCACCAAGCGCCAGGAAGAAATGCGATTATTAACAGAAACTGATTGCTGACGATTAGTGAGGTAAGATGCAAACCAATCAAGGCAGTTTTCCGACAGATGTAGTGTCTTTAGTCTCGCTAGCATTAAGTCTATATCTACTGTGTCAAAGGCTTTGCTGTAGTCGAGTAGGACTATTGCGGTGAGTTTGCTTTTGTCCATTGAGTCTCTTATGTCCTCTACAATGTCAAGTAGTGCAGTACTTGTGTGATGTCCTGTTCTAAAACCAGACTGATGTTCATCAAGTAAGTCGTGTGTGGTGAGGTAGTCTGTTAACTGTGAGTGTATTATGTGTTCCAGTGCTTTAGATAAACAGGGAAGAATACTAATTGGTCTATAATCATCTACTTGACTGCAGGCTGAAAACGAAATACTTGAGTTCCAAAATTGACTGAATATTGTGAGCAGTAGAATATCGATTATAAAGGATACCGTAAAACGGGGCTACTTTGACATATTTTTTAAGGTTTTTAAGGTATAACTCGTATGATTTATGCCGAAATAAATAATAGTTTTAAAAAACTAAAAGAACACGCTTTATTAGAAAACTAAAAAATGAAAAATAATTTTAATTTCCAATAGGGTTGGTATAAAATAAAGTGGTCAACAAAAAAATCATCCCCAACACATATAGAATAAAACTAGAGTTATCATCAAAAAGAAAATAATTTTACCATCAAAAGCGTATGGTGCTCTATATCAATTAATATATTTGATAATAAACAGATATTTGTAAAAGTAAGCTCTCTAAGAAGAAAATGTAAAAATCATAAAAAGCACCCCACGCTTTTGATGGTAAAATTATTTTCTTTTTGATGATAACTCTAGTTTTATTCTATATGTGTTGGGGATGATTTTTTGTTGACCACTTTTATTTTATACCAACCGTATTGGAAATTAAAATTATTTTTCATTTTTTAGTTTTCTAATAAAGCTTGTTCTTTTAGTTTTTTAAAACTATTATTTATTTTTTAGTTTTTAGTTTTAATATTTTACAAAATAAGATAAAAATGTAAATATCTTTAAATTCGATACTATTGTAGTATGAGCTAAAAGTAATACTCTTCTATGAAAAAACCCTTCCAGCCGGATTTGAACCAGCGACGTATGGATTACTTAAATTATATACCACTAAGAGTTCACTGCTCTACCAAGTGAGCTCTTACAACGATTGACTAAAAACTCGACAAGTCCGCAACCTATTATACCAGTTTTCATTTGTTTGATTTTCGGATGATTCTGGCCAGGATTTTAGAAACAAAATATGAAATTATTGTATTGTCACGGGTCCTCTACACGTACACAAAGTTTCAAGTCGATCCAATATTTCTAAGTGGGTGAAAATCGCGTTGAAAGATTCCATTACATTGATAGAAAAACACGTTTTTTGATTTTCTGATGATTATGGCCAGGATTTTAGAAAATAAATATGAAATTATTGTATTGTCACGGGTCCTCTACAAGTATACAAAGTTTCAAGTCGATCCAATGTTTCTAAGTGGGTGAAAATCGCGTTGAAAGACTCCGTTACATTGATACAAAAACACTTTTTTTTATTTTCTGATGATTATGGCCAGGATTTTATAAAATAAATATGAAATTAGTGTATTGTCACGGGTCCTCTACAAGTATACAAAGTTTCAAGTCGATCCAATGTTTCTAAGTGGGCGAAAATCGCGTTGAAAGATTCCGTTACATTGATACAAAAACACTTTTTTTTTATTTTCTGATGATTATGGCCAGGATTTTAGAAAATAAATATGAAATTATTGTATTGTCACGGACCCTTTACAAGTATACAAAGTTTCAAGTCGATCCGATGATTTTAAGTGGGTGAAAATCGCGTTGAAAAATTCCATTACATAGATAGATAGATAGATACAGGTCAAGCTAATATAAAGCGTGTAAAAATTTAATGTATGATTTATTGTACCAATTGAACCTTAGACTATAAATCCCATCTGGTACCGTTCTTCTCAAATAAAAACTTAGTAGGACAACAATGAGTTTTGTTGAGGTCTGTTTTGCCCATGTGCTCGGACTACTTTGACATCACATTTTTTTCACTATAATTCATTGTAGACCCACTGTAGGTACTACTTTGACACCAATTTATCTTTTTAAAAATATTTTTATTATAAACAACCTTACTACAAATTAATATAAAATTATAGAATATTCACCTGAAAGGTCCGTCTCCTCAACTTAATTATCATTTAAATGATAATTAAGTTGAGGAGACGGACCTTTCAGGTGAATATTCTATAATTTTATATTAATTTTGAATAAACCTCAACGGAACACATCATGAATCTTATAAAAGTTGCTTACTACAAATGTTTTTATAACTGCAATTTGAAAAAATAAACTTAAACTTCTTTATCAATTCTGACGCGCAACAGAACACAAAAATTATATAATTATTGTAGTTAGACATTCAGGAATTAATTAGAGAATTTTTGAAACAACAGTAAAAAAAACAGATTTTCAGATCTTCACATAGTTCACATTGATATTGAGAATTGTTCGATCCTCTGTTACACATACCACAGACCCAGAGCTTGCATCTTACACTACAAATCCAGTCCTTGCCCCTGTAAAACCGAAAATCACAGTTTTATCTTTGCTGGGAATTCATTGTTGTTGAAAGTGACACAGATGTATCTCCAACAATTAACATCCTCTTTTAAAACAACTTAATTATTCGTGCGCCTTCAAGGAAATGTCTACACTATTGAATTGTTGTCAAAATATCCCAAAACACGCAAGAAATTTAAAATGTCAAAGAAGCCCCAATTCTGTCGAAGTTGTCCCTCGAGTCAAAGTAACCCCGTTTTACGGTAAGTTGGGGATTTGGAACATTAATTTACAAGTGTTCAACCAGAATAGGATTTGAGTTAGGTCCTTTTCGAAGGTATCGACTCGTTTAGGAAATGGACGGTATGTGAATTGATAATAGAAACTTATGTTGGCAGCATAAGAGGCAATATGAATTGAAGAAATATCTGAGAAAGTACCGCATGGCCGCGGGGATATATGCTCTCTCTATACTTCCCTATCCTGAGCCAAAGTTTTCCAATCATATCCTATATAATTTGGCTCCCTGAAATCCTGGTTAATGTTGTTTTCTCACCTCTTTCGTAGCTACCTACTGGACGCTTTCTCTGGTTTTCCTACAAGGAGTTTCCATGCTCTTCTTTTATTCCCATTCGTGCCACATGTTTCCCATCGCTATCTATAAGACTTACTTTTTCTTTGTATCTGGTTTCTTAATATCATGTAACTCATCGTGTTATCTTCTCCATTCACCTGTCTATTAGTATCTATTTCGTTAAAACATTTTCCTAAGAACTTAGTTCTCAAATACTCTTAATCTTTTCTCCTCTCTTAAAGTAATAAGACATCATGTTTCGCGTCCATGAAAAAAACTGGAAGAATAACCGTTTTATGTATTAGTTTATTTATTTTTTTAGATAAAAGTTGGACTGACAAGAGCCTTTAATGTATAATAGCAAGCGTTTTCAGAGTTCAGTCTATGGTTAATTTCTTTTTGCACTTCATTTCTGTGTGTAATTAATTAGCGTATTTAATTCTAACATCCATTATTTTTTCGCAACCAAATTTGCACGTAACTCTCAATTAAGAAAAGTAAGATCGAGTTTGTTAACCAGCAAAATCGGAACATTGGGAGCGGGGTTAACCTAATAAATTTCATAGTAAAATTCCTTTGAGGTAGGCCTATTTGTCAGTGAATATAAAAATATAATATAAAGTTACAACACTATGTATCTTGTATGTGGTCTCCTCAACTGTTAAAATAATTAATTTTATAATTTTATGTTCATCGCTGTGGTCTCGGGGTAGCGTCGCTGCCTCGTATGCAGCGGACCCGGGTTTGATCCCCGATCGGGACAGTTTTTCTGGGTGATTTTTTCTTCGGAGTTTTTCCTCGCCCGTAAGACAAATGTCAGGAAAACTTAAGGTCCAAACGGTTCCCGAATACTATCTGGTCTTCATAATCATCATCATATTCGCCATGTTTAATATGAATGTGTGTGTGAATGGGTAGTGTGTTTCTTATTAATTCTGTGCTGTCTCTGAGGAGGCCCTGAAATTGAACTGATCACTCATTCGGGAAGTCCTTGTGTGGTCAAAAAATCTCTCTCCAGTCAGTCGTGTCACTGAAAGGCCCGATTGGCGTGTGACACTTAGAAGTAATCTCTCTCCAGTCAGTCGTGTCACTGAAAGGCCCGATTGGCGTGTGACACTTAGAAGTAATCTCTCTCCCGTCAGTCGTGTCACTGAAAGGCCCGATTGGCGTGTGACACTTAGAAGTAATCTCTCTCCCGTCAGTCGTGTCACTGAAAGGCCCGATTGGCGTGTGACACTTAGAAGTAATCTCTCTCCAGTCAGTCGTGTCACTGAAAGGCCCGATTGGCGTGTGACACTTAGAAGTAATCTCTCTCCAGTCAGTCGTGTCACTGAAAGGCCCGATTGGCGTGTGACACTTAGAAGTAATCTCTCTCCCGTCAGTCGTGTCACTGAAAGGCCCGATTGGCGTGTGACACTTAGAAGTAATCTCTCTCCCGTCAGTCGTGTCACTGAAAGGCCCGATTGGCGTGTGACACTTAGAAGTAATCTCTCTCCCGTCAGTCGTGTCACTGAAAGGCCCGATTGGCGTGTGACACTTAGAAGTAATCTCTCTCCAGTCAGTCGTGTCACTGAAAGACCCGATTGGCGTGTGACATTTAAAAGTAATCACTCTCCCGTCAGTCGTGTCACTGAAAGGCCCGATTGGCGTGTGACACTTAGAAGTAATCTCTCTCCAGTCAGTCGTGTCACTGAAAGGCCCGATTGGCGTGTGACACATAGAAGTAATCTCTCTCCCGTCAGTCGTGTCACTGAAAGGCCCGATTGGCGTGTGACACTTAGAAGTAATCTCTCTCCCGTCAGTCGTGTCACTGAAAGGCCCGATTGGCGTGTGACACTTAGAAGTAATCTCTCTCCCGTCAGTCGTGTCACTGAAAGGCCCGATTGGCGTGTGACACTTAGAAGTAATCTCTCTTCCGTCAGTCGTGTCACTGAAAGGCCCGATTGGCGTGTGACACTTAGAAGTAATCTCTCTCCAGTCAGTCGTGTCACTGAAAGGCCCGATTGGCGTGTGACACTTAGAAGTAATCTCTCTCCCGTCAGTCGTGTCACTGAAAGGCCCGATTGGCGTGTGACACTTAGAAGTAATCTCTCTCCCGTCAGTCGTGTCACTGAAAGGCCCGATTGGCGTGTGACACTTAGAAGTAATCTCTCTCCAGTCAGTCGTGTCACTGAAAGGCCCGATTGGCGTGTGACACTTAGAAGTAATCTCTCTCCAGTCAGTCGTGTCACTGAAAGGCCCGATTGGCGTGTGACACTTAGAAGTAATCTCTCTCCCGTCAGTCGTGTCACTGAAAGGCCCGATTGGCGTGTGACACTTAGAAGTAATCTCTCTCCAGTCAGTCGTGTCACTGAAAGGCCCGATTGGCGTGTGACACTTAAAAGTAATCTCTCTCCCGTCAGTCGTGTCACTGAAAGGCCCGATTGGCGTGTGACACTTAAAAGTAATCTCTCTCCATCAGTCGTGTCACTGAAAGGCCCGATTGGCGTGTGACATTTAAAAGTAATCTCTCTCCCGTCAGTCGTGTCACTGAAAGGCCCGATTGGCGTTTGACACTTAGAAGTAATCTCTCTCCAGTCAGTCGTGTCACTGAAAGGCCCGATTGGCGTGTGACACTTAAAAGTAATCTCTCTCCCGTCAGTCGTGTCACTGAAAGGCCCGATTGGCGTGTGACACTTAAAAGTAATCTCTCTCCCGTCAGTCGTGTCACTGAAAGGCCCGATTGGCGTGTGACATTTAAAAGTAATCTCTCTCCCGTCAGTCGTGTCACTGAAAGGCCCGATTGGCGTGTGACACTTAGAAGTAATCTCTGTCCAGTCAGTCGTGTCACTGAAAGGCCCGATTGGCGTGTGACACTTAGAAGTAATCTCTCTCCCGTCAGTCGTGTCACTGAAAGGCCCGATTGGCGTGTGACACTTAGAAGTAATCTCTCTCCAGTCAGTCGTGTCACTGAAAGGCCCGATTGGCGTGTGACACTTAGAAGTAATCTCTCTCCCGTCAGTCGTGTCACTGAAAGGCCCGATTGGCGTGTGACACTTAGAAGTAATCTCTCTCCCACTCAGTCGTGTCACTGAAAGGCCCGATTGGCGTGTGACAACTTAGAAGTAATCTCTCTCCCGTCAGTCGTGTCACTGAAAGGCCCGATTGGCGTGTGACACTTAGAAGTAATCTCTCTCCAGTCAGTCGTGTCACTGATAGGCCCGATTGGCGTGTGACACTTAGAAGTAATCTCTCTCCCGTCAGTCGTGTCACTGAAAGGCCCGATTGGCGTGTGACACTTAGAAGTAATCTCTCTCCAGTCAGTCGTGTCACTGAAAGGCCCGATTGGCGTGTGACACTTAGAAGTAATCTCTCTCCGTCAGTCGTGTCACTGAAAGGCCCGATTGGCGTGTGACACTTAGAAGTAATCTCTTCCAGTCAGTCGTGTCACTGAAAGGCCCGATTGGCGTGTGACACTTAGAAGTAATCTCTCTCCAGTCAGTCGTGTCACTGAAAGGCCCGATTGGCGTGTGACACTTAGAAGTAATCTCTCTCCAGTCAGTCGTGTCACTGAAAGGCCCGATTGGCGTGTGACACTTAGAAGTAATCTCTCTCCCTTCAGTCGTGTCACTGAAAGGCCCGATTGGCGTGTGACACTTAGAAGTAATCTCTCTCCACTCAGTCGTGTCACTGAAAGGCCCGATTGGGCGTGTGACACTTAGAAGTAACTCTCTCCCGTCAGTCGTGTCACTGAAAGGCCCGTGTTGGCGTGTGACACTTAGAAGTAATCTCTCTCCAGTCAGTCGTGTCACTGATAGGCCCGATTGGCGTGTGACACTTAGAAGTAATCTCTCTCCCGTCAGTCGTGTCACTGAAAGGCCCGATTGGCGTGTGACACTTAGAAGTAATCTCTCTCCAGGTCAGTCGTGTCACTGAAAGGCCCGATTGGCGTGTTGACACTTAGAAGTAATCTTCTCCAGTCAGTCGTGTCACTGAAAGGCCCGATTGGCGTGTGACACTTAGAAGTAATCTCTCTCCAGTCAGTCGTGTCACTGAAAGGCCCGATTGGCGTGTGACACTTAGAAGTAATCTCTCTCCAGTCAGTCGTGTCACTGAAAGGCCCGATTGGCGTGTGCCACTTAGAAGTAATCTCTCTCCCGTCAGTCGTGTCACTGAAAGGCCCGATTGGCGTGTGACACTTAGAAGTAATCTCTCTCCCGTCAGTCGTGTCACTGAAAGGCCCGATTGGCGTGTGACACTTAGAAGTAATCTCTCTCCAGTCAGTCGTGTCACTGAAAGGCCCGATTGGCGTGTGACACTTAGAAGTACCCATAATATGAGTCGTTAAATTGCGATAAGGGAATGGATTAATTAATAATAATAACATAATCAAGGATTATTATTTTAACAGTTGAGAGACTACATACAAAGTTCATTATTTTATAATTTAATATAGGCCTATGCCAATTAACAAGTTGTCCTGCAGGCAGTAATATTAGTTTTCTTTCGCGACGAAATTTAGTTTGTGCATATTTAATTAAATGAATATCCGAATATCAGCGAAGTCGAATCATTAGGAGTGAGGCTTTACCTGAAAGTAGAAATTAAAATTTGTTCTTGCGGCCGCAATTTTTTCGCACGAAACTGGATACATTTAATTAACAAGAGACATACATATTCCGTAAAAGAGGGACATTTTTATTATCTTATAATAAATAATATCTTAGGAGTATTTACACGGATCACTAAGAATGTTCAGTCTATTTCTAACCCAAAATTTGAAAATAGCTCTGGAGGTCCCAATTTCTATTTTCTCTCAACGAAACTCGATGTGCGAGCCTATAATTGAATTAAAAATAAATAATAGTTTTAAAAAATAAAACAACACGCTTTATTATAAACCGAACTAAGAAATGAAAAATAATTTTAATTTCCAACACGCTTGGGACAAAATTAAAGTGTTCAACAAAAAAAATCATCTCCAACACATATAGAATAAAACTAGAGTTATCAACAAAAAGTAAAATAATTTTACCATCAAAAGCATGGGGTGCTTTTTATGAGATTTACATTTTCTTCTTAGAGACTTTACTTTTACCAATATCTGTTTATTATCAAATATATTAATTGATATAGAGCACCCCACGCTTTTGATGGTAAAATTATTTTCTTTTTGTTGGTAACTCTAGTTTTATTCTATATGTGTTGGAGATTATTTTTTTGTTGACCACTTTAATTTTATCCCAAGCGTATTGGAAATTAAAATTATTTTTCATTTTTAGTTCGGTTTTCTATTAACGCGTGTTGTTTTAGTTTTTTAAAACTATTATTTATTTTTTACTTTTTAGTTTTAATATTTTACAGAATAAGATAAAAATGTAAATATCTTTAAGTTCGATACTATTATAGTATGAGCTTAAAGTAATACTCTTCTAAAAAGAAAAAAATCCTTCCAGCCGGATTTGAATCAGCGACCTATGGCTTACTGAAATTATATACCAATACAGTTCTCCGCTCTACCAACTGAGCTCTTACAACGATTGACTGAGAAGTCGACAAGCCTGCAATATATTATACCATTTTTCATTTTCTTGATTTTCTGATGATTCTGGCCAGGATTTTAGAAACAAAATATGAAATTGTTGTATTGTCACGGGTCCTTTACAAGTATACAAATTTTCAAGTCGATCCAATGTTTCTAAGTGGGTGAAAATCGTGTTCAAAGATTCCGTTACATAGATACAAAGACACTTTTTGTATCTTCTGACGATTCTGGCCAGGATTTTAGAAACAAATAAGAAAATATTGTATTATCACGGGTCCTTTACAGGTATACAAAGTTTCAAGTCGATCCGATGTTTCCAAGTGGGTGAAAATCGTGTTCAAAGATTCCGTTACATAGATACAAAGACACTTTTTTTTATTTTCTGATGATTCTTCCAGGATTTTAGAAAAACAATGATCTTATTGTTATCACGGGTCCTTTACAAGTATACAAATTTCAAGTAGATCCAATGACTTTAAGTGGGTGAAAATCGCGTTGAAAGATTCCGTTAAATAGATAGATAGATAGATAGATAGATAGATAGATAGATAGATAGATAGATAGATAGATATATCGATAAATACAGGTCAAGCTAATATAAAGCGTGTAATAATAAATAATAGTTTTAAAAAACTAAAACAACACGCTTTTTTAGAAAACCGAACTAAAAAAAAAATAATAATTTTAATTTCGAACACGCTTGGGATAAAATCAAAGTGGTCAACAAAAAAATAATCTCCAACACATATAGAATAAAACTAGAGTTATCAACAAAGAGAAAATAATTTTACCATCAAAAGTGTGGGGTGCTCTATATCAATTAATATATTTGATAATAAAAAGATATTGGTAAACGTAAAGTCTCTAAGACGAAAATGTAAAAATCATAAAAAGCACCCCACGCTTTTGATGGTAAAATTATTTTCTTTTTGTAGATAACTCTATTTTATTCTATATGTGTTGGAGATGATTTTTTTTGTTGACCACTTTAATTTTATCCCAAGCGTTTTGGAAATTAAAATTAATTTTAATTTTTTTGCTCGGTTTTCAAATAAAGCGTGTTTTTTAGTTTTTTAAAACTATTATTTATTTTTTATTTTTTAGTTTTAATATTTTGCAGAATAAGATAAAAATTCGATACTATTGTAGTAGGCCTATGAGCTAAAAGTATTACTCTTCTAAAAAAAATCCTCCCACCTGGATTTGAACCACTGCCCTATGGTTTACTGAAATTATATACCACTAGAGTTCACCGCTATACCAATGAGCTCTTACAACGATTGATTAAAGAGTCGACAAGTCCGCAACCTATTATACCAGGTTTAATTTTTTTCTGATTATTCTGAACGCCATTTTAGAAACAAAATATGAAATTGTTGTATTGTCACGGGTCCTTTACAAGTATACAAATTTTCAAGTCGATCCGATGTTTCTAAGTGGGTGAAAATCGTTTTCAAAGATTCCGTTACATAGATAGATAGATAGATAGGTAGATACAGGTCGAGCTAATATAAAGCGTGTAAAAATACATACATACGATATGACCTAAGAACATTAAAGAATTTTATAACTAAAAGTGAATTTAATACAATCTTTTTTTCGAGGTATGTTTGCAATTACTAGTTTAATATTGAGGTTTTTATGGATTTTATAATAAGATGATAAATTTCATAATAGGACGTTTTTTCCCTTTCTTAGTTAAAGTAAAAATAGTATCTAGTATTACTTTTTTTTTTATTTCTACGATCCCTTGAGAAATTTATCCCCTGCGAAGAAGATCAAAAGCAGCAATTCGCGCCATCTGGTGTTGGCCGGTAATAAAACACATATGGCGAATTGCGGAGTCAGCTTCCCCCCCCCCTTTTTTCTTTTAAGTTAAAAAAATTTTCCTATTTTTTCTGCTAATTGTTATTGTAAATCTGCTATAGGCTCTATCTTTCGTGAAGAAATTATTCCTTGAAATTATTTTAACGTTAGAATTACGTTTTTCTTAATAAAGTTCTTTGGCGCGACCCGCCTAGAAGCGTCCTGGCCTATCATCTGGCTGCTGACCTTACATCCATTTGTGTCAATAACAGAAATGCAAGATCATTGGGCCAGTACATGTGGTCAGCGTGTCGAGTCCCCAGCCATTATAGCTGATTTTCTCAACCTGGAGCCGCTAGTTATTAGCTACAACTCCCCAAATTCGTCCTTATGCTGGCTGGGCAATCATTCCATAACTAACTAACTAACGTACTGCTCTATGGAACCCGTAGCTTCATGGCCGCGCGGACATAAGCTCTCCACACATTCCTATCCTGATCTATTTTTTCCTATCATCCCATATATAGGCTAATTTACTTCCCTCAAATCATGGATTCTCCCACCACATCTTGGTCTACCAACAGAGCTTTTTCCTTTTGTTTTTCCTACAAGAAGTTTCCGTGCCCCTCTTTTACTCCCACATGTCCCGCCCATCGCAGTCTACGAGATTTAACTGTTATTATATCTAGTTTCCTATCAATATCATGCAGCTCACTGTTATGAAGCGTTTTCCATTCTTCTCTTTGGTCTAAAAAATTTCCTAAGAACTTTATCCCATACTGGCCGAAATTATAGGCCTACCGGTAATTTAAAAAAAAGTTAAAGAGTACGTGATTAGGATCAGTACATGCATTATTTACAGAGTTTATGAATAAACCCTAAATTATCTAATTTATTTCGTAATTAAGCCTATATTCTATTTTTGTATGTATTTTTTCTAGATCTAATTGTTGGGAAATTAATATTTTATTCTTTATTATTTAGTTTAATACATTTTCTTGACCACAGAGTCGGTTACTGAGTCACATGATATATTCCTGTCTATAGGCCTATCATAGAAAGTTTACAGGTGCCGCTAGTTATCTGAAAGCATGGCTGACGTCAGAGCCGAGTAGGTGTGATCTGTCTCTTTCTTATTAGTGATAATATTAAGCAAACTGAAAGTATCGGTCCTTATCTACACTACAAACAGCTCGTTATATAAACGTTTTGTGAGGTACGATTATAGTACAACGAGTGAACATACGTGTGAAGCATTCGACAATCTGACCGTAACAGTTTTCAGATATCTGACAATATCTGTACTTGAGTGAAATAGTAGGCCTAAGTTCTGAAATTCTGAAATATATGTATACAGTTAATTAGTGCACATGTTGGGTACACTGGAATACGATTTTGATTTTCCTTAGAATATTCGTTAAAATCAATATGCCTGCCACATATTCTTGCTATGTATGTAGTTAGGCCTAAATAGCCTATCATAGAAAAAAATATTGAAATAATCGTTAGAAAAAATGTAAAAATCATTGTAAATGGTGGGAAATCATTTTAAAAATGTAACCCTAAGAATTAAGTTTGACAGAAGTTTATGAAGGAATTAAAAAAGTCGCGTCACGTATCGTAAAGAATAGCCCACCAAGTAAATTGTAATTATGGTTAAGATTTTGCGATGTTGATTGCCGTCTGCTCGCCAGTGCCAACAATCAGGACACTCGACCATGCCTCTTCGAAGCAGTAGTACACTATTATCGCCTCACTATGACTGTTGTCCGTTTATATAAATGCGGGTGCCGCGCGACAATGCTTGGCAATGATTAACAAGCGGAATTATTATAGTGGCGGTAGTCGCCATCTTTGTATTTAATTATATATAACAGCTGTGGGGAAACAAAGCGAGCCGCTGGACAACCATCATAGCGAGGCTACAATACGAATTAATTTATCAATAATGTTTTATATATTATTTTGTTCAAAGACACGGATATAGCCTATATAACTTTTATCATGACCAAGGGTAATACCGTTGCATCTCACTTAACGGGCTTGTTTCGAATCGCACTCGGGATTAATTTCCTGTTGAGGTCTTCAATTTTTTTTCCTCATTTGTAAAGCAAATACACATATTCGATCCCGAGTAGCGAAAGACTCGAGATTTCTTCGTGTCTAGTTTATTTAACCACATATTTATTTCATTTTACATTTTCTAGAGTACAGTTTAGTTATTGAAACCCATAGCGGTCGAACCCTCGCTGGAACGATGGTATTCTTTGGGACGCAATGAATGTGATATGAATTAGCAGAGAATTGTCTACATTGAATGTGATATTTTTTAAGTTAGGCCCTTGTTGCGTTGATCGGGATATCATCTGCTACATCTGTCTCCATGTTATTGGACAGAGGAGCAGTTATAAGCGCCAATAGAAGCACGTGGAAGGAAAAACAGAAATCTTCACAACATGTGCATCTCCCGCAATATTGGGCACATAAAAATTTCATCTCTGGTGTAGACAGTCGCGTGCAAATAAAAATAAGTACCGCGAGTAAGTAACCCTTATTTAGCAGGAAAGTTGTTAAAGGTAGGCTATAGGCCTATTCTAGTCGTTCTAGCTTTCATTCATTGGAGTAGGCCTAAAGGTAAAATGATCCTATTACATGCCTTAAGAAGCTGTTGGGGTAGTTGGAGGTTAAGGCTCCCACACCTGCGTGACAGCTATCTTTGCCCCCGGAACAAGCGTCCGGTACTCATTTCGATTAGAGGCTGAGCCAATATTCATAAGAGTAGCATCCAAAATTTTCAAGCATTATTTGATTTTCTAGTTATATCCTAGTTATATATAGTTTTTAGCTGTTACGTTGAATTTCTGACAACATAAAGTTGTTTGTCGTTAGATATTGTGATTGTGTGCACTTGCTTATATTGTATCGCATGACTCCTTTAATCCGGTTATCACATAATCTAGATGAGCTATGAAAAAAATACAAAAAAAATGGAAATTCAATTTATTGCATTCTGTTTTTAGGTTCACTTTATTTATTTATTTTTGGAAAAGTTAATTGAAAATGCCAGATTAGCCTATTCTAATCTGTTCGCCTTCGTTATTGAATTCTCCAAGAGGCCCAATAATACTTCTCTCTTCTCTGCATTTTGCAAAACTATGGTTGAGCAATATTTAAAACCAGTCATAGACTTTTTTGAACAAAGTGAAATAAGAAAATTTCCCGCATTAATCCTATAACCTTAAATGACCTGAATTAGTAATAAAATAACCTATATATGAAAATATCCTATATAGATGTGTTGGTCCGGATATCAGTCGAGAGAAAATTTCAATAGGACTACTGATCAATAACAGAGATAATGCAGGTTAATTGTGAATTTATATAACCTTTTTTTTTTTTTCGTGAAATTGGACCCTGTTGTTCTAGTGTTAATCCGAACATTCGTTAATCCAGACAATCCTGCTTCCCAATACTTTTACCGTAATTGTATTAAATCTTGCAAATAATATTTTCTGTAGTTTTAGAAACATTTAGTGACCAAGGTTATATTAGAAAACTAATGAAGAGGTATAACATACGTAGTCCTTGAGTACTAAATGGGCCAAGTTCATCAAGTCATATTTCGAGAAAACTGAAATTTTCTTCTATTTACTGGTTTCAATAATATTTGGCTTTCAAATTTTATGGAAAGTTTTATTCTTGCTTGATTTATTTACTTTAAGAAATTTTTATTGGAATAGCGGATAATAGATTAGTAATAACTGTCGCTCCTCAGAAAGATATTTGTCCTCATGGAAGTACATATCCTATAAATGCTGCAGCTGTGGTTAAAAATAGGATTAAAACACCTACTGATCAAGTGTATAAATATTTTAAGGATCCGTAATATATCCCTCGTCTTACAAATAGTATACAAAGAACAAATGTTATTTGTTCTTAGAGACACTTGTTAACACTAAGAAATAGTTATTTAGACGACTAGATAATAGCTAAATGCCCAAGCTAGAACGCGACCAAGAGAGTGTTCCAACTGTAAGAGCAGCGAGTTATTGAATCTAAGTTTGTAACGTGTTACCTACAATATTTTTTCTACATTCAGAGTATTTACTATATTTAATGACAATTATTTATTGCAGAAACGATATGTTTAGAGAAAGAGTAATATGGGATTTGGAGGGGGAAAAAGACACGATAAATCAACAAACATTGGTGTTGTATTCTATGATTTTGGGTGCTAGTTTCATTTGTGACCCTCCATGGTATCTTTACCTTGTCGTGGTGGAGTGGCTTGTGTGCTTAAATGATCCTGAGAGCTATGCCGGCGGTAGCATTGCTGCCGATAGGGTTACCCGTGCCGGACTGGTCGAAGGTGATAAGCCAGACGAAATAAGTACCTTGGTCGAAAGAGTGACGATCTTTCACCGTAAAAATACAACCGTCAAGAAATGCGGACATGGGTTCAACTGGGGTAAAATTTTCCGGAGGTCAAATAGTCCCCCATTCGGCTCTCCGGGCGGGGACTACTTCAGGGAACCCATGCCAAAGGCTCAAACACAGGGACATGTTCCTAGGAACATGGAATGTTAGGACTTTATACAATAGAGGGGCACTAGAGATATTAACGCGGGAATTGGATAAATCGTCCTTGGATATAGTCGCTTTACAGGAAGTTAGGTGGCCAGGAGAAGGTAGTCAGGAATCAGGAAGCTTTGCATTATACTATGGGGGTGCAGAAAGACCTGCATTTGGAACGGGTTTTTTAGTCAGAAGGAGGATCCTAACCGCTATCCGAGATATTAAGTTTGTTAGTGATAGGATATCATATACAATTCTAAAGGGTAAACGACATGATTTTATAATTGTAAATGTACATGCCCCCACAGAAGATAAAGATAACAAGATCAAGGATGAGTTCTATGAAGAATTAGAATGCTTATTTGATAGCCTTTCACGATATCATATGAAAATTGTCTTAGGAGATTTAAATGCAAAAGTGGGGCGGGAAGATATATTCAAACCAACAATAGGCAAATTCAGTCTTCATGAAGATGTAAGTAACGACAACGGGGTTAGATTAGTCACAATTTGCCACATCAAAGAATCTCATTGTTAAGAGCACAACATTTCAGCATAAGGATATTCATAAATACACCTGGACGTCCCCAGATGGAGAAACTCGGAACCAGATAGATCATGTATTAGTGGAATTAAACGCTGGCACAGTAGCATCATTGATATTAGATCAGTTAGAGGGACAGACTGCAATTCAGATCATCATCTGGTCAAGGTGAAAATCAGACAACGGCTATCGCTTATGAGAGGAACAAACGCTAAAGATGATTCTGTAAAATATGAATTTAAAAAACTTGAAAAATGATGAAATGCGGCAAGAATACCAAATCAAAATTGCTAATAGATTTGAAGTACTGGAAATCTTCAGATGACAATGTGGCAAACGAAGAAGAAAATGATATAAATAAAGAATGGGAGGCTATAAGAGATACTATTAAAATGTCAGCATCAGAAAGCATTGGTTGTTTAAAAAAGAGGCAAAACAAGAAATGGTTTGATGAGGAATGTGCCGACATTGTAAAGAAAAGAAAAGCCTAGCAAAAATGAAATGGTTACACGAGCCAAATGAGGTAAATTTAGAGCAACTGGGTAGTGTTAGACGGGAAACCACCAAGTTACTAAAGAGTAAGAAGAGGGAATATTTGAGAGAGAAGATTAATGATCTTGAAATGAATGCAAAAAAAATAGGAACATTAGAGAATTTTATATCAGGGAATTAGTATAGAGAAGAAAGGGCCTTCAGGCTAGAACAAACATAATTCGGAATGAAAATGAGGATATGATTGCAGATTCCAAGAGTATATTAAATAGATGGAAAAGTTTATTAATCATCTATTAAATGTACATACAGAACAGGACATTGAGGAGGATAAGTTACAGGACAGCAGAAATGCTAGTCGCAGAGGCCAAGTGCATTAGAGGTTGAAATGGCAATTGAAAAATTGAAGATGTATAAAGCATCAGGTTAGTTTAGATGAGATCCCAGCAGAACTGATAAAATCAGGGGGAGAAAAATTGATGTGGACAAAATACGCTGGTTGCTTAGTATGATTTGGGAAAAAGAAGCTCTTCCAGATGAATGGAAGGAATCAATTATCGTACCAATTTATAAGAAAGGAGATAAAACTGATTGCAACAACTACAGGGGCATCTCTTTACTTTCAACTTCGTACAAAATTCTAACAAATATATTAGTAAGCAGACTTACTCTCTATATTGATGACATTCTAGGAGATCATCAATGTGCGTTTAGAAGAAACAGGTCTACAACAGATAAGATTTTTAGTATAAGACAGATTTTAGAAAAGAAATGGGAATATAATGGTACTGTACATCAACTATATGTAGACTTCAAAAAAGCATATGATTCAATTAAGAGGGAGAAGTTATATAGTATCCTGCTGGAGTTCGGAATTCCTAAAAAGTTAGTTAGACTTATACGAATGTGTCTAAATGGCTCAACGAGTAGGGTGCGTGTAGGCAAACAGTTTTCAGACACTTTTGAAATCCAGAATAGGTTGAAGCAAGGAGATGCACTATCTCCTCTACTATTTAATTTTGTACTAGAGCATGCCATTAAATCTTTAGAGAATGAGGAAGGCTTACAACTGAATGGTATTAATAAGCTGTTAGTTTATGCTGATGATGTAGTACTACTGGCCGATAGCGAGGAGATACTAAAGGCCAACACGCACACACTATTGTGTAACACTAAGAAATTAGGACTGGAAGTAAATATCAATAAAACTAAATATATGGTCACACGTAGAAATACATTATATAATGGAAATGGACAGCTAATGACAAATGAGGGAAATTTTGAGGAATTGGCTGAATTCAAATACCTAGGAACAATAATCACAAATAGGAATGAGATGCACAAAGAAATTAAACATAGGCTCAATTCTGGAAATGCATGCTATTATGCATTGCAGAGACTTTTGATGTCCCAACTCCTTTCAAAAAACGTTAAGCTGAAAATATATAAAACTATTATTCTACCAGTTATATTATATGGGTGCGAAACATGGACTCTTACTTTAAGGGAGGAAAGGAGATTACGAGTATTTGAGAATAAAGTTCTTAGGAAAATTTTTGGACCAAAGAGAGATGAACAGACAGGTGAATGGGGAAGACTACATAACAATGAACTACATGGTCTTTATAGGAAGTCAGATATAATAAGAACAGTTAAGTCCCGTAGACTGCGATGGGCAGGGCATGTTGCGCGTATGGGGAATGAAAGACGTGCATGGAAACTTCTTGTAGGAAAGCCAGAAGGAAAACGCCCAGTTGGTAGACCAAGAATGAGGTGGGAGAACAACATTAACTATGATTTGAGGGAAGTAGATTATACAGGGAATGATTGGAAAGCATTAGCTCAGGATAGGGATGTATGGAGAGCTTATGTCCATGCGGCCATGAACCTACGGGTTCGATAGTGCCAGTGAGTAAGTAAGTAAGTTTCATTTGTGAAAATGAGCGGAAAAGGTGACTTTCACGGTACATGAGGAAACATTCTAAAAACAGTCCAAAATGCAACTATTAACTAATATGCTTCCAGAAAAGTCAAGGAAAGTTTATTTATGTAATTATATGAAATCATTATTAAAGTGTACTTTATGTTTTGTTCAACCTGTATTTTATGTTTTGATAGCGTGTTTTGTTAGAATATTAAGTAGGCCTATAGGTTTTCTTGCCTAGTAAGTACGAACTAAAGCGTCACTGATTGTTATAATATAATATATGAAAATTAATGTGTGTGTTTGTTTGTTCGTATTTTATGCGCTGCCATACCGTTCAACCGATTTTGATGGGGCTCTTTGCAAAATGTTCAGGAGAATTCCGGGATGAACATAGGTTATAAGAGAGTTGTGATACCCAACTCCTACACCCTTAAAACTCTCCCCCATAGTAGTGAAAAACGTGAAAAAGTAGATATTTGGACTCTTAAGTGACCTGACCTGTACTATACTGAACTCTACTGATCCAACCTGACCGAGCATGACCTAGGCCTATAATGACCGGACCTGACCGAACCAACGTAACCTAACATAACCTAATTGAAGGTAACCAAACCAAACCTAACTGAACCTAACTTGAACCTAGCCGGAACCTAACATGAACTTAACCTCAACCTAACCTCAAACTAAATTGAACCTAACCTAACCGAACCTAAATCGAACCTAAACTAAACCCACAATGTGACTACACTGAACCAACACTGAACTGAACCTAACACGAATCTAACTCGAACCTATATCAACCCAACTGTGCCTAACCTAACCTGAACCTAACCTGAATCCAAACCCGAACTCAAACCTAAAACCTAGACCCAAAACCAAAACTGAAAGAAAAACTGAACTCAAAACTGATACCCAAATTGAATTCAAACCCGAACTAAAACTTAACCCGAACCCGGATTCAAACCTGGAACTAAATCTGACCTAAACCTGACCTTAATCTGACCTAACCCAGACATAACACTATCATAACCCGGACCTAACCTATCCTAACCTTGACCTAACCGAACCGAACCGAACCAAACCGAATCGAACTTAACTAAACCTAACCTATCCTACCTTAATCTAACCGAAGCTAACCTAACCGAATCCAACCTAGCCGAACCTAACCTGACCTATACCTGGCCGATCCTGACCTAACCGATACCTAACCTAATCCAGAAACATAATCTAAAAAATCCAACCGATCCGACTAAACTACCCCGAAACCGATGGAATTACCTCTATAACGACCAAATTAGTAGTAGCTAATGAAACCACCTCTATGTAGACAAATCTGCCAGTAAACCTATTAAAATACCTATAAAACATAAAACTACCCATAAACCGATCATGCTACCTCTAAAACGATAAAATTACCCTTAAATCGATGAACCTACCTCTAAAACGATTGGATTACCAGTAAACCGGCCAATGTACCTCTAACTCGAGAAAACAACCGCTAAACTGATAGTTACGATATAAATGTTAATTATTTTTATTTTTACTTATTTAACTAAACATAAAAACACATTTAATTCATTTAGGTGTAGCAGCGCACGCCGGTAGTAGATAAACATAATTATAAAACATAAATCTACTCTCGAGCTATCAGTGGAAGTGCTCAATTCTAATTAACTTACACAAAAAGTGGACATGGCCTAATTTATTAGTGAACGGCTCATATTTTCTGACAACCTTTGAAACGGTACGAGGAGGAGATAAGATGGTTAGTTTTGCGCTCTGAAGTTTTCAATGGAAATTTCCGATTCTTATTTTAAATGTAGACAAGCGCTAGGTCCATTCTGAATTCTAATGAGTAAAGAAATATTTCTATAATATGGAACCAAACCGGAACGCGCGTTTTTATTTGTAAGAGTCGAATGTACTAGAATAAGATAGTTTAAGGCCATTAAATAAAATAAGTGACTTGCAGTGTGTTTTAGAATTCATATAAAGAATATAATTTGTAATGGAGAACTGAGGGTCTCAGAAGGAAAATATTCCAGCTATAAGTTACAAAATGGCGTTTACATAGACCTATTTGATAGTCATAATTCAGAACTATTGCATCCATATATGTGTGCAATATGTCACAGATTATAAACTATTTCGATTATCTTCCATTGCATCTTTCATTAATCTCCAATACGTTCTTTTTCCTTCTCTTGTGACATCTACAGACACCATTAAGTACTAAATTCTACATCGGAGATTAGTAATTTTTGGAACACATTTCAATCCTAATTAACATTGACACTAGAAGACCATTGCGGAAGTTACCAATTAGGTTAGGTCGTTTTGTTAGCTACAGTTATATTGCATTACGTAGTAGGGTTTACTCATAAGAGTGCTCATCTCATCGGCGATGACATCCTGTAGACACCGAGTTAGCAGATTTGAACCAACATCCCCTTAATTGGCAATTCTGTTTTAACCATAATTCATAGCTATCTTTGTATGATCCAAATTATTTATAACACATTTCTATTTTTTTAATTTCTAATCGCGCCACTCCTAAAAGTTACATCTTGGTTATTAAAACAATGTGTGACAATTTGGTTGTTTGAAAATACACTGTAGTGCACGGACAATAAAATTTACTCAACTTATGCATGATGTGGACGGTATGCCTGATTTCAATACTACATTCGTAATTAGCTTATATGACACGGTAAAGAACTCCCATCATAGTATCTTCTTAGTGGAAGGAGGCCTTACTGTAATGTGTTCACTACAAAGGGTACACGGAGTTTTAAAGTGAGAAATCTTCATGTCTGTTCATGAATGCCTGGGTAGCTCAAAGAAATAATGCCAGGGGTAAAGTTGGAGATCTGAGTTCAAATTCCGGTCCAGGAATTTTTTCCCTTTAATTGTAGCATTAAATATGTCCTCCCCATAGGTGATATCGTGTAAAGAACAACTCTTCAATAAATCTTCAAGAGCAATGAAATCTTCGCTCCCTACCTAATTGAAAATGAGAAGTTATAAAGGTGCTTTCATGTACATCGAGCTAGTATCGTCATTAAATATTGCAGTCATTTTAATTGCGCATTGTTTTGCAAATTATCCGTCTGACAAATTATTTCTAGCTTTCATTGAAATGTAATTAACTACACAGGAAGTCACAAGAGATATATTACCAATTACATTTTTGTGTTGATTAAGTTTATCCTTCAGTTGTTCGGCTCAATTCTGGAAATGCATGCTATTATGCATTGCAGAGACTTTTGATGTCCCAACTCCTTTCAAAAAACGTTAAGCTGAAAATATATAAAACTATTGTTCTACCAGTTATATTATATGGGTGCGAAACATGGACTCTTACTTTAAGAGAGGAAAGGAGATTACGAGTATTTGAGAATAAAGTTCTTAGGAAAATTTTTGGACCAAAGAGAGATGAACAGACAGGTGAATGGAGAAGACTACATAACAATGAACTACATGGTCTTTATAGGAAGCCAGATATAATAAGAACAGTTAAGTCCCGTAGACTGCGATGGGCAGGACATGTTGCACGTATGGGGAATGAAAGACGTGCATGGAAACTTCTTGTAGGAAATAGGTCTACCAACTGGGCGTTTTCCCTTGGTTTTCCTACAAGAAGCTTTCGTGCACATCTTTCATTCCATGCCACATGTCCTGCCCATCGCAGTCTACGAGACTTAACTGTTCTCACTATATATGGCTTCCTATAAAGACCATGTAGGGGCCTAATTCACTGTTATGCAGTCTACTCCATTCACCTGTCTGTTCATCTCTCTTTGGTCCAAAAATGTTCTTAACAACTTTATTCTCAAATACTCGTAATCTCCTTTCCTCCCTTAAAGTAACAGTCCATGTTTCGCATCCGTATAATATAACTGGTACAACAATAGTTTTATATATTTTCAGTTTTTTTGAAAGGAGTTGGGAAGTCAAGAGTCTCTGTAATGCATAATAACATGCATTTCCAGAATTGAGCCTATGTTTAATTTCCTTGTGGATCTCATTCCTGTTTGTGATTATTATTCCTAGGTATTTGAATTCAGCCACTTCCTCAAAATTTCCCTCATTTGTCATTAGCTGTACATTTCCATTATATAATGTATTTTTATGTGTGACCATATATTTAGTTTTATTGATATTTACTT
Organism: Diploptera punctata; assembly: GCA_030220185.1. Taxonomy (NCBI): domain Eukaryota; kingdom Metazoa; phylum Arthropoda; class Insecta; order Blattodea; family Blaberidae; genus Diploptera; species Diploptera punctata. The sequence goes on along the minus strand of JASPKZ010000815.1, from coordinate 720,789 downwards.
CCAGTCCCAATTTCTTGGTGTTACTCAGTAGTGTGTGCGTGTTGGCCTTTATAGTGTAAAATGACTAAGTTGGCATGATTTCTGCTATCCTTGTCTAGATAATTGTTCTTCCACCCTTCGATAGACGTCTGAGTGACATGTGTACTATAATGGTCTACCCTTGTAAAATTACTTAAGAATGCTAGAAAACCTCCACCCCCCCCCCACTTCCGTCCAGTCACTTTTGTGTCAGACAATTTTTGTCAGTAGCGACTGGTTCAGAGTGCTCTGTTAAAAGTGACTGCAGAACGTGTGGACACACTGAAAACATTGAAGAGTCATATTGGCAGGCAGACGGTTTAATGGACGAAATTAGTGATCGGTTTGAAATATATTTAGACGATACCGACGACGATGAAAATGAAAATGAAGACATAGAAACTTGCCAGGAAGAATCTTTAGAAGAAGGGGATGCCACCACTGATCTATGTTCACTACAGGGAGTGTCTGCCCTACCGCTGTCACCGTGAAGAGATAGGCGTATGAGTGAGAAAGAAGATGGTGAGTACTCTCTTTCTCTTTCTAAAATATTCTAGACAATTTAGCCCTCATGGACTATAGTATCTCCTCGCTATCGACTAATAGTACTACATCATCAGCATAAACTAACAGCTTATTAATACCATTGAGTTGTAGGCATTCTTCATCCTCTAAAGGTTTGATGGCATGCTGTAATACAAAATTAAATAGTAGAGGATATAGTGTATCTCCTTCCTTCAACCCATTGTGGATTTCAAAAGTATCCGAAAACTGTTTGCTTACACGCGCCCTATTCTTTGTGCCATTTAGACACATTTGTATTAGTCTAACTAACTTTTTAGGAATTCCGAACTCTAACAGGATGCTATATAACTTATCCCTCTCAATTGAATCATACGCCTTTTTGAAGTCTACGCATATTTGATGAACAGAGCCATTATATTCCCATTTCTTTTCTAAAATCTGTCTTAAGCTAAAATTTTGATCTGTTGTAGACCTATTTCTTCTAAATTCACATTGAATGATCACCTAGAATCTCATCAATATAAGGAGTAAGTCTGCTTATTGATATATTTGTTGAATTTTGTAATAAGTTGAAAGTAATGAGATTCCCCTATTGTTCTTGCAATCAGTTTTATCTCCTTTCTTATAAATTGGTATGATAACCGATTCTTTCCATTCATCTGGAAGAGTTTCTTTATCGCAAATCATATTAAGCAACTGGCGTATCTTATCCATCAATTTTTCTCCCCCTGATTTTATCAGATCTGCTGGTATATCATCTGAACCTGATGCTTTAAGCTTCATTAACAAAAGTTATAATATGTTTTGTTAGAGTTTTTAGGGAGCTGTCTCTCATTTGGCTCCTGCTAATCTTTTCAGAATGTTGTCTGTTCTCAACTCGGATTTCAACATTTTCTATTTGAGTATTTAATTTTAATTTATTGTTAATTATTAAATTGAATTAATAGTTTCAGGTTTCAAATCCCTAACACGGCAACCTTATTTCTGGTTCGATGTTTGGAGTTTTCATTTTTTATGTAATCATACATGATTAGGAGTTGAAGGTTTTGATTAGGCTTACTCTGCTGAATTGTAGAAAAAAGGTAATTCATTTTTTTTAATAATTTTCTTTTTGGTCCACCGCTGTGGTCTCGAGGTAGCGTGCTGCCTTGTCACGCAGCGGCCCGGGTTCGATCCCCAGTTGGGACAGTTTCGTGGGTGAGGTTTTTATCGGGGTGTTTCCTCACCTGTAAGACAAATGTCAGCCATCATATCATCGGGGAACGTAACCCCGCCTTCCAGGCGCCCCGACCTCAGAAGTGTGTTATAATTACGTCAATGCCAGGAGAGAACTACAAGAGAGAACAAACCTGGGGTATTAAAGAAAATTATTTTCATTTTTCCATTTTTCTATATCTGTAAGGCATTATTCATGATCTTATTTAAATGTTGTTGTCTAGGTGTATTTTTTTTGCAGTCCAAATCACTAGATGGGGCACGCCGTAGCGTAGTGGTTAAGGCACTGAGCTACAAGCCGGAGGGTCGAGGGTTCAAGTCCAGTTGGGGTCAGGATTTTTAAACTGGCCCAAACCCTCTGGCGGGACTATGGCCCTGGGGTCGACTCAGCCTCTAACGGTAATGAGTACCAGACGCTTGTCCTGGGGCAAAGGCGGCCGTCACGCAGGGCTGACAACCCGGCTGACATAAAGTGCCGATTGTCTAGAAAAAGTGGGAGCCTTAACCTCCCACTACCCCAAGGGCCTCCGGGTCTGTTCTGGGATCACTTTACTTTAAATCACTAGATACTCAGTGAACAAGCAATGTTTTATATTTGCACATTTATTGGGATGGTTTATTAAGTTGTGTAGGGGCTATAGCCTATAGACCTACACAATATAATGTTGATTAGAGTAAGGATAGTTATATGGTCCATTGTTGTATACGTCTTTTGTTTATTTGTATTTAGATAGCATATTGTTAAAATTTGTAGAGATCTACGTTTGTGCTGAAAATCTGCGAAACCACTTGAACATATTTTCTCTTATCCCAGTGTTTTTAAGTTTAGGGCTTACTCATCAATGTTTCTCTCCAAATTGTTTCATAAGCGCTCTTAAAAATCTATGTAGGCCTATGAATACTAGTGTGCTTTGTTGCTTATTAAGAGAAAAAAATACCTCAACCGTCTTACATGTTACAAATTTCATATTGGAAGTATAATAATTTAAAACAATAATACAAAATAAATTTAAAATAAACGCCATCATAGATAAACAACGTCCAATATACACCAGGATTGGCTAATAGACAATAAATTGGCACGAAAGAAGCAGGAGTAAGATTCGGATTGAAAACAGGACAAAACTGTTTAGATGCCCATCTGTACAAAATTATAATCCATAACTCAGACGAATTCACAATATGCAGAACACTTTCTCTTCGTATATAAGAAGCTAATAACACCAAGCAAAAAAAAATTACCAAATTACATTGGGATACAAAATCGTTAAGAGCTATAAGAACTCAAAAAAAGGCCATTGGACGAAGAAGTGATTGGAAGGGGTTAGCTCAGGATAATGGAGAGCTAATGTCCACGAGGGCATGTATATCCGGGCTAGAGACTTAATTTATATATTATGGATAGTTCTCATATTGATTTTACTTGTAGGTCTACTTTTTCTTGAAATTGTGTAATTACCTCATAAATCCATAAGGAAAATTCATTTTGAGCATACTTTTTAGGAGTGTCTTTGTTAGTTGTTCATCGATGATGTACAAATAGCCTATATCAATATAGGCCTATTTTATTTAGGCTATAAAAATATTGAAATTTGACATAACAAGTTAAAGTCATTTCACTTGAAGCCTTGCCTTGCGCGAATCTTAGTCTATGATGACACCTTTATCCCCAAAATATATGCCTGGACCAAGGTGATGCTAGAATACTTAGGGAGTCTTTATGAAATAAAGTTATTTAGTTTTCAAGGATAGAAAATATTTTACGAATGCGTTTCGAATCCTCTTTGGCTCTTCCGTATAACTTCATTTTCAATATCTGTAACATAACTATAAACACTGGGGTGTGGCACGCCCTCGAACCCTAGGCTCATTTAGGAATTTGGAAGCCCAACTATTAAAAATGTATTTCGAAATTCAGTTTTTACTTAGACTTAATCTGTAAAATTGGTTTTTGCGCGATAGTGAGTTTAGTCGTACTTACAGCAATGGCGACCATTATTGAAAGTTCAACTTCCTACATTTCAGGGTTGCCAATCTAAATAACAATATTGTAATAAAATAACTATACTATAATATTACATATTACAAAACACGTGTGGGAAGTAAAACTACTGCCCTCTATGTATACTACATACAATGTATACACAAAAAAAAATATCCAAAAGATAGTGTTAATAAACATTATACTAATCAAATTACTGCTTTTTAAATGAGCTGAACTTTATTTGAAACAATAAATACGTACTTGCCGCCATTTTATCACTAATATTGGTCTCATGGCCTCCTGTAGTTTCAACTAATAAACATTGCCCACACTGTTAACGTTAGCCAATTGTTTGTAGTGAACGCAAATATTTCCAACAAAGATGTTGTTATTTAACTATTATTTATTATTTTGAAAACACCATCGCGCTAAACATAATGTACACCGCACGTTTGTGAAGTATTTTACACAATCTTGGAAATTATGTACAGAACAAGTTAAATTTTGAAAATTTTAGTTTAAGGCCTAAAGCCACCACCTACATGTCTATTTAATTTGAATCTTGGTTTAAACATCAAATGTAAATAGGCTGTGTTTAACTGGTCACTGAAGCAGGTGGTGACGTGAAGATGGTTTTACGTTGAGGTGAACATTACTTCAGGGATGTCACGAGTTGTTTGAACTATAGTGATGATGACGTCATTCACTTTTATATTACTTGAATACGCGTTTAAGTTCACTTTAGGTGTGGCTTTTCGAGCTACTTATCTACAATGTTGCCAAGTTGTTCCTAGTTGGGCCTTTGGGTTTTTTATTAAATTAATTTTCATGTGTAGTTCGTAGTTATCTTTTAACTGATAAATATCTAAATTAATATTAAAGTATTAAGGTGGATATTAGAGAATGATGGTACTGAATGATACACAATATTACATATTAAACTATTCACAAATATAGCCTACATTTTAACAATTTTTAAGGAAAAAGCAAAATGACATAGTGATGTTTCCCTTGTCACTCATAAATATTATTTTGACTGATATATTAGTATTTCAAATAGACGTTCTGACACATTTCCATTAACAAAGTGTTTGGTACCTATTGTATTCAGGTATTTGGGTCTACCTTTGCCATACCCTATGTCTTCTAGACTTTATGGCTTCAACTAGCCTACATTGGAATAACCCAAATTTAACAAAAGATTTTTTCTTAGTAATTTATAATCAGAGGAAATCAACTTTTATATAATTAATAAAATCGATTCATTAATATGATCATTGGATTTCTAATAAATTTCTGATTAATTAAAGTCCAAACTCGTTATATTTCTCTATATTACATTTTTATCTCAAATTACTGACCTCTATTTAAATAATTAGCTTTAATGAAATATCTAGTTAATATTTGAAACTAAAAACAATATGGAGAGAAATTCGTGTTACACTACCTAAATCTCCTTGACTTCAACAAGTTTACTTTTTTTTTCTGAGACCCTAAATTCTTAGTTTGTGAACTTCTTTATCACTTAAATTCATTATCAGTTAAAGACTAGCATGGCAATAATTTATCTTCTTGTATTTCATTGATAGATTACTAATTAAAACCATAGCAACATATGCTTTATCGGGGGTACAGTAAGTTTACTTTTCTAATCTAATAAATGTTCCTCTCTTTTGTCAAAATCAGTTCCGGAGTTCGAGTGACTGGCGATCACTTTTGTACTCGGAAATTGTTGGATTCAAACCTGCCCAAGGTGGATTAATTTTTAAGAACAAGAATAGTTGCTAAAGGCAGTAAAAATAGGAGGCCATTTCACCCCATCTTGAATTTTATATTAATTATATGAGTTATTAAAGGGCATCATTAAATAAAATACTATTACTATACCATTTATTTGATAGGAAAATTACTACACAGTGTAGATAAAGAAGATATGAACGATACCGACTGGACTATGAATACTTTTGTGCTGTTTCTATAGTATTCCGCAAGAGTGCAGCACCTATCTGTATCAACGCAATCACTGAATTTTATATGCATTATTATTATTATTATTATTATTATTATTATTATTATTATTATTATTATTATTATTATTATTATTATTATTATTATTATTATTATTATTATTTATTTCCACCGCTGTGATCTCAGTGTAGCGTCGCTGCCTCGGCTCGGGTTCGATTCCCGGTCGGGACAAGTTTGCTAAGTGACTTTTTTCGGTTTTTTTTCCCCTCACCTGTAGGATAGATATCAAGGGTCAAACGTCTCCGAACATCATCTGGCCATCATAATCATCATTATTGTATTCGTCAAGTTTAGTGTGAATGTGTGTGTGAATGGCGCGTTTCGTCTTCATGTTGACTTTTCTTGGAGGAGGCCCTGAAATTCAGCTGATCACTAATTTGGGAGGCCCTCCATGTACTTGTGCGGTAAAAAAGGATGTGTGTGATCCATAGTTAAAAATCCCTCTTCGGACAAGTCGTTCCCCGGGTGGCGTGTGACGTAGGCCTACCTATATTATGAGAAGTTTAACTAAGTTAATGAAATGAAATTATTATTATTATTATGATTATTATATATTTATTATTACAGTAACTTATTATTAGATCAATAATTATTATTATAGTCCACCGGTGTGGTCTCGAGGTAGCGTGCTGCCTTGTCACGTAGCAGTCCCGGGTTCGATTCCCGGTCGGGACAGTTTTTCTGGGTGAGGTTTTTATCGGGGGTTTTCCTCACCTGTAAGACAAATGTCAGGAAAACTTTAAGGCCCAAACGGTCCCCGAAATCATATGGCCATCATCATAATCATCATCATTATCCTTATCATTATCATCATCATGCTTCAGCGGTGTGGAAAGCAGCGGGAAGCTACCACATCTACAATTCCCTAGTAAAACTGCAAACATAGCATGAGAATGCTATGATTGCAGTGAAAGACCTGCCCTGTGGATGGAATTATTATTATGTCCCGCGCTGTTTAAGATATCATGTGTTGGTCCATAGCTACGGGACTTAGTTCTAGTCTCCATGGAGGAAGAAATCATCTCGGAATTTTGACGAGTGTGCGACCGGTGTTCACCCAGCATCGTGAGGGATTTGGATAGTTACTATAAGTAGCGGCTGCAGGTTGAGAAAACCAGCTCTAACGGCTGCAGGACCCACCATGCTGACCATATGTCATCCTTTTAGGTCCTACTAGATGGACGATTGTCCACCTCGTGATTAACACACGTGAGTGTGAGGCCAGCAGCAGACTGGTAATCAGAATGATCCTGTGTAGGCCTGTCATGCTATGCAGTTTCGAATTATTGTTATTATTACTTACTTACTTACTCACTGGCACTATCGAACCCGTAGGTTCATGGCCGCACGGACATAAGCTCTCCATACATCCCTATCCTGAGCTAATGCTTTCCAATCATTCCCTGTATAATCTACTTCCCTCAAATCATAGTTAATGTTGTTCTCCCACCTCATTCTTGGTCTACCAACTGGGCGTTTTCCTTCTGGCTTTCCTACTAGAAGTTTCCATGCACGTCTTTCATTCCCCATACGCGCAACATGTCCTGCCCATCGCAGTCTACGAGACTTAACTGTTCTTATTATATCTGGCTTCCTATAAAGACCGTGTAGTTCATTGTTATGTAGTCTTCTCCATTCACCTGTCTGTTCATCTCTCTTTGGTCCAAAAATTTTCCTAAGAACTTTATTCTCAAATACTCGTAATCTCCTTTCCTCCCTTAAAGTAAGAGTCCATGTTTCGCACCCATATAATATAACTGGTAGAATAATAGTTTTATATATTTTCAGCTTAACGTTTTTTGAAAGGAGTTGGGACATCAAAAGTCTCTGCAATGCATAATAGCATGCATTTCCAGAATTGAGCCTATGTTTAATTTCTTTGTGCATCTCATTCCTATTTGTGATTATTGTTCCTAGGTATTTGAATTCAGCCAATTCCTCAAAATTTCCCTCATCTGTCCATTTCCATTATATATTGTATTTCTACGTGTGACCATATATTTAGTTTTACTGATATTTACTTCCAGTCCTAATTTCTTAGTGTTACTCAATAGTGTGTGCGTGTTGGCCTTTAGTATCTCCTCGCTATCGGCCAGTAGTACTACATCATCAGCATAAACTAACAGCTTATTAATACCATTCAGTTGTAAGCCTTCCTCATTCTCTAAAGATTTAATGGCATGCTCTAGTACAAAATTAAATAGTAGAGGAGATAGTGCATCTCCTTGCTTCAACCCATTCTGGATTTCAAAAGTGTCTGAAAACTGTTTGCCTACACGCACCCTACTCGTTGAGCCATTTAGACACATTCGTATAAGTCTAACTAACTTTTTAGGAATTCCGAACTCCAGCAGGATACTATATAACTTCTCCCTCTTAATTGAATCATATGCTTTTTGGAAGTCTACGTATAGTTGATGTACAGTACCATTAATTCCCATTTCTTTTCTAAAATCTGTCTTATACTAAAAATCTGATCTGTTGTAGACCTGTTTCTTCTAAATGCACATTGATGATCTCCTAGAATGTCATCAATATAGGGAGTAAGTCTGCTTACTAATATATTTGTTAGAATTTTGTACGAAGTTGAAAGTAATGTGATGCCCCTATAGTTGTTGCAATCAGTTTTATCTCCTTTCTTATAAATTGGTACGATAATTGATTCCTTCCATTCATCTGGAAGAGCTTCTTTTTCCCAAATCATACTAAGCAACCAGTGTATTTTGTCCATCAATTTTTCTCCCCCTGATTTTATCAGTTCTGCTGGGATCTCATCTGAACCTGATGCTTTATACATCTTCAATTTTTCAATTGCCATTTCAACCTCTAATGCACTTGGCTCTGCGACTAGCATTTCTGCTGTCTGTAACTTATCCTCCTCAATGTCCTGTTCTGTATGTACATTTAATAGCTGATTGAAATAACTTTTCCATCTATTTAATATACTCTTGGAATCTGCAATCATATCCCCATTTTCATTCCGAATTATGTTTGTTCTAGCCTGAAACCCTTTCTTCTCTATACTAATTCCCTGATATAATTCTCTAATGTTCCTATTTTTTGCATTCATTTCAAGATCATTAATCTTCTCTCTCAAATATTCCCTCTTTTTACTCTTTAGTAACTTGGTGGTTTCCCGTCTAACACTACCCAATTGCTCTAAAATTTACTTCATTTGGCTCGTGTAACCATTTCATTTTTGCTAGCTTTCTTTTCTTTACAATGTCGGCACATTCCTCATCAAACCATTTCTTGTTTTCCCTCTTTTTTAAACAACCAATGCTTTCTGATGCTGACAATTTAATAGCATCTCTCATAGCCTCCCATTCTTTATTTATATCAGTTTCTTCTTCGTTTGCCACATTGTCATCTGAAGATTCCAGTATTTCAAATCTATTAGCAATTTTGATTTGGTATTCTTGCCGCATTTCATCATTTTTCAAGTTTTTTAATTCATATTTTACAGAATCATCTTTAGCGTTTGTTCCTCTCATAAGCGATAGCCGTTGTCTGATTTTCACCCTGACCAGATGATGATCTGAATTGCAGTCTGTCCCTCTAACTGATCTAACATCAATGATGCTACTGTGCCAGCGTTTATCCACTAATACATGATCTATCTGGTTCCGAGTTTCTCCATCTGGGGACGTCCAGGTGTATTTATGAATATCCTTATGTTGAAATGTTGTGCTCTTAACAATGAGATTCTTTGATGTGGCAAATGTGACTAATCTAACCCCGTTGTCGTTACTATCTTCATGAAGACTGAATTTGCCTATTGTTGGTTTGAATATATCTTCCCGCCCCACTTTTGCATTAAAATCTCCTAAGACAATTTTCATATGATATCGTGAAAGGCTATCAAATAAGCATTCTAATTCTTCATAGAACTCATCCTTGATCTTGTCATCTTTATCTTCTGTGGGGGCATGTACATTTACAATTATAAAATCATGTCGTTTACCCTTTAGAATTATGTATGATATCCTATCACTAACAAACTTAATATCTCGGATAGCGGATAGGATCCTCCTTCTGACTAAAAAACCCGTTCCAAATGCAGGTCTTTCTGCACTCCCATAGTATAATGCAAAGCTTCCTGATTCCTGACTACCTTCTCCTGGCCACCTAACTTCCTGTAAAGCGACTATATCCAAGGGCGATTTATCCAATTCCCGCGTTAATATCTCTAGTGCCCCGCTATTGTATAAAGTCCTAACATTCCATGTTCCTAGGAACATGTCCCTGTGTTTGAGCCTTTGGCATGGGTTCCCTGAAGTAGTCCCCGCCCGGAGAACCGAATGGGGGACTATTTGACCTCCGGAAAATTTTACCCCAGTAGAACCCATGTCCGCATTTCTTGACGGTTGTATTTTTACGGTGAAAGATCGTCACTCTTTCGACCAAGGTACTTATTTCGTCTGGCTTATCACCTTCGACCAGTCCGGCATGGGTAACCCTATCGGCAGCAATGCTACCGCCGGCATAGCTCTCAGGATCATTTAAGCACACAAGCCACTCCACGACGACAAGGTAAAGATACCATGGAGGGATTATTGTTATTATTATTATTATTGTTATTATTATTATTATTATTATTATTATTATTATTATCTATCTCTATCTATCTTCGGGTTTTTACAGCTGCTGTCGTCTTCCCGTGCCAAACCTCCAAAGCCTACGGTCTTGGGCATCTTCGATGCTTAGCCCTCTAGCTTGCATTACTGTCTTCATGTTTTCCTTCCATGTTAACTTTGGTCTCCCTCTTTTTTTCTTTCTGTTCGGATGCCATTCATATAGTTGCTTCGGCCATCGCTCATCTTCCATTCTTAAGACATGTCCTAACCACTTTAATTCCTTCTCCTCAATTCTTTCAATTATGCTTTCTTCTGTTTCCATTATGTTTCTAATTTCCTTATTTGTGACATGTTCTAATCTAGACTTTCTGGCACTTCTCCGTAAATAATCCATTTCTAGAGCTATTAGTCTATTCTTGTAGTACTTATTGATTGTCCATACCTCACTTCCATACATTGCAACAGATTCCACCAATGTTTTACCAATATATTTTTTTGTGTCCTTCCAAATATGCTTATCCCACCATATGGAATTTAACGATGATATTATTTTGCTACTCAATTCTATTCTATGTTTTATGTTCTCTTTGCCTATACCTTCAATGTTATCCATAATTATTCCCAAATATTTAGTTATTATTATTATTATTTAAAATTAAAAATTATAGCATAATAAAAAAGTTGAGGAGACGGATCTTTTACGTAACTATCCTATAATTTATATCATAATTTTTAATTTTGTATTGATAGCTCAACGGAATTTTATTAATGTTGATTATTATTAATGTTCCACCGCTGTGGTCTCGAGGTAGCGTGCTGCCTTGTCACGCAGCGGGCCCGGGTTCGATCCCCGGTCGGGGCAGTTTTTCTGGGTGAGGTTTTTATCGGGGTTTTTCTTCACCTGTAAGAGAAATGTCACGAAAACTTTAAGGCCCAAACGGTCCCCGAAATCATATGGCCATCATCATCATGAACATCGTTATCATTATCATCATCATCATCATCCTTCACCGGTGTGGAAAGCAACGGGAAGCTACACAATTCCCTAGTAAAGCTTCAAGCATAGCATGAAAATGCTATGATTGCAGTGAAGGACCTGCCTTTGGGCAGAATTACTATGGATGGATTATTAATGTTATATTATTATTACTATTATTATTATTATTATTATTATTATTATTATTATTATTATTATTATTATTATTATTATTATTATTATTTAAAATTAAAAATTATAGCATAATAAAACAGTTGAGGAGACGGACCTTTTACGTAGATTTAAAAGGTAAATTTTTGGGTGAAATTTAAATTTTAATTTATTTCTAATTATTTTCGATTATTATGATTATATCATAATTTTTAATTTTGTGATTGATACCTCAGCGGAATTTTATTAATGTTGATTATTATTAATGTTATATTATTATTATTATTATTATTATTATTATTATTAAGTCCACCGCTGTGGTCTCGAGGTAGCGTGCTGCCTTGTCATGCAGCGGGCCCGGGTTCTATTGCCGGTCGGGGCAGTTTTTCTGGGTGAGGTTTTTATCGGGATTTTTTCTCACCTGTAAGACAAATGTCACGAAAACTTTAAAGCCCAAACGGTCCCCGAAATCATATGGCCATCATCATCATCCTTCACCGGTGTGGAAAGCAACGGGAAGCTACCACGCCTACAATTCCCTAGTAAAGCTGGAAGCGAAGCATGGAAAAGCTATGATTGCAGTGAAGGACCTGCCTTCGGCCAGAATTACTATGGATGGATTATTATTATTATTATTATTATTATTATTATTATCTTATATCGTCCAATCTGTCAAAATATTCTTTCCATCGGTATTTGTGCTCTTCTAGTTTCTTCGAGTATTGACAATTACCTGCAAACCGAATGGAAAATTATCTTTAGGACGGCCAAGGAAACGACAGACTTGAGACCGGAATAGGTCGCATTGATGTAATCATGGAAAGCAAGAAGAAGATTATTGTTATTATTGTTATTATTATTATTATTATTATTAATTTGTTTTGTAAACTAGCTCTATGGCCTATAGGTCCAACTACATGCGCCTGTAGGCCTAATCCGTAGGGACTGAGACTTCCTGATTCGATCCCAAGTAATGGATGTGTAGTTCTTTCTGGACTTGTTGGTGCCAAGACTTGATTAGCTCTCATGCACTTTAAAAATGAATGTGGGAAATAACCTTGAAAGAATATCTGTCGTACGCAACGCTATCATCTTAACTTATTGTTGCAACGTTGGCAGAAAACATCTCATTCTCCCCCTGGTAGCTTAGTCCCATCTCGGGACTTGAGGACCTATAAAATACCTTTAAGAAACCTATAGTTGTCCCAAATAAATAAGGTAACCGAGGGTGTTATGGCCCACTTAACGTTTGAGAATTTTTACAGCCTCCATTTTGACCCGAATTTGTTTGGTGTTCTTTCTATTATATTTTTGTATATGTTTACTTTCTTACAAAAAAAGTAATCATTTTACTTGCATGTTAAATTTGCTAAACTAGTCGTTTCCTTAAAGCTTACCTTTGGGCCACAACACCAACATATGTATGTGATATGGCCCACTTATTTCTGCATTTAAAACACTGGTTAAATGTTGCTCAGGAATGTAATTAATACGCAAGGAAAGCTGTGTAATGTACAGTATGAATAAGAACTGTTTATTACAGTATATTAATGATTAACTCAAACATATTTGTCAAATTATGGGAAACAAAGATTCATCCCAAGTGGGGCAAACGAAAAGTTCGTGATCTTCTTTGGACAGCCCCACGCATTCCTCATGAACATAATTATTGCACATTATACACAGTCTCCTGTCTTTAATCTGGTCTTTTTGCAAACAGAGCAGTACCATCTGAGAGTTTGGATTGGTAGATTTTTTGGGATTTCCTTTAGCCTCCGTTATTTCAGCTCTTTGGCATTTATTCGTCTTGCTGATGTTGGTGATCTTAGCTGTTGTTTTCTTGGTGTTGTTCTCTGAAAACAATTGTTTCCTCAAATGTACCCCACGCGAGTTGATAGCTGGTTTTCTGTTAGTGATTGTATTGTTCAACCTCTTAGGTGTGGGGAAGAAGTCACTAAATGAGCTCTGCCCTGATGAATTTCTCGATCCATTTTCCGGCGACTTGTGTTTAGATTTAGAGGTGTTGAGGGCTCATTTTCAGCATTCACATTGGTAGGCAAATCTGTTTAATATTGCAGTTATTTTGATCTATTATAAATGTGTTGGTAATATGGCGCATCAGGCAATGCCTCAGCCATAACAACGAACTGAGTAGTTTTATAAACAATACGTAATAACCACCGCCATTTTTACTTTACACAACAAATTACTCCATTGTTAGATTGTACGTTACAAAGTGATACAATATCAACAATCAAATCAATTTAAAATGGTGATTAGCTATGAAAATATATATCACATACCAGGAGCAAATATGACAACCGAGATTCTAGCTTCGCGTTCATGTACCAAATGGCGGCTTCCGGTGAAGACTACTTGGACTAACATTCATCCATTCATCCTAATCGACTTTTCAGAACGTCCTGAAGTTCCGTCCACTTCCATCTACTGGCTGCTTCGTGTAATTCGTTCACATTAAACAATGGGCCATAACACCAACCGGCCATAACACCCTCAAGTACCTTACCTAAAAACTAATGAAAGGACGTAAAAAAAGCAATTCAAATTTAAAAATATCTTTAGTTTTAACTGTATTTTAATGAATATAATAAAATAATGTTTAAAAAGTAGAGGATCCTACAGAAATGCAACATACATTGCGAAAAAAATACTGAAAATGCTTCTTCTTTCATACTTTATAAGAATTAATTCAGCATAGTTTCAAAAATATATTCTGTGTTCATTAAAGAGAAAGTTCTTGGAGAATTTAGAATGCATTTTTCCTGCATGGAATGAATTCAGCGATCCCGCAATGGATATCCTGTAGACAGAAATTGAAATTCGTATAACTGGAAGCATATTTAACTTAACTACAACAAAATTACAAAAATCGAACTTCGGAAAACTTACCCCAATTGGCATTACAGTATATCACAATAGTTATGTCATTGTCACAAAGTGGCAACTTCTTAGAAAATTTGAAGTCGGAATAGTTCAGGCGGTCAGTAGGCTGGTTAAAAATAACGGGATATTTTGAGAGGGTAGAATAGTTTCTCTTGGAACAAAAGTGTTTGGAATATGAAGTCTTTGGCAAGATAAATTAGTGTTTCTAAACCACTTCACGTTGCGCGTACACGAGACTAGACTGGGTATTCTTCAATTATACAATTGGTAGACCTATAAATGTAGTCAAAAGAAGGTAAAGTTGGAAAAAAGCTGTTAAGACCTAAAAGAAGCTTAGAAAAAGGACGAATAAGCTAAAAAAACGTCGAAAAAAGACAAAAATGACGAGTAAAACTCACAATTTTATGGTCTACAATGTCCCAAAATACATAGGCCTACATATGTTAGGGCCTATGTTGGGTCTCGTTTTTAAATATAAAATAAAAAAATAGATTTTTCCTCGACATCCGTACCCTACTCGTCACCTTGCATGTTAAGGACTCGTCACCTTGTATGTTAAGGACTCGTCACCTTGTATGTTAAGGACTCGTCACCTTGTATGTTAAGGACTCGTCACCTTGTATGTTAAGGACTCGTCACCTTGTATGTTAAGGACTCGTCACCTTGTATGTTAAGGACTCGTCACCTTGTTTGTTAAGGACTCGTCACCTTGTATGTTAAGGACTCGTCACCTTGTTTGTTAAGGACTCGTCACCTTGTATGTTAAGGACTCGTCACCTTGTATGTTAAGGACTCGTCACCTTGTTTGTTAAGGACTCGTCACCTTGTATGTTAAGGACTCGTCACCTTGTATGTTAAGGACTCGTCACCTTGTATGTTAAGGACTCGTCACCTTGTATGTTAAGGACTCGTCACCTTGTATGTTAAGGACTCGTCACCTTGTATGTTAAGGACTCGTCACCTTGTATGTTAAGGACTCGTCACCTTGTATGTTAAGGACTCGTCACCTTGTATGTTAAGGACTCGTCACCTTGTATGTTAAGGACTCGTCACCTTGTATGTTAAGGACTCGTCACCTTGTATGTTAAGGACTCGTCACCTTGTATGTTAAGGACTCGTCACCTTGTTATGTTAAGGACTCGTCACCTTGTATGTTAAGGACTCGTCACCTTGTTTGTTAAGGACTCGTCACCTTGTATGTTAAGGACTCGTCACCTTGTTTGTTAAGGACTCGTCACCTTGTATGTTAAGGACTCGTCACCTTGTATGTTAAGGACTCGTCACCTTGTATGTTAAGGACTCGTCACCTTGTATGTTAAGGACTCGTCACCTTGTATGTTAAGGACTCGTCACCTTGTTTGTTAAGGACTCGTCACCTTGTATGTTAAGGACTCGTCACCTTGTTTGTTAAGGACTCGTCACCTTGTTTGTTAAGGACTCGTCACCTTGTATGTTAAGGACTCGTCACCTTGTTTGTTAAGGCCTCGTCACCTTGTATGTTAAGGACTCGTCACCTTGTATGTTAAGGACTCGTCACCTTGTATGTTAAGGACTCGTCACCTTGTATGTTAAGAACTCGTCACCTTGTATGTTAAGGACTCGTCACCTTGTATGTTAAGGACTCGTCACCTTGTATGTTAAGGACTCGTCACCTTGTATGTTAAGGACTCGTCACCTTGTTTGTTAAGGACTCGTCACCTTGTATGTTAAGGACTCGTCACCTTGTATGTTAAGGACTCTGTCACCTTGTATGTTAAGGACTCGTCACCTTGTTTGTTAAGGACTCGTCACCTTGTATGTTAAGGACTCGTCACCTTGTATGTTAAGGACTCGTCACCTTGTATGTTAAGGACTCGTCACCTTGTATGTTAAGGACTCGTCACCTTGTATGTTAAGGACTCGTCACCTTGTATGTTAAGGACTCGTCACCTTGTATGTTAAGGACTCGTCACCTTGTATGTTAAGGACTCGTCACCTTGTATGTTAAGGACTCGTCACCTTGTATGTTAAGGACTCGTCACCTTGTATGTTAAGGACTCGTCACCTTGTATGTTAAGGACTCGTTACCTTGTATGTTAAGGACTCGTCACCTTGTATGTTAAGGACTCGTCACCTTGTTTGTTAAGGACTCGTCACCTTGTATGTTAAGGACTCGTCACCTTGTTTGTTAAGGACTCGCCACCTTGTTTGTTAAGGACTCGTCACCTCGTATGTTAAGGACTCGTCACCTTGTATGTTAAGGACTCGTCACCTTGTATGTTAAGGACTCGTCACCTTGTATGTTAAGGACTCGTCACCTTGTATGTTAAGGACTCGTCACCTTGTATGTTAAGGACTCGTCACCTTTGTATGTTAAGGACTCGTCACCTTGTATGTTAAGGACTCGTCACCTTGTATGTTAAGGACTCGTCACCTTGTATGTTAAGGACTCGTCACCTTGTATGTTAAGGACTCGTCACCTTGTTTGTTAAGGACTCGTCACCTTGTATGTTAAGGACTCGTCACCTTGTTTGTTAAGGACTCGTCACCTTGTTTGTTAAGGACTCGTCACCTTGTATGTTAAGGACTCGTCACCTTGTTTGTTAAGGACTCGTCACCTTGTATGTTAAGGACTCGTCACCTTGTATGTTAAGGACTCGTCACCTTGTTTGTTAAGGACTCGTCACCTTGTATGTTAAGAAGGACTCGTCACCTTGTTTGTTAAGGACTCGTCACCTTGTATGTTAAGGACTCGTCACCTTGTATGTTAAGGACTCGTCACCTTGTATGTTAAGGACTCGTCACCTTGTATGTTAAGGACTCGTCACCTTGTATGTTAAGGACTCGTCACCTTGTATGTTAAGGACTCGTCACCTTGTATGTTAAGGACTCGTCACCTTGTATGTTAAGTACTCGTCACCTTGTATGTTAAGGACTCGTCACCTTGTATGTTAAGGACTCGTCACCTTGTATGTTAAGGACTCGTCACCTTGTTTGTTAAGGACTCGTCACCTTGTATGTTAAGGACTCGTCACCTTGTATGTTAAGGACTCGTCACCTTGTATGTTAAGGACTCGTCACCTTGTATGTTAAGGACTCGTCACCTTGTATGTTAAGGACTCGTCACCTTGTATGTTAAGGACTCGTCACCTTGTTTGTTAAGGACTCGTCACCTTGTATGTTAAGGACTCGTCACCTTGTATGTTAAGGACTCGTCACCTTGTATGTTAAGGACTCGTCACCTTGTTTGTTAAGGACTCGTCACCTTGTATGTTAAGGACTCGTCACCTTGTATGTTAAGGACTCGTCACCTTGTATGTTAAGGACTCGTCACCTTGTATGTTAAGGACTCGTCACCTTGTATGTTAAGGACTCGTCACCTTGTTTGTTAAGGACTCGTCACCTTGTATGTTAAGGACTCGTCACCTTGTATGTTAAGGACTCGTCACCTTGTATGTTAAGGACTCGTCACCTTGTATGTTAAGGACTCGTCACCTTGTATGTTAAGGACTCGTCACCTTGTATGTTAAGGACTCGTCACCTTGTATGTTAAGGACTCGTCACCTTGTATGTTAAGGACTCGTCACCTTGTTTGTTAAGGACTCGTCACCTTGTATGTTAAGGACTCGTCACCTTGTTTGTTAAGGACTCGTCACCTTGTTTGTTAAGGACTCGTCACCTTGTATGTTAAGGACTCGTCACCTTGTATGTTAAGGACTCGTCACCTTGTATGTTAAGGACTCGTCACCTTGTATGTTAAGGACTCGTCACCTTGTTTGTTAAGGACTCGTCACCTTGTATTGTTAAGGACTCGTCACCTTGTATGTTAAGGACTCGTCACCTTGTATGTTAAGGACTCGTCACCTTGTATGTTAAGGACTCGTCACCTTGTAATGTTAAGGACTCGTCACCCTTGTATGTTAAGGACTCGTCACCTTGTATGTTAAGGACTCGTCACCTTGTATGTTAAGGACTCGTCACCTTGTATGTTAAGGACTCGTCACCTTGTATGTTAAGGACTCGTCACCTTGTATGTTAAGTACTCGTCACCTTGTATGTTAAGGACTCGTCACCTTGTATGTTAAGGACTCGTCACCTTGTATGTTAAGGACTCGGTCACCTTGTATGTTAAGGACTCGTCACCTTGTATGTTAAGGACTCGTCACCTTGTATGTTAAGGACTCGTCACCTTGTATGTTAAGGACTCGTCACCTTGTTTGTTAAGGACTCGTCACCTTGTTATGTTAAGGACTCGTCACCTTGTATGTTAAGGACTCGTCACCTTGTATGTTAAGGACTCGTCACCTTTGTATGTTAAGGACTCGTCACCTTGTATGTTAAGGACTCGTCACCTTGTATGTTAAGGACTCGTCACCTTGTATGTTAAGGACTCGTCACCCTGTTTGTTAAGGACTCGTCACCTTGTTTGTTAAGGACTCGTCACCTTGTATGTTAAGGACTCGTCACCTTGTATGTTAAGGACTCGTCACCTTGTATGTTAAGGACTCGTCACCTTGTTTGTTAAGGACTCGTCACCTTGTATGTTAAGGACTCGTCACCTTGTATGTTAAGGACTCGTCACCTTGTATGTTAAGGACTCGTCACCTTGTATGTTAAGGACTCGTCACCTTGTATGTTAAGGACTCGTCACCTTGTATGTTAAGGACTCGTCCACCTTGTATGTTAAGGACTCGTCACCTTGTATGTTAAGGACTCGTCACCTTGTTTGTTAAGGACTCGTCACCTTGTATGTTAAGGACTCGTCACCTTGTATGTTAAGGACTCGTCACCTTGTATGTTAAGGACTCGTCACCTTGTATGTTAAGGACTCGTCACCTTGTATGTTAAGGACTCGTCACCTTGTATGTTAAGGACTCGTCACCTTGTATGTTAAGGACTCGTCACCTTGTATGTTAAGGACTCGTCACCTTGTATGCTAAGGACTCGTCACCTTGTATGTTAAGGACTCGTCACCTTGTATGTTAAGGACTCGTCACCTTGTATGTTAAGGACTCGTCACCTTGTATGTTAAGTACTCGTCACCTTGTATGTTAAGGACTCGTCACCTTGTATGTTAAGGACTGCAGAAAATGTTAATGTTTTATTTCATTCCTATTTGGTTTTACGTCCCTCTTTGAATCTAGCCTTAGCTGCCCCTTTAGGGTTTTTCGATCAATCTGTTTTAAGCTTATTTCCCTACGGATGTCTTTAGTGACAAGTGGTCAGGATTCCGCTCCTATGAGTCAGCTTATAGGCAACTAAGGTAGGCCTATTATACTCGGACCAACGGATGTGTCCCTATCGCTGACATCTTTGTTAGAAAAGTACAAGTCTATATTACACATCCAAGTTAACTGTTCACGGGCGGAGGGGAAGAGTTTTAGCGCTAGTGTCGCCGATCTACTGAATCTGTGGAAGGGATGTAGGAGAAAGCTGTACATCCGATCACGTATTGAAATTTTTCAACTTCAAATGTGGGGGGAAAATCTCTAAACACGTGTGAAAGATCTTGACATAAAGGTAAAGTGATCCCACAACAGGCCTCAGGAGGCCTTTGGGGTAGTAGGAGGTTAAGGCTCCCACTTTTTCTAGACAATCGGCACTTGATGTCAGCCGGGTTGTCAGCCCTGCGTGACGGCCGCCTTTACCCCAGAACAAGCGTCTGGTACTCATTTCCGTTAGAGGCTGAGTCGACCCCAGGGCCATAGTGCCGCCAGAGGGTTTGGGTCAGTTTAAAAATCCTGACCCCAACGGGACTTGAACCCTCGACCCTCCGGCTTGTAGCTCAGTGCCTTAACCACTACGCTACGGCGTGACCTTGAAAGATCTTGACATGGTTGTCAAATTAATTTAAGCACTGAAAGATTCATCAAAAAGGCATTAGGTGCAAGCAAATACACACCAAGCAGAATGGCCTATATGCTAGCCAGAGAAACCTTCTTCATAGAGGACCTGAGGCAAAGGATACTTCTGCCAGCAACGGAGCCATATAAGAAAGTCATCGAAAAAAAGAAACAGAGAGAAAAAGAGATCGACGAAGATTTCTACGCCTCAGATGCCATGGTAAACAGAGAGTGGACTGGAAGTAACCAACCACAAAGGCACAGAATCATAGGTTTAGCAACACACGGATATCATCACAAAATGTGCTAAATTCCACCAACCGAGTGATTCGTGTGAATGCAAGATATGCGACCAAAAGTGTGAGCGATACCATTACAAACAATGCAGAATATGGACAGGATCACTGAACGAACTCATAAAAGACAAATCATA
This sequence comes from Diploptera punctata, assembly GCA_030220185.1. Classification (NCBI taxonomy): domain Eukaryota; kingdom Metazoa; phylum Arthropoda; class Insecta; order Blattodea; family Blaberidae; genus Diploptera; species Diploptera punctata. The sequence continues at coordinate 700,136 of JASPKZ010000815.1, read as the reverse complement.
AACTTATAACTTAATGCTCTTTCGAGTGCCTCTTACCAATTTATTAAGGACTGAACGCTCAAGCGGTCGGATCATCTAAAATCACAGTATTTGTCGTCTCTCTGTTACAAGTCTGACAATAAATAACAAGTGGCAACATGTAATGAGAAGGGCAAGGAAGGGACAGCTCATTCCTAGACGTAACCCCAGAAGTAACAGGGTTGTCAAGTTAGTCATTGTCCCACTGACCGCGCAGAACGACGGTTCATTAAAATACATAGTATTTGTCAGCTCTCTACCTGTCAATCAAACAACATAATACAAAGGACAGGAAGTGGCAACATAGTAAGGAATAGAAAGAGAAAGACAGTTTGTTAGTTAACATATTTTCCGCCTGCACAAAACACTTGGATGGGTAATACACCATTTCACCGCATTCCCCTCACACTACGTCAAACAGCAGCCATCGAGTAGGGATGTTGCCAAACTTCCCCCAGTGTCACGTTCTTGAATATTGAATAATGCAAGACTGGGTGTGCAAGTGCAAGAGAGACATAGAAAAGAGAGAAAGGTAGGAATGCAGGGAGGGAAATGATTTACCGAAACACAAAAGGAAGTAGGCTTTAGTTCGCATATCTTACGGGGGCACATATCCGTGAACAGACAATCTTGGATGGAGGAAAGTCCGTTAAATTTTACTCAGATCCGTCTTTTCCAGACTTGAGGTTCTTTTACAATTCTGAAAATCTTCAGACTCGCGACCCGCGCTTTAAAGTCCCTCCTAGAAGATTTGAATTTTTCCATCGTAAAAATCCATCGAGCCCGGCAGTATTTGAACCCGCAACCCTACGGATGAGAAGCATCACTAGACCAGCGCGGTGGATAGATTTTTTTAATTATTATAATAAAATGGATGGTTTCATTTGGCTGATATTATTTGACAAATGGCAAAGGAATTAATACTAAAACATAGGCCTAGCCTAAACCAAATAGGCTATAGGCTATTAGATCTTCGTAATTTAATAAAACAAAGTATTAACGCCAATAAACACTAGGCCTAAACATTTATAAAAAATGCTATAAGTTATGCTAACAGAAGTAGGACATTAATTCGCATAACAGCCTTTCTATAAATAATCCTTCGCATTTGACATAATTGTTGGCCGCGGTTATGTTCCTTGCACCTAGTTCCGAGGAACGTGGGTTCAAACCCGGCCGTGGTCGATGCATTTTTTAGGATGGGAAAATCGAAGGACCGAGTCCTCCGGGATGGACTTTAAACCGTGGATTCTTAGTCTGAAGATTTTCAGCTGTAAAAGAATCACAAACCTAAATAAAAATGTTTCTGTGCAAAATTTACCGACCGTTTCCCATCCAGTAACCCACTAGATTAAATGGAGTTCAAATTACTTATAGTGAGAAAGTAAACATTCTAGGAGTATTTATTGACAACAACTTAAATTGGAATACTTACTTACTCTTACTCACTGGCACTATCGAACCCGTAGGTTCATGGCCGCGCGGACATAAGCTCTCCATACATCCCTATCCTGAGCTAATGCTTTCCAATCATTTCCTGTATAATCTATTTCCCTCAAATCATAGTTAATGTTGTTCTCCCACCTCATTCTTGGTCTACCAACTGGGCGTTTTCCTTCTGGCTTTCCTACAAGAAGTTTCCATGCACGTCTTTCATTCCCCATACGCGCAACATGTCCTGCCCATCGCAGTCTACGGGACTTAACTGTTCTTATTATATCTGGCTTCCTATAAAGACCATGTAGTTCATTGTTATGTAGTCTTCTCCATTCACCTGTCTGTTCATCTCTCTTTGGTCCAAAAATTTTCCTAAGAACTTTATTCTCAAATACTCGTAATCTCCTTTCCTCCCTTAAAGTAAGAGTCCATGTTTCGCACCCATATAATATAACTGGTAGAATAATAGTTTTATATATTTTCAGCTTAACGTTTTTTGAAAGGAGTTGGGACATCAAAAGTCTCTGCAATGCATAATAGCATGCATTTCCAGAATTGAGCCTATGTTTAATTTCTTTGTGCATCTCATTCCTATTTGTGATTATTGTTCCTAGGTATTTGAATTCAGCCAATTCCTCAAAATTTCCCTCATTTGTCATTAGCTGTCCATTTCCATTATATAATGTATTTCTACGTGTGACCATATATTTAGTTTTACTGATATTTACTTCCAGTCCTAATTTCTTAGTGTTACTCAATAGTGTGTGCGTGTTGGCCTTTAGTATCTCCTCGCTATCGGCCAGTAGTACTACATCATCAGCATAAACTAACAGCTTATTAATACCATTCAGTTGTAAGCCTTCCTCATTCTCTAAAGATTTAATGGCATGCTCTAGTACAAAATTAAATAGTAGAGGAGATAGTGCATCTCCTTGCTTCAACCCATTCTGGATTTCAAAAGTGTCTGAAAACTGTTTGCCTACACGCACCCTACTCGTTGAGCCATTTAGACACATTCGTATAAGTCTAACTAACTTTTTAGGAATTCCGAACTCCAGCAGGATACTATATAACTTCTCCCTCTTAATTGAATCATATGCTTTTTTGAAGTCTACATATAGTTGATGTACAGTACCATTATATTCCCATTTCTTTTCTAAAATCTGTCTTATACTAAAAATCTGATCTGTTGTAGACCTGTTTCTTCTAAATGCACATTGATGATCTCCTAGAATGTCATCAATATAGGGAGTAAGTCTGCTTACTAATATATTTGTTAGAATTTTGTACGAAGTTGAAAGTAATGAGATGCCCCTATAGTTGTTGCAATCAGTTTTATCTCCTTTCTTATAAATTGGTACGATAATTGATTCCTTCCATTCATCTGGAAGAGCTTCTTTTTCCCAAATCATACTAAGCAACCAGCGTATCTTGTCCATCAATTTTTCTCCCCCTGATTTTATCAGTTCTGCTGGGATCTCATCTGAACCTGATGCTTTATACATCTTCAATTTTTCAATTGCCATTTCAACCTCTAATGCACTTGGCTCTGCGACTAGCATTTCTGCTGTCTGTAACTTATCCTCCTCAATGTCCTGTTCTGTATGTACATTTAATAGCTGATTAAAATAACTTTTCCATCTATTTAATATACTCTTGGAATCTGCAATCATATCCCCATTTTCATTCCGAATTATGTTTGTTCTAGCCTGAAACCCTTTCTTCTCTATACTAATTCCCTGATATAATTCTCTAATGTTCCTATTTTTTGCATTCATTTCAAGATCATTAATCTTCTCTCTCAAATATTCCCTCTTTTTACTCTTTAGTAACTTGGTGGTTTCCCGTCTAACACTACCCAATTGCTCTAAATTTACCTCATTTGGCTCGTGTAACCATTTCATTTTTGCTAGCTTTCTTTTCTTTACAATGTCGGCACATTCCTCATCAAACCATTTCTTGTTTTGCCTCTTTTTTAAACAACCAATGCTTTCTGATGCTGACAATTTAATAGTATCTCTTATAGCCTCCCATTCTTTATTTATATCAGTTTCTTCTTCGTTTGCCACATTGTCATCTGAAGATTCCAGTACTTCAAATCTATTAGCAATTTTGATTTGGTATTCTTGCCGCATTTCATCATTTTTCAAGTTTTTTAATTCATATTTTACAGAATCATCTTTAGCGTTTGTTCCTCTCATAAGCGATAGCCGTTGTCTGATTTTCACCCTGACCAGATGATGATCTGAATTGCAGTCTGTCCCTCTAACTGATCTAACATCAATGATGCTACTGTGCCAGCGTTTATCCACTAATACATGATCTATCTGGTTCCGAGTTTCTCCATCTGGGGACGTCCAGGTGCATTTATGAATATCCTTATGCTGAAATGTTGTGCTCTTAACAATGAGATTCTTTGATGTGGCAAATGTGACTAATCTAACCCCGTTGTCGTTACTATCTTCATGAAGACTGAATTTGCCTATTGTTGGTTTGAATATATCTTCCCGCCCCACTTTTGCATTAAAATCTCCTAAGACAATTTTCATATGATATCGTGAAAGGGTATCAAATAAGCATTCTAATTCTTCATAGAACTCATCCTTGATCTTGTCATCTTTATCTTCTGTGGGGGCATGTACATTTACAATTATAAAATCATGTCGTTTACCCTTTAGAATTATGTATGATATCCTATCACTAACAAACTTAATATCTCGGATAGCGGATAGGATCCTCCTTCTGACTAAAAAACCCGTTCCAATGCAGGTCTTTCTGCACCCCCATAGTATAATGCAAAGCTTCCTGATTCCTGACTACCTTCTCCTGGCCACCTAACTTCCTGTAAAGCGACTATATCCAAGGGCGATTTATCCAATTCCCGCGTTAATATCTCTAGTGCCCCGCTATTGTATAAAGTCCTAACATTCCATGTTCCTAGGAACATGTCCCTGTGTTTGAGCCTTTGGCATGGGTTCCCTGAAGTAGTCCCCGCCCGGAGAACCGAATGGGGGACTATTTGACCTCCGGAAAATTTTACCCCAGTAGAACCCATGTCCGCATTTCTTGACGGTTGTATTTTTACGGTGAAAGATCGTCACTCTTTCGACCAAGGTACTTATTTCGTCTGGCTTATCACCTTCGACCAGTCCGGCATGGGTAACCCTATCGGCAGCAATGCTACCGCCGGCATAGCTCTCAGGATCATTTAAGCACACAAGCCACTCCACCACGACAAGGTAAAGATACCATGGAGGGACTTAAATTGGAATACACAAATAAACCATACATGCAAAACAGTCTTCTCAATAATACATTCATTAAATCGCGTAAGAAATTGTCTGCCATTCGCTCTTAGGAAAATGTTAGTAGAAACACTTGCAATGCCCCATTTTGATTATTGTGACACTCTTTTTACAGGCTTAAATATTATTTACACTCAAAGACTTCAACGTGTTCATAATTCTTGCGCACGTTTTATTTGTGGTATTCGCAAATTTGACCATGTTACACCGTCCCTGGAACAATTATCGTGACTTCGTCTAAGAGATCGTAGAACTGTCCATTCCCTATCCCTTCTCTATAAAATCCTTCACACATCATCGCCTAATTATTTATCACGCCGCTTCATCAGACTATCTGACACACATAATCTTGACAGTCGATCCCATTTATTCATTATCTTTTACGGTCTCACTTACCAAAACATGGAATTCCCTTCCGACCTATGTCAGAAACTGTCAAATTATAACATCCTTCAAAAACAAACTAAAGAATTATTTAATAACAAACTAACTTATACACCTCACTGATAGTATTCTTTTAACAATTAATAAATTTAATTATCTATGAAAATAATATTAAGATTAACAAATCTTTTCTTTTGTTTTTTTTAAATGTTGTACAAACGTAAAATTAGTTTTCTATATCTCATTATTTTTCTTTGTTTTTTATATACATTAGACAGGGACAATTTAATATGTCTTGCTTGTATACACTTTATTATTAGTTTTAGTCTTAATTTTAACTAACATTCACTGGTTGCATTATAAATCGTAATATAATAGATATTATCTTTTTGATCAAATTTTTATTTAGTATTTAATATTAGAGTTAACTGTGATTGTTATATTCTGATGTAATATATGTTTGTCCTGGTGAGTGGAAGAGAAGGCCACATGGTCTTAACTCCACCAGGCTAAATTAATCTAATCTAATCTAATCTAGATGTCTCATCGAGGCGCTAGGCTGACCCACTATGGGTAAATGATCGTAACTAATTAACTTTGTCAATAAGTTCGCAATAGGGAGTGCCCTAATCCCGGGAGAGGCAAGGAAAGAGCTTAAGAAGAAGAATAATTTGACATAATTACATTATAAATTAAACATGTAAATATTAGGGATAAAGTGCAAGAAACAAGCAAGTACTATAAGGTTATAGCTTTTGAGACTCATATTGGAGTGGTTCCAGTGTACAGTACAAACCCATCATCGAGAGGCTGGCTTTTTTTCCCCCTTAATCGTAAAGGTAGATACTGATTAGAATTTCAATAACCACTATTTCATGGCGTACCGGTAATTAAAATTAATTTTTAAAATATAATTTCTCTAGAAAGGCATATAAATAGCAATAGAAACACATAGGTCTTCCCACGGTTATCCCCTATCTGAAGATCCTAATCATGATATGTTAAAGCGTCTGCCGCGAATAAATCGATAGTAGTTTAATTATTTATGACTCAATTAATTTCATTTAGGCTACACAACCCAATATTCACTGATTTCGTGACAATGTCCAATGTCAAGGGAAAAATAAAGAAAATTCGGTGTGTCACTGTAAGAATAATTGTTTAACTTACACGCAAACTAACCAAACTTCTCTACTGCACTTAACATTGTGGTCAGAGTACTTATCCACTGCAACAGCGGTTCGATGTGGTGACCACCAAGCTCATTGCACACATTTTACTTGCGAATCACGTTCTGGTACATTCGCTCCATCTTATTCTTATAGTGTCAAAATTAAGTTTTTTTTTCTTGTCATTGGACATAGTCACGAAATCAGTGAATGTTGGGTGTGTAAATGAAGTTAATAGATCAATATAAATGATTATATTACAATCAATTTATTTCGGCAGATGCCGGATATTTAAATGTTTAATAGGCCAACAAATTTAAACCGACGGCACTAAAACGGCACGTTTCCGGACAAAGGTTCAAAATCAAAACATTATCTTCTCAGGCTCCTCTATAAGCCCTAGAAGTGTGTATTGTCAATTTCCCAACATCATATGCCTACTGTATTCTTATGGATAAAAGAATCTATGGGTTTAAAGGAAGTTATTTACTATGTAAACACGCTAGAAATTTGTAGAGTGAAACAAATGAAGGCATAGGCGCGCGAGCAAACAAAACAATTGGTATAATTGAGAGCTGTGCAGGGAGCGGTAATTACATGTGTTGGCAACATTGAATAATTAACAAGTGCAACTTGTTACCATGACAACTGTCATTTGTCTATTACATGTCTTTATTTCAAAATGAAACTCACTGCTTTTTAATGCCTAGTTTCCGTATAAAAAGTTTAGAATCACTTACTTCAATATCATGTTCTTTGTTTTACAAATTGTTTGAAAACGATTAAATATTTTGACAGGGGCGCTTATTAGGAAATAAGATGGATATTATTATTGTTGAATCTCCAAATACTTTAAAACCCTATTTCGCCACAAAGGCATGTTAGGGTCGTAGGCAAATGATAGGCCTCTTCGGAAAATAACACTTATTAGCCTATAGTTTTTTCTTTTCCTTATTATTATTATTATTATTATTATTATTATTATTATTATTATTATTATTATTATTATTATTATTATTATTATTATTATTATTTTATAGAATAACCAATTTATAAAACTTTTATATTTGGAATTACGTCCACCGCTGTGGTCTCGGGGTAGCGTGCTACCTTGTCACGCACCGGGCCCGGGTTCGATCCCCGGTCGGGACAGTTTTTCTGGGCGAGGTTTTTATCGGGGTTTTTCCTCACCTGTAAGACAAATGTCAGGAAAACTTTAAGGCCCAAACGGTCCCCGAAATCATATGGCCATCGGAATCATCATCATTCATATTCATTTTAGGTTACGTTTAGGATTAGGGACTCTCCTGGCACACCATTATCATCATCATCACCCATCATATCATCGGGGCAACGTAACCCCGCCTTCCAGGCGCCCCAACCTCAGAAGTGGGTTACAAGTAGGCCTACGCCATGCCAGGAGAGAAACCAGGAATGTCGAAAGACAAAACCTGGGGCATTTGAAAAAAAAATTGGAATTATAGTATAGTGCAGCAACTTCATTTTTATCTAGGCCTACTTTTTTCCTTGTAACTTAGTCCATCGAACGGGCTAGGATTCGTTGCCCGTCAGGATAAGTTTCCTGGGTGATGGTTTTTTTTCGGGTTTTTTCTCACATGTAAGACAAATGTCAGGAAACTTAAAGACCCATACGGTGCCCGAAGAGGCCTATCATTTGGCCATCATAACCATCGTCTTTTCGCCATATTTAATATAGGCCTAAATGTTTGTGTGTGTGAATGGTGTGTTTTGTCTTAATGTTGTGCTGTCTTGGGAGGAGGACCTGCCATTGAGCTGATCACTCATTCGGGGAGGCCTCCATATCGTTGTGTGGGGGAAAAAAAAGTAGGCCTATGTGCGTGATCTACAATTTAAAATCTCTGTCCCGATAGGTCGTGCCACTGTAAGGCCCGGGTAAAGTGTGGAATGTAAAAAATACCTAGCTATAACGTGATGGGTTAAACTGAGTTGAAGAAGACATTAATGATGGTTTGTAATGCGTATGTGCATCGATTGTATTACTTTATAATACATTATTGTATTAATTCAGCCACTTTAGATAATATAGACCAACTAGAACTCTCTGAGCTCGGGATTAAGACTAGATTATAGTCGTATTTATCTTGAGTACTTCTACTGAGCACTCTGCTGAGCACAAGAGAAGAGATAATTGGAAACTTTGTGGTTTTCATAATGCTCATATCTGTTCATTGCCCCAGGATCAAAATGAACAATCTCACAGCCATGTTAAATGATGTCAGTATTCCTGTCGATGGCCTATTCTAACATCTAGGCCCATCCGTCCACCCCTTGGGATACCTCGGTCGTCCTGACCATACTCCCAAGTCCTAGTTCTAGTCCTCCCTATCCTATGTTCACGTCCACGTTCAAGTTCACGGTCCTTAAACCAACACCCCAGGGAGAGAGTGTTGGAGTTTGCAGTTCTGGGAATTGCTGAGCTACATAGTACATCAGGTCACTCAATCCTGACGACCCCACAGTTGGTCCACGGGCTCCATGAGCCTAGCCGGGAGGACTGCTGTCGCAGATCCACCGACCATTCCCCTGTTCTGCCTCCAGGGATGTGTCCTGCAGCCGTTGTGAGACCGGCTAGGGCTACAAGCCCAACAGTGTGAGACTTTTAGTACATCCAGGTGCTCATCTCCTGGCGACCCCACAGTTTGTCGACGGGCCCGTAGGCCAAGCCAGGAACCAGTACAGTTGCTCCCCTCTGCACTGGTCCGAGCCGAGCCCTGGTGTGCCCCCAGGGACGCCTTCTGCAGCTGTTGTGGGCCAGCACGGAGCTCGCAAGCTCCAACAGATGAGCAAATAGTACGACAAGCCACTCAACTCTTGCCTACCCCACTAATGGTTCACGAGTCCCTTGGACTTGACCGGGAGGACTCTCTACCAGATCCACCGACCTTTCCCATTCATCACACCATCTGGGGACGTGTTTGGTTGCTGAAGTGGGTCCAGCCTGAGCATTAGTACGTCAGGTCGCTCAACTCCTGACGACCTCACAGATTGTCCTTGGGTCACTCGGTTCCAGAGTCGGCGTTAAGTCTCGGCCTATTCTAACACCAACATATTTTCCCTCACTCCATATTTTTCCACACAGGATTAAAATCCCGGTGCCCACTAACTTTCTTGGTTTTCCTCAGTCGTCATGCAAATTCTTGGTTGGAATTTAATTACAGGTTCCACAGTTCAATATAATTCAATTGAAAACCAATGAATATCAGAAAACACATGATAAACTTCAGAATACAACACACAGCTTAATAACTGCACCAAAAGTCTTAAATCCAATGTCAACTAGACATTAAGAATCCATAATTAGGTCTCATATATTTTTAAAAAATTGATTGAGTTATCGACAAAACCTCGTGGTCTTAATCATGCCGAGGAAAATTATTACTATTATTATTATTATTATTATTATTATTATTATTATATACATTTTTTTGCTGCTGCTGTTTCGTTAATTATTCAGACAGGCTTTTTATGATATTTTTATGTGCACTTGCAGAAAGTAGGCCCTACTCAATGAGATATTCCTTAATTACAATGCCTTAACTTGTTGCAATATGTCTAATATTTTAAAATGAAATATAGGGGTATTACTTCACACAAAGTACGAACATTTCATTACACATTGATTTTTTTTCAATGCCACTGGATTGTCTTACGGTATTTCTAGTGTTCTCTATTGGGACATGTGGGCAGAGGAATTGTGTTACTCCGGTCATAAATGTTAACGGAGCAACAGGAGACTCCTTGAACATATTCTTAACCTAATTCCCAGGCCATGGTAGCTTCTCTAAAAAATAACACCATGGCGCGAAAGGCCCGGCCCTTGGCCTATATGGGCTATGCAATTTACATAGGTGGACGATTATCCAGGCAATATAGGGGTGACATGTGGTCAGTATGTCGGGTCTCACTGGTTTTCTTAATATGGAGTCTCTAGGCCTAGGTATCCAAATTCTTCACATTGCTGCCAAAATTCCATGAAACAATTTCTTTCCCCATGTGGACTCAACACAGTTCATGTCTCTTGATGCCTTGGACAGTTCTGTTGCTGCGCTTTACACAAAATAGGAGGCCTACTGATATGCCTATTGGATCAGCATTAGTATTCCTAATTAGTTATTTAAAGTAATAATGTGTATCTATAGGCCTAGATTAATAACTTGAATCCAAAAACCACATTTTATAAGTGTCAATTAATCGTACAGCAGTTCCCTGTGCTTATGCACTTAGTGGTTAACATGTGTTTGCTTCCCACCAGCCAGGGGTGTAAATTATTCACGAGGGTGAACGGCTAATGAATTAGCACATACACCCCCTGGAGAAGGGTAAGCTCTCCCTCTTGTGTTCAGTTGTTTTAAAATCGATAAACAAGGATTTGCCGGATTATCTTATTAATTCTTCGTAAGAGAGTAATGCATGTACTGTTATGATGTTCTCTCCCTAACTGCATCGCCCTTCCTCTTTCTTCCCTTCGGTTCTCTGTCTTTCAACTTAAACAGAGTTTACGCTCAAATAAAATATTTTTATGTAAATATGTTAAAAGTGAGTTGGTCCCTTTGGTCTGGCGAGTAACTTATTCGCCTCAGTTGAGAAGTTTTAGGGTTAAAAACTGGCTGCGACGATAAGTTATAGGCCTATGTTTTTGCTCAGGATATAAAAATCTCGCGTATGGATTCCTTGAGAAGGCAAGTATGGTCGTAAGTTACATGTAGTTGATTTACAATTCATTCAAAATATTCTGCTCAAGAGCAGGTCTTCCACTGTAAACTCAGCATTCTCCACTCTTTCCTTAACTCAGCTTTCCTTTTTGTATCTGCATACAAACCATTTATTTTAATATTGTCTATCATCTGATGTCTTTTTCTGCCTCTAACTTTCTTTCCGTTGACCATTCCTTCTAGGGCATCCTTCAGCAGGCATAGGCTATTTCTTACTTTGTCCATTTTATACGTTCCATTCTTCTCCATTTCCACATCTCAAAAGCTTCCAGTAGCTTTTCCTGAATGATTTACAATAGCCTACGATACCCAGCTAAGATAAGAGGTGTCTGGGAAAAATTTTTTGTTGGTTCTTTTCCTCCCAACTTCATATCGCGGCTCTACCACTACCAAATAACGAACTAACTCACTGGCGTTATCGCAACCGGAGGTTAATGGCCGCGAGAACATAGACAAAGCTCTCCATACATCGCTTATAGGTCTATATTCCAATAGTATGTTTACTTGACTGAAAGCATCGAATATACATAGGCCGTACAATGAATACGGTTGTGATTTTTCTATGATCGACGGATGTAAAGAACATTAACAAATGGCTCTAAAATAAATTGTAAATAAAAATCTACCGGAAGCGTTTACTTTTCATAGGCTATGGAAAACTACAATGATTATAAAATATGTAGGGAAGGTAGGCTTCCTATAGCCTACGTCAGTAGCAGGCAAACGTGATTACAATGAAGGATATCCAACCATAAGGACCGATAACGAATTCTTGGGAGGTGCTGTAAAATGATATGTTCTCATTGTGAAGTTAGAGAAGGAGTAGGCCTAGCCAAAGTGGCTGAGTGGATTCTAGGGGTGAATGATATAGGCCTAGGCCTAATATTCTTGAGGCATTTTGCTAATGATAGTAGGCCTAATCTTAAGTAGGCCTATACTAATACTAATACTACTACTACTACTACTACTACTACTACTACTACTAATAATAATAATAATAATAATAATAATAATAAAATATCCTCAACTCGTGTCCAAGTCAGGGTCGGTTCGAGGATTGAGATGAGATGAAGCCACTGTATTTATAGAGGCCTGTGAACTATAGGCCTAAGGGTGCCTGTCGACCATCGCTGACGCACCGTCACAGGGGTGGATGAACGAAATGAAACAAAATGGAGAAATGGTGGAATGAAATTCGTGGCAGGGAAAAACGGGAGAAACTCCGAGAATAACCTGCCCAAGCTCCGTTTCGTCCACCACGAAACACACATGGAGTGACGGAGACTCGATCTGGGGACCCCATCGGAGAGAGGCGAGTATCTAACCGCTTGCGCCACGGAGCCTAATAATAATAATAATAATAATAATAATAATAATAATAATAATAATAATAATAATAATAATAATAATAATAATAATAATAATAATAATAGGGCCTAAAGCCTAATGATAAAAATTATTATAGACGTAATAAGTGTAATTAAGCAATAATAATATACCTAATAACACTATGTCTAATTATACTTGGCCTAATAATAATAATAATAATAATAATAATAATAATAATAATAATAATAATAATTTTAATAATAGGCCTACTGATTATATTGAAAATTTATAGGGTTTATAACGTTTGTTAGATATTAAGATTGAGGTGCGCCTATATTAGACCTATTTGACAGATACTTGTTTCTTTATTGACAAGTTAATGATTTGATACGAGTATGTTGAAGAGTTTCTTTAAATAAAGTAGGCCTATGCACAGCTAAGTAAAGTATAAACAAATTCAACGGCAATATGAAGAGTAAAATGAACAATAAAAAAAAGTGAAAATTGCAAATTCAACTAAAAGTAAGTTTGGTAACGATAGCAAGTCTATGTACAAATATGAACTGTCGTGACATAAAGGGCGAGGATTTCGTGTTTCGGGAAGAGACGGTGTAATTTTGGAGGAGGCCGCGCCGCGAGGCAAGCGGTCGGCAGATTATTAACCTTGCTTTGAGATTTCTATTACGGATACGATAATTTGTGTTATATTATCTCTGGGCTAAAAAAGTAATTTCGCCTTGCTTATTCACAGCAAAAAAATTATAAACAGAACTGCCGTGTTGTTTCTCTTGATACTCAGTTTCGTATACAAACTATAGGCCCATCTTGTTTTGTTAATAATACAGTATTACATTATAATCCATTCTTAATAATATATTATTAGTCAATACTTTGCTTATTCACTGTCGTAAAAAATTAACAAAAATCATAGGCCTACCTAAAAAAACCGATGTAGTTGCCTTAACAAGAAGGTCTTTATGGAATTGAAGTATTCTAGAATATTTATAGGTCGTCATGATTGTGGACATCTAGTTTTTTTTTCGTGTTTTAACACCTAAGTTCACATCGGGTCTAGAATATTTAGTTGTATCCAGTAGATTGTTTAGGCTGTAGTGTTTAGTAAAGTATTCTTGTTGAAAATTTTAATTACAGGCCTATAATGAAATATTGATTATGAAATGAGTTAACTTATTTAATGAAATTGCATTTGCCCTGGTGACTGAGGATACTCAGGAAAAAAAAAATCTGTCAGGTTTGTCATCATCGGGGTTTCAACCGCTACCTCCCGAATACTAGTCTCACAGACCTAGGCCTACACTTCCACCTGAACTAATTCGCTCGATAGCCTTACTTACTTACTCACTGGCACTATCAAACCCATAGGTTCATGGCCGCACGGACATAAGCTCTCCATACATCCCTATCCTGAGCTAATGCTTTCCAATCATTCCCTGCATAATCTACTTCCCTCAAATCATATTAATGCTAATCTCCCACCTAATTCTTGGTCTACCAAATGGGCGTTTTCCCTCTGGCTTTCCTACAAGAAGCTTCCATGCAAGTCTTCCATTCCCCATACGTGCAACATGTCCTGCCCATCGCAGTCTACGAGACTTAACTGTTCTTATTATATCTGGCTTCCTATAAAGACCATGTAGTTCATTGTTATGTAGTCTTCTCCATTCACCTGTCTGTTCATCTCTCTTTGGTCCAAAAATTTTCCTAAGTACTTTATTCTCAAATACTTGTAATCTCCTTTCCTCCCTTAAAGTAAGAGTCCATGTTTCGCACCCATATAATATAACTGGTAGAATAATAGTTTTATATATTTTCAGTTTAACGTTTTTTGAAAGGAGTTGGGACATCAAGAGTCTCTGTAATGCATAATAGCACGCATTTCCAGAATTGAGCCTATGTTTAATTTCTTTGTGCATCTCATTCCTATTTGTGATTATTGTTCCTAGGTATTTGAATTCAGCCACTTCCTCAAAATTTCCCTCATTTGTCATTAGCTGTCCATTTCCATTATATAATGCATTTCTACGTGTGACCATATATTTAGTTTTATTGATATTTACTTCCAGTCCTAATTTCTTAGTATTACTCAATAGTGTGTGCGTGTTGTCCTTTAGTACCTCCTCGCTATCGGCCAATAGTACTACACCATCAGCATAAACTAACAGCTTATTAATACCATTGAGTTGTAAGCCTTCCTCATACTCTAAAGATTTAATGGCATGCTCTAGTACAAAATTAAATAGTAGAGGAGATAGTGCATCTCCTTGCTTCAACCCATTCTGGATTTCAAAAGTGTCCGAAAACTGTTTGCCTACACACCCTACTCTTTGTGCCATTTAGACACATTCGTATAAGTCTAACTAACGTTTTAGGAATTCCGAACTCCAGCAGGATACTATATAACTTCTCCCTCTTAATTGAATCATATGCTTTTTTGAAGTCTACGTATAGTTGATGCACAGTACCATTATATTCCCATTTTTTTTTCTAAAATCTGTCTTATACTAAAAAATCTGATCCGTTGTAGACCTGTTTCTTCTAAATGCACATTGATGATCCCCTAGAATGTCATCAATATAGGGAGTAAGTCTGCTTACTAATACCTATTTGTTAGAATTTTGTATGAAGTTGAAAGTAATGAGATGCGCCTGTAGTTGTTGCAATCAGTTTTATCTCCTTTCTTATAAATTGGTACGATAATTGATTCTTTCCATTCATCTGGAAGAGCTTATTTTTACCAAATGATACTAAGCAACCAGTGTATTTTGTCCATCAATTTATCTCGCCCTGATTTTATCAGTTCTGCTGGGATCTCATCTAAACCTGATGCTTTATACATCTTCAATTTTTTCAATCGCCATTTCAACCTCTAATGCACTTGGCTCTGCAACTGGCATTTCTGCTGTCTGTAAGTTATCCTCCTCAATGTCCTGTTCTCTATGTACATTTAATAGCTGATTAAAGTAACTTTTCCATCTATTTAATATACTCCTGGAATCTGCAATCATTTCCCCATTTTCATTCTGAATTACGTTTGATCTAGCCTGAAATCCTTTCTTCTCTATACTAATTCCCTGATATAATTCTCTAATGTTCCTATTTTTTGCATTCATTTCAAGATCATTAATCTTCTCTCTCAGATATTCCCTCTTTTTACTCTTTAGTAACTTTGTGGTTTCTCGTCTAACACTATCCAATTGCCTCTTAATTTATCTCATTTGGCTCGTGTAACCATTTCATTTTTCCTAGCTTTCTTTTTTCTTACAATGTCGGCACATTCCTCATCAAACCATTTCTTGTTTTGCCTCTTTTTTAAACAACCAATGCTTTCTGATGCTGACAATTTAATAGTATCTCTTATAGCCTCCATTTCTTTATTTATATCAGTTTCTTCTTCGTTGTGCCACATTGTCATGTGAAGATTCCAGTACTTCAAATCTATTAGCAATTTTGATTTGGTATTCTTGCCGCATTTCATCATTTTTCAAGTTTTTTAATTCAAATTTTACAGAATCATCTTTAGCGTTTGTTCCTCTCATAAGCGATAGCCCTTGTCTGATTTTCACTCTGACCAGATGATGATCCGAATTGCAGTCTGTCCCTCTAACTGAACTAACATCGATGATGCTGCTGTGCCAGCGTTTATCCACTAATACATGATCTATCTGGTTCCGAGTTTCTCCATCTGGGGACGTCCAGGTGTATTTATGAATATCCTTATGCTGAAATGTTGTGTTCTTAACAATGAGATTCTTTGATGTGGCGAAAGTGACAAATGTAACCCCATTGTCATTACTATCTTCATGAAGACTGAATTTGCCTATTGTTGGTTTGAATATATCTTTCCCGCCCCACTTTTGCATTAAAATACCCTAAGACAATTTTCATATGATATCGTGAAAGGCTGTCAAATAATCAAATAAGCATTCTAATTCTTCATAGAACTCATCCTTGATCTTATCATCTTTATCTTCTGTGGGAGCATGTACATTAACAATTATAAAAATCATGTCGTTTACCCTTTAGAATTATGTATGATACCCTATCACTAACAAACTTAATATCTCGGATAGCGGATAGGATCCTCCTTCTGACTAATAAAACTCGTTCCGGTCTTCCTGCACCCCCGTAGTATAATGTAAAGCTTCCTGATTTCTGACTACCTTCTCCTGGCCACCTAACTTCCTGTAAAGTGACTATATCCAAAGGCGATTTATCTAATTCCCGCATTAATATATCTCTAGAGCCCCGATATTGTATAAAGTCCTAACATTCCATGTTCCTAGGAACATGTCCCTGTGTTTTAGCCTTTGGCATGGGTTCCCTGAAGTAGTCCCCGCCCGGAGAACCGAATGGGGTAGGCCTATGTCTAATTTGCGATATATTAATATGCTATTTTCTTGGATTTCGGCCTCTTGGTATAGATTATACAAACTTATCTATAATCTGGTTTTAAATTGAAACCATAGGCTATAGGCTAGGCTTACTATAGCTCACTGTACAACATCTGAATTCATAACCAAAAGTGGGTTAGGCCTATACTATCTTTTTTGTCATTCTATTTCATTATACATCAAGTATCATACCATCTTTTTCAAATAACCTTAGTAGGCCTATAGCAACACCAATCGCGGCTAGCAGCTGGTTAGGTGACTGCTCGGGAACACCATATTCAGTTAATATATAACAGGATCAAGCACGCAGACCTACTAATCAGATGCCTAATTACACATAACTTTTTAAACAATAGCCTATATCAGTCACCCCTTATTCACATACACACCTTTATGCTCAAATATAACTAAAAAAATAACCAAAGCTTACTCTAAGCCTAGCAGCTAGATACCACTACCTTCGCACTTAAATTTACTGCTAGGCCTATAGGTCTACTAAAAATTTACAATTTCTTATTACACTCAAAATTACGAGGCCAAAAGACTGTCCTGGAACACAGGTGAATTAAATAGAAATTAAATAGAAAAATTAATCATCTTAAAGCGAATATGTAGGGCCTACTCAACTGATTGTGGATTTCACTCTTTGATTGATTGATTGATCGAATAAATGTAATTGGTTTGAACATATAGGCTACAAAGAATGCGAAAAAATTGTTTATCAAAACAGCTGCTTCATTATAAACCTCTAGGCCGAAGAAATGTAGGAAGACCAAAACGTCGTTGGACAGACGACCTGCACCTGCAACATAGGCCTATAGTGCACCGGGGAGCGGAACGGGCCTACAGGCCCATAGGCCTGAAGAAGATGATGATTATGATTGATCGATTACCTGTCCAAATAGAAAGTAGACTTGGTGACTGGGGCCATTGTTGCGAGCAAAATAAAGTTCGAAGGATGTAATAGTTTGATGTAACTTAAGTTATAACATAGCCTATTTAGTGTCCATTTTACCTTCAGTTGGCAGGTCTGTAGCCTACTTTCCTTAGCCACGTTATAAGAATAATCTAATGTACGCCTACAGATAGGTGACGTTATGAGATTTTATATGTAGTCAAGTAGGCCTTAGGTTGCGTTGTTATTTTCTTTCCACTTTTCCACGCACTAGCCTATATTTCATTCCGCGATTTGAACTCAATGCAGCACAGTGAGTTCCGATGACTCATGTACCATGGTTGAATACAGCATTGATCAGCGCATCTTTGTTGTAGAAAGTTATCTTTTAAAGAAAAAGCCATACGAAATATGCATTAGGAAATTCCAACAACGTTGCCCTGTAAGAAAAGCCCCGTCAAAATACTACATTTGAGATTGTTAAAGTGGCGACAAATTTGTTCACTATTAAATGAGAATAAATTGAGTTGCAAGAGATTTCTTATTCAGGAGAATATCGATGATATTGATGTAATAATTGAATCAAGTGCTTGAAAATCTAGTCAGAGTCTAGCTTAGATATGTTGAATAAGTTATTACAACGATCCATGTTAAGAGCACTGAAAGTTTTATCCGTAAATAACTCTAACTAACTCACTGGAACTATCGAAACCCATAGGTTCATGGCCGCGCGGACATAAGCTCTCCATACATCCTTATCTGAGCTAATGTTTTCTAATCATTTGCTGTGCAATCTACTTCCGTCAAATCATAGGCTAGTTAATGTTTTTCTCCCACCTCATTCTTTGTCTACCAACTGGGAATGTTCCCTCTGGTTTTCCTACAAGAAGCTTCCATGCACGTCTTCCATTCCCCATTCGTGCCACATGTCCTGCCCATCGCAGTCTACGAGACTTGACTATTCTTATTATATCTGGCTTCCTATAAAGATCATGTAGTTCACTCTTATGCAGTATTCTCCATTTACCTGTCTGTTCATCTCTCTTTGGTCCAAAAATTTTCTTAAGAACTTTAGACCTACAAAATTCGCCGTGTTCATAGATTAATGTAAGACTTTAAATGTAAGACTTATTTAAATGTAAGATTTAATTAAGTGTAAGACTTAATTTCTGTGCTTAATTTGTTTAATGTTTATCATTATAATCCACACACCCTTCAAGTAGGCCTACACGAGAAATTCGCGAAATAATACCAGCAGTGTTGAAGAATTTATTAAGCGGCAGAAATGCTTAGTTAAGAATGATAACGTTTCAACATCTACCTTAAAAAAACAAGTAAATATTTTACTTATATTTCAGTTCTTTTTAATGAATGATTGTGCTTTTATTTTGATCTATTTAGGCCTATTTATGCAAAACCCTTCAATGAATCTCGAACGGCCACTCTCTCTGCGCGACCGTCGAAGGTGTCGATCAGACTGATTGTGGTTTTTCTCAAACATCAAGATAAATGATATAATTTTCTTATGAGGGTTAATTTGATCATTTTTATATTAACATTAAATCTGTAAATGTCTTCAGAAAACGTAGGCAAAAAACAATAACAGATTAAATAGGCCTTTCCATCACGCAGAAAGTTCGTAAACTTCGTGAATTTCTCAGCAAGTACAAATTATGGGCCGATTTTACTGGTTTGCTGAGCAGTAGGCTATATTTTTATTTTAGCGAATTCCAAAATAGGCCTAATGTGGCTATTGAGGTTATAAGCCATAAAATAGGCTAATTTTAGTTTTTTACAAACAGGCTGTTCAAATAGGCCCTATGCCTATCGTACTTAATATGACAATGAAATGGACAGATAGATAGATAAAGGTCCCTGCGTGTGTGTGTGTGTTTTAGGCCTAAGGCTCAAGCAGTCGGATATTTTCGGAACCAAACTCTGCATGTAAGTTAACATTCAATTGAGTAAGTTAAGATCGAGTTCATTAACCAGGAAACTCGCACCAATGGAGAAGGATTTAACCTCTTAACGATATTAAAAATAGTACTTAGGGTCAAAATTTTGTTTTTTCTCAACGAAACTAGGAATGTGCCATTGAAATAAAACGAGAAAAATGTTCGCCGAAAATTAGAGAAATCGGACCATTCTACCGGCCGTCATGTTTAAGTCTATTTTTTTTACATCAAAACTCGCACGTAGGGCCTAACCTAAGAACATGTTAAACGGTCTAACACCTATCAAGTTGGCTCACTCAGATGGTAGTGTTTGAGACTTAAATTCGGAAGGCCCGAGGTCAAATTCCGTGGCCAGACTTAATTAACAGAAGAAAGATAGGCCTATATCGTATTCCGTAAACAATGCAAAAAAATTGGAGTTGATGAGGAATTCGCTTAGTTTACGCAGTTTCTACCTGTTTGGAGTTTGTTTCATTCCCAGGAATAAGAACGTGTGGTCTCTAGAGAAATTTTCAAATTTTAGGTCTCAGGTAAACTTCCATTTCCAATGGTTACTGCTTTACGAAATAGGACTGCCTTATTTTTATTAATAGGCCTAAATCTTATATACACAAGGATTGTGAGGAAACAAAATTGTGGCTCTGTTCATTTAACGTGATCCCACTAACATGTCATCGTTTCATTACGCTCCTAGCTGGAATATAGGGCCGTAATGAAATTTCTCCAATTAGCTCTGTCAGCTGCCAACCTCTTCACCTCCAACCAAGTTTTTCCCATTTGACATCAACAGTTCTCTACCAAGTCTTCCTTTCCTCTTTGAATCTTGAGGATTCGAGTTCAGTGCGTATCTTTTTATTGTCATAGACCTAGTTTAATGTTTTCACCCTTTTCCTGTGAAGTTCGGACATTCCATGTCGTTTTCCTTTTCGGTGCAAAGGTTGTTTCCTTAAGACTGGCATGTCAGCTTTTATGCTGACTAATGAACTCGATCTTACTTTCTTAAACTATAAGATGTTATTTACATGTCCAGTTTCGTTATAAAAAAATGGCGGCCGCTAGATAACTTATGTATTTTTAAATTTCGACTTTTAGACAAGCTCCCCTCTCCTAATATTTCGATTTACCTTATTTTCGTAAAATATATTTCTCTCTTTATTTCAATGTCATAGTTTATAGTCTACCGAAATTCATTAAAAAAATAATGACGAAAATGATCGCTAGGCCTAGTAGGAATTTTTAAACTTCGGCATTTCAGGTTAAATCTAACACCTCATGGTTAGATTTTGTTGGTCAACGAACTCATTCTTGCTTTTTCATTCAAATCTTGCATATGAATAGAGAGAGAGAGAGAGAGAGAGAGAGAGAGAGAGAGAGAGAGAGAGAGAGAGGAGAGAGAGAGAGAGAGAGAGAGAGAGAGACAGACAGACAGAGACAGAGAAAGAGAGAGAAAGAGAAAGAAAACTTAGCAACGTATGGAGTATTTTTTTAATTTTGACATTTCGACTTTCAAGTAAACCCCCACTTCTAATGATCTGGATTTTCTGCGAAATCTTTCTTTGCTTTAGACCTACTTCAATGGCATACATGTAGGTTATCAATTTTCGTTACAAAAAAAAAAAAGAAAGAAAGAAAGAAAGAAAGAAAAGTGCCACAACTAGAACGATTTTTAAGTTTTACCTTTCTGTTATTCACAACTCCTCTTGGCCTGGTGACTTTTCTGGTTAACAATTCGTTCTTACTTTCCTTAATCCATTGTTAGCCAGTTCGATTATGAAAATCATAAAAAATAGATCTGCCAATAGAACGTTAACATATAAACCTAGGAGCTATAACTTATAGGGTAGAGGCTATATGTATAGCCTATTAGGCATATAGGCCTATACAATCAGAAGTGTAGAAGTCTTTCATAAAACCGTCAACCGGCAGGAATTGGCTGTTCGCCAGGACTCGTTGTGGCTAAACTATGTGATACTTGTTTCAAAGCCGCCCTTCTGCATCAATACCGTATGTTATCAGGTGAATGTTTCCTATAGGGATAGCCTACAAATTATAAATTTACCTCGGTCTGCACAAGTTCCAAGCCTTGGTAACAAGAAGGTCCTCGCCATCATTGTGATTAACCAATCGCTGTTTTTCTAATCTTAGTATTACCGTCCGCCTCCCACTCTTTGTATTCCCTGGTTGTGAGTAAAGGCAGCAAATGAGAAGAGGGTGTAATGTGAGTGACGTAAGTTAACGTGAAAGGAGGAGATAGTGACATTGACGTGACCTCATCCGGCAACTTGTGGTAGTGGATGGAAACATAGTAGGCCTAGTAAGTAGCCTACACCATACGCCTTTAAGGTTTTTATTTAATCGGTCTAGCTAGAGGGCCATGGATGCTGCATCTTGTTATGGGACTATATAATTATATTTCGACTCTTATTCGGTGCCTGTAAATTTAGGATCGGTTTATTTGTACGTTTTAAAAATATTTTTATGCGCAAAACCTCAAAAGCGATTAGCCTATTCCTTCAGAATTCGCTAAAACTAAATCTATTCCAATTGAATATTTACAGAAATAAACTAAATATTTATTTGCCCTATTATGCCGCAAAGTGCTGCATTTTCTGAGTGATGAAAGCTTACGTAGCTTACGAAAAAAAAATACAAAATGCCAGGTATTAAAGTGTTATATGTTAAATTATCTATAAAGCAGGACAAAACAAAGTTTAAATTAGACTCTTATCACGTGGTACCTCCTAGGTACGAATTAGGCCTAGTTATAGGCCTAATTGAGTTTGTATAATGGAAATAAACGTGTAAATATGAGGTAATGTTGAAAGAGAGCTTGTGCATGGCGAATTGCCCATCTTGTAATTGTGTTGTGTAGCGATGAATCGGCACTTTGCCAAATAACAGAGCACGGCGCATGTGTACCAGACATTACCTGCACTTACCTTTGCTCTCCGTTGCAAGATCACAACTTAATTTATGTTTCCAGAACTTTCTCAGGAATTTTATTTTAATTTCATTCTGCTAATAAATTGTTGATTATAAGGCCTATATTAAATTATTTTTATCGGTTTTGTTCTTAAAGACCGTCCACCGCTGTGGTCTCGGGGTAGCGTGTTGCTTTGTCACGCAGCGCCGGGTTCGGTTCTCGGTCGGGACAAGTTTCCTGGGTGAGGAATTTTTTCGGGATTTTTCCTCACTTAGGCCTATAGACCTACGACAAATGTCAGGAAACTTTAAGGCCTAAACGGCCCCCGAACATCATATGACCGTTATAATCATCATTATGCCTAATATTCACCTTAGATTAGGCCTAAGTGCCTAGGCCTAAGTGCCTATAGGATTAAGGACTCTCCTGGCGCACCACTTTCATCATCTTCATCATCACCCAAAATATCATGGGGGCAGCGTAGTTCCGCCTTCCAGGTGCCCCAAACTCAGAAGTGGTTACAATTACGCCAATGCGAGGAGAGACCACCAAAAATGTCAAAATGACAATCTGGGGCATTGAATAAAAAATTATTTAAAAGACCAATTTAAACACTAGGTCCATTCGTCTAGTGATCACTTCCCCTAGGCTCCGAAGTCCTTGAATGAAACCAATCGATATCCTACTTTTCAGTGTGCAAAATTTAAGTAGGCCTATGACTCTTTTAAAGCCGCTGATTTAAATGTGATAAGAGATTGAACAAATATTTAGCTCCATTTTTTCGAAATTATATTAAGATTTTAGTAATAGGCCTAATACATTAGATCTCTTATAGGCCTATAGAAATAATACATTATTCAGACAGTTGTCATGGAAAACTTTCAATAAAATATAAGGAGAATAGCATACCTTGCCTATTTCATTTTCTTTTGTTGCGTTTGACATGTAACTTATTTCCTGAAGGCCCGACCATTTCTTTGATATAATATTAATGGTAGGCCCTTCTATATCATGAAATTATGTTTGTGATTAATGTATTCTGCTAGGCCTATTGGAATTCCAACCCAATGTTCACCTTGAGAACTGAGTTAACTGCTTGGTGGAGCAGGTCCTTGGTCTACCAGCCTGCTACTGGCCTCACATCCACATGTGTTAAATACAAAGGGAACGATAATCCAGTCAGTTAGGAATGGTCAGCATGTCGGATCCTCCAGTTGTAACAGCTGACTTTGAGCCACTACATTATAACCACCCATATTCCTATCGATGCTGGGTGGACACCGGTCCTCTCTGGACCAAATTCCAAGATAAAATTTCTTACCTCACGAACTAGAGCGAATCTCGTAGCTCTGTACTGATGCTCGATGCTTTAAAGCGCTCGATTTTGGCACAGGACGAGAACTGAGGAAAACCAAGAAAAAGTGCAGATTGGCTGTTCCAGTACACTTGCCGTAGACCTATACGAGTTCCAAACTCTAGGCTGTGGTTAAGGTAGGCCTATGTTATGGAGTCAACTTAGGATGAATAATTGCAACAACGGTTATGAATAGGTGAAAATAAATTAATGTTTTACTTTATTACTATATTGTCTGAGTGTTTTAATTTGGCACAATTACCTTCTTTGGGTTTGGGGGTAGAGAGGTGGATAAGCCGGTTGGTCTGTCATCTAGTCAACTGCTGAAAGTTGATGAAAGAAAAGATGCACTTGTATCCAAGGGCCCTTTTGTTCAGATGGCGGTAAAAAATGAACATAAATTTAAGTTATTTGTTAAAGTAGGTCTTAATATCCTTCATTTAATTTCTTTATTAATATTATTTATTTATGGCAACATAAATATTTTATTCTTACATTAGGATGTATTCTGTACATAGGCCTATAGGCCCTAACTTAAGTTTGCCATTCATTGGAATAAATCATTTTCAGTACATGGAATTGCAGATGAAAATTATCAAATTCTAATTATTTATTAATAGACTAAGCGTAGCCTATCTCTAACCCTATTGACTCTAACTTGGATCTAAATATAAGCCATTATGTTATCTTTAATTTTCGTAGTTTAACTTCTCCGTTTGTAGATAGGTTTACTTTTAAATGCTCATCCCTCCCGAGACTTGCAGGGATGCGACCTGTCGGAGAAGATTTTAAACTCTGCAGAACATACATAGGCCTACATAGGCCTACTCTTTTATTTTAACCGTTCAAGCTAATTAAGGGTTCCCCGGTTGACCGATAAGTACAAATCCACTTGTGATATAAGATGTATATAGGCCTGTAGGATGTAGGCTATATAACATCTAGGGCAAGGCATTTCTTGACCTATAAATTGATAAAAAATGCAAAATAAAAAATGCATTTATGACCTAAAAATACAAAAAATACATAAAATTTAACTTGACATCAAAATATTAAAAGGAAAACATTTAAAAAATACATAATACAGTAGGCTACCTTTTATTGAAGAAAATTCATTTCATTACACAGTGCACTTCCACAACAATTTTGAACTGCAGTTAACAATCAAAACTTGGCGGAGATTCTCAAACATAAATGATTATTTATTGTCTGCTACTACTGACTAATAAATGGAAAAGCTCATCTCTACTTCAACGGAAACAGTTGGAGCATACTGAAAGCAATCAATATCTCCTGGATTTAACTCATAGTCAGCAAGAGAAAAATTTTCACCAGACAAAGCTCTGCCAATTGAACAGAATGTTGTGTACCCCTTGTTCTTGGTTACGTACACTTCTTCATTTTCATTGACACTGTATCACCCACTTTACCACATGCACGGCTCAAATAATTCACCATTTTATCCACCATTTGTAACTGTTCCACTAATGTCACTTGGGATTTTTCCAGTGAATTTATGGCATCAGGAAGGAATCCAAAATTAGTATTTATGTAAGAAAGTTTACCAGTAATTTCTTTATCAGCTAACAGTTCTTGCGCCTTTTTATTGACACAGACTCACCATTATCAAAAGAATCGACTACTTTGTTCACAACGTCGAAATTCTAGCAATAATAACTGCACTCACCATCTAGTCAAAACAGGTGAAAAGGGCAATTGCATTTCTGGAGTTTCTGTTTTGAATGCTAAAATTCGGAAGGGGGCTTTGAGGAATACTTTCTTCACGCATCCAATTAATTTATCCACTTCAGGAAAATTTGCATGTACTTCTTCCGCGACCCGGTGTAATGCATGCGCTAATCACGTCACATGCACCATTTTTGAGTACAGTGCACTTAAAGAAGCATCTACTTTCATCATATAGGGTGCTGCATCTGTTATAAAAAGCAATACATTCGAATTTTGAATCCCATCAGGCCAAAGTATTCTCAATGCATGCTAAGCTAACTGTTGAGTAGTTGACTTTGTCCAGCTGCTCACAATGTAGTAGAAATTGTTCACGAGGCTGTGTGCTTCTAAAACTCCAACAATAACATTCACTACATAACGGCCCATAGAGTATGTTGCCTCGTTAATGGATACGAATACATTTCTTTCTCCAATCCTTTCTCTTATTTTGTGCAAAGTTTTGTCGTAGCACCGAGCTATGTAGGTTCTTCTCAATGTTCTGGGATCTAGAATTAATTTTTCGGTCTCCTCTTCTAAGAAAGTTCGCAGCTTAGGGTGACTCAATTTGTGAAATGGAATATCAGCAGATAGAAAAGCTTCACATAGTTTCTCACAAAATGGCGAAAACGTTGAATAACTTTCCCCCAGAAGCATTTGCTGTAAGTTTACACTGGATTTATTTTCAAGTCGCTGCAGACCACGCTTATGTTTCTCCCGTGGCATGTGTTGTTCTGCCGTTAACTTTTTTCAGCAGTCACTCTCACATGGCAAATCTTGCAGAATAAAATATGACCATCTGTTGAAAAAAATATTTTCTCCATATTTTGAAACAAATGCCTTTAATTTAACACTATCACTTTCCTTTACTTTAGGCATTTTGGTCTTAACCTGTTCATACAGATAACTAGAAACAACAGACCACCTCACTTAACTGCATAACAATGGGAGTGTGGGCAAGTCCATTAAGCTCATTCCTTGAAAAATAGGGGTAGAAACTAGCATAAGCTCTAAGTAATTGAATAAAATTCCTAGAAGTGGGCAAGTTCATTATGCACATACCTTAAAAAATAGGGATAGTAGTTAGCAAAACATATATTTATTCCAAGAAATTGTATTGACAGGGAAAAATACTGAATTATAATAAAAATCTCAAAATCAAATACAAATAACGTCACAACCTTCCGGAAAGTGTAAAATTTCTCAAAATGACGTAAAAATTGCCAGAGAAGACCTATCCCTAAAAAAGTTAACAAAATGCAAAAAAAAAAAAAATTCCCTAACGAATTGCTTTTATTTAATCCGTTTTTTTAATGTCATACATTTTCAAATATGCAAGCAATGATTCAACCTTCGTAAGAAAAAGATGCAAACTCAATAAATGCCTTGCCCTAATAATATCCAATATAGCTATATGAAAACCCTATTTTACCTGACGCTATATTAGGGTTGTAATTATTTAACATTATGAAGTAAATTAACATAAAACAGTGGAACAAAAGACAATTAGGCTACATAACAATATCATAACAAAGATGAACAGAGTAAAATTAATTATAGCTGAGAATAAACACTATTTGCAAAAGAAAATACGTAATTATAACATTTTTTGTTGTTGTAAAGAATATGACAAAGAGGACTGGAATCTTTTCCAATAAATTCAAATAGGGCCTATGTTTCAAGTTTGTAATGTTCAAACCACAACAATGGGTAATTGAATAGTAGGCCTACATGTTTGACTGTTCGAATAACTTCTCCACATTTACAAGTGGTAGGGCCTATTTGGTGATTTTTAAATTCATATAAATATGCCTGCAATTTTCATGTCCGGTTAAAAATTGAGTTAATATAAAACTTGGGAATTATATTTGAGCATTTAATTCTGTCATAGATTGTAGGGAAAAATAATTCTCGAGTTGTCATACCAGTCCTAGTATTTGCCATAATAGGCCTATATCCCATTCAGCAATAATGTAGGGTCTGCTCTTTGATTTCCACTTCATAAGTAAGAAAGAGAACACAAGTCATAGCTAATTGGTAAATTTGAACTGGCGGCTGACTTTGCCAGACTGTCTACTCGTTCATTCCCAGTATCTCCGGAGTGTCCTAGAATCCAGGACAAACAAATGTGTGCTGAATTCTTTTGAAGCAAGTTTCTTATTTCACAGGTAATATGATCCAAATTAAATTTGTCAGCAGTAGTAAGTAGAGCTGATTTGGAGTCGCTTATTATACACATATTTTATTGTATATTTGAGCACTATTTAATAGCTTCTTTCATAACAAATAAATCTCCTTGAAAAATTGAGCATTGTGTCCAAAGCTTGAAGTGAGAAGGTAACATTTCTACATCATCTTTACATAGCCCTTTAGTAAAAGCATAGGCCACTTTGACTTCTTCAGACATTTCATCCACATATCGCGGTCTATCAGTAAAGATATTATATTCGTCAACAAGTCAGAAACACAGGTTCAATTCCAGAAACAACCAATGCAGCATCTGTGGAGATTGTTCTATAAGCTCTTATAATCCTCAATAAAAAGGCACGCTGTATTTGAAGAAGTTTCCTCTGAGCCCATTTCCTATATAGTAGGCCTACATTATGAAAAGCTGCTACACAGTATAATATCAATTGTTCAACTGCTCCTCGGTAAATAATTCTTAGAATGGTGCTATACCCCGTGAAGGTCTGGTGATTCTTGTTAGATTGGTGAGTAATTTACTTGTTTTGGAGGCAAGCAAATCAAAATTTTGCTGAAAAGTTAATTTCTGATCCAAAACAACACCCAGATTGGACATTTTATCAACAAAAACAGTAGACTGATTATGCATAAGGAGGATAATTGGGGAAAGATTGTGTCGACTTGTGATAACCATAAGCCCTCGCTGATGTTTTCGAAGCATTAAAACTGAGCTTATTTATGTTACCTTATAAGTAATATGTTGAAGGGCTTTATTGGCATTATTTTGCAAAGGTCCAACAGTAGGCCTACTAGATTTAACCAATAATAGGGCATCATCTGCATATGCCAATAATTTACACCCATCAGGAAGTCGTTGTTGAAGAAGATCCAAAATCCTGGGCTACACACTGAACCCTGCGGGCAACCTCTTGTAATCCCTTTTGTCCATTTCAGGAATATTTAAGACAATTCATACCATTCACTCATACCTACTCCTACATTCACATAGAATAAGGTGAGTATGATAGAGTGATTGTCCCATTGGGTCGGTGTGTTGACCGCAAGCCATCCATGATATCTATGAGCAATTAAAGTAACTAAAATTAACTTGGTCTAATAACTGCATACAAAGGAGAAAAGATAGATGATGATCGGAGACTATCTGAGCCTTATCGTTTCTTGACATCTGTCTTAATGGAAAAATCTCGAAGAAACCTTCAACAAGAAAAGATGTCCCCACCGGGATTCAATCTCAGACCATGAAGAAAAAAAGTACATTAATTTTATTCCATATGGAACCAGATAGGGTAACTTACCTATGCAGCCTATCAGTTAACGAATCAATTTAAATGAATTATAAAATTATTGTAACCTAGCCCTACTGTATTAAAGATACAAATAATAGAAATATCTCACGTTCTAGAGATGTGGGTCCTTGATGTCCTAAATAAGAGTTTGTCACTGATGTAACTCATTCAGTACTTAACGTTGAGATAATATATCCTAATTAAAACTTTAAGTAAATAAATTTGATGAAGTTGGAAATATATTTAATTTATAGTGCTCCATTTGTTCTAACAACTGACTGTTTTCGGAATGAAAAACACTATTGGTCGCCTTGAAGCTGTTATATTCCCCCCACCACTTCACCGACCAGGTATACACTTCATCCTGTGATTACTATTTACTGCAACGTGACACTTTTATGCAACAATGGCATAAGTCATCCTGATCATCCCGCCCCCCTCATGAGAAAATAACAGATCCATTTCTTTAATTTTATCTTTATTAGTTTAGGTTTTTTATTTATAAAAATAGAATATAGAAACTATCCTTGCTAATTTTAATTTTTTTTTCAGGCAGCTATTTGTGAAACAATGCAAGCTATGAAAGTAGGCCCTACTTAGCTGCTGAATTGACAATATTGCACCATATGATTGATGATTTCCCGATTATAAATAATATTGTGCACTTAAAGACCATAGTTTAAGATATCCAAATGTCTTCCTTGCTTATAATTTAATTCTCAGTTACACACACACCATGGCTACATCTAAAAGAGAGAAGAAAATCGCACTGTCTAATTCTCCTATTTAAGATCCTACATACCTCGATTCCCAATTATTTATCATCCCGTTTCTAGCATCTATCCTCAAACCATAACTTAAACACAAGATCACAACATAGTCTCTTACTTAATATACCGCAACATAGGACATCACATCACTCCATGTCATATACCATCTCCACTTCTCGCAACTGGAGCTCCCTACCACAAGAAATAAGGGGCTGCCGGACATTGACATCTTTTAAAAGAAATCTAAATTTATATTTGCTCTAAACTCGACTTCATTATTATCCAGTGTAAGGTATATATATATATATATATATATATATATATATATATATATATATAATTGGTGTTTCCCGTATAATGTATCATATTTATATTATTATTATTATTATTATTATTATTATCGTATCATTATTGTTATTATCCTATAAAATGCTGTTTGTACATGACATTTACATTGCTACATTTATTGTATCTTTAACTGTTTATAATTAGTATAGTGTACATCTATATTTGTCAAATATTTATTTGTATTTGTGCTGGTTGAGTGGAAGAGAGGGCCTTATGGCCTTAACTCTGCCAGAATAAATAAAGTATTATTATTATTATTATTATTATTATTATTATTATTATTATTATTATTATTATTATTATTATTATTATCGTATCATTATTGTTATTATCCTATAAAATGTTGTTTGTACATGACATTTACATTGCTACATTTATTGTATCTTTAACTGTTTATAATTAGTATAGTGTACATCTATATTTGTCAAATATTTATTTGTATTTGTGCTGGTTGAGTGGAAGAGAGGGCCTTTTGGCCTTAACTCTGCCAGAATAAATAAAGTATTACACACACATTTATATATTGGCCCTTTGCCAACAGTGTTTGGATCGCCAACATCTATATTTCTTAAAATCATTTATCGCAAAGAAGAGTTCTCTTTGAGTTTAGGCTAGAGATGCTTATAATAGGCCTAGCTTAATTTTTGCAAATAATCTTATAGCACGATTTAAAATTGTTGCATTCCATGAAATAAAGTGAAGTCGTCATGAAGGGTTTTTTCTTGCCTAGTGTGGTCATTGAGTTTTATCAGAAATTTGATATTCAATTGTTTCTTCAATAATGATAGTAGAAAGAATCCAATATAGACTACCTTAGTTCGGATTCCAGCTGTTGTATTAAGCTGCTGATTCTAGCTGTTGTATTAAGGTACAACTTAGTCTAGGGCCAAAATAAATAAGTTATCTTTAGGATTACGAATTTTATTAAAAGTATGTATTTCTATAAATTATAAAATATTTCTTTAAAGAATGTTTGGGCTGAAATATTAAACATTTGTGCAACATTAAAAAATAACCAATCTACTGAACATTTTACCCTTATTCCTATAATTAGTAGTTTTACTTCTAGTGCGTGTTTCTATTTTATTTGGACTCGCTTGAACATCGTTGATGATGTCACGTATAGGATCGTTGGGTTTATACCAATAGCGGTGTTTCTACTGTCTATATCCATATATCTTGTACACATGTAGGCCTATTTGCTTTTACTTTAAATGAACTACGAAATTCCTATTAATGCCGAAATAGATCCTGATAAAAGACATTCTAACCGAGCATTATCTGGAGCACGATGAAAAGCTCCATCCACATTGATTGGTACCATAATTTCAACTCATGACCTCCAGAATATTGTTCTATACCCTACTATTTTCACAAAATTGAAGAATAATTGAAATATGTTTCATGGTTACATTTTATGAGTAAGAGATTGATTTGTTTTGACCAGTGTCTTATTGCGTTTTAAGTTTGCGTCATATTAGGTTAATTATGAAGTTTATAAATTTAGTCTAAGTTCTATACACCACTGTTGCAGGAATTAGGGAACATTTTTTTGTTTGGTTGGTGGTCTTGAATTATTGTTGCACATCTCGTAAATCATACAGAGAACATGTGAGCATCATCCTCTCGATGTTCAGATGTTACTCTAGCTCTTTTGTTTCAATTAAGAAGTAACCACCCTCATAACAACTTATGCTCCTTCATACACATAAACATTTCATTTTTGTAGCAACATCAAAATAATTTAAATCTTTAAAAAATAAAGTATAATCTCTTGCAATTAAAACTAGTTGTGGAACCAGTTTCCTGACGTTTATTTTGATATACGTTACAATATTATTCAAGAAATTAGCGGCTCATAATTATCAAAATTCATGGCAGCCTGCAGGTTTATTCAGGGGAATAAAAACATTTCAAACCTTAAGGAAGGCAGGCCTATCAGTGTGATTATTGTTATGACCGTTATTATTATTATTATTATTATTATTATTATTATTATTATTGGCCTAATTATATTATTTGTCTTCCACCAATGTGGTCTCGGGCTAGCGTCGATGGTTTTCCCTCACATGTAAGACAAATTTCATGAAACTTCAAGGTCTATACGGTCCCCCAACATCATATGGCCATTATAACCAAAATCATCATCCTATTCGGCATGCTTAGTATGAATGTGTCAATGGTATGTTCCATCTTATTGTTATTTTGTATGTGAGGAGGTCCAGACATTGAGCTGATCACTCATTAGGAGAGACCCTCTATGTACTTGTGTGCTTAAAAAAGTATGTATGCGATCCATAAATTAAAACCCCTCTCTCGACAGGCCACATCACTGTAAGGCCTGGGTGGTGTATGGCACGTGAAAGTAAGATGAGAGGTTACACTGAATTAAGAGAATTAAGAGAATGTTTATAGATGGTTATTATTAATTAATTTATATTATTATTAGGCCTTAGGTAATGTGAATAATGCTCCCTCCAGCCGTTTTAGTTTGCGCTAATTAATCAATATTTCAAATTAACTAACCAACATTTAAAACTAACCAAAATAATACCTAAGTGATCAGGGTGAATTATTTTGGGTTACTTTTTTAAATTTAAACATGTGTGGTTAGTTAGGTCATACTAAAAACAGATGAAGGGTGCATTATTCACATTATCTTATTATTATTATTATTATTATTATTATTATTATTATTATTATTATTATGTTGAGTTATGTAGGCCTATAAGCTATTATAAACTATAAGTCTATCATTTTTAGCGGAGTCAAAAATACTTGAAAATGAATTTGAAAATCTTTTAATTGAAGGACCTATAAGCCTAACTTAGAATAGCCTACTTATTCTGCAGTTTCCGAGTTATAACAACGTGGGGCAATTATCGGGTTTCCTTAATCATTACGGCAAATAGATACTGTGTTATACTTTAATTTCCTCAGTAATCATGCATAGATCTAGTTAATCAAATTAATATCACTGAATATGAAGACATGTAATAGGCCCTACACAAAATAGACAAATAGGGTCTATGTGCAACAAAGATTAGATTTGATAGGATATAAAATATTCAAATAACTTACTCGAAATAAAACAATATACAATTCCTATTTTTTTTAGTTAGATAACTACCACAAAAATATGTAGATTATTGAATAAGTAGGCCTAGGTATGTAGACGTACTTCTAATTAGACATTACTAGGCTTTCAGTAAGCTAATATGTAGCCTATGTCTATTTGAAAAAGCGAAAACATATATCGGGCCTAAATGTACAAATTAATAATTGACTATATTAGGTAGGGCCTATAGGTAAAAGGCAAAACAATTTTTTAAATTGCTGTTTTGTTTTTTACCTTTTCTTTATTAGAATTTCAAATTAGCCTATACTTTATTTCGTTAAGTAGGACTACAGTCTATCATTTATATTTTGTGTAGATCTAATTTGTGGGCTTAGGCTTACAGTAAGAAATTTAATGGCTTACGAATTAAAGCATTGAAGGAATATTTGCCCATTCATTTGTCTCTTCGTAGGCATAGTTAATGGCAGGAGATTTTCTTTTAATTTGCCCCTTTTAATATAACTGTTAGGCCTAATGTTGTAGTCGAATTAAAAAAAATCGATCTATGTAAGATTGAAAAAGAGGACTTTTATCATTGTAGCTCTAACGATTCAATATTCCTATATTCAAGATCATACAGTAGGCACACATATTAAAACATTTTTTAAGTGATGGTATTGTGAACTCTAGAAGCCGGTGAATTTATCACAAACTGGTTGAGTTAACCTACGTGATAAAGCATAATACCCAGGCTGAACATTTTATTCCATAACATATTCAAAACACCCAAACCAATTATTTTTATATGATAGCCTACTATAACATGACAAAATGTAATATCGACATACAGGAAGTGCTACATTGATTATATTCCCTAAAATTAATGTTCTTAACTTCCGCCATTATTAATATTACCGCGTCACTTCTGATGCTAGAAGGATCTTCTTTTGTTTAGTCCCCAGTATTAACAATGTCTTTCGTTTTCTAGCGGATTTATGCTTTGTCAAGTTTCTTAACAATTATGTAGGGTCTAAATTATTTTTCTTTTTACTTCAATTTTTATTTCGAGACGCTTGAACATCTTTAGCCGTAACATATCAGGATCTTTGGGTGCGTACTCCCACAAACGTTAAAACTTATGAAAATACGGCACATAAAGAGAAACCGGTGATTCGAACTGTTGTTTGGATTTACGCTTTCTGGTAGCTCTGAAACAACTATTTTCCGATTGCTGCATTGTATTAGGTCTACGTTAAGCTCTTGTATAAAACAAGGAACAAGTGCCGACCGATGTTCTATAGACATAACTGGATAAATAGACTAGGCCTGTTTCTCGAATGAAAAGTCAATCGTATTGAACGTAAAGGATTATGACGTTTGTGTTACTACATAGCTAATCTTTTATTATATTTCATGTAATAGGCATATAGCTATAGGCCTATATATATATATATATATATATATATATATATATATGAATATGAAAGTTTTCTTGGGTTTTCCGCGTCTTGGATTCAAGTTCGGCCTCTGGCCACTGATTCCGACGTTTCGGCATGATCCCACATGCGTTGGCTAAAATAGATAATGAAAAATCAAGAATCTACAGAGTAGGAATAGAGATTGAGAAAAGGCCACATTCCATGAACATCCGAGATGATGCCCAAAGATTACCATCTACATGGAAAACTGCTCTCGCTGCCCACCATGTCATCCCCAGAACAGCAAAGAAGATATGAAGAAAACCACGGTTGGGCAACATGGAGTGTGGTCGATGCTTGGATGGGTGTACGGCTACCGAAACGGACCACACTGAAAACAGAAGGTATTTAACTACATAAGAACTAAACCTTGTATGGGTGTAGGGGCCTACGTCTTCGGAAAAGAACCACAGCGAAAACTCTATGTGTTTAATAATAGGCCCTATAAGGCCTAAACCTGTGACTCGAACTTATCATTCCTTGATAATAGCATGTGGGATCATGCAGAAACGTCGGAATCAGTGGCGAGAGGCCGAACTTGAATCCAAGACGCGGAAACCCCAAGAAAACTTTCATATTCATACTTAGGCCTATATCCGCGAAAATCTGCAATATAACATATATAAATAAATATATATATATATATAAACTTATATAGGCCTATACAGGATGTCCAATTCATACCCCCCATATTTTAATTAATCATAACTAACAAAGTATGCGGAATTATGAAATGAGGCCGGTATTAAACGAAAGAGAAACTCAAAGAATTTTCATTGCCACACACTGACACACACTAAACTTCTCTATATCCTATGTGCACTATTAGTAGCACGAACAATATCAAGTGTGCATTCGATTTCGTGCCAAGTTCTGTCCAACTTGTCCTTTGGTACTGTTGCAATTGTGTCAAGGATACGGGTTCGTAAATCATGAAGATCTTGTATTGGAGTCGCAAACATACGGTCTTTTACATACCCCCAGATGAAGAAGTCCAGTGGAGTGATGTCTGACGAACGTGGAGGCCAGCAAATTGGTCCGCAGCGTCAATCCACATATCTGGGAAGGATTCTTTGAGTGAATTCGAACATCCAGGCACCAGTGTGGTGGGGCTCCTCTTGCTGAAAGATTACTTAGGGTTGCAGATCAGCTACTTGGGAGTAAAAGAACTGTTCCAACATATCTTGGTTATTGACTTCTCGTGGAAGGAAAAAAGGACCTATAATCCTGTTCTTCATCAGGCCGAACCAAATGTTTACTTTTGGGCTATCCCGGACGTTTTCACGGTAGACGTGTGGATTTTTCGTACCCCAGATCCTTACATTTTGCCGATTAACAGATCCTGACACATGGAACGTTGCCTCGTCAGAAAAAAAAAAGACGTTTCCAAGAAATTGAGGGTCCTTGTCAATACGATCCAGCATTTCAATAGCGAATGCCTGTTGTCGTGACCTGTTATCTAGCTTTAGGGCCTATTTGTTGAACAATTTGAACCTTGTAGGGGTACAAACGAAGCGCTTATGAAGCACTCGATGCACAGTTGATCTCGGCACATTGAACTGCTGCAAAGCATGGCTAATTGATTGTTGTGTACTTCTCTGAAATCCTGCTCTAATTTCTTCAATCTTTTCTTCTGAAACACGTGTACGAGCATCTACTGGATCTTTTTTAACGCTTCCAATCTCCAGAAACTTCTGAAACTATGCCTTAACAGTCTTTCCATTAGGTACATTACCTTCATATTCTCTCCGGTAATTTATTTGCACTGTAATTATTGACTTCGCCTCTGCATACCAGAAAACAGTTTGTGCTCGTTGCTGAGGAGTCGTCATTTTGTTTTATCTCATTATTGTCCAACATGCGACAGATGAATTAACTGCAACAATGAAAACAAACATTCTTTGAGTTTCTCTTTCTTTTAATACCAACCTCATTTTATAATTCCGCATACTTTGAGAGTTATGATTAATTAAAATGTGGGAGGTTTGAATGGGACACGATGTAGGCCTATAACTTATTACATGAAAAAATTAATTCCATAACCGGGATTTGAACCCGAGAGCTCTAACTATATACGTTAGGTCGATACCATCATCGCTAATCAGGCTCCCAGTGCAAAGATACAGTTTTATTTCCTTATATACAATTCTATAGGGCCTATCATAAGAGACAACGGAAAATAGCTCGTAGTGCTTCTATAGGCCTAAGTAGAAAGCATTTTATAATAGTAAAATTAATTTATTTTTTACATCGCAACAAAAAAGGTTAGCCTGTATAGGCCTATATATAGGCCTACTATAGTCTATATACAGGCCTAAGCTTATAATTTATGTGGGGCACGCCATAGCATAGGCCTATATGGTAAAGAGAATATGCTACAAGCCGAAATGTCGAGGTTTAGAGTTTCGATGGGTCAGGAATTTTAAACTGACCCAAATCTTTTTGGGAGCACTATGACTGTGGGGTCGACTCTGCCTCTAATGTAAATGAGTACCCGACGCTTGTTCTGGGTTACATGCGGTCGACACGCACGGCTGACAACTTGGTTGACATCTATAAAAGTGGGAGTCCTAACCCAACACCTACTATCCCAAGGGCCTCTAGTGGAATCACTTTACCTTTATATATAGGCCTAGATCTACTTATGCGTGTATGCCTATGTATGTAACTTATTTAATTAAGCTTAGGCCTATGTACTTCATAGGTTCCTCATGGAGACATGTTGCTAACCTAGCGGGTATTACTTCAACAAGTTAATTTAATTAGGCCTACGCTTATTTCCCTAAACATCTTATTTTTCTCACACTGTTAGGCCTAACCTATATAGTCTAAGGAACAAATCTTCTAAAATAAGGGATATTCTGCAATGAAACAGGATCTAATGTCATCGGAATGTTAAATGCCCAAAAAAAATTATTGCCTACAGGGTTAACATAATTTTTTCTGGACTTCACCTATAGGCCTAATAGGCCTATAGCTCCTTCTAGAAAGTTAACAAACAGATGAAAAATAATAACTAATCTCTGAGATAAATCCAGGCAAACTGTTTACATGTTTAGTGAGTTGTGTTTATAAACACCCTGTTGCCAGATTTCTCTCTCTCGACAGGTTCCCAATCTCCCAGCTGTCATAATCTCCGCTATGACTTGTTACACCCAAATCTCTTATTTCAGACTTCTATAAACTTGCTGCAAAGGTGGATACAGATTTTTCTGTATTCTATAGTAACTTTCAAATGAATTAGGCTAAATCCGTTTATGGTCTAATCTAAGTGAAATAACTTATAGGCCTATCTTAAGAATAATTATATTTAGTCAAATCAGTATTTTCATTAAAGGAAGCATCCTATAACTTAGTGTATTTTACAAGTTTATGTAGACCTATGACTAAGTAACTATCGAACCGGAGGATCATGGCCTCGCGGATAAGTTCTTCATATATCCATATCCCTAGCTAATGTTCAATGTTATTCTCCCACCTAATTCTTGGACTACCTAATGGACGCTTTCTCTCTGGTTTTCCTACAAGGGATAGGCCTATCTTTCATCCTCCACTCGTGCCACATGTCCCACCCATCGCAATCTATCAGAGTTAGTTGTTCTTAATATGTCTGGTTTCCCATAGGCCTACAGATAATGTAGGCCTAGCTTATTGTCATATAGGCCCTAAGTCTTCTCGATTCATTTATTTGTTCGTCTCTCTTTGGTTCAAATATTTTACAAGGAACTTTATTCTCAAATATTCGTAAGTATTCTTTTCTCTTCTCTTTAAAGCAAGGGACCATGTTTAGAATCCATATAGGCCTAATATAACTGGAAGCATTACACTTGCATATTTTTTCAATAGGCTATGATATAGCATTTTTTTAGTGTATATAACCTATAAAATTTCCTACAGGCCAACATCTATGCTGAGTTTGATTTTAGGCCGTATAATTTTAATTATGGACTACACTTACAGTAGGCTATTTACTATTATGTTATTTCTTTCTTTTAATAATAATCTTTTCAGTAATAAAATAAAATAAAATATCCTCAACTAGTCTCCAACTCATGGGGTCGAGGGATGAGATGTGAT
Source organism: Diploptera punctata (assembly GCA_030220185.1). Taxonomy (NCBI): domain Eukaryota; kingdom Metazoa; phylum Arthropoda; class Insecta; order Blattodea; family Blaberidae; genus Diploptera; species Diploptera punctata. The sequence continues at coordinate 661,254 of JASPKZ010000815.1, read as the reverse complement.
AAACACCTATAGGCCTATATAGAGTTATATGAATGACAAGGGTGTCGGTCGACCATACATGACGTACCACCACAGGGACAGATAAACGAAATGAGATGAAATGGATGAGTATGGAGAAATGGTGGAATGAAATTGTGGCAAGGGCAAACGGGAGAAAACCCCAAGAAAAACCTGCCCAAGATACGTTTCGTCCACCACCAAACCCACATAGAATCACCGAGGCACGAACTCGGGACCCCATCGATGAGAGGGGAGCGTCTAAATGCTTGCGCCACGGTGCCGCCCTTTTTACTCATGATGAAGGTAAATAAATATTAATATTTTGTTAATCCCTGTAAGATTAACTCGTTAGCCGTTTTCCATACGAATTTTGTTGTAGACATTAGCACAATTTTATAACAGTCCATCTAAAAATTGTATAGGCTATAGGCCTATGGGCTACAAAAAAGTCTGATGATTTTATTTTTATAGGTTTTATATTTTAAGTTATCCTTCATTTGCATTAATTACAACAATAGGCTTAGGCCTACTTGAATATTGTTACTTAAGAATATTCATAAGTAATGCCACGAGTGATTTCCAATTTATCTAGAGTATTTGGAAATCAAGAGTGGCATTTGTTAGGACTATTTGACGAATAAAATTAAGCTCTTTACTAAAAAATAATTATTTGAATATAGTTACCGGTTTTTAAAATATTTATATATTTAATGTAAACGGCGATGTTTGAAAACAAATGAGAAACGATAGGTACGCTTCTACTGCTTCTTTTGTTTATCACTGCAACCAGATCATACTATTTATTGCCAAAGGAACGCAATATTGTAAGAATGCTCTCTAGTGGAGAAAAAAATGAAACACATCAAACTGTAACTTATAGCCTATTAATTCATTTTTGTTGTCGTATGATGTAAATATGACAATTATATTTTTCTGGATTGTTACCTGGGAAAAAATACATTTAAGAAAGTGCAAACAGTGATTTCTTTTTTTGGTGGTATAATCAATTGCTACAAATGTTTTTATATTAACTCCCGCATGCGGCATGTGTTGACATTCATGTACTATATATACAATCTGGTAGCCGTATTCCTCATTGGCTCAGTCACTGCAGAATAATGGTCAGACCTGTTCAGAATATTGTAAGGAGGAGCTTTCTTTAATATGGTAATTATAGCACTGATAAATATTTCGTGAAACACGACTCTGATTGGTTGTAAAACAGAAATCATTGAAACGTGATTGGTCATTGACTCCCATTTGGGGCATGAGTTAAATAGTCAATATAATAATCTCTCATTTTTATGTTCATAGGATTGTGTTTATGGATTTGATTTGAAATTTAAAGAAATAGTAATTATGACACATATTTCTTAATTGAAATTATTAGATAAGTGTAGGTCTATGTCTATTAGATAAACGTCTATATTTATTTTGTTGTAAGCCTATCTAAATTAAATAGAAAACTTATCTATCTATCTATCTATAATGGAGTAGACTATTGCTGAGCCATAGCCTCTCCTTTATAAGGAGTTTCTGGACCAAGTTAATCATTAGCTATCTTATTTGTTCAGAGATGTCAACACACCGACCCAATGAGACATCTAACAGGCAACTATGATATTACTAGGACGTTGAGGTCCGTAAATTTTGTTTAGAGGATTCTTTTCTCAGGCTTAATGATCTTTTACGAGCCGGAAAATCTTCAGACTCGGGACCTACGGCTTTAAAGTCCCTCCCGGAGGAATTGCTCCTTGAATTTTTCCGTTCTAAAAAAGTCCATTGATCCCGGCCGAGTTTGAACCCGCGACCCTCGAAAGAGGCAAGGAGCATAAACACTTAAGCACTAGTCCACCGCAGCCAATTATAGAAATAAATATTAGGACCTATTTTTTTTCAGAATTAAATATTTTAGAATCACAGGCCTATTTATTTTTATAGGCTACAATAATTTCTTTGGTAAAACATAAACTAACAAACGTAAAAGAACGATAAGCTATTTTAAATTCATGTTGTGGTTATGACTAGTAGATTATTTTTTAATTCGTTTTATTCAATGCCCCAGGTTGTCATTTCTACCTTTCTGTTGTTCTCTCCTGGCTTAAGGGTGAGCCCGGATAATATGATAGGCGATGATGATTGTGGAGCGCCAGGAGGGCCCTTAACCCCAAACTTAATTTAAGACGAATATGAATTATGATGATTATGATGGCCATATGATGTTCGGGGACCTTTTGGGCCTTAAAGTTTCCTGACATTTGTTTTACGGTTATAATAAGTTATTACAATTTAAATAATTAGACCTAGGATTAGCTGATGTAAAATTATTTGGATCTCCTGGAATATAAGGTTCTTTTGACGTTAAGACTATAGGCCTAATTAGAATGATAAACTCAAAGGTGTTTTTAATGGAGAACTAGGGGTGGAACGGAATTTTATCAATAGTTTTAAAATACCTTTACTATTGCAACAGTAATGAAAGAATCGATTTAGTATCGCATTATTTACTGTAAATCCCGCTCAAACCTACTAAACTAGATGGATACCAATGTATGGAATAGCTGATAGTAAATTAGTAATTTAAAATAATCTACCTATATATATATATATATATATATATATAGGCCTATTTTTTAAATTGTTATTTTCCCTCAATAAAGAGGTCTCAAAATAGTCAAAATGATTGTGTAGTTAGTAGGAATATGCATGTTATTTATGGATTGTCAGGACCTCTTTAAAATTTTATGACGTAGCTAGCTGTGACTACAGAAAAAAAAAGAGTCCAAATCATAATTTTTCGAACATGGGTTTCGTTTCGTAAAATATCAAATCCTTACCAATTATTATAAAGAAGCACTGCCGGTGTGACCTACTGTTCGTTGTTATTTTAAGAAAGACCCTACTTACGCCTACACTACGTTAAAACTAAAATAAAAGCATTATACCGGTAGGCTACCATTAGGTTTAAGTAGCATATTTTACATTGTATTGAGCCATCTGAAGTGACGGTATAAGAACGAATTAGGTAGACCGATAGATGATGTCTAGAAACAAGGTCAATTTCTAAGAAAGTATTCGTGCTTCTAAGAAAAAAAATCACTGTTAGGCCTATCATATTCATCAGGAATCGTATTCGTAAGAAATTAAGTAAAAACAGAGAACCATCACGTTCACAGAAATAATCCTAGTTTCATCAAATATTGCGTTCGGCAAGTTAGAGTGAAAATTTCCAGGCCTACAGTAGCCTACGCACTATATTTCAACCTGGTTTGATAGTAGTCTCTGAGTACCGTGATATTAAATGGGTTATCAATATAGAGCAACTCACTAAAATTAGAATGTCGGTTCGCCACACTGTCTATTACGACACCAGAAAGGCACTCTGATATAAACGAAAACATCTCTATGGCGGAAAACTTCAGAGATAAGAAGTAGCCTACAACAACATGGGTATTACAGATAAACAGAATGTAGGCCTACATACTCCAAGTGCGACAGCCCTAGAAGGCTCTTGGCCTGCCAGCCGGCTTCTGGCATCACATCCACATGTGTTAATTGCAGAGGTAGACGATCATCTAGCCTGTGTACGGATGGCATGTGCAGCACGTCGGGTCCCCCAGCCATTATAGCTGGTATTCTCAACCTGGAGTCTCTACTTATTGCAGCTACCCAAATGCCTCACGATGCTGGGTGGGCACCGGTCCCATACTGCCGAAATTCCGTGAGAAAATTTATTCCCCCATGGGGTCTCGAACCAGTGTAGCTCTGCCCCAAAAGGCTTCTTGCCTTAACCACTCGCCTACGGCGCGGGACAAACAGAATACATGCCTACAATCCACATTTTTTCTAGTCGCTATCGAACTCGAACCATTCACTAGACCTACTTGTTCGAACACTTGACAATAGAGTAGTCATTAACCTACTGAAAAGTCACAATGTAACATTATAGTTAAAGCAACAGCTGCGAATAAAATAAAGCGATAACAACTGGATACTTTGCAGTAAGACAGCTGATAATTAGTTTAGCCTTAGGCCTACACGTAATTAACTTATTATATGTGTTGATGATGTTGACTAATTTGGAAATACCGTAGTCGGTCTGGAAATATATTAGCATATTTTCAATTATGTATTTTTATTGTGATGATGTCATATTTAAGGTGCAAAGTCAAGTTCGTGACTAAGCTGAAAAGTTCTTCAATTTCCTAACACATGCATCCAACATCCCCGGGGGGTAGTTTTCGTATTTCCAGCTTCCATGCAATTACAAGTCCACTTTTATCACAAAAATTCATCAAATTCTTTTTGATATATAGACTTTTTTATACGCCCAAACATACTGCGTGGTGCACCTTGCATTGATAAGAGTAAGGACTGGAAACTTATTAACACGAGCAGGTGATGTCAATAAATCACCCCACATCCCTTATGTCACAACAATTGGTACTTCACTTCTCACTTAGGCCTGCACCAAATTTTCATTGTAAGTCTATGTACGGTTTCACCCCGGATTTATCTATAAAAACCAATGTAATAATATAAATCCGTAGGATAAAAACAGATCCGACAGCGAAGAACATTATTGAAGTGGTTGTTAATATTAACTAGTAGATGGCGGTAGGGGTCATGTAGTTAGCGTGACACAATCACTTAACCTTGCTTTTAGATGTTTCAAGAAGATTATAAATATCGAGAATCAGTAGGCCTTTAATAATTTTAATTTTAAGTGTCTGCTTCTAAAATTCATATTTTCTCACGTTCGATTGAATTGATTTATTTTAAACTTTTAAGGAACATTAAAGAAAATATTTAGTTTCTAGAAGTAATTATTATTAAATGTGCATATCATGTCAAAAGTGCAGCATATAGCCTATGTCTGTTTCTAAAAAGAATATTTGGAAAAGAGACCAGAGACCAAAGGCCTAAGTAAAAAGATTACACTAAATTAGAGTCGATGCTTTTATAAATAACCAGTAAGATTTTTGCCTTGCTACTATGAATAGATTCTGAGAAAACTTGCACTTTGTAAGCTGTGATACAGGCCTAAGGCATTTCAGATTCACTTATAACGGAATTTGGCTACTCCTTATTTCAAATAGCTTTTTTTTTTTTAATACTGAGGTTGAGTAGGCTTATAGGCCATTTGAAACATAAATAAATAAATAAAATCTGAATCATCTGGTTTTAAAATTTTTTATTGTTTCCAATGTTAATTTCTACTTTATAAACTTTCTTTCTTAGTTGAGTTTTAGTTCTTTGTTGGAACTGGGAGAGCAGACTGCCTTGAGCACCGCTAACTTGGATATGAATGTCATGCAAGTTTACTCTATGGTGTTATGTAAGTCCAGGTCCGACACACCAGGTTCTATTCCCATGAACAAACAGTCCTTTTGGATTGGACCAATGGCCGGGAGGATGAGAGGTACAACTTTCTCGTTGGCCTCTTGTGTCCTTTTTTTTTTTTTCATTGCTCGGGCTCTCAACTACATATTTTCAACACCTGTGGTCGTTAACCAAACTATTTTCTTAACATATGAATGAGGTGAAGGGTGGTGTGACTTGAAGGAGAGCGAAGGAAGAATTGAGAGTATTCGTGGGACGAAATTCGCCAAACGGCAGAACTAAGAGAAAATCTCGAAAAATCTCGATAACTTAAGGTTCGCCACCAATAGGCCTGCCCCTCTGGAACGTCATTATTCAAACATGGGATCTTAGTCGGGTCTGGCCATATATAGGCCTATACTTGTTTATAAACGCATTTGAGTCTTACTGCTGTGGTAACTGTTGTGACCATCGCACGCCACTGACGAATCCCACATGGAGTGAACGACAGACGAACTCGGGACCCCAGCGTTACGAGGCGAGCGTTTGACCGCTTACGATATACATGTAGGCCTATATGTTAAATAATAATTGTATGAAAGCGGTAAAGAAATAATTGAATATAAGTTAAAAAATACGATTCTAATAGAAATATGGGGAAATAGATTTAAGATACTTAGCAATTAGGAAAATAAAGAATCAGGTTTTACTGTATTGTATTCAGAGAAAACTTTCGGAAAGATCTCAATTGGTGTTGAATTAGTTCATGCTAAGTGAAAATCAGGAGCATTAAGAATTTAGTTGTGCTATTAGTCCTCTTTCATGGAAGTGAAACTTTCATCCCGGGACTGTCCAGGGCTGAGAAGTAATAACTTAACCAGAGTTTTTTGTTGCCACATAATAAGGGGCTTCGCTCGCAGCTGGCCGGGATTGAGTTGGCTGCTACGTCGTTACCCCCCGACCAATCAGGAACCGCGTAATCAGCTCCATCACAGTCACATTCACCATCTTGTGTCACCACCATTTTGTAACAATAAAAACGGACCTCTCAGAAAACAATACTATGTTGATCCAATTAACAAGGAGTTTAACAACAGTAGATAAATATAGGCTTACTAAACGAGTTGGATCAGATAGCATTTGACACTCCTTTGGGAGTCTCTGATTTTAAATTCTGAGGTTATATTTTGTTTTTGTCATATTTGTAGGACTGTAAGAGACATGAACTGGAATAGCTAAACTTCTACTGAGACGACATCTAATGTTTCTAGGTACTATGGATATAGATATAGGCTATGCTATATGCTATATTTCGGTATATCCATTGTATGGAAGCATTGAATAAGTAAAAAAAAAAAAAAATTCATATACAATAAACATATAGGCCTATTATCTAGGTTTATATTTTTCCGCTCCCCACTATGGTTGCAACTTTTGCCATTTGCAATATCTTTAGTTGGTACACATTTATTTTAGTGAATAGCCTAATACGTGACAATACTAACCACAAACAAAGACTAGTAAACTAAATGACTGAGAAGTATGTATTTGCTTTTCGTCTGGGGAAGTAAGTGGATTTAACCGTTTTTGTTTATTACTAACTTAAATGCTTTCAGGGACATGTTTTATGGGAAACCAGATAGGCCTATAACTTAATCAGAACAGTTAAATCTCGTGAACTGCAATGAGTAGGACATGTGGCACGAATGGGGATTGTAACTACATGTAGGAAATTCAGAGGAAAAGGGCCCAGTAGCTAGGTCAAGAATGAGGTAGGAGAATAACGTTAACTATGATTTGAAGGAAGTAGATTATACAGGGGATGATTTGAAAACATTAGCTCAGGATAGGGTTGTACGAAGAGCTTATGTCAGCTCGGCCATAAATCTACGGGTTCGATAGTGTCAGTGAGTTAGAGACAAATTAAAAAAATAAAAATCGACGTATTTCCCTAGACAATCAGTTGTTTAGAATAATAATTCAGTTCATAACTTTTCACTCAAACTATAGGCATATACCTAAGCCTAGTAGACCAATAATAATGCTATTGGACCAAGACTTTTAAAATATCTGCCAATTTTTATTTGAGTAAACAAGGGAATAATTAAAACTGGATAGGCCCTAAATTCGTCAATCTTAACTCATAAAATTATACTGAATAATAATAATAATAATAATAATAATAATAATAGGCTAATAATAATGATGATGATGATGATAATAATAATCACAGTAGGCCCTACTCATAGTAATAATAATAGGCCTAATTATAATAATAATAACAATAATAATAATAGGCCTAGTAATAATAATAATGTGGGCCATTTAATAAAGTAGATTTTTCTGACAGAGTTAAGGCCATAAGACCTTCTTTTTCATCAATTCGCACAAATATAGGCCTATAATAGGCTACAAACCTAGATTACTACAAATTATAATGAAACCTAGGACCTATAGACCTAGGCTAATATAGGCTACAAATTATAAGTCTAATAAATTGGAAAACTCGGATATTAAATTGGAAATAAGAGAAAGCATTATAGGCGTATTGTTTTCATAGACCGGTGGTCAGTCTCATTATAATGTGATGTCTATTTTCTTTAAATATTTAATTCTGTAGTTGCACATAGGTCCTTGTTGCATTACATGCAAGATTCTGGGTCTGGAGCCGCGGCAGATGGTGAATGTTGCGCCCAATGGCGACGAGAGACCGGTACAGAACTCTCCATGAAATTTGACACAGAAATTACCTCCATGGTTCCTGTTATTGCTCGTCTTCTCTACGCAGGTACAACCTACACCACAGCCACTTTTTTATTTCCAATCGAAGGGAATCGTTTAGACTAGGCTATTATTCTATGGTTTTTTCTTCTTTTTTATTTTCTTTCTCTACTTATTTTTCATATTCGTCTTATTTTCCTTCCTCCTTCCTCTTTCTTCTTTCTTCTTTTTCTCTTAATCTTCTTTTTATTCCCCTTCATCTTATTTCCTTTTTATTATTCTTTTATTTGTATTTTCTTCTTTTTTTCTTTTCTAAACATTTTATAGTAGGCTTAATTGTTAAACTCTTGTGGTGGGGATTGAAATAGGGATACAGACATTTCTGGTAAAAAAAACCCGGAGGGAAAGCTATTAATAGACAGTCCAAGAAAGATGTGGCATATAGGGCCTACTGTAATAACATTAACTATGATGTAAGAAAGGTAAATTATACAGATATCGATTTGCAAAATATTAGCTCAGTACCTATAGGGATGTATGGATAGTTTATTTTCCGTGTTCGAAAGTTGGAATGTTCCGGTACCATCCACTGCATAGAGTTTCGCCCTAGGTGTTTTCAATTCAAGCACCACTTCGACAGACCACTTTACGTTGAAAATTTGTAATTTAAATTTCTTGTTGAGTGTAGGATGAGTGTTTGTGTGTAGAGTAGTAAATTACTTTAGCCTGAAGAAGAAGAAGAAGAAGAAGAAGACTATGATAGAGAAAACAAAGTAGGCTAAGTGAAATCTGGTGCCCACACATTACTTACTTCTATCGAAATGCACGAAGAGAATCTCCATGTTTAATGTTCACAACCGACGGACGAATCGCTATCAACATTAGGCGGACCACGTGCCTCCTCTCAACTCCATGAACCGGTGCCCACGTGATTCGTAAGAAATTTGGATAACTAGAGTAAATAGCGGCTCCAGATTGAGATAAACAGTTATGATATAACGGCTGGAGTACTTGACATGCTGACAGTTACACACCTATACTAGCTGCATGTTCGTCCACCTCTGTAAATGGCACATATGGATATGAGGCCAGCAGATGACTTGTAGATCAAGAGTTATCTAGGTCATTCATGCCTTGGAGTGGGTCTAATGTAGCCTATAAATAATGATAGTTGTATTATTTACAATTTTAATTGTATTCAGTTCAATGTAGAGTATTTTTTATGAATATTATAATATTTGAGAATGTAACTTTCTTGGCAATGGGAATTAAGATGTAGGTCTATCGATCATGTTAGATATTACAGACGTTAAATAACTATTGGTTAAGCAAAGCACAATCCTCACAGAAGTGACTTAGAAGCTCACCTCTAGCGTAGCGATTAGTGAAAATAGATGGCGTTAAACTTTCTCCTCTCAAGATTTGGTATAAGGCCTTCTAGATAAAGAAACAGGGCTACACATTAGCAAGAGTGGCTAATTGCATATAATTCCATGTAATAAAATGTTATTAAAATAAAATACTGAAATAGTTTACTGAGATAGTGGTACAGTAGGCCTATTTGAGATTCAAATCCTTGAGCTGTCTAATCCGACTGGACTCACAGATTTTATGATCTGTGAAGGCAAATAAAATCTTAATTGCCATTAACCATTTAATTCCATTCCATTCCTCTCATCTTACAGGTACGTGCCACACTCTACCCGGGCTTTACAGTGGGATCACACACATACTTTTTTCACCACTCAAGGACATGAGGGGCCTCCCCGAATGAGTGATCAGCTCAATGTCAGGACCTTCTCCGAGACAACACAACATTAAGACGAAACACGCCATTCACACACACATTAGGCCTGATACTAAACATGATGAATATGATGATGATGATTATGATGGCCAGATGATGTTCGGGGACAGTTTGGGCCTTAAAGATTCCTGACATTTGACTCAAAGGTGAGGAAAAATCCCGAAAAAATCTATGATACTTGTTCCTTCCGGGGATCGAACCTGTACCCGCTGCATACGAGGCAGCGCTATCCGAGATCACAGCGGTGGACAACCATTTCATTATTAACTAAACATTAAAAACAAATATAACATTAAAATTTCCACTTCAAAATCCAAAACAATGGCAATGTGTGGAAAAAACATACAACGGGTGAAAATTGAGATTGATGGAAAAATTATAGAACAAGTGTCAGATTTCTCTTACTTAGGAAGTGTATTTGCAGAGTATAAGAGTGACATTGATTCAAAATTACAAAAATATAATAAATGAATGGGGTAATACGAAGACATTTTGGTAAACAGATGAGGACAGAGACAAAACTAAGATTACATAACATTAGGCCTACATCAAAAGCTGCTCTAAAATACGGAAGTGAAATTTTGATTTTAAATAAAATAAACTCTCATAAACTTCAAGTAAGCCAAATGCGTTTCTTACGATCATTGTTAGGAGTTAATAGACTGGATCACCAAAGGAACACTATTATCAGAGGAAAACTTAGAGTAACAAGTTTAAATGAAGATATCCTACAAAGATACTAACAAGAATTGAAAAATCATCTGAGGAGAATGGCAAGAAATAGACTTCCAAAATTGGCATTCCAATATACCCCAACTGGACATAGGGACCAAGGAAGACCAAAACATCGGTGGAAAGATCAAGACCATCTTCGCTAGGTTTACCGTACAGGCCACATGGCCTAAAACGAATTTGTTCATGATGATGATGATAAAATTTAGAGTTTGTGAACTTCTAATGAAAACTCAATGAGTAAAACATCAATATAGGCCTACCTAGCTAAACACAAGACAACCTACTGCTCTATGGTACTGTACAATCAACGTGATGTAATGCTTAATACGCTAGTTAAAAAATAAGAATAACATTAAAAAATGACAAGAAAACTGCGGTCACAGCTATTGTGTTGAGATTTTTGTTGAACAATTTAATTCCTTAGTGTTTCAAAATACCGTTTAGCTCAACTATATTTTGAGTATGAAATAACAATTTGCTGATTACAAATTGTTTTTCTCGTGAAAAAAGTAGTTTGTAGGCCCCGTTATTTTAAATAGTATTCTAAGCAAAGGAATACGGCTGCTGTACATAATTATTGCACGTTTTAATATGCTATCACGTTTCTGTTGATCATTTAAATGCAGATTACATTTGTTGCTTCAGAGCTCATCACTGGATCCATTACAGTGTTGACAACATGCAATATAAAATTTTCCCTCCTTGTCTTTTACTTGCCAGTCGTTAGCAGCAGAACAGTTTGAAATGTTTACGACTATCAAATGAAGTGAAAAACTGGATTTTATTGTGAACTTGCAGGGATTATATGAGCATCGTTTTAAAATGTAATCATAGTCATTATTTATTTGTTTTAATGATACAAGGTACAATATTATTAAAAAAAAGTATTTATGTTACTTTCATGTTACGCTTATATTTAAAATCATCTTAACAAAATTAATGGCCTAGGGCCTAATTATAACATTTTAAAATTAAATTGTATTGAATATTAAAGATCAAATAAATATTGCACTTTTAAAACTTGCCTTATCCACAGGGTCAACATTTTATCCCCATGTAAGCCTAATTCAAAATAATCCCCAAATAATTAGTTTTATCTTTCTCCTTTGCATTAATTATTTGTGTGCCAGAGTGGTATTATATACTGAAACTTTCTCCTAAAATAATCTAATTTTATAAGTTATTATTTCCTATTGTTTTTAATTAGCCTACCTTCTTCAGTCTGATATTAATCTATTCTATACTGTTTTCTTTATTTTATTTTCCCTTGTATTATTTTGTTAAATGTAGGCCTATGTATGCAAGTATTTATTTTAGGCCTATCCTATATCTTGAAACTGACTGCTAAAAATATAGAGGAACTTCGGGTAATTTGGACCCCTGTTTTGAATTTATTGTTTTTTCCTTTTAATTAAGAGATTTGAATTTTATTTAATTACAGTGAATAGGCCTATCTTTAGTGTTCACTCTCCCCTCTTCTATTTAATTTATATATGGATGAAATAATAAAATTATGGCAAAACAAATGACAATCTCACTTTATGTTTGATGGCCGACCTCTCAATACATTAATGTATGCAGATGATCAAGTTATTATGGCTACTTCTGAAGATCACCTACAGAGAGCAGTACATAGATTGTCAAATATAGGCCTAACCCAAGATTATAATTTACAAATTTCGTTAAGACGAAAACTATGACATTTCAAGGGAAAATATCGATACGAACTAAAATTGTTATTAACAACAATATAATAGAACAAGTTAATAACTTTACTTATCTTGGCTGCAACCTTTCCTACGACACATGTAAAGACATAGACATAGGCCTATAAAATTGGTCAAATTCCAAAAACTTACAGGAACAATAAAAAACACTCTTCTCCGAAAAGTACGCCCAGATACAATTCTAAAATTTCATAAAACAACTCTATGGTTCAGAAACCTGGACTCTTAATACAGGTTTCAGAACCATAAAGTTGGTTTCAGTTATTGAAAGCATTCTAATATACCAAAATACAGTAATTGGCATGAATACCTTCTTAGAATATCAAAAATAGATTACCTCTGCAGCTTTTGAACTACAGATTCACAGGATGAAGAGACTCAGGAAGACCTAAGAAGAGATGAGGGTATCAGTTTCTATCCTAAAGCGGAACAGGCCGATGGCCTAATCCCTGAATGCAATTGATGATGATTACTAGTGTTGTAACTATGAAATAGCATTGTTATTTTATTCAAATATGGAAACATCTTCATAATTTATAAACTTCTTTACATTACAAGAAAGGTCCACTTTAACCTCCATATTCGGATAAAATGGAACCCAGAGTCTACCTTAGCTTTTAGTCTATTTTTAAGTTTATTTATTCTATTAATTTATTCAGTCAAGCACAGATTAATCTGAAAATATTTATGGCTGATTATAATTAAAAAGCTTTGATATTTAGGCTATTTAATGTTTCGAAAATATTATTGTTGATTGTAACATTCACACGTCAATCAACTGCAGAAAGTGACGGTCTTTGGGTATTAAATAAAATAAATTAAGTGAATGGTTTTTATAGATAGCATCCTCATTGATAAAATATACGTATTCGTGTAAAGTGGATCCAGCTCCTCGTGGAGGGTCAAGATTAACCGAATTCCTTTGTTATGTTTAAATTATTTTATACGGCCAACATATCACATAATATCAAACCAAACCCGACAGGGCATTAAACTAGCATAATCATATTATACGAGTTTTAGGAGTCTTTTTCAACATTTGTAATATTCAATAGCAGAAATTAAGAATTGATGCTTAGCTTGTAAAAATTTTAAATGGTGGTAATTTTCATAAATATCACAAATAAACCCTTCTTCGCACAGAGAATAAAATAAACAGGCCTTGAATCCGTCAAAGTTGTTGAGGAGAAGAAGTTAAAATATTTCCTGTTCGAGGGCAACACCTATTAAAGAAGATATTAATAGGATCCACTCAAACAGAAGAGTGCACATTAACATAATTTCCATATATAGGGCCTATATATATATATATATATATATATATAAATTATTTACCCTATTTATTATTTACCCTGTCCCTTTAACTAAAACTTTGTATTAACTTTATACTGTAGGCCTATATAGCTTTATATAGGTTTATAATTTTTCTGTACGTGTTTGTTACTCTAAACGCTAGATCGATTTTGACGATTTTTTTTTGTGTCTGATTTGGTCCTTCGATGGTTTTAAATTCACAATTGGACCCTCTAAAGCCATCAGGTGTAGAAGTTCACCTGATGTGAAAATTTAAAAATCCCTCCAGCGGTCACATTTTTCGATGATCACAACGAAATTCAGTGTATCCTATTAAAATAAACCGAGGTATGTATTTTCCAAATATGAGAAAAATCTGACATTTAGAAGTGGAAGATTATCTTACTTGAAATCCGAAATTAAGAACTGCCAAACGATTTGACCGATTTCGACTAAATGTTTTGTGTGTGTGTTCGAGTGTGTCCGTGGGTGGTTTATATTCACGATTGGACACTGTAGGCTATGTGGTGCTGCGATCGGGTTATAGCCTACAGGAACTGTTTTTAATGTCAGCTGTATAGTCAACTGTATTATCGACACAGCCTAGTCTTTAGTGGCGAGTGCTTCTAGGTGATGTTACCTTGTAGTAGACTAGGCTGTCACAGCCTAGTGTTCAGTGGCGAGTGCTTCTAGTTACCTTGTAGTAGACTAAGCTCAGTGGCGAGTGCTTCTAGGTGATGTTACCTTGTGGTAGACTAGGCTGTCACAGCCTAGTCTTCAGTGGCGAGTGCTTCTAGGTGATGTTATCTTGTAGTAGACTAGGCTCAGTTGCGAGTGCTTCTAGGTGATGTTACCTTGTAGTAGACTAGGCTGTCACAGCCTAGACTTCAGTGGCGAGTTATTCTATGTGATGTTACCCTGTAGTAGACTAGGCTGTCACAGCCTAATCTTCTGTGGCGAGTTCTTCTAGGCGATGTTACCTTGCAGTAGACTAGGCTGTCACAGCCTAGTCATCTGTGTCGAGTGCTTCTAGGTGATGTTACCTTTTAGTAGACTAGGATGTCACAGCCTAGTCTTCAGTGGCGACTGCTTCTAGGTGATGTTACCTTGTAGTAGACTAGGCTGTCACAGTTTAGTATTCAGTGGCGAGTGCTTCTAGGTGATGTTACCTTGTATTAGACCCGGCTGCCACAGCCTAGTCTTCAGTGGCGAGTGTTTCTAGGTGATGTTACCTCGTAGTAGACTGGGCTGTCACAGTTTACTTTTCAGTGGCGAGTGCTTCTAGGTGATGTTACCTTGTATTAGACCCGTCTGCCGCAGCCTAGTCTTCAGTGGCGAGTGATTCTAGACAGTGGCGAGTGCTTCTAGGTGATGTTACCTTGTAGTAGACTAGGCTATCACAGCCTAGTCTTCAGTGGCGAGTGCTTCTAGGTGATGTTACCTTGTAGTAGACTAGGCTCAGTGGCGAGTGCTTCTAGGTGATGTTACCTTGTAGTAGACTAGGCTGTCACAGCCTAGTCTTCAGTGGCGAGTGCTTCTAGGTGATGTTATCTTGTAGTAGACTAGGCTCAGTTGCGAGTGCTTCTAGGTGATGTTACCTTGTAGTAGACTAGGCTGTCACAGCCTAGACTTCAGTGGCGAGTTATTCTATGTGATGTTACCCTGTAGTAGACTAGGCTGTCACAGCCTAGTCTTCTGTGGCGAGTTCTTCTAGGCGATGTTACCTTGCAGTAGACTAGGCTGTCACAGCCTAGTCATCTGTGTCGAGTGCTTCTAGGTGATGTTACCTTTTAGTAGACTAGGCTGTCACAGCCTAGTCTTCAGTGGCGACTGCTTCTAGGTGATGTTACCTTGTAGTAGACTAGGCTGTCACAGTTTAGTTTTCAGTGGCGAGTGCTTCTAGGTGATGTTACCTTGTATTAGACCCGGCTGCCACAGCCTAGTCTTCAGTGGCGAGTGTTTCTAGGTGATGTTACCTCGTAGTAGACTGGGCTGTCGCAGTTTACTTTTCAGTGGCGAGTGCTTCTAGGTGATGTTACCTTGTATTAGACCCGTCTGCCTAGTCTTCAGTGGCGAGTGATTCTAGACAGTGGCAAGTGCTTCTAGGTGATGTTACCTTGTAGTAGACTAGGCTATCACAGCCTAGTCTTCAGTGGTTAGTGCTTCTAGACAGTGGCGAGTGCTTCTAGAAAGTGGCGAGTGCTTCTGGGTGATGTTACCTTGTATTAGACCCGTCTGCCACAGCCTAGTCTTCAGTGGCGAGTGCTTCTAGACAGTGGCTATTGCTTCTAGGTGTTGTTACCTTGTATTAGACCCGGCTGTCACAGCCTAGTCTTCAGTGGCGAGTGCTTCTAGGTGATGTTACCTTGTATTAGACCCGGCTGCCACAGCCTAGTCTTCAGTGGCGAGTTCTTCAAGACTATGGTGAGTGCTTCTAGGTGATGTTACCATGTAGTAGGCTCGGCTGTCACAGCCTAGTCTTCAGTGGCGAGTGCTTCTAGGTGATGTTACCTTGTAGTACACTTGGCTGTCACAGCCTAGTCTTCAGTGGTGAATGCTTCTAGGTGATGTTACCTTGTATTAGACCCGGCTGTCCCAGCCTAGTCTTCAGTGGCGAGTGCTTCTAGGTGATGTTACCTTGTATTAGACCCGGCTGTCACAGCCTAGTCGTCAGTGGTGAGTGCTTCTAGGTGATGTTACCTTGTATTAGACCCGGCTGCCATAGCCTTGTCTTCAGTGGCGAGTGCTTCTAGACAGTGGCGAGTGCTTCTAAGTGATGTTACCTTGTATTGGACCCGGCTGTCACAGCCTAGTCTTCAGTGGCGAGTGCTTCTAGGTGATGTTACCTTGAATTAGACCCGGCTGTCACAGCCTAGTCTTCAGTGGCGAGTGCTTCTAGATGATGTTACCTTTTATTAGACCCGGCTGTCACAGCCTAGTCTTCAGTGGTGAGTGCTTCTAGGTGATGTTACCTTGTATTAGACCCGGCTGTCACAGCCTAGTCTTCAGTGGTGAGTGCTTCTAGGTGATGTTACCTGTCACAGCCTAGCCTACTACAAGGTAACATCACCTAGAAACACTCGCCACTGAATATGCCCTCCTTCTTGCGATCGTATTTAATAATAATTATTACGTCTTATTTAGTGATTTTTGAGGTAAGAAAGTAACACATAGGCCTATTTATCGTCCGGCTGTGACATGAGAATTGAACGTTCGGGCAATACGTCTGCCGAATACGCTAGTAGTCCTGTAGGCTAGGCCCTATATTTTATATGTAGGCCTATTTGTTTTGTAACTGAACTGCAAACGAGCATGACCACTAGCTCATTCGGGTGCCAGTACCGTTTAAAAAATCTATTTCTGAATAAAATGTATTCTTATTCTTAATTAGCGCTATTTAATTGTCTGTGGATTTAGGCCCTAATACACTATTGGGGAGCCGACTATTGTTTAATAATAGTTATAATCTAATAATAGACTTTCGAAGATAATTCTGATACTTGCTCTAAATGTGGTTAGGACAAGTTTTGAAATTCTAATTTACAATTGGCCTATAAAATAGGCCTGGGTCTAGGCCTATAAGTTATGGAAAACATCAAATTGATTAGAAGAATTAAGATAAAATGTTCCTATAGTATTTAGGTAAGTTCGCAAGTTGAGAACAAAATAGGCCTATAGGAATATATATATATATAGGCCTACATATAGGCCCATATATGTAGACATATATTATGACCAATCTCCATCCCTCAATACAGCAGGGGTCTAAGTACATAGTTTAATGGAACATGCACTGTGCAAGTTATGAATCAACAATATCCTTTTTTATCATATAGGCCCCTACTGTAGGTCTATTTTAAGTAAAATAAGGAGACATTAGGCATAAAATAAGTTAAACTGTTTTATTAAAACTGTTCACAGATGACAAGAGATAACGGCAATGAAATACTGTAGACAAGTTTTGAAACTTCACTCCTAAATCTAAAAGTGAAGATGTGATTAACCTTCTTACTCTCCTTCAAATAGTAGCTACTAAAATGATTTATCCTTTTTTAAATCATAAAATTTCATCAATTTGATCTATTTCCAACGAGTTCTCCCCATTTTACTTCTTGTCATTCTTCTTGTGTATAAAGTGTACCTGCAATCGTCCAGTTTATTCCATTACTCTCTCTCTCTCTCTCTCTCTCTCTCTTTCTTCCTTCCTCTGTTACTCTCACTCTTGTTAAAATCTTCTTTTGCAAGTGACTTTAGTCGTGAATTTTATTTTTCTTAATTTGTCTTACAATATTGTTACAATGTGTTATATTGATTTAACTCTTACTCTGCCTGGATTTGAACTCGAGAAATAGGCCTACCTGTAGGGCCTACTGCAAAATGTTTAGCGTACAAACAAATAATTCTAGTCTCTAATGTATAACTACAACAGAGGACAATATTAGTGATGACCTATCTGCATTAGAAAGTTCGCGAATGCATGATTGACCAGGGTTGATGAACATTTTCGTGCTAGAAAAAAAAATGAAGTTGTGGCTTCCTTCGAAGTTTTTGGCCTCTTTGACAGTTCTGTGGCACGTTAAAGAATTATCTTATGATCCCCTCAAAAAGAAATGATGCTACACAAGGCAATAGTACAAACTTCACATAGTAAAACTCTATAGGATAGAGCCTAGGCTTAGTTAAACGCATTTGTAGACTTTAGGATATTATATCATATATTCATATGGATAAGATAAGTAATATGGGCCTATATGTAGGCCTATATAACTTATATTATAGTCTATCTATCATGACGTTTATTTTCTTTTCATGTCATATTAAGCTTGTATTGTTTAATGTCAGAATCTGATTATAATATCGATATAAAGAAGTGTCACTGGAATAAAGTAAAAAATTCTCTTTAATTTGTTTACTTGTTAGGCCTATGGTAGCCACTAGAGGGCTACCTCTCACGATAGAGAACATAGACCCTATAGGCCATAATGGAAAAATAAATGTTTGTTCTAAGACGTCTGGATAGCGTAAGTGGTAGTGCATTGAAATTATCAATTCAGAGGTCCGGGTTCAAATCCCCGTTCAGGCGTTATAGGCCTATATTTAGATCTAAGTAATTTTCAATGAACATGACACAGACCTACCAAAAAACTTCAAAATGCTTAATAAAAAATCAGAATTTTAGGTTTGTGTAGTAAAATATTTCATACAATGGAGCATTTCCAAGCTTGTGCTTTGTTTAAATTTAGAAGAAAGAGTAAATTAAAGCTATAAAAATTAAAAATAACATAGGTCTGGAGTAAACTACAGGCTTTAGAAGTCTCTTGGGGAATAGGAGGTTAAGATTTCCACATGAGTGGGTTGTCAGCATTGAGCACTGGAGCCTGAATCAACTTCAGAGGAACGGTGCCAGATTTAGGACAGTTAAAAAATCCTGACCTCATCGGGAGTGCTTCTAGGTGATGTTACCTTGTATTAGACCCGGCTGCCACAGCCTAGTCTTCATTGGCGAGTGCTTCTAGACAGTGGCGAGTGCTTCTAGGTGATGTTACCATGTAGTAGACCTTCCTATTTGCAGCGTATTGCCTATTAACTATCGTCACCACACAAATTATGAGGAGGGGTTAATAATGTGAACATTACGATGACTTAAACTACTTTAAAAGTTATCTGGCTAGGCCCTATAGATTGATAGGCATAGGTCTATTCTTTTTTATATTGAGAAGGCATATAGCCTGCTAGGCCTATACAACTTAGTCCTAATAGATCATGAAATTCGAAAAACAGACCAGATAATGGTAAAAAAATCATTGTTTCTTTTTAGTGATGAATTAGCCTACATTAATTGGAGTAGATAGGCTATATAAATGCAAAACGTGGTCTAGAGATCCCTCGCCTAGGTTTGCGATATTTGGTGATTGAGAGTAAGAAGATACTTAATGATATCATAGTGTATTGGAGACGAGATAACATTGGTTCCATTCCCGGTAGAGATTTATACATGCGAGGTGGCAATCCAGGTGTAACTTTGCGGTCCATTGGAACGTGTCACTACACCTTGCTTAAGTCAAGACCATGCGATAATTATAAGGAAACTAATGTAACATCTAGTTGAAGGCCTTACAGGTCACAATGAACTCGACCTTTAAACTTTCACATGTTTTTATTATTATTATTATTATTATTATTATTATTATTATTATTATTTACAGTGTTCTGCCCTAGGGCAGGTCTTTCACTGCAATCATAGCATTGTCATGCTATGTTTTGCAGCTTTACTAGGGAATTATAAGTCTGGTAGCTTCC
Organism: Diploptera punctata; assembly: GCA_030220185.1. Taxonomy (NCBI): domain Eukaryota; kingdom Metazoa; phylum Arthropoda; class Insecta; order Blattodea; family Blaberidae; genus Diploptera; species Diploptera punctata. The sequence goes on along the minus strand of JASPKZ010000815.1, from coordinate 641,349 downwards.
TGTTGCTTTCCACACCGTGGATGATAATGATGATAACCAGATGATGTTCGGAGACCGTTTGGGCTTCAAAGCTTTCTGACATTTGTCTTACAGGTGAGGAAAAACTCCGAAAAATAAACTTCACCCAGGAAGCATGTCCCGACTGGGAATCGAACCCGCGCCCGCTGCGTAACAAGGCAGAACGCTACCTTTTCAAATGTATTAGGCCAATCCAGTACATCTGGATTTTTTTTTACATTAGAACAAATAAAGTGACTTTCCTGAAGCTGTTCGTCATTTAACAGATTATTTGTAATATACGATAGGCCTATATTCACTTACTATAATTTTACAGAAAATTAAAACAATAAGCCTATTAAAATTCAAACCGGTTTAAAATTAGGCTTAGCCTACTTTCTTAAGAGACAAGCCAAGTAGTGACTTCGTTCTAGACATATTAAGAACTGTACAATGTCAATTTTAGTTTTAATTTTATTTGGTAGTAGGCCTATTTTAATATTATTTACTTATCTACTAAATTTAAAATAAACCGCATAGAATTAATTGAATACAAGAAATTATAGCCCTTAAACTACTCAAAAGAGTGTTCGAGCTCATTTTATTATTTCACAATATTGTATTAAAATAATTAAATAGTTTAATTAAAACAAAATAATCATGGCCGTTCTCTTAAGTTTACTTTTGAATTTTGACTCAGCTATAGGCTAGTCTAATAGTGATAACTTATGTTCTCTAATGTAATGTAATGTAACCTTACATGCTCTTAACCACTTGGAAAATAAGTTACAGATTTTTGTAAGTATAATGTTATGGCGGTTCCCACAATATTGTATGGATGTGAAACTTGGGCTCCAGTGAAAAGACAGAAGGATAGAATACAGACGGCAGAGATGCGGTTCCTAAGACAAGTAAAAGGATGTACAAGACTTGATAGAATAAGAAATGAGGATATAAGAGAAGAATTGAAAGTACAGCCTTTGTTGGATAAAGTCACGAATTACAGACAGAAATGGATTGATCACATGGATGGAATGAGCAAGGAGAGATATCCATTGTTAGCCAGAAATTATCAAGCAAGAGGAAGGCGTGATGTTGGAAGACCTAGAAGACGTTGGGCTGATGCAATATGAAGTCGGAACGGGCAATTGCCTAATCCTTGGAGTGATGATGATGATGATGATTTTTGTAAGGAATTTTTATTTAGCAAATCTTCAAATAGGCCTATCAGTCTTCAAATGTTAATATCATAAATATAGCCTATTCTCACTAGAAGTTTATTTTCGGAAGTTGCTTCCTACAATTAAATTATTATCTAGTCCGTTTTCCTCGAAAGAAAGATTGGTACGAAGATTCTTTTATTCTTTTTCGCTGGAACAAGGTGTGTTCGCAGATGGCATTAAATAATTTTATTCATTACTCCAAGTTGGAGATAAGAATTGCTTAGCCCCCAGTCTTGAAAGTAACAAATATGGCGCGACGCAAATATAAAATATAATTTTGTAGTAGAATTTATCACAGGTTGAGTTTTTAAGTGCTACTTTATGTAGTAGCCAGCTTTTGACAAAGTGCACCATCTAGGAGTGTCCACACTAACTACTTTCCTTGTCACATTTTTGTTTTTGTTTTTAATATATATTACGTTTGATTTTTTTTCCCCCCGATACCGCAATATAGTATTAATTTGAATTAGATATTGGGCTATTTATGGTAAGTCTAGATTCATGGCATGTCAGTTTCGAAGAGTTAAAGCCGACTAGAGTAATCATTGGCTAACATAGGGCCTATAAGTGGTTTTTTAAGCCGGATTTTGCTTCTCCTTAGTTTCTATTTTCTTAACCTGATTTTGTTTGTCTTCGTGTCAATTACGGTATCTAGTCGTTGTCTTCACGAGGCTGAACAAACTATATCAGACACTAGGCCTATACTCAAAGAAAACATATCTATGTCATAACCAGGAATTGAACCTGGGACACAGGATTACACAAACTTTGCCACGTGATTCTCTGTTTTGTCTTCTACTGCCCAGTGAAATCAACCACATTAGTCGACTTTGACTCTTTGGAACTGTCATACCAAAGATTCATTTTAATTTAAGAAACTTACAAATAGGCCTACTGTAACGTAATGTCAGATGAAGTCTTAAGATTTGTAGCCGGATATTCACTCCTGAATAAAAAGTAGAACGACGAAATATGAGGATTGGCCTAATTTAAAATAGGCTACTGAATGTTCTAAGCGTAATAAGGGAATACCGAAATAGATATAACACTTAGGCCTACAAAGAATTCGATAGGCCTAAAAATAATCGTTTATAATTAGGCCTACAATCCCAGAAAGAGAAGGCGACACTAATATTCTTTGAAGATAAAACGCCAGGTATCCTAAAACATAAAGTAGATAATATTGTTAGGTATTAACAGTTATTAATCAACGATAAATATTTGACTATTACAATTATTATATTATGTGTAGGCTATATTAATTAATAAATGTATTAATTTTTTAACTCGATGAAAATCCAAAAATAATTCCTTTAAAAATATGAAGATAGTTTTATAAGGTCACTTGATTTGGACAATCTCTTCTATTCCCTGATTCATTCGTAGACTATAGTTGTTAAGTTAGTCTGTTAGCGTTTTAATTGTTAATGTTGGTAAGTAGGAAGTTCACACGGAGCTCCGTGTTGTTGCATGAGATGGCGGAATATACGTGATATATGGATGTGCATTAATTCTATTACTTGTACTACATCATCCCCTAACCAGGGGGTGCACAATGCGCAATCATCTGCTCTATAAAACAAATCATACACTGAGGATGATATTGCAACCGTGAGAAAATAGAAGTGACGTAATAGCTATTAAAGAAATAACCAAAAGTAAAATATTATAAAAACTGACTAGATTATTTAAATATCTTTCTGTAATGACTAAAAATTTCTAATAAAAATGATAAATATAGACATAGCAGGAATGAAATTATGTTTTTGTTGTTTATCTTCAGGATAATGGTTTTGCATATTAGTTTATTACTATGATTGTGTGCTTTTGCAGTCAGTCAGACTTGAATCTTCCGAGCTGTCATAACACGGATTTATTTATTTAGGCTTAGACCATAATGCAAATCTTTAATCAGATCGAACAGTTTTCTTTTCCGATGTCCATATTTTTATTTTATAAGAATAACAATATAAATAATAGTAATAATAATATTGATAGGCCTAATAATAATAATAATAATAATAATAATAATAATAATAGTAATACTTATGTTAATAATATCTTCAACTCGTGTCCAACTCAGAGTCGGGTAGAGGGATGAGATGAAAGGAAGCCCCCATATTTATAGAGGTCTATGAACGACAAGGGTGACACGCAGTCACAAGGTCGGATGAACGAAATGGATATTATGAGTAAGGAGAAAATGGTGGAATGAAATTTGTGGCAAGGGAAAACTAGAATAATATCCGAGAAAAACCTGCCCAAGTTCCGTTTCGCTCTCCACGACACCCACATGAAGTAACCGAGACTCGATAACGAGACTCCAGCGTTGAGGGGTGAGTGTCTACTCGCTTGCGCCACAGATTCGGCAATAATAATAATAATAATAATAATAATAATAATAATAATAATAATAATAATAATAATAATAATAATAATAATAATAATAATAATAATAGGCCTAATAATAATAATAATAATAATAATAATAATAACAATAATAATAATAGTAATAATAATACTAATAATAATAATAGTTTGATATCTGGGTTTCAAATGTGGTTGAAATTTGAATCGGGAAATTGATTCAAGCGAAAATTTGTTTTCAAATAGGCTAATCCTGGTTTCGAGTACAACTTTTTTCAAGGCTGTGCTAGGTTAGGTACAACATTTTCTCTTAACATAGGCCCTAGAATTAGTTCCAGGGGGCAAAAAATCTATTAAGACAGTCCTGCCTTATGTTTTATGAAGACCTATTGTCTGTCTATAGCACAACCCACAATCCAAACATCTAAAAAATAAGTTCAGAAGAGCAATGAATAGGCCTAGTATTGTTTATGTAAAATAATTTGATAGGCCTAACTCGTGATTTACAATTCAACACTTCTAAATAGTAGATAAATTACTAACTCATTACATATGTCATGAAGTAGACCTAGATCGTGTTTGTCAGGTAGGACCTATTTATGGACGGCAATGCCAAGGGCATACATATGTGTTATTACTTTTAAATATGAAATCTCTAGCATTTTTTCATAAGTTGGTCTGGTGAATATTGGAGGCCTATTAATGTTTGCAAGCTAAAATATCGACCGGCGTTATTAAACCAGATTTTTTCAGAGTGTAATTATCTACACAGGAACAGAATCCTGAGTTCACTATGGCATCTCAAAATGTTATAAAACTCTACCACAAGTTTTGTTTAGGCCTATACTCGTATCTGGCGGAAATGTTTGTAAAATAGCCTGAATGCAAGAGGGTCACGACAGGGGGTTGTAGTGGACACCCCTAATCCCGGTGTTAGTATCAGTGACAAGATTCACTTAAGTCTCGCCGCCACACGTAACAAATGACAACACTCCTTACCTCCGTTTCTTTTGTTCACATTTTCGTGTGTAGGTGTCGGATTCTGCAAATATCACATGTGCAAGTGTGGCCTATGTCAGATTGTAGTAGATAAATAATTTGGAATAGCAAATGCTTACTATGATAGCATAATATAGCCTATGCCTAATGTAGGTCTTTATTTTTAATATAACCTAATATAATGTAGCCTAATATTAATTTAATTTAATTTAGTAGGTAATAGTCTTACACAGATGTAGGCCTGTAATATAATCTGTAACAATGGGATACAAGGAAATAATCCTATTATAGGTCTAACTTGTAAAAATAACAAAATACAAATAAAAACAATCTCTCCATGCCACCGTGAATCTTTTTCAGGATAATCAAATATTCTGAGTAAGTCTTCCTTTTGTAGAGGTAAAGCCTTGTGTCCCGTGTCGTATATTTAGGCATATTGTGTACGCAAAATAGTCTGAAATTTAAATAAAATGCTTGGAGTAAAATTTATTTGCCCAAATATCCAGCCTTGCTAGTTGATTTTATTCCTTTATAGCCTACTTATTAGCATAGGTCCATGAATCTAGGATTTCTGATATAGGCCTATATATATATATATATATATATATATATATATATATATATATAGCCTACATATATATATACAGGACTTGGTACTATAAGTTATACACATATGATATAGCCTACTTATATATATATATATATATATATATAGGCCCTATACCTCTCGTTGAGAAATGGGTGCTCTTCTAGCGGGAGTTCTTGACAAAGTTAATTTAGTTTCGGTTATTTCTCTACATATTCAGTATGTAGCAGTTATGCCTTATAGGCTTAATACCACCATTATTTATCTTAATATATTGTCTTAGACTTGATATTTTATTTAGGCAAATCTTATTCAATTTGGGAGAGTAGCCTAGTTGAGTTATTACTTTTTATAGGATTTTTTCTTTAGTAGGCCTAATTCTAAATATTTTGATTATATAACTTATAAGTTATGTTTCGAATTCAGTCTAAAAAATAACAATTAGGCCTAAGTTAAGTCAATGAAAGAATTTTTTACAGAAACAACTAGACATAGGCCTAGAACACAACTGCATATGTAACCTAGGCGTAGAGAATTATTTATGTTCTATTTTTGTGGAAATTAAAAGACGGGCAGAAGTAACAAATTATCCTGGAAATATTAGGCCGTATCCATACAAATCACAAAAGAAATAGGCCTATTACATAGCCTGTGATACATACAGGATAGTTTTCTAAGTAGCCTACATACTTACATATATAGGCTTACATGTAGGTCTACTTATATAGGCTATATGAATAATCTGGGAAATATTTGGTGGTAGGCCTATAGGTCTAGTTCATTCTGGCACTATGAATAGGCTTATTAAAATAAATTTAATTCATGACGGCAGATACAGATAGCCAATTAGGAATATATTCAGATAGCCAACTGAATGGTTTCTATTTTTGACTAGCAAAAACTATGACAGTAGGCTTACGTGGTTAACATAACACAGTCCCTCAGCTTTCTTAACCGAATATCAATAATTCGTGTAGGCCTATCAAATAATTTATTACATAGCTGAGGAGACCTCGCTTTAGACTCTATACTCAAAGAAAAATGACTATGGTAGACTATAGCCGGGAATTGAACTCCTCGAATTCATATTGAGATGCTAATCATTAGGCCTACACCATAGCAATGCAAATTTAAAGTTATTACTTTGTTACGAAATGTAAGCAGCCATATAGGGCTTACGTTGTAGACCTTGTTCTACCTTGTTTTATGTAGGTTGGAGATATGACGGTTTTGCCTTAAACATAATATCCCTCCATTAACATGAAGTACATTCATGGAAACAGGAGGGAGTCTTCCTATTGAAGGGTAACACTTTCTCACCCCCTCATAATCTCCCGCTTTCCCTTAAAAGTCAAAACATCCCAGATATATTGTACAGAAATCTTGTTTGCGGCTTTTACCCGCAGACCACACAGAGCTCGTGACATTTATCTTGCGCTCTTACAATGGTTTATACTTTTCCGCCAAGGCGACTAAATTTGCTTAATGTAAAAACTGACATTCTTGGGGAAACATGAAATACCGTTTTGCATCACATTTTAAACAATTGCTTTAGCCTACTTCTTCCTGCAAGAACTCGCAGCTTACGTCCCTCTGAGTTGAGAACGCAACGTGGCCTCAAACGAAAGATAGTAGGCGTATAAACAGTCAATAAGCTTTCGATGGGAGATACAAAATTCCTAGTTTAATAGTCGTAACTTTTTGTATAGGCCTATTAAGCCTATTAGTGTAGACCTAATTGAAGTGTAAGGCTTTTGCCGCTATGTACAAAATAGAACAAGCACTTTTTCTTTGACAAAATATATAAGAAGCCAATTCAGTTGATTTAATTTTAATCTCAGATCAACAATTAAATTACACCAAGTTTTTATATAGGCTATAAAATTCACAAAGAATTATATCCGTTTTATAATGATAAACAGTAGAATAATTCTATCCTAAGTTGATGATATGTCAATATGAAGTGGGCCTATGCCTATTTAAACAATGAAGAGACTATTCAAATCTTCTTGATAGTTGAAGTTTCTAGAAATTTGCAAAATTGAACATTAAACACTGTTATTACATCTCCCGTACTGTTCTGACTAGAGTGGGATTGCTTTACGGATGATTAGGTTTGGAGTAGACCTAAGCCTAACAAAACATTGGAACGCAACTCTGGAAGTTCCATACGTAGGCACTCGAACACACATTCACACACTAGCACACACGCACACACAAGCACGCGAACACATGCGCACACACACGCAGTCTTTTTACCTTACGATTTGCGTGACCAATTCGGTATAAAACAATACCAGATAAGGTCCTAGTTCCTAGTTAAATTAGTGGTTACTAGCCTATGCTGACATCTGGTCCCGGGATTCCCGAGTAAAACCCGGCCGTGGCCGATTGATTTTTAAGGGCGTAAAAATCCTGAGTATGATTTCCTTCATAAGGAAGGAATCCATCCATCGTAATTCTGCCCGAGGGCAGTTCTTTCACTGCAATCATAGCATTTTCATGTGAAAGATGATGACAATGGTAAGGATAATGATGATGATCGGGGACCGTTCGGCCCTAAGATTCCTGACATTTGTCTTACAGGTGAGGAAAATCGCGAAAAAACCCTCACCCAGGAGCCTGTTCCGACCGGGAATCGAACCCGGACCCGCTGCGTGACAAGGCAGCACACTATTTCGAGACCACAAGGTAAAGCACGTAAAATAACCACAAGCCTCAAATAAGATCTCTGAATCGAATTTGTCGGCCGTTTCACGCCCAAATTTTAATTTCGACGTTAATATTAATTGTAAAGAATGTCCTTCAATAAAATTGCCACAATTTGGTAGTTTCTTCACTTTAGTGTATTTTTTCTAATTCGTTAAAATAGGCCTATAGCCTATTAGTGAAATATCTTGCCTTTACAAACTCTTTCACATAAACTTAGATGAGGGCAACTAGGAGTTATTCATTAGAAACCAATTATAAAAATGGCGGGCAATTTCAGATGTTTAGTCTGTAATCTTATTTTAAATTTTTTATTAATTAGATATGCTTCAGAATTGTCTTCAATCTGTACAGTTTGCATTCATTAATTTTTTGGGCGTTTAAATTTATTCCCAAAATAATATTTTTAATTTCATCTTTATAATCCAGATTCTCTACAGATAAATTCATTCAAATGCCAGAGAAATTATGCATATTGCAAATGTTGATATTCTCAAATTTTAATCTAATGAGCCCTATATCATGGGTTGTCACAATGATTCATAACGAAAACAGATAGAACTAGGCCTGTATTAAGTATCATATAGGCCCATTACAAGGAGATTATGAATTAAATAAATGTAGACCTACTTTCGTCCCGCGCCGTAGCCGAGCGGTTAAGGTAGGAAGCCTTGGCGCAGAGCTACGGGACTTGCGCTGGTTCGAGTCTCCATGGGGGAAGAAATTTTCTCATGGTATTTCGGCCAGTATGGGACCGGTGCCCACCCAGCATCGTGAGGTAATTGGGTAGCTACAATAAGTAGCGGCTCCAGGTTGAGGAACCAGCTATAACGGCTGGGGGACTCGACATGCTAACCACATGTCACCCCTACACTGGCTGTTGATCATCTACCTCTGTGATTGACACATGTGGATGTGAAGGGCCACCAGCCGGCTGGTAAAAGAGCAACCGCTGAAAAGTGGAAAGACCCTCAATCGGAGACCTACTTTCCTATGGAGAAGAAAAACCAAACTTAAAAGTAGGCCTACCGATGGTATTAAAACAAACATATCTCACAATTAGTAAAGAAATCCGAGAAATAGAATTTTGATAGATGGCAAAAACTAAAAAAAAAAAAGTTTTTTTATGAAATTAGGGCCTATGTTTTATTTAGTCTACTATAAATATTCATTTTTTTTTTCCTTTTTTTTTTTTGGAAAGGGAATTCATTTAATATAGACCTATTGGAACTCTGTTTAATTTTACTTTGTAATATTTTAATATCTTTAAGAAATTTTTTTGGTTAGGCTACATTGTATCTGGGATATTTAAATGTAGGGCGTGTATATTTTTGCTTGTAGGCCTTTTGTGTCTTGATATTATATTTAATTACATAGTTTAATTTAAATTATGATTATTTGTGAAATATTTTGTGGTTATGGAATTTCAAGTAACATTTGTCTTAAAACGGAGGTAAAAATCCCAGTCATGTTGGTCGGCACTGGGATTTACACTTGAGATCTTCAAAGTATGAGTAGGTCTAAGTTATCATGACTTACCATCTTTTGGCAATAATTAACGCAGCTGGATGAACATTTTCATCTGAGTCAGTGCAAATTTCTCTCTAGTTAGACTTAGGCCTAAGTGTTTAAAATTGTTAGTATGGAATTGGCATAGGCTATAAATTTAAAAAGCTAAATTCCTTAGACAACTATTCCAGTTATTTTTGGTTTCACGAGGAACTGGCCTACCCTAATGAAAGGGGACGTTAAAACGAACAAGAAGGTAGGAGGAGGTTATGTTGAACAGAGATAAGGGTGACTTAAATGATTTGTAGGTTCTTTTCGCGCAATGCACTTTCCTTGTCATTGTATGGTAGCGGCAACTGGCGGAAAGTTTGTAAAACCACAAAGTTACCATGGTTACCTGCAGAGTTTTTGTTCAGTTTTCTTTTGTTGGGACAACACTGTCACTTTTGTTTGTTGCGGTGTCACTTTACACCAAAACTATTTTAAACGATGCGCTTTTGTCCGAGGTTTTCAAAACATTTTTTTTTTGCGGCCATGGTTTGTGATTTAAGTCAGTACGGCTGAGATTGTAGGAGTGCTTACAATTACATGCTATTGACCATTGAAGCAAAACATAAAAGGTCTAACAGATTTAAACTTGTCTCTGACTTTCCATTCACCAAAAGATCCCCAAAAGATAAAAATTCTCTTTCAGTATATTGGTATAGCATCGTTTTTTTAATCAATCACAAGTCTAGGCCTACTTTATAACTTGTATTATCAATGCAGAAAGAACGTTGAGATAACACAAGAAAAGTCAAACGAAATTGCTTCCGTGCTGAAACTTGTTTCTTATTTTGCTGTTGCAGATCTAGTTTACCATTTTCTTTTTCACCGTGATGTAAAATGCTAAGTAGGCTATGCCTAAGAAGTAAAATTAATTCCAATAATAATAATAATAATAATAATAATAATAATAATAATAATAATAATAATAATAATAATAATAATAATAATAATAATAATAATAATAATAATAATAATAATAATAATAATAATAATAATAATAATAATATTATTATTATTATTATTATTATTATTATTATTATTATTATTATTATTATTATTATTATTATTATTATTATTATTATTATTATTATTATTAGACAGACACTAACAGATACAAGGGCTAAAGTTAGGCCTAAATTCATGGGGGAAATTTCTGAATCCTTTGAAATTAAGACAGGAGTAAGACAAGGAGATGGACTTTCTCCACTACTCTTCAATTGTGTTCTTGATAGAGTAATACAAGAATGGCGTAAACAGAAAACAATTTTTAAATGTAATCAACCAATCATATTAGGAAGAGGAAAATTGAAGATTGATTGCCTAACACATGCTGATGATCTAGCAATCTTAACCCGTGACGTTGTAACAGCACAAAAACAGATTGAATTATTAAATGACATTTCAGAGAAAGTTGGTCTGCAGATTTCTTTTGAAAAACGGAATATATTTCATGCAATAAACAAGCACCAAAATACCTGGAAACCAAATAGGCCTATGGAAAAATTAAACGAGTTTCACAATTTAAATATCTTGGTGAAATAATCCAGGAAAATGGAATTGAAACCAAAGCAAATAAAAGTAGATGCCAAAAAATGGAAACAACATTTCGGCTTACTCACAACACTTATAATAAAAAATGCATATCTTTACATAAAAAATTACGACACTATAACACTGTAATTAAGCCAGAGTGCCTCTATGGAGCAGAAACATTAATTTTGAACAGAAAAAAATATATCGAAAATATAGTGAACAAAGAATGCAAAATTATAAGATAAGTTTTAGTTCCACAACTCATAGATGAAACATTTAGACACAGAAGTAAAAAGGAAATAGAAATATATACAGACATTCATAGTGATATTAGAAAGCGAAGGTTACAATTTTATGGCCATATTAAACAAATGAACTCAAATAAGCTTACAAAACAGATAATGGAATTCTACGAAAACAGAAGTAAAGCTCCAGTGGATACTATGAAGTGGATTGATGAAGTCAAAAAGGACTAAAAATTGGCAGGAATTACTAAAGAAGATATCCCAAACAGAGATATATTTAGAATTAAGGTGAATAAGTGGCAAGTTGACCAAGAGGACAAACCGAAGAAAAAACTGGAACAACTTGGACAGATGATAGAAAACAAGCTCACAGCAAAAGAATGAAAGAAATTTGGGCTCAAAGGAAATGCCTTTAAGTACTTTGCGTAGTCCTACATGGGCTCATCCGCAATTAAAAAAAATAATGATAATAATAATAATAATAATAATAGTAATAATAATGATAACTTCATAATGATAATAATCCGGGGCTAGAATTTATATGCAAATAGGCCTACACCTATTGTTTTTACATTAGGTAAAGTTAAACTTTTGTTAGGTTATAGCCTATGTTTACGAACTAAGGTAGGCCTATTTGGAATTATTTAAAACACATTAGTTTTTCCACAGCTTTAGGCCTATAGGCATATATTTCAGAATAGGCCTATAGTAACTCCACATATTTTCATATAGGCCTATTTAAGAACATTTCTCATTATCTTACAGGCCTATTTACGTTACTGAATGTTTTATTTTAAATCATCATCATCTTCCGCCTGTTCCGCTGTCAGAAATTTCTTTTTATTTATTTTAAATATGTCCCATAATTTATGGTTTCAAAGTTATTTTATCAAATAGGCCTGACCGTTTTACCTTTATTTTACTAGTAGGCCTATCTCAGTTTCAGAGCTGTATTTTTGAATTTTTGGAGTTTTGAGAAAATGTGTTTTTTTATATAGCCTACATTGTTTTCTTTATTGTTGAGCTTCGTCAATCAACTGCATGTGACAGTAGAATTTCTTATAGGCTTACCTGACCACAGCAGGACTGCTCCAGGCAATTAGCAGAATCACTGCTAGTCAGTCGCAGCATTAGTTTAATTGTTCAATTCAGTAGCTATTACTAAATATTGATGCAGAAGAGGATATGAAAAGGATAATTTACAGACAGCAGAAGTGTTCGTCCAGAACCAAGTACTTTAGAGGTTGAAATGGCGATAGAAAAAGTGAATATGTATAATGCATCCCAGTAGAACTGATAAAATCAGGGGGAAAAAATTAAAGAACTGAATATATGCCTATATGTCGGCTGCTTAGTTATGATTTGGGGAAAAGAGGTTCTTCCAAGTGAATGGAAAGAATCTATTATTACGCCAATCAATAAGAAAGGAAATAAAACTGATTGTAACAACTACAGAGGCATCTAATTACTTTCAACTTGATATAGAATTCAATTAAGCAGAATACCCTCTATATTAAATATCTAATAAGGCAACATTAATGTGTAAATTTAGGAGAAACAAGTCAGATGAGGTTTTAAGTATAAGACAGATTTTAGAAAAGAATTGGGAATATAATGACACTGTACATCAACTATACGTATACATAGAAAATGTATGTGATTCAATTAAGATGGAGAACTTATAGGCCTAATAGTAGGCTATTCTGCTGGAGTTCGGAATTCCTAAAAAAGTTAGTTAGACTTAAGTTATTTCAATGTGTCTAAATTACACAAATAGTAGGGTGCGTATAGGCAAACAGTTTTCAGATACTTTTGAAATTCACAATTGGTTAAAGCAAAGAGAAACACTATTTCATGTACTATTCAGTTTTGTACTAGAGCATGCCATTAAATCTTTAGAGGATGAAGTAGGCCTACAACCCAATTGTATTAATAAGCTGTTAGTTTATGCTGATGGTATAGTATTATTAGGCGATAGCGAGGGCCAACACGCATACTCTATTGTGTAACGGTAGAAAATTGAGACTGGAAGTAAACATCAGTGAAATTAGCTTTTATGTTTACACATAGAAATAGCCTACGTTAAAATAATAGGCATAAATAGACAGTTAATGACACATGAGCGAAGTTTTAAAGAAGTGTCTGAATTCAAATAGGCTGTTTATTTTTCTACGTGTCCCGCGCCGTAGCCGAGCGGTTAAGGTAGGAAGCCTTGGCGCAGAGCTACGGGACTTGCGCTGGTTCGAGTCTCCATGGGGGAAGAAATTTTCTCATGGTATTTCGGCCAGTATGGGACCGGTGCCCACCCAGCATCGTGAGGCAATTGGGTAGCTACAATAAGTAGCGGCTCCAGGTTGAGGAACCAGCTATAACGGCTGGGGGACTCGACATGCTAACCACATGTCACCCCTACACTGGCTGTTGATCATCTACCTCTGTGCTTGACACATGTGGATGTGAAGGGCCAGCAGCCGGCTGGTAAAAGGGCAACCGCTGAAAAGTGGAAAGACCCTCAATCGGATCGGGATTTTTCTACGTCATGGAGTTAGGTTATAGACATGTTAGCCTGTACCCTCCATCTAGTTATGGGGCGCCCAACATCTCTTGATGATTGCCAGTAAGTGTAGTGTCCTCTGGCCGCGTTACGGGCGTTGCTTAGGGAAGGTAAACAAAGAGGCTGTCTTCTTACAGCTTCTGACCAAGCTACTTCCTGTAATGAGAGTTGCTGCTCCCGTTCTTTGAGCCGTTGTGGTGATCGTGTGGTCCCACGTCGCTTCGCAATCTTCGCACTTATCCCTGTGCAGGGAATATCGTATACCCTGAGATATTGGATCTCCGACAGAAGTTAGTCACGTTATAGTACTCACCTCCACGACTTGCACGCGCCTGTCGAGAATTGTCCATCTGTAGTCAGTTATAGCTTAAAAGCTTGTCCTGCCTCCTGTGGGCTGGGTTAGTAGTCTTGGATGATTCTAAGACTTACAGGCATGCTTTCAATAGGCCTACTTGTAAACAATAATTACAAATAGGAATGAGATGCATAAAGATGAGTTACAGGGACTCCTGTCGTTCCAGCCTCTCTCAAAAGACATTAAACTGAAGATATGTAAAGCTATTACTCTCCCACCTATTAGGCTTATGTTGTTGCGAAACGCGGACTCTTACTTTAAGGGATGAGAAAAATTTCGAGTATTTGAGAATAAAGTTATTTGGAAACATTTTGAACCAAAGAGAGATGAACAGACAGAAGAATGGAAAAAGACTATAGGCTATAACAGAAACTATCTGATCTTTACAGGAAAGCAGATAATAGGCCTATGAAAACAGGTAAGTCTTGTAGCCTGAGATGGGCAAGACATGTGCACGAATGGGGATTGAAATAAGGATATGGAAACTTTTTGTTGGAAAACCAGAGGGAAAACGTGCAGTTGGTAGACCAAGAATAAGGTGGGAGTATAACAAGAACCATGATTTGAAGGAAGTAGATTTATAGGCCTACAAGAGATGATTGGAATAGCTCAGGATAGGGTTATTTGTCCGCGCGGCCATGAAACTAAGGTTCGATAGTATCAGTGAGTTAGTGTTTTTGATTTTTTCTCGGAAATTATTGGCCTTTCCACATTTTAATTTTGTGACCCCAATTCTGGTACTTCAGGACACTAGGTTGAGAAATGCAGGCCTAATTGTTAATCATTTTATGCATTAATTTTGATTTGATGGCGAGGAATATTGATATGGCAAATAGACTGTTGAAGTGCATTTTGTTGTGATTTGAAAGTTAATGAGGAACAAGCTAGGGTTGATGTTTCATAATGAAGTTTTTCTCCATCGGATTGAGTTATCAGAAACAAGAGTCTTCAAATTTGCAAAGCAGTTTGTTCCCATAAAAGGAACGTTTTACTTTACAATCTATTGTCTTCATCTTAAATGCACACATCTTGCTCTTCACTTAAACAAAATATTCTTTATTAATACATTACCTTACATCAATTATTAGTGTTGCTTTGTAAGCTGTCCCTATGGAAAATAATGACCGCCATCTTATAGGCCTATTACAATTTCTACGAAATGTTAGTCTAGATTTAACTGTTGTAATTTATTTTTTATATAGTTAGAAATTACTTGTTAAATTGTTTCCTTGGAAACACGCAACTTCAAATAAGTTGAATCAACATTTTTTAGTATTAAAACGAAGCTTTAATAGAATTAGAAATAACTAGACCGTAAAAATTACTTCAATGATAATGCGTGCAGCGATTTCTGTAATTTATATTTTCTCTAATTACCAATTGAAGGAAATTCGGCCTTCAGTTGTATCTTCAGAATTAACTATTTTTTTTAAATTAGGCCAATTAAATATAAGTATTATAGGGCTACTGTTGGTTTATGGATACCATACCAATTTAATATGCTATTTTTAAACAGGAAATAAAAAACAAAATAATTTAAATTCCGTATGTAGTAGACTGTTAGGCCAACGTGTTTTGTTGTCTGCAGTTAGATTAACATAATTGACTATCTAAAATAAATCACAAGTTAACTAGGCCTATTTGGTTAAAAAGTATAGGCCTGCGTTTTGAATTCCTTTGCGGATCATAAGTGCAACAATTCAGGATTATTTATCTAACGACATGAGGAGGAAGTAGGATGTCTCCGACCGAGTTTTTTTCCAAGAAAGTTTCCGATAGTCATTTTATAGGAAAGTGAGTGGATCCATCTAACATGGACACGAGTAAGCTTACGTTCCTTTATGTATGTACGTAAGATAGTGGATTTATACACTTCTTTTAAGGGTGACGTTAACATTAATTAGGTGCATGTGGGACTCACAGCACGACAAGGAGTCACGCATATGTCACCGCTTATACCCTCATCAGCCTGATATTGTCATCCTACTCATTTCACTGCTGTCTTTAACCTAACAAGTAGTTTAAAATATAGGCCTACATTGCCAAAAAAAAAACACTCGTTTTATGGAAATGCTTAACCAATATCTGTTTCAGTCCATTAAATATATTTTACCCAATTCTCCAAATATAGGCCTATATACCTAGTGAAAAAAATTAAAAATTATATGTCTGTTTCATATTTTTCACTATAAATCTAAATAAATATGTTTATGTGTTTGTGAAATATAAATAGACCTATGTACACATTAGGTCTTATCAAATTACGTTTATTAATATTGCATCAGTCTTCATATTTTAAGGCAATTTCTTTCATTACAGTATTTAATATTTTCTATGTTAAAATATATTGCAGATATTAATATTTTAAGATAGGCCTAATGCAAATTATGCCAGAACACATTTTGGCACAAAATTAAAGAAGAATTTGAAATTGGAAGACAAAAATTTAACTATTATAGATATCTGTAGGTCTAGGTTGTAACAAGAGGCCTATTTGAGGGAAACTTTCATAAGTAGGCCTACCAGAATCCAAGAAAGAAGCTGTGTCGAAAACTTTCAGATTCCCCTTAAGGAAAATAGTTGATGAATTAAGTTCTGTATCATTAGGCCTATTCAAGGAAAGTAAAAGTTAGAGCAAAATGTTTTTACCATCTTCTTCTTCTTGTTCACTTCACGGGCTAGACAAATTGCCTGTTTCGCCTCACAGTTGTGCTGTCCAACTTTTCACTGGCCTTCCTACGTTCCTTGAACCTGTTGGCTTGTAGTTAAATGCTGCTTTTGGTAATCTTGTTACGTTCAATTTGATTTTTTTTTGTTCAAATTATTTTTATATAGGGCCTAATTTTAAACAGAAGTTTCACACTTTATGCTTCTATATGTTGGTAAACTTGTACAGTTTTTATTAAGGACGCTCTTTTAACGTTTTTAGTTTTTAGCATCAAAGCAGAGTGTGATATAACCAAGGAATGATAGTCAAATGCCTCTTATTTGAGGTTTGATGTTATTTTACGAGCTATAGGCTAAACCTAGGAAATTCACTTGTGACAGATGAGACCTACTCTACTGAAGTCCAGCCTATGTCTGAGATTGTAGGTACCGTAAGCTTTTATGTTTGTGTTATGGAATATATATTTGTGTTAATTTTCAAAAGGATGAAGCTTGGGTAAGTTTCATGAACACTTGTTAATTTATATGTTAGGGTCTTGTTGTAAACAAGTCAGACCGGCAGGAATTTCTGTCACATCAAACAACATGGCCGCTCTGCGCAGTGTCGCATCGTAATCATGTGACTGGATTCAAAATCAAACATATCCTTTATTAAGCAAAGAAAATAAAATACGAGTATATTTTCATATTAGGCCTATTTACATTTAAACTTTAAAAATATTTAATATTGGAATTATCTTTTTACTAATTATAATTATTAATTACCTACTAAAATATATAAGTTATCCTATTTCACTTCTTCTTATTTTATATCTCAGTTTAACTTCTCACCTTATATTATAGGTAGGCTACTTTTTAGGCTACATGCCACTCGCCATCCGGGCTTTGCAGTGGCACGGATGTCGGGAAATTGTAGATTACTCACATACATTTTTGATATACAATGACGTGGACGACCTCTCCGAATGAGTGATCAGCTCAATACCTGGGCCTCCTCCGAGACACCACAATATTAAGACGAAAAACGTCATTTTTTTTGCACATACATGGCTTAAGACAGAAATTTTCTTGCTTATAAAAACATAGGCCTACAAAAAGATGATAATTATATTTTATAAATTATTTACAATATAGTCCTATCACGAAATAAGTACAATCTATCACGAATAAACGAAACTTTTCAGTAAGTGTTAAAATTTTGTTTTAAAAATGTCTAATAGCCTAGATCAAATTTTCGGATCAATCATATAAGAGGAAAAATAAAATGTTTCAGTAGGCCAACCATTATAAAATTTATATTTAATATTTGCATTTGTAAGCCTATAAATTCTGTAAATATTGGGGATTAATTTGTGTTTCCATAAAAGGATATTTTAGAAGATTCGTTTTCCTACAGGGGTTAGTAGATTTCTTACCTTCCATTCCAGCGGCCCGCATTAGAATTCTGGCGAAGTAGAGAGATTTACATATGATACATAGGTCTACTTGGATCTGGTTGTTTGTCCCTTGTACTGTGCTGCTCTTTGTTATTTTCGGCGGAGGCCCTGGCATTCTACTAATCATTGCAGTCACAGATCTAAGAAGATCCGCCACTGTAGGCCTATACCTCCCTAACGTAGGGAGATATGTAGGCTTATGAGTAATATTTTGTTATTATTAGGGCCTACTCTTTTACAAAGTTAGAATTCTTGACCCCCTACTAACTGGTGTCCAGTCCAGGTCATTAACATGAAGGCCTAACTCCTAAAGTCCTACAATTGAAGGAGTAAAAAATAAATAAATAAATGAAAAATCATAAAAGGAAATTAAATGAAAATATATAGTAAACTTATATAAGTTATTAAATGCAATTGAAAATAAGTGAGTCTAAATTACTCGTTTATTTTGACCTACTTTAATTAATTCCAAGGCACGAGAGGTCTAGCCAGCCTACTGCTGGTTTCAATCCATTTGTTAAAATTCATCAACTGTTAGTTATAGGGATGACGTGTCGGAACCTCCGGCCGTTATAGCTGGAGTCACTACTTATTGTAGCTTCCCAATTTCCTCTTGATGCTGGGTGGGCACCGGTCCCATGCTCACTGAAATTCCAATTGAATATTTCTTCTCCCCTGGTGTCTCGTACTAGCGTAAGTCCCGTAATTCTTGCACCAAGACATCATGCCTTAAACCGTTTAGTTACGGGACCGGATATAGGCCTATTTTACCTTCTGTAAAAGCTTCCTAATTTATAATAAGGTTTAAATATGATTTTATAAACTTGAAAGCAAGGAGTAACACCTAGGAACCATTTCCCTGAAAATAAGGAAGAACAGTTACAGAGTGGTAAAAGTGAGTGTTTGTGTAGCTAAAACCAATTAGCCAGTGCGCCACTGTATTTGTAAGGTGAAGGTAAAAAAAGGAAAGGTTGTAGGATGTTCAGTTATAAATAAATCAGTTTAACTTGTGGCTGGCATTTCAAAAACAGAAAAAACCTTTTGCAGTTTGAAAGCAACCGAAAATTTCCTATTGTTTTAAAATCCCATCTACCTCCTGTTTTCTGGAGACAAAAAATAACCGAAGTCATATCGCTTCTTGTTTTCTTTCATTGGGTGGTCTTAAGCTCAACGTCATAAAACCGTAAGGTTCCACCAATTGTTACACTATTTTACGAGTAGGTCTATATTTATGTCACACGTTTAAATTAGGAAAGTTTTGTTACATTTTAAATAAGAATATCTGATGCCATCAGCGTCGTAATTCAATAGGTACTAAGTTATTGGGTGTTGGAACGGCAGACAAATTTTAGTTACACATCTCTCCTTTGAGACTTGATATTCTTTCATGTGCCGTGAATCTACGGCATGACTTAATAATTAATGTATCTTCCAAAGGAAACCACAGTCATGATTTGTAAAATCATCGACTCCGGCCTGTTTAAATCTGCGAATAACGGGGAACATGGTAGGCCTAACTACTAGAACCCGGGATCGACAGAATGACTACCTTGTAAATTCGAGCGCGTGAAACGGTGTTTAGGTGAAGGCCGAGTTTCATGAAATTATCTTCACAAATATTTACATAAACTTTTGAAAATCTGTTTTATTCATTTCGCAATATTTCACCGTGTTCACATTTATACTCGTAATTTGCTGATTTAAGAGTCTCTTATTTCATAATTTATTTTATCGCTCGGTTCTTCACACTCACTGGCGACTTTACTTAACACATTTACTTTTTCATAGCTCTTCCTTGCTCTTCCACACTTTCACTCTCCTACCACCAGTAGGTACACGACTGGTTAGTCAGATTTTCTCATCTCCTTTTACGTACGAGTGTAGGAACAATGTGGAATCCCAGTCCAAACTTTTCGAACAGAAGACTCGAGCAGCAGATTCTTCTAGAATGTAAGCCTAGGTATAGACACATGAGGAAACTTCTATGCGGTTCCACCTATTCCCGACTTGCCAGTTCACAAATCTCCCTCCACATAGCCTAGAAGACAAGACCCGACTCTCGCCATCTCTCGCGAAATTTAAAACTAGCCCAACTTTGCGTCACAATAGGTCTATGTTATTTCAACCTTCAAATGCCTTTATATTAAAATGTATGTTTTTCTCTTTAGGCTATTAGGCGCCGAATTTCAAGACATAATAAGTCTGGATTTAACTTCAAGGTAGGCCTAATGCTTAGTAAATTATTATTTTTGTTGTCTTGCTGCAGATGGAGGAAGAACACACAAATAAACCTCAAGGTAAACAGTTGCCTCATCTTTATTATCTTAACGAATCGATGAGTTAGACTGCTTTTGCATGATGTATTTATTAACATTACATTTGCATTGTTTGGCATAACGATAAGATTCCAGGATAAGATAGCCATCTTTATTAAGCACTAGTAGGATATTACCCGCGCTATTATCAATCAGACACACTGATCACGTAAAATTTCCCTCACTTCACGGTGTAACGTGGATATTGTAAATTTCATAGATATTTAAAAAAGTCAAACTATGTAGCCTAACTTGTACAGGCGTTAGAAATATATGACGTCATCATTGTCTCAATTAGGCCTATACTAATTTACTTTCATGATTCCAACTCCCAATTTACATAATTCTTAATCAGTTCAACCACAGATTGAACCAACAAAGTAAAGCCTAGAATTAAAGACAAACAAACGAAGAAGTAAGAAATATTAAATAAACTCTAAGTTTTCGTTGGTATTATGTTCTATCTGTAATTTAAGTTAATAGGCCTATATTGTTCAGAGTGTAGCCTATCTGCTAAAATATTTGTACGATAGTAAAGGACGAAATTCGGTTGTTAAATATCCCTATGTCTTGAAAAATATTTATAGGCCTACTGTACCTATAATCATTTAAAAAACTATTGGCTTACGCTTAGGTCATAAGTTTGATTTTATGTAATGTCACTGATTTTGCACTTATGAGACTAGGAATCCAAGCAGATTTCGAAAATGTATGAGACGCCTAGAACTAAGCAAATATAAAGAAATAAAGAGTAGGACCTATGTTTTCTGTCAACAAAATACCATCTAAAGCGGTTGTGCTCTAGTATTGGTCGTCATATAGGCCTAGAACTAAATTGGTTTAAATTTAGTATTGAAATATGTCCTGATATTCTCAGAAGATGAACCAAATACGTGAAACCACATATGAAAGATGTTTAGGTCTATTTGCGAAGGAAACTGGATCATTTTGAGATAGGCCTAAGTGATTAAAACCCGGACGAATAAATTTTTTCTCCTAAGATAAATTTACGAGGATAATAAGTTAATAGTTTGGAAGTAAGACCATGCCTGATAGATTTTAATAGGCTATTTAATTAGTCATAAAATTATTAAATATAGGTCGTAGGCCTACCTCCGGATTCGATAGTGACAATGTGTTATAGTTACTAGTCGACTATTCGTAATTATAGGCCTATTATTGTTGATTTCTTATGTTGGCTATAGACTTCTAACATCTGTTATGTCGTGTCTAGAATAATATCCAGCAGACTGTGAATTTCTTTGCTCGTAAGTTAATAATAATGAATAATAACTAATAATTAAGCAAGCTTTATCATGATAACTAGAAAATCACAAACACGCTGGACAGTAGGATCCGGGAATTCAGGAGACTTCGCGATTACTAGCCTCATCTCAGAAAACTCGCTAAGAAATTAATATTTATTCTATAACCCTAACATACAATCTATTCGCTGGCTACAAAAATATACTAATGGGTTCAATTAAATTATAAATAAAATAATAATAATTAAAATTGAGAATATAAATTATAGGTATATTTAATCATTATTTAAGAATGATGAGATTATAGAATATGTAGCTATATTTCCAGATAAATTCAACTTCTTTTCTAGTAGTCTCTAGTTTTTCGTCAGACATTTGACTTGGAGATTAATTTGTTAGGCCAACTATTGTAAGCCTAATATAAAATTAAATTGACATTACACACAAAACGGGGATAGGCTTGTACACAGATTTCTAGTATAGGCCTAAGTTATATTTAAAGATCCTGGGGTGGTTTGATCCAAGACTTTGGAAAGTCCCAAAATGAAATAAAAAATAGGCTATTGATTTAAGTACCAAGGGATTGTTTCCAATCTTGAGAATGTGTTAAAAGGACATCAGATAACATTAAAGTGTTATAATTTGGGACCCGTATTTCGTCACATTTCTAATGAAAAATGACGAACGATATCAGATAAATGAGCCATTGTTTCCCTTAATAAACCTGCAGAAATACTGTTACCTGCGGTAACTACCTAAATGTTGGGGCAAGATAGAGGGACTTTTTTATATGAGCCATTGTTTTCCCTGAATAGTTCTCATCTGTCTAGAAAAATGGTCTATCGTTGTGTGTGGTAACCAGACCTAATGTGTGGCAAGAAAGAGAGAGTCCTTCTGTTTTCCTATTCTTCCTCTTTATCTTTTTTCACTTTCTCTTCATTTCTTTCTTTTCCCTTCACTTTTTATCATATTACTCATTTTCTCTTCATATTGTTAATCATCTTCCTCCATCACTTTTCCTCCTTTTCCTCTTTTCACCTTCTTCTTATCTTCCCATTTTCCTTTCCCTTCTTTTCTTTATTTTTCTTCTATTTTGTTACACCAAATATAATTTCGTTGCAAACACAATGTAATGTTAATGTTTTAATTCGTTGAGTGATCGCTTCAATAACACCATAATCATAGCATAGAGTTAGCCAGATTACCGTTGGATGAAAAAGTGCGAATTCTTGTTTTTATATAGCCCATTGATCTTCTAAGACTCTTAGGCCTAACTAGACATTTTTAAAGCCTAGTTCGTTCCATCCTTAAAAATAGTTGCATTGATTGAGAAATAGTTCCATCACGGGAAAGGTGTCCTGAAATAAAGTTCTCATATAAAAATAAGTCTTACTATTAATACAGTGCGTAGACATAATGCGGTTTATGATGAAAGTGTTAAATAAAAGCATTTTATTTTGTGAATTTTTAGTTTTGTAAAAGTAGCCAATAGGAAGGAAGAGTTTTATGTCGGTAATACGTTGAATACTTATTACACGAGTTCATGAAATTAAATGTTTTAATAATTCTACAAAGTATTTTTAACTTTAAAAATCATCGGAGGACATATTGTTTAAATAACTCACCTCATAGGATTCATGCTTCCATGATATCGCGATTTCAAACATAATCATGTTCATCGTCAGCCATAACTCCGACTGTTGAAATTCTTCGGCCGTCAACTATTCTAGTTGACGGCCGAAGAATTTCAACAGTCGGAGTTATGGCTGACGATGAACATGATTAGGCCTATGTTTGAAATCGCGATATCATGGAAGCATGAATCCTATGAGGTGAGTTATTTAAACAATATGTTCTCCGATGATTTTTAATGATTATACCTCATAATGTTTACTTCCCAACATTAATTAAATATATTTTTAACTTGTTATTTTTTTTAATATGTTATGTAAAACACTCAAAGTAAAATTGTCTGGATTTTGTTTGCGTATTTGGGCTCTTTTTGAAATATTTTATAGTACATTGAAGGGAATAATCCTTTGTAAATTAATTTTATTATATTGTTCTTTCGAAATGTCAATATCAGATTTCATGACAGGTTAGTCGCTTTTCCCTAAGATGTCGAGGCAAATGCTGGGTTTGATTTTCATGTAACAATGAATTTCACAATTTTCATTAATAAACGTTCAAAATTGGAATTTTTTTATAAAATAGGAGACTATATAGGCCTATAGAAACTACATAAGCCCTAATAAGATAACTTAAATTGCATGAAACTGCCGTTTTCACAGTGACATCAAATAGGCCTATGCCTACATATTATTAAGAAATTTTATAGCTCCTACTATCAGTGGCGGTTCGTAACAGGTAGGTAAAGGAATATTATTCATTAAAGAACAACACTAGAAAAAAAAAATGTTATATTTACCAGGCCTATTATTAATAAGTTACTAAAAAATACCAAATTAAAAGAACCCTGAGTTTCACAAAGGCCTATTAAACTCAGTAATTTCATGTAAAAAATTTCAAGAGATGAAAGTTTCCTATAGAAAAAATAGGTCAATGTTAGGCCTATATAATATTAACTTTTAACGGGTAATAGGCCTATATTAGATTCAATGCTTTGATAATATCTATTCAATTGATTTCTTATAGAATTTATATTTCATTTAATTAATTAATTAATTCAATATTAACATTTAATCGGATTGGAATGAAAGGGGTGCATGGAAACTTCTTGCAGGAAAACCAGAGGGAAAACGCCCAGTTGAATGAAGTGGGAGAATAACATTAACAATGAGTTGAGGGAAGTAAATTATATAGGGGATGATTGGAAAGCATTTTCTCGGGATAGGGATGTCCGCTCGGCCATGAACCTACGGTTTCGAGAGTGCCAGTGAGTTACTTGTCTGTCATTAAATGACCCTTTTATCAAGTTATTAAAAATGTCTTTGTGTAAATTTAATTGATAAATCAATGTAGGGATAGTAAAATATTTTGGAAGTCATGGGAATTGTCAGAATCTTTCCCCGTGGGAAGTTAACAAGTGATTGTAATTTTATTCTTTCGCACCAGATGGCGCCTCCCGTTTTTCTGTGGTCACTTGTTTTTATAACAGCAGTTAACACGTGTTATATGAAACGTTACATCTACCATCTACTTTGTCTAGCAGCAACAAAAACATTAACCAAAATGTTGATAAAATAAATCCATGGGGTGTAGCCTACGTCATGGCTAAGCAGATGACAGTACAGGGAACCACATGGTTAGTATTACGCATTCTCTCAATTTTAATTTCTGTTTTGTTGATTGAGTCTCGCTAATTGTAATAGCCTACCAAGTAGGCCTAGGTGTTCTCACCAAGCTGTGATAAAAAATTATTTACACTTAAAGAAAAATGTCTGGTATAGCTGAGCAGATCTACCGAATCCGGAAACTTGGAATTCCAGCTAGTCATCAAAACTGTTAACCAACAGAGACGATTACAACAACAATAGTAGGCCTACTATATAACTTTATTATTATTATTATTATTAGGCCTATTATTATTAATATTATTATTATTATTATTAATCAGTTTGTTAAACACGTGCTACACAATTTATGCAGACATTTTAAATGGAAAATTGAAAAGTTTCAGTGAAAAATTCCTTATGGAATGTCAAAATGGATTTAGGAAAGGACGATCTTGTATTGATTCAGCATTTTCTGTTAAACTATTGCTTGAAAAAAGAAGAGAATTCAACTTAGAAACACATTTTGCTTTCATAGATTTTGAAAAAGCATTCGACACAGTCAAGAGATCAAAACTCTTAAATATATTGGAAGACAGAAATATACCAAATTTACTTCGGCAGAACATACAAAATATTTACAAAGACAACACCATAAAGATTAAATTAAATAACAGATTTTCTGAAGAAGGAATTATAAATCGTGATGTGAGACAAGGCTGCCCCTATCCCCAACACTCTTTGCAATTTATATCAATGAAGTAATATGTTGCTGGAACAAACATATAAATTTGGAATAAGAATATCAGAAAATAGAAAATTAAACACCATATTGTTTGCAGATGACCAAATAATAATAACAAATTCCGAAGATAATCTACAGAAAGGTCTGTATGAACTTAACAAAATTACAGAAGAATATGGATTAAAGATATCTACAGAAAAAACAAAAATTATGGCATTTCAAGGTGTAGATCCTGTCAGAAGTAAAATTGTACTGGACAATAAAATTTTGGAGCAGGTGAATAATTTTACATATCTAGGATGCAATATCTCATATGAAGAAGAAAAGGATGTAAATGCAAAAATATCTAAATTTTTAAGAATTTTAGGGTTAATAAATTCTATCTTCAAGCCACAGTTAGTCCAAAAGCATTCAAGACTGAAAGTGTATAAAACACTGGCTCTTCCAACTCTTTTGTATGGTAGCGAAGTATGGACGTTGAAACAGAAGGATATACAGAGACTTAGATCTGCTGAAATGAGATATCTTCGGAGGACTGCAGGATACACACTACTAGATCACAAAAAAAATGAAGACATCTTAGAAGAATTACACATGGAATCTTTAGAAAACAAAATTTCTGATTATAAGTCAAGATGGATACAACATGTTCATCGAATGGAAGATCACAGAATACCCAAACTAATGTTAAGATATCAACCTGCAGGAAGAAGAAGACCAGGACGTCCACTCAAAAGACTTCTGGATGGTGTTTCTCTTGAGGCCGAAACAGGTCAACAAATGGCCTAAATTCGTGAATGTACTATGATGATGATGATGATGATGATTATTATTATTATTATTATTAAAGTATTAATGCACTCAGTTTAGTAACTAATATTTCTGCTGTCTGTAGCCTAAATCATTCTCTTCAATAACTTGTTCTGCAGGTAGGCCTAATTACATGTAATTCATTTTAGTTGAAGACGACTGATATATCAGGTATTCATTCTATTATTTCAACATTTTACAGGGACATGTAGTTGCTGATTAAACTATTTTTTTCCATCGAATAGGCTGAGGCTACTCTTGGAATCGGCATTCATATCCCCATTTTCATTTCTATTATAGGCCTATTTATTCTAGCCTTAAACACTTTCCTTTCTATGATTTCACGATATGACATACATCTCTGATATTCCTGTAATTCTAGATAATTTCATGAAATATAATAATCTCTCTTTAAAATCAAGTGGATGTTCGTCTGATGTTCTTCGTATTTTCTAAATGTACTTAATTTAGTTTATGTTGCCAATTCTTTTCAACTATCTTTATTTTGACTTAGGCTTTCACGGCCGGAGTTACTATGATGATCTTGTAGAAGATTTCCGGGCTGTTGACCGTGGTCTTTAGGCTTGTGGTTCCCCGGCGTTACGTCAGAGACTGCGTCCGGCCAAGGGTTGTCTGTCTCAAGACAATCTTAAGGATGCCGGACGCAGTCTCTGGCGAAATGTCGGGGAACCACAAGCCACAAGACCACGGTCAACAGCGCGGAAATCTTCTACAAGATAATTAGCCTATAATATCTTTATTTTTTTCGATGTCAGTCAATTTAAGAATTAATTGTACATAACTATTCCATACAGTAGGCCTACATAAATAGGCTTGAAGTAGGCTATGTGCACAAAAGAATTAGGCCTGCTTGACGTTAAAATCCCAGTGTCAATGCACCAAGTTTTTGCATGGTTTCTCTCAATCGTCAAGGATATTTACGGATTTTAATTTTATCCTGTTTACCAGAATTAATTTACCATTAAATTAAAGTCAGTGAACTTGACAAACATAGCATTAAGATCTTCTGACAAGATATCTAACCTTGTGTATATAAGAATTGATAAATAATCTGTAGCCTAATTATCTGGACTTTCTATAGGCCTGTCGGAAAATGGAAACTGAGTTTTGCCTCCGTTTTGGTAACCTTTTCTTAAAAAAATTGTGTTATTGCATAGATCTAGGATTGATTTTTTACGTTTTTCAATTTTAATTCACAGAAATAACTCATAATACTTATGTAGCTTTGAATAACAATAGGCCTATATTTGTAATTTATAAAAATATGCTTGTTAAAGCCTTGCTTGACTTCAAATACTTTCTAAAAATGAATGGGCTAAATTTATATACACTACTTAGCCTATACGTAGAGTAAATTGATATTTTTCTCTGAATTTTACTTTTTCTTCAAATTCGTCAATTATTTACGAATTTTAAAATATCTTCTTCTTCTTCTACTCCTCATTTTAGTCTTATAGCCTGTTTGAAATTTATTTAGGCCTAAGTAAATTTTTCGAAATCCTGTTTTACTACTGACCTAGGGGCTTATTCTAAAACGAAGTGAACTATTTACGAAAATTAATAACTGTATACTAGGCCTTTATAGATGAGTAATAAGCAGCATAAATTGTTAAAATAATTATTAACAAATCAGGCAATTCCTTACCTTTTTTTCATTTTAAGGCAGTAGGCCTATTAATTTAGATTTTTTGCTTTCATTTCCCATATTAACTTACTACATAAGGTGAAACAGTTGGTGGTATGATATATTACAGAGGTTAACGAGACGTAATGCCCAACATTCCTGAATTTGAAAACAAACAACACAAATGATAATATGCAAATGATTGAAAAGTGGCTAATTAAATATTCATGGAAGTCTTGTAAAGTCGTGTTTTCAAGTTGCTTGTTAAGAAGGGATATTTTGATTTGTTACTTTAAATGCACTGACGTCTTAGTTGCTTTTCATACATGTGGAACACGTCTATTACTTTTTTTCATAAGTAACAGTACGAGAGGATAAGGTTTTTAAGTTGTCAAGATGAAACATTAGAAAAGTCCAACAACAAACAATATTTTTGATTTTTCAACCCTCACGAAAATCTCATTTCCCGGAGCCTCTCTCTTATTTTAGATACGCCCTCCCTCCGCTGTTGTGCTGGTGTATTAATTTAAAGTAATGACAGGCCGAGATCCTCCCCTCGTACTATTCTTCTCATAAATAATGCAACACACTCTTTTAATTCACGGCCAGGTTATGCATGTAACCTATACAAAAATAATGTCTACTCTTCTGTAGGTTTGTAAGTTTATAGACACAACAAAATGAATAATAATAATAATAATAATAATAATACTAATAACAGTAATAATAGGGCCTAATAGTAATAATAAAAGAGCAACAATATAGGAGTACCGCATTCCGGCAGAGTTAAATTAACTTTAGCCCTATCACTGATACGCAACAGTAGGCTACTACACCTTAGCTAATCACATAGAAGACTGGAATTGATTATAAAATATATAATGGGATGCTATAGGCCTATAGGCCTGCACTTTAGGTCTATAGGCTAAAGTAAAGCACAGTAGTTTTTACTTAGGGATACCTCATTGAAGTACGATAATATAACTAATAATAATAATAATAATAATAATAATAATAATAATAATAATAATAATAATAATAATAATAATAATAACAGACCCTAGTAATAATATATAGCCTATATAATAATAAAGATAAAGTGATTTCAGCCGGATTATCAGTCTTGCGTGACGACCTCCTTTACCCCATATTGTAAGTTTTGTGTAGCCTACTCATTTTCATTAGAGAGTGACTCGATCACAGGACCATGGTGCTGCCAGATGGTTTTAGGCCAGTTTAAAAATCCTGAACCCATCGGGACTAAAATCGTGGGCTTCAGGCTTGTGGCGCATTGTAGGGCCTATTAACCAACTATGATAGGGCGTGATCCAATAATAATAATAATAATAATAATAATAATAATAATAATAATAATAATAATAATAATAATAATAATAATAATAATAATAATAATAATAATAATAATAACAACATAACAATAATAATAACAATAATAATAATAATAGGCCTAATGATAATGGTTATAATGATAACGATGATGATCACGATAACGATAATAATAACAATGATAATTATTAGTAGTAGTAGTCTATTGTTATTATATTATTATTATTATTATTATTATTATTATTCATATTGTAGTAAGGTCTATAATTTACAGGAAGAAGTGGTATATTTGTGTCTTTTGTAATCCATTTCTCCACAAAAAATGCATTACGTAACACATGAAATTATGTAATGGTCACAGAAAAATTATATTTAATATATATTATTGAATTGTAAGTTGTCAAGAAATAAAAGGACGTAAATTTTGTTTCTTAACACATCAATAC
This sequence comes from Diploptera punctata, assembly GCA_030220185.1. Taxonomy (NCBI): domain Eukaryota; kingdom Metazoa; phylum Arthropoda; class Insecta; order Blattodea; family Blaberidae; genus Diploptera; species Diploptera punctata. Next base: position 611,315 of record JASPKZ010000815.1, on the reverse strand, counting down.
ATGGTCTTTTGTTGATACAATTGAAGGGTTTATGTTAGATACTATGACCGGAAAACAATTGTTAAGCAACAATTGAACATTTTGAAGTGATTTATTGTTTGTAAGGATTGTCTGAATGTCAGGAAATCTTATTCTATTTACAGTTGCCTTGTAAGTAACATACAGATGTTAAGCGTTGATCAAAAAGTAATGGCAACTCAAATTACAATGAGAACTTATCTCCAAGCATGTAATAATCTCTCTTCCTTAAGATCCTTCAGGTTTGTCCTGACTACTTATTGCGTTATTTGTTAATATATTTAATCTATTGGCTGTATATTTTGTTGAAATATGTGAGTGTAACTCGAGCAATGGTTACTTTTACAATGACCATACTGTGTCTATATAAAAAAAAAGAAGAAAAAACCAGAGATTGTAGTTTCTTTTTCCCCTATTCAAGTTATCTTGAAAATAAACTCTGAGTTGTTGTAAAAACAGTCACTTGATGTCGAAAGACTTTTTTTTAAAAGTTGTTTTCTTTTGATGGAGCGCTCTGCTATGCTCACTTGTTTGGTCGGTAGCTTCTGCCCCTGTACGCCAGAGGCACTTCAGTCGACAGAGTTGTTTGTCATCGTTCTTGTTTGGTCACTTTTTTCTTTTTCTTTTTGTTTCTTTCTTGACATGACGCCATTTTGTTTGCATGTGCTAAGTCAATGTAACTTTATCTTTGTAAGAAAGTATGTAATGAAGGTTATGCAACACGGCATGCTCATATATCAGTCATCTGCTGATGACTTGTGTGCAGCTAAATTACCATCGGGTTACAGTTCCTGCAGGAAATATCTCTGCAACTTTGTGACATTATGAATCAATCTTGTGTAACTAACCCTTCATTAATGCAATTCATAACATTTAAGTCCTATTCTGGTTAAGACTCTGTTTTCATAGCTACTCAGACTTCTAACTCTAAGAATGTAAAGTCACGTTTTTCCTTTGTCAAATTATAACTTGTACTTATTATTATAATACCAGAGAATTATTTTATTTGTCCATTTGAAATTAGCTCTTAAATATTCAAATTCCAACAAATTATAGTCCACGCATTTTCATTTGTCGCTGCTTAGCTTCTACATTCAATCCAGTGATAAGTTGTATGGTATGAGGGGTTGCATGAGTTGAGATTGTTTCTCTTTGCTTCATGTAACCCTGCACTGAGTTTTATGACACGAGAGTGAAGGTGGTTTACTTTTCAATATGACCTTGGTCTGACTAATGAAAATGCGTGGATATAGTTAAATAGACGCTAATTACCTTAGTTGTTATGCCACACAAATTTACTCGATCCCAAGACAATGAAATGTTAAACATTGCATCATAGAAAACATTCTTCTTCTTCTGCATTATCTCGTTTGCCTCTTAGGCCTATTATAATCGGTGTCGGTGAAATTAGGAGCTGCCAGCCAATAGTCTCTTTAACCCTTTAGCCTATCCCTTGATTATTTAGGCTTAACCAGATAAAATATCTTATGTTAAGAACATAGGCACAGTATTATTGCCTAAAATAATTTGAAATGTTTTATTTAAATATCCAATCAATATTTACTTCAGGACCTATAGACCTCAAGAGTTGGATAGGCATTTGTCACGACAGATTCTGACTACTTTGATACATTAATGACTTACTTGCTTACTGAACTGTCAAACAAACTACAACGTGTTCATAAAAGCTTGCGTCATGTAGGCCTATCTATATAGTCTATGTATGTAATGTCCGAAAGTATGACAATATTTCACCATCTATTGAAGCATCACTGTCTTATCTCGGGCTGAGTGATACAACAACTTTGCAAAAGTTTATTCCAAATTATCCACACATTTAACCCTAAATATCTGTCAATTCGCTTTCATCTTTTATCCTCCATTCATAACTAGATCGCAAATCAATGAAACATAAGCCAATCGTATTATCCAAAATCGCATTACTTTCTTTCACAATGTGACTCTCCCGTTATTGGAATTCATCATCACTGGAAAACAGTAGGCCTAATTGCAACTTTCAAGCAAAAATTGACTACATTTTTAAAAGTTCTACATTAGCGTTCCTTTGATGAAAGTTTAAAATTAAAATGTACCTGTTGGTAGGTGCCGTCATCCTCAACTTTGTTAAAATATTGTAGACCTATATAAAATTAACTGGAGCGCTTTCGTAAGTTATCTTCCATCTTCGGCAGGATGAGCTTTCGCTACTCGTTGTTGTTGTGTACGGTGATGTATAGGCCTACTCCAACTGTTTGTAGCAGCATTTTGTTTATTTTTTACTTATTGAATCCCATGAGATAGGCCTATTTGATAAATTATAATTCCTTTATATATCTTTTTATGATTACTTTAGTATTTACATCTATTGTATGTAGGCCTAATTTAGTAGGTCTACCCTTTTATGTAGGCCTAAATAATATTCAGTATTAGCATTAGAAATAATTACAGTGTAGAAACACATTGCTGTAGAGGCTGTGTCTTCCTATAGCTAAGCCTACTGGTTGAGTGGGAAGATAAGTCCTTATGGCCTTAACTTTGTCACTTTAAATAAAAGTGACCTACGCCGTAGCGGAGCAGTTTAAAGCGCTCGTTCAGGTACCATGAAGGTAGAATTTAGAAATTTCGACCAGAATGGGACTGGTGCTCACCCAGCATCGTGAATAATTTGGTTAGCTGTTATAAATAGCGACTCCAGCTACAAGGCTGGGGATCCGACATGCTTACTACATGTCACCCCCTATTGGCTGGATGATCGCTATCTCTGTGATTAACGTAGCCTACGGCTTTGAGGCCAGCAGCCGGAAGGCAGCCAAAAAGCCTTCTAGCTCTGTTGCGCAATACAGTTTGCAGTTAAATAAAATTATTGTTATTATTATTATTATTATTATTATTATTATTATTATTATTATTATTATTACTTACTTACTTACTTACTTACTTACTCACTGGCACTATTGAACCCGTAGGTTCATGGCCGCGCGGACATAAGCTCTCCATACATCCCTATCCTGAGCTAATGCTTTTCAATTATTCCCTGTATAATCTACTTCCCTCAAATCATAGTTAATGTTATTCTCCCATCTCATTCTTGGTCTACCAACTGTGTGTTTTCCCTGTAGCTTTCCTACAAGAAGCCTCCATGCAAGTCTGTCATTCCCCATATGTGCAACATGTCCTGCCCATACATTATTATTATTAGGCTATTATTATTATTGGTATTATTATTATTATTGGTATTATTATTATTATTATTATTATTATTATTATTAGTAGTAGTAGTAGTAGTAGTAGTAGTAGTAGTAGTAGTAGTAGTAGTAGTAGTAATATTGTATGAAGTATTATGTAAGGTAACTTTTACTTCATTGTGTAGTAATGAGTTAGGCCTAATATTAATTTCAGAAAACTTTACAATAGTGTCAGTTTCATGTTAAGCTAATAACATATCTTTCTTCCTAATCACCAACATATAGGTCTATTAGGCCTATTTGGTGCAAATCAAAGGGTATCGTATTAGCCAAGGCGTTTTGTTTTCTGTAGGCCTATTTAATAAATTGAACATACATTTTTTGTAAAGCATTCAGTATTATAGGCCCTACCATATTTTCTTATAGATGCTTTAACAATTAAGATAATATTTATCTAAAATCTTTGAATGTATGCAATAGGCTATGTGTTTAATTTAGGCCCTGTATTGTTTTTATTTTGTAGCCCATTTCACTGATTTAATTTTAGTTAATACGAGATGATGATTTTGATAAATTAGATCCTGGTAATGATTTTTTAATTTAGTAATTGTTTTGACATCTGAGAAAAAACAGATAGTTTGGTCGACCGTGAGATTAAAACCCGGAACGTTCTGCATACAAGTATTAAACCAACCGCCTGGACTGTGTGTGCATCTACTAATGTAATAGCGCGTCACTTTTCAATGTTATGATTCCTATTCCGACTTAAGCTGACTAACAAAGGTGACTAAGTTTATAGGAAAATGAGATTGAAAACACTTCGTTGGTGCACAAGCAAAATTGGCAATGCCGGAAGAATGTTCATTTGGATTGTCAGGGTTAATGGTCACGCATATAATATGTTGTTTTTCGGAGATTATCACGCTGTGAAAACCCAATTCAGTTGCTATTTTGTTTGATAAAATTCCACGTACTGAAATAGACCTATCATATCCTATTGACAGTAGTTAGAATAACAGTCCAGTTAATTTCGTGCTGCTATTTTCTTCCTTGAGACTTCCCTTCTTGTAAGCCCCTTTTTTCCCTCAACGAGATTTAGGCGCTCTCCCCCTACAGGGAAGAAATTGAACCATACTAATTTAGATATATTTGTTTTCGTATAGATGTCATTGGAGTGGTCCGTGGTCAGCGTTCCGCCTCATATTGATATCTAGGAAACCAAGGTAGTAGGCCTAGGCTACTAGGACGGGAAAATTCGGTAAATTTTGCTTTTTTTAGTTTTTTCTTTCTAAGTATCATATTCAGGATACATTTCTTAAAATATTTCAATTTAATTTTTCATTTATAGGCCTAATAGTGTTTATGGCATAAACAAAGATGGTAGAAAGTAATGAATACAAAACTCTCACGAGCTTTTAAACCCGCCCCCTTATTAATCTTCTGAAAGTTCACATTCGTCAAAAAATTAAATTTACCCGGTTGTCATGCAAATAGGCCTAGGTATTTGTTGATGTGTTATTTAATATTTTATGAAAGTTTCTCTCAGTACGTACGCTTAAAAACGCTTTTTTACAAATGCGCCTCAGTTTGTTTTTTTTTAGAATAGGCTTAGGCCTATGGCAGTGATGTAGGCCTAATCTAATGTTCAAGACAATTTGAATTTCCCCATTAGCCTTATTTTTATAAAATACTGAATTGCAATTTATTCATAACTCTATATCAATGTATTAAAACCATTTTCAAACACCACTTACCTTTTTTTCAATAGTAGTAGGAGCCAAATACTTTCAATTTTCAGAATTAAAATAGACTCAAAAATAAATAAATAGAAAAATAAAATGAAAATGAAGGAAGAAAATTAAATTTCCAGTAGGCCTACTTGTTTAATAACGCTGAAGAAAGAAATCTGACTCGCAATTTGAGATGCATAGAGATGATATCAATCACGGAAGTGATTTAAGTAGGCTATGGATGGGCAAACAGAGATCTGAAGAAACGAACATGAACACAATTATACTGACACATATAATAATTACCTATTTTAAAATAATTTAAATATTTGAATTTTCATACAAATTATTTCCGACTATTGCAACGTAATAAAAGAATATGAGCTATTTTACGTGTAACTTATATCCTATACTAATTCTGCCAGTCCATAAAAATATCCGGATTGTAGCCGTAAAAACAGAAATTAGCCTGTTGCTATGATTTGGTAAAGTTATAGAAAGTCAACTATGGTAGAGTAGACTCGTATTGAATTATAATTAATGTTTGGTTACTTTAACAATAATAAACACTTCGATAGGCTATAGGCCTATTTTGTCAATTTTTATTCAACAAATTTTCTCATTTAGGCCTATGTGTAGGCCTAGATTATGATTAAAAGTTTTATTTCTATAAATTATTAATGCTGGCCTTTTTTTTTATCGTAGACCTTGTATATTCAATACAGATAGGCCCAATCATTAATTATTTTTATTAAAACATAATATTTTCAATTTTTTTACTTATTTAGTAATTCAGTATTAAGAATTGGACGTAAAAAACTCGGTGTTCTATATACAGATCATCTGTGTTAATCGCAGTTGAATGGAAGAGAAACATAAAAACAAATAATTTGTCACTAGACAAATAAATAAATAAATAAATAAATAAAATGATAAATAATATAGGCCCTACATCAGCATATTTAATAGACCTTACACATACAGAGACAGGCAGTTATTTTATATTAATTTTAATGTATTTTTTGTCAATTTTCTGTAACATCATAGCATTTAAATAGGCTGCTTCAATCAAAATTATTTAGGATATATTTGTCTAATAAGCATCCAAAATGAATGCTATGAATGTAGCCTTACATATAAAAATAGCCTATTTTAAATGGAACATTTATATGCGTAGATCTGTTTAAAGATCCTCTAATTTAAGTTAACAATAATAATAATAATAATAATAATAATAATAATAATAATAATAATAATAATAATAATAATAATAATAATAATAATAATAATAATAATAATAATAATAATAATAATAATAATAATAGTAATAATAATAATAATAATAGTAATAATAATAATAATAATAATAATAATAATATATAATACAGACCTAACTGAATAATAATTCGTAGACGATTACTTAGAATATGACAGTAATTAAATTAAGTATTATTTATGCCACGTCATGAAATATAATCATGTGTTTTAAGCATGTTTTTCGTTTTGAAAGAATAGTTGATTTTTTCGGGGGAAATGTCTGATTAAGTTATGGGTCAATCCCTCTTCGTCTACCGCCAAGTTATCACACTTTAGTCCCAGGTGTTGTTTCTAAGGAAGTTGCTACATTTATACAGAAAACTAACGTGAGCAGTATTCCTGATATTGTAATAATAAAATAACAAGATAATAAATTGTTACGTCTTCTGGTAAAAATTTCCACTCCATCTGCATGCATCATTAATCGATCACAGTCGACAAAATGTGGTTTCATGTCAGAAATAGATCAGTAATCTAAATATCAGTTTATGAAGTAGCACCAAAACAATATTACCGTCAGCGTTATATTTATTTTACTTTTATTTAAGACTTTCCTACATCATATGTTATGTAGCTTTAGCATCTGTGGTTCTATGCATATGCTATAGGCCTATCTAGTAGATTATATTTATACGGTTGTGTAGTTAGACTTTTAATTTGTTTTTCTTGCCTTTAACATACAAGGTAATATAGCGCATATTTATTTCCGATTGAGGGTCTTTCCACTTTTCAGCGGTTGCCCTTTTACCAGCCGGCTGCTGGCCCTTCACATCCACATGTGTCAACCACAGAGGCAGATGATCAACAACCAGTGTAGGGGTGACATGTGGTTAGCATGTCGAGTCCCCCAGCCGTTAGAGCTGGTTCCTCAACCTGGAGCCGCTACTTATTGTAGCTACCCAATTGCCTCACGATGCTGGGTGGGCACCGGTCCCATACTGGCAGAAATACCATGAGAAAATTTCTTCCCCCATGGAGACTCGAACCAGCGCAAGTCCCGTAGCTCTGCGCCAAGGCTTCCTACCTTAACCGCTCGGCTTTTTATTTACTTTAATGAAACTATACGGTGACCACCTTGGGAGGTGTAGAATGAGGGACAAGAGTAACAAAATAGAGAGACATTTCAGGAGTTTGAGGGAGAGACATGGGCCAGCATCAAATTAAATTCGTAATTACCTTATTAATACAAAAATTGTAATTTAACGTGATTCCAGAGAACACATTTATTGTAACATTACCAAACATAAAATCGTAAGGGCCTATTTTAATTAGGCACATGAACATATGTCACTTCTATGAACTCATATATTATTTTTGTCTAAAACTAGGTCTATAGCTATTAAACCTACTTGTTGATTATTGTGCATGCCAAAATTCTCTTATCATTTATGACCATATTGAACAAGTTTTTATATTCAACATTATAATTTGTTTTCCTTTGGAGCTCTGCGTTGAGTGTGACCATAGGCTATTTATTAGTCCCTGTTGCAGCGGTGCTCGGGGGTAGGCAAGAGATCTCAGGGTTGTGAACTTTTTTATATGCAAAAGAACAACGTACAAATTTTCTACTCAATTTTAACGAATCCAAAACTATTTATTTACGGATAATTACAGTTTTGTTTATACAATTAATATAAGTTTTATTAATGAGTGGAGTCGAAGTAATTAGAGGTCCACGTGCTTGAATCAAATATTTTCAAAGTCCAAATGCTTAATGGACAAAATCTTTATAAAGTTGTAGATACTTTAAATTTAACAAGTTCTCGGATGAATCTAAATTTTAACTGGATCGGAGATCGCGGTCTGTAGATCTACGATGTTTGAACACTGAACACAGAAATGACCGAGAGTGAGGAAATTTTGATAGACTATATGTTCTCGCTTAAAAATACTATAGCTCCTCCCACTTCTTTCGATTCCACTCGTTACAATTTGAATATACATATGTTACAATAATCTTATTTACTAGTAGGTATGTGTTTCCTTAGAGGAGGGGTTTACGCCCTTGGAGTTCCTGAAATGTATTATCCTTATTTCTTGGAATTGCTGGTTAATAGCATTAATTACAGTTCTAAGAACTGGGTTAATTGTTTTTTTATATTGTTAATAGATAACAGTTTTCTGTTTCTTTCAATTTTGTAAATTGCCATATCAAGAGACTTATCTTTTCTAAAGGTGGGATGAATGTCTTTTGTAACCTGCATTAGCCAGGAAGCATTTTAACAGCACTTCTTAAACTGTCATATCAAGATAATTATATAAATTGATTGCGCACAAATGTGCAAAGGTGATAACACAATAACACAGCTAACAATCACTAACACTAACTTGGTCTTGCGTAATCACAAATTGTTTTTGTTCTTTGTGTACATGTTTCGATGTGATATATTTCGCATTTCTGTTCACACACTTCGCATATGCATGACATCTTCGAGTCATGGAACGTTTTATCTGTACAGGGTCGTATGCAAATACATTACTCTCTACTCAAATTACTTCCAATCACTGGTGAGCTGAGATCGAATTAACGGCCGCCTTAACCGGTCATGCATGAATGTTGACGTTTTCGTAATATTGGCAACGAATTACCCAGAATTCTCAGCGATAAAACCACTTCCGTTATTTTCGTCTGCTATAGAGGAATGCATTTATGCTTGCATCCCGCAAATAATACCGTATACAAACACGTCTGCGACGCGCAATATTACGCCGATTCTCCTGTTCTTCCAGTTGAATTCTTTGGTAGACTCTATCAAATTCCTCTTCTCCGCGTATACCGAAAACATGATCGAAGTCTTCAAGGTCCGACATCTTGGATAAGTTTCAAACTACATCGGTTACCATCGGTTCCCTTCGGGATTTTCACATAAGTTTATATCTTGAGCTACGATCTTAAGGTACCTTGTCAGGTAGCTTTACAATTGTTACCGCGTGAATGGATTTCTGAGTAAGAAAAATGTGTTTGAATAAAACTTTATCAGCAGAGAACGTCTTTTACTGTCTAATGCGTTTAAACATTCGACCCTGGAATCCATGCACGCTTAATCTTGTGATGATGTGTCGTATCTGGAAATTTGCTTCTGTCCAGTTTCTGTCTATCATCGCTCCGGTGCTGAAGAATTCCGGCCAAACTTCCTCTCTTTTTCTGCATAGTCTTTGTAGCGCATGTTCATAGGGTTCTGTGGTTGGTAGTAGGTATGCTGTTTTCAAGTCCTTGATAAGGAAAGTCTCCCTTGCCAGTAGGTACACTAGGCGGCTTCTTGTCGTTTTTGATACTCCTATTGCTCTTTTTATGTATGTAGCTTTCACTTTTTCCAGTGTGTTCAGATTAGCTTCTGTAAGATGTGGCCATATGATTTCTATCCCGTAAGTTATTATTGGGAGGATCTTTGCATTGAATAGTTTCATCGCTGATTCCAGGCTTAGAGCTTGTATATTGCGTACATCATTTATTGCCATTATATCTTGCGTTGATCTTTCTGCTAACTGTTTTGTGAAGCTTCTTCCACTGGGTTGTAAAGTAATGACTTATCTTTTCAAAAGGGGGCATGCGTGTCTTTTGTTATCTGCATTAGCCAGGTAGCATTTTTAACAGTATTTCTTGATTCTAGACATGTATATGGAATTGTTCCTGGATATATTTCTACTTTTCCACATAGGTATTTTATAGCGATATTAATAATAGGCCTATATTATATTTTGGTTATTTATTGATTTATTTAATTTTAATAGACATTTTGATATGATTTCCCTAATCCTAATTTTTTTGATTCTAATGATCTATTATAAGAAATGTTTATCTTATGGTATACTTTTATTATATTTTCGTAACATTTTAGTTTTAGATCTATGTATATTATAGTTTTATTTTAGTTTATATGTATCCTATCACATTATTCGCTACACTGTCTGAGAGAACATTCAAAGAATTAACGTGGATCCATGTAGGCCTATGTGTTGATGGAATTGATAATAAAAACTCTAAAACCTAGACTAGGCCCTATTATTATTTTGTTTCTTTTTTTTTTACTGTAAGTAGTGTTACCAACAAAATTGTTATATAAATCCACAAGGTAAATATTATTATACCTTAGATTGCAGCACCAGCAGCATGACCAACATTTCATTACCTATTATTATAGAAACAATCGAAAACCTGACATAGATAACATTCTTCTTCTTCCTCTACGCATGAAAGCTGGCAGCTTATTGCGTGTTCATTCACTTCAGGTCTGGGGTATGGTGACGTCCTTCCATCGTAGTTGGTGGTCTTCCTAATGGCCTTGTCTACTGAGATGTCTAGTCACGTAGGCCTAATTTCTTCACTAATCTACTGTTCTCCATTCTATCTATGTGATCGTTCTAATTTAGTTTTCTATTGATGAAATACGGTAGGTGCATGGAAGCTTCTGGTAGGAAAACCAAGGGGAAAATGCCCAGTTGGGAGACCAAGAATGAGGTGGGAGAATAACATTATCCATGATTTGAGGGAATTCGATTATACAGCGGATGATTCGAAAATGTTAGCTCAGGATAGGGATATATGGAGAGCATATTCCGCGCTGCCATGAATCTACGGGTTCGATAGAGCCATTTAGTTAGTTATCATTTATCCAGAGGTTCATTTCACATTTTCTCTGAAAACAGAACTGCGAATTTTCTCTCTCAGCGATTCAGTGACCTAGGCCTAATTCATAAGGTATAGGCCTATAGCCTATACTTTTGTACGGTCATTTAATATTTAGTCTTCCGCTGGGCTCAGTCGTGACAATGGCTACGTAGTAACCGAAACGCGTTGCTGTTTTTAGCTGTTTTGATGATTGGTGTGTTTTTAACTGAATAATGTTTATCACCAAGAAGATCCATCATTTTAAAGAATTCTATAGGGTTACAAGTTATAAATTAACGTCGGTCTGCTCAGGCTCGGAGTCTTGGAAATAAGAAGGGCCTCCTCCATCACCGTGATTAATCAATCATCGATTTTTCCATTGTAGTATTACTGTCCGCATTCCACTGTTTGCATTGCTTGGTTGTTAGTGAAGACTGCGAATTAGAAGAGGGAGTGAATGAGTGACTTAATCTGAAGACAGGAGACACTAAGTATAGCATACCCCTTTATGGTTTTTACTGTGTACCGCTATAGTGAGATTGGTCTACCCTAAAACTTGAACTCGGGTCTCTCGAATGCGAATCCTAAACAGTAGGCCTACCTACTTTTTAAGGCAATTCATTCGGTATAGCTAAGCTACGTTACATCAGGTTTGAATTTTTAAAAAATATTCATAGGCCCACATAATTATACTAACACCATGTGAAGATCTCAAATGCTTATAACGTGGATCTTTTCTCAGAATCTAGTGTCAGTAGGAGGATTAAACTTTTTCTGGTCATTTATGAAAGCTTTGATTCTATTTATTAGGCCTAATTATATTTTTATTAATAGTTTCTTTTGTAAATATTTTTAGCAACATATATTTTTTCTGCATTTTTAATATAATCTTAGGAATATATGCAAGTCAAGTAAAAATCACAGCTAAAATTCCTCCATTAAATATCTAGAGGGATTTGTTAAATATCCCTGTTAGTCTATTTGTTATTTTCAATTTCTCAGAATATTGAACTTCGTCCATTCTTCGTTCCAATAACAAAATGTTAACTAGATTTAAGTATCTCCTTTGTTATATATCCCTTTAACATTTGTAGCAAACCCATTCAGTGGATAGCCAGAAAATGTGACCCTTATAAACAATATTCTCAGTAATGATTTTTTTCTCTGAAATGTATATTTTTTTATAATGCAGGCCTATTATTCCCACATCATATTGAACACTTAAAATAGTTTTGCTTTTAATCCACACTCATTCAGTTAATGAAAACAGAACGTCGAGAAATATGGGAAGTGGGAAGTGGAGGGGAGGGTAAATATTGACTTTAGTCGTACAATAGGCCTAAGTGTATTAAAACCAATTACACATAGGCCTACTCTTTGTTAAACTGTTAGTAAGTAAAATTTGGAGTGTATGATATATTTGTGTTATATGAACTGAAGAGTTTCGGAAAAATGAGATAAAGACGCGGTGGAAGTATTAGTAGGCCTATTATGGTATGTATTTATATTGCATAATGATACGGTCCTAGTATTGCATAACAATGTGTAAAAAAATTGCTTGGAATAACGTTGGGGTTTCAGGACATCCTCCCCCGTTTAAAATCTATATTGTGACTTAACATTGTGCATCCTCTAGGCCTTCACACACAAAGGAGTATTAAACACATATGTATAGGCCTATTCTATTCCAAAAATAAAACTATAGCTGATATGAGATTTTTAAGAAATATAGCAGGATATACTCTGCTGGATAAGAAAATAAATGAAGATATAAGAAAGGAACGAAATATTTTCAAACTTACAGACCGAATAATTAAATATAGGAACGACTGGAAAGAATATAGACCTATTGATAGAATGACAGAAGGAACATTTCCAAAATTATTGCTAAATTATAAGCCGCACGGAAGGAGAAATTTTGGACTCTCACACAGAAGATGGTCTGAACAATTTTAACAATTCTAGTTTTCATGAAACCGGAACGAGCCAATAGGCTTAATCCCTGGATGATGTTGATGATGATGATGATGAAAAATATTGTCTACTATTACAGGTACAGTAAGAGAATATGTTTTATTTTGTAAATGTCATATTAACTTTCTTTTCTGTTTTATTTATTGAGATGAAAACCGTCAAAACACTTTATACAACAACCAACGTTTAATTTCATGCATAATTTCTAAGTACCTACTGCATAGGCCTACTATTGGTGATTAATAACAATGTGAATTTTTTTCCATCCAATCTATCCTGATTAGGCGCCCGTTGTTTCCCTTTTGCTTGTAGAATGTTCTTTGGAGAACAATTGGGCACATTTGCTTCCAAATCCACTTTGACAATAGCATGAGCAAATCCTAACAGATCAAGACCAACTGCCTTGGTTCTGGGTGTTAATTTGTAAAGAAGCCAAACATTGTTCACTCTATAGTTCAACATATTAGTCAATAAGAGCCATTACCTCTTTTGATTTCTGATATTTATATGATAGGCTGCAATATTCTGATCCACGCGGTCGAATTTGTATAACTGGTTTTGATACAGTCAATTTCTTCTTTTTGGCATGGTGCCATCGTGGAGAATAATTTCAAGTCACCTACATAAATTCGAAAACTCCCATTTCCTTTTCTTCAGCATATCCATTGGTACAAGTGGTAATAAAATCCACAATTCTTCAAAAAAAATCTCTAACAGTTCTAATCCAATTATTCATTAATAATTCTGGTTCGTCCCATGTACATTCGTATTTGAGAAGAATGTCTTCCTAATTCCATTCTCGTTTGGGTACTTTCTTCTCGCAGATGTATTAGTAAATAGTGTACATGTGATTAGAATAACATGAGTGACTAGAGGAGGATACATTTTCTAGATCTTCCTCTTGTTCCTCGCCCTCTTCAATCTGAATCTCTACATTACCATCTCGTAATTCTATGTTCGGCAGTCCATGCGAATTTATTTCCTGTTGAGTGATAAGATATCATCCTTAACATCCTCAGGACCTGAATTTTTATAACTTAAAGCTACTTTCTCATGGAGCTCCTAAATGATTTCTGCATCTACAAAATTATCTTCCTCCTCTAGAATATCCAATATTTCGTCAACAGTCAATCTATGAAACAATAACATATCCATAACCTACCGTTCCCAGTGCCCACATTTGTGGCGATAGAAATTCAATTGTAATCCCAGAAAAAAAATAGTTTTATTCCAAAATGGACTGAAATTTAGATCAAGCATTTAAATTCAATCTTACAAAGAGTATGCATGTGCAAACTAATCAAGAAATAAAACATAGATTAGGCCCTATCCAATTATTCACCTTTTATGATAGTACATAACTGATAAAAAAATTCTTCTTTCCTTCATTGCGAATACTAAACTAAAAAGGATATCTGAAAGTGGAAGCAACACATCGTTGTCTGGGAATGTCAACTACCATCCACTAATTTGAATCAAAAAATAAATCTCATACAACGCTAGCGTCAGTTTATGTCTAGCGCCCACTGATGTGGGCAACGGACACTACAGTCCAGCCACTGGATCTCCAGCTCTGACGTTTCCACGACAGTGTTGCCGATATGGATATTCAGTGGGAGGGACCGCTTTATATATGCGATTAGCAGAAATACAGCTGACAACATCTTAGCAATTTCAAACCTTTCTAGCGCACTATAGCGACGTCAACAGCAGTGATTTGTTGTGGCAGACGTCCACTCCCACTTGAACCATTCTCTGAATTTCTCCCTTTACCCCTCGTATAACCTGAACGTCAGAGCCGGAGATCCAGTGGCTGGACTTTAAGATTGGCGTTATGATTTTCTGGATACCCTTAAAATATTCAGAAGTGACGCGCTTTGCATAAACAATTTAAGTAGGTCTAGTTTTTTGCATTTTGAATGAAGTTAGGCCATTCAAACAAAAAGATCATAACATGAGTTTAAAAGTTTTCATTTATTTAATTAAAATGAAGTATGCATATCTTTAAATGCATATAATTATAAACGTGAGTACATCATTATCATTACTCGTGTTTCATTCTTTTAAATTAGAAGTGGTTTTTCAGGAAACTTTAGTCTTGTCTTAAGCAAAAAATCTTTCAATTCACAACAGTACACATAACCCTTTCTTGCATTCATCCTGTCTTGCCAATTCTTGATAAACCACTTCACTTCATTCGAATGATCCCTGCATAACTTCCTAGGAGCCGTTGCTACAATAACGTTGTTTACCGTGACAAAAACAACCCCTTTCGTCATGAGATGGTTATATACAATAGCGTAAATAACTTCAGGTACCGGGACAACCTTAACTTTACCGTTATTAGCCAGGAATATTTCTGTCTGTTTACCGGTATACGCTGACAATTTTAAAACTCCATAGGCCCCTACATATACTTGTAGATCTTGGTCAATTTCTGTTGCATAAGACCGCAGTTTCTCTTCTAGTTTCTTCCAGTTTCCCGTGTTTACTCCTTTGAATTGTGGAACGGTATTAATAGCGTACATAGTAGCTTCTTGCTGGAAATGATAAGGAAAATTTGCATATGCTGCTAGATGCCCTTTTTGCAGCAAACCAATTCCTTCATTTAGGCCTAATTCTCTTCCCAATACACTTCTTAATCGATATTTATGACCTTTATATATATTGCTGAAACTTGTTTTTAATTTTTCTCTGAATAATTCAGTCTTAAAATAGCTAGATCTTGAATATTTCTGACCATTTTTAATTCCCTTGGAAATTTTGAAATCTGTATAAAGAGTGGTGTGTTGTACAGGATCGTAGCAGAGTTGAATCATTTTGACGAATTTCTTACTCACCGGCAACTGGAAACCGATCTGGACATTTTGGTACTTTTGCGAATTTTGACAATTTCCAATAATTCGGAGAGACGATTCCGGAGTGTGTGCACAGGCAATGTTTTGGAAATTTGTTATTATGTTGTTGATTTTGAAGAATTTACCTAGAAATGAAGATGATCTGTTAATTTTATCCAGGTAACTTTAGAAAATTATAACAATATTATATACCTCAGATCTAATAACTTACCAAAAAACAAACAAAATTATAACAATAATATATACCTCAGATCTAATACCAAAAAACAAACAAAATTATAACAATAATATATACCTCAGATCTAATACCAAAAAACAAACAAAATTATAACAATAATATATACATCAGATCTAATACCAAAAAACAAACAAAATTATAACAATAATATATACCTCAGATCTAATACCAAAAAACAAACAAAATTATAACAATAATATATACCTCAGATCTAATACCAAAAAACAAACAAAATTATAACAATAATATAATATACCTCAGATCTAATACCAAAAAACAAACAAAATTATAACAATAATATATACCTCAGATCTAATACCAAAAACAAACAAATTATAACAATAATATATACCTCAGATCTAATACCAAAAAACAAACAAAATTATAACAATAATATATACCTCAGATCTAATACCAAAAAACAAACAAAATTATAACAATAATATTTACCTCAGATCTAATACCAATAAACAAACAAAATTATAACAATAATATATACCTCAGATCTAATACCAAAAAACAAACAGAATTATAACAATAATATATACATCAGATCTAATACCAAAAAACAAACAGAATTATAACAATAATATATACCTCAGATCTAATACCAAAAAACAAACAAAATTATAACAATAATATATACCTCAGATCTAATACCAAAAAACAAACAAAATTATAACAATAATATATACCTCAGATCTAATACAAAAAAACAAACATCATTATAACAATAATATATACCTCAGATCTAATACCAAAAAACAAACAAAATTATAACAATAATATATTCCTCAGATCTAATACCAAAAACAAAAAAATTATAACAATAATATATACCTCAGATCTAATACCAAAAAACAAACAAAATTATAACAATAATATATACATCAGATCTAATACCAAAAAACAAACAAAATTATAACAATAATATATACCTCAGATCTAATACCAAAAAACAAACAAAATTATAACAATAATATATACCTCAGATCTAATACCAAAAACAAACAAAATTATAACAATAATATATACCTCAGATCTAATACCAAAAAACAAACAAAATTATAACAATAATATATACCTCAGATCTAATACCAAAAAACAAACAAAATTATAACAATAATATATAACTCAGATCTAATACCAAAAAACAAACAAAATTATAACAATAATATATACATCAGATCTAATACCAAAAAACAAACAAAATTATAACAGTAATATATACCTCAGATCTAATATCAAAAAACAAACAAAATTATAACAATAATATATACCTCAGATCTAATACCAAAAAACAAACAAAATTATAACAATAATATATACCTCAGATCTAATACCAAAAAACAAACAAAATTATAACAATAATATATAACTCAGATCTAATACCAAAAAACAAACAAAATTATAACAGTAATATATACCTCAGATCTAGTACCAAAAAACAAGCAAAATTATAACAATAATATATACCTCAGATCTAATACCAAAAAACAAACAAAATTATAACAATAATATATACCCCAGATCTAATACCAAAAACAACAAAATTATAACAATAATATATACCTCAGATCTAATACCAAAAAAACAAACAAAATTATAACAATAATATATACCTCAGATCTAATACCAAAAAACAAACAAAATTATAACAATAATATATACCTCAGATCTAATACCAAAAAAACAAACAAAATTATAACAATAATATATACCTCAGATCTAATACCAAAAAACAAACAAAATTATAACAATAATATATACATCAGATCTAATACCAAAAAACAAGCAAAATTATAACAATAATATATACCTCAGATCTAATACCAAAAAACAAGCAAAATTATAACAATAATATATACCTCAGATCTAATACCAAAAAACAAGCAAAATTATAACAATAATATATACCTCAGATCTAATACCAAAAAACAAACAAAATTATAACAATAATATATACCTCAGATCTAATACCAAAAACAAGCAAAATTATAACAATAATTATACCTCAGATCTAATACCAAAAAAACAAACAAAATTATAACAATAATATATACCTCAGATCTAATACCAAAAAACAAACAAAATTATAACAATAATATATACCTCAGATCTAATACCAAAACAAACAAAATTATAACATAATATATACCTCAGATCTAATACCAAAATACAAACAAAATTATAACAATAATATATACCTCAGATCTAATACCAAAAAACAAACAAAATTATAACAATAATATATACCTCAGATCTAATACCAAAAAACAAACAAAATTATAACAATAATATATACCTCAGATCTAATACCAAAAAACAAACAAAATTATAACAATATATATACCTCAGATCTAATACCAAAAAACAAACAAAATTATAACAATAATATATACCTCAGATCTAATACCAAAAAACAAACAAAATTATAACAATAATATATACATCAGATCTAATACCAAAAAACAAACAAAATTATAACAATAATATATACCTCAGATCTAATACCAAAAAACAAGCAAAATTATAACAATAATATATACCTCAGATCTAATACCAAAAAACAAACAAAATTATAACAATAATATATACCTCAGATCTAATACCAAAAAACAACAAAATTATAACAATAATATATACCTCAGGTCTAATACCAAAAAAAAAACAAAATTATAACAATAATATATACCTCAGATCTAATACAAAAAACAAACAAAATTATAACAATAATATATACCTCAGATCTAATACCAAAAAACAAACAAAATTATAACAATAATATATACCTCAGATCTAATACCAAAAAACAAACAAAATTATAACAATAATATATACCTCAGATCTAATACCAAAAAACAAACAAAATTATAACAATAATATATACCTCAGATCTAATACCAAAAAACAAATAAAATTATAACAATAATATATACCTCAGATCTAATACCAAAAAACAAACAAAATTATAACAATAATATATACCTCAGATCTAATACCAAAAACAAACAAAATTATAACAATAATATATACCTCAGATCTAATACCAAAAAACAAACAAAATTATAACAATAATATATACCTCAGATCTAATACCAAAAAACAAACAAAATTATAACAATAATATATACCTCAGATCTAATACCAAAAAACAAACAAAATTATAACAATAATATATAACCTCAGATCTAATACCAAAAACAAACAAAATTATAACAATAATATATACCTCAGATCTAATACCAAAAAACAAACAAAATTATAACAATAATATATACCTCAGATCTAATACCAAAAAACAAACAAAATTATAACAATAATATATACATCAGATCTAATACCAAAAAACAAACAAAATTATAACAATAATATATACCTCAGATCTAATACCAAAAAACAAGCAAAATTATAACAATAATATATACCTCAGATCTAATACCAAAAAAAACAAACAAATTATAACAATAATATATACCTCAGATCTAATACCAAAAAACAAACAAAATTATAACAATAATATATACCTCAGGTCTAATACCAAAAAACAAACAAAATTATAACAATAATATATACCTCAGATCTAATACAAAAAAACAAACAAAATTATAACAATAATATATACCTCAGATCTAATACCAAAAAACAAACAAAATTATAACAATAATATATACCTCAGATCTAATACCAAAAAACAAACAAAATTATAACAATAATATATACCTCAGATCTAATACCAAAAAACAAACAAAATTATAACAATAATATATACCTCAGATCTAATACCAAAAAACAAACAAAATTATAACAATAATATATACCTCAGATCTAATACCAAAAAACAAACAAAATTGTAACAATAATATATACCTCAGATCTAATACCAAAAAATTCGCCTAATTGTCTAGGACTTGCAAAAACTAATTAAATACCCTGAATATATGATGATCACATCTAAACTAAATACCATTACCTATTGAACCCGCGATTACAGTAATGGGATTGGTGAGAGTAAGAAGGAAAAGATTCAACAGGCTGCTTAATGGTTATAGGTATAACTTATCCTTAATTATCACACATTTATGAAAAGTGATATTTTATGATTACTCACAGAGGATTTTAGTAGAGTAAGGTGCCACATTATGGAATGCTTTTTTAATTTTCCTAAAATATATCACAAATATCAATTATTTCCGAGTGTAAATTTTCCAAGATATTAATTAGTCCTCAACAAACTGTTTGGAATTCAAACATTTGTTTTATAACTATACAAATTTATCAAATTAAATATTTGAAAATAGCTCATAGTATTCCATATTAGGCTCAGTCTATTCCTTACATGGAATATTATTCCATAATGGGCTCACTTTTTCTATTATCGAATAGTAGAATATATTATCTTTATTTCTTAGCAAATCAGAAATATTTCATGGGCAAAAACATATAACAATAAAAACGCATATTAATAATGGATTTTATCGGCACTAATATTTCAATTTAAAAATATAAGACTAAACAAACTGCAACAATATATGCGGTTTCACTCAATGTTTCAGTTTTCAATTTGAGCACAAAGTAAACCAAACAGTTTATTTTTTACACTTCACAAAAATGAAATATTACTCCGCGTTTCCAGCACAGGTTACAGTGACCAGTTTCAACATTTCTGGCACTGAATTCAATCAGCTCTACTGGTTGACCACAATCCACAGCAGTAGATACATTGAACATCGTCGTCATCAGGAGAACTGAGCCCATCGTCACTTTTTTCCAACAGTTTGTCATCATCTTCATCATATGAAGAAGTTATTTCACGTGAGGTACTTTTAGACTTTAATGTTCTCATTTTCTCCCAGCACCTCGTCTGACACTTCTTTTAAGTGAATTTGAATTTGACTTCTTGGACCCACAAACACCCGTTTGTTTCTTCGTTTATAGTCAATTTTTGTAAAGGAGCTTGTTATTAATACAGCAGTTCCTCGCTTTACCACAATTGTTTGTTGTCTGGGTATACTGAAGCAATAGGGCTTATTTCAACAACACAACATATGCCTGTTTTTAGAATTTCTGAAGGAGCAACATCCACAACTTCGTTTGGAAAATCGAAGTCACCTATTCGTTCCTCACCAAATGGATACATTCCTGTCACTTTAAATTCATAGGTTGCTGTTTTCACCAAGGCCGCTTTGGCATAGGCACTTCCAAATAACTGAGCCACTTGATAGTGAGTCACAGACCTTACAGGATTCTTCTGATTCACCAGACATTTTCTAATCTCTTGACCATATTACACTTTCAGTGCATACATGAATTCTACATCATGCGGCTGTGAGAAGGTAGACTCACGTCACATTGTTTTCTCTAGCTTGCAAAATGACGTGTAAATTGCATGCATGAGAGTAACGCCCCTCTAGCAGCAAAAGGGCGGGATCGTCAAGTGTTAGTTTAGCTATTGCAACAAAGTGATTCAACCATTTAGTGAACATGATAATTTGAATTCATGCAGATTTGTAGCAACCAAAAATAGATCCATCCATGAATTCATTTTTGATATATGTTCCTAGAAAAATAATGTCGGGTGTCCATTATAATCACATTATAATCAGAAGCTTAAAATTAAATATTTCATATTGGGAAAACACTGGTATTTCATATTAGGCACATAGTGGCTCTTTTATTTCAGGATGTCTGTGTAAAAACCACTGACTGTATGATTTCAGTATTGAGTACATTATTAGTACATACTATAACGATATTATATAATAATAAATCAACTCTGTATTACTTACACTATGACTGTAGGAAATATTTCAATACATACTTCTGAATATTCTTCTAGATGTTCAGAAATTAAGCACGTGCTAGCATTTCACAAGCAAGCTTTCATTCAACTACCGGACACTGTGCTGTTTCTAGGTCAGTTTATAACCATATGTAGCTTATAGGCACGATTTTACATCGGTATTTCATATTAGGAACGTATTCCATAATGGCGCCACTCACGCTATAATTTGACAAAAATGAATAGCTTTTTGATAAAGTGCTTAGCTTTAATTTTCTCCAAAATTTAATTTGTGATATATTTCCCTCCTTCTCTTACCCATTCAGTTAGCTTCTGGGACAAAGGTTAATAGGACATTTTTGATCTTTGACCAAGTCAAAAGAGTCATGATGGAACGGATACTTAACCCTTGTGGATTTTCAATGAAGTCTTAAAGGTTCCATTTAGCAAAATATACTCTCCTCACCTCCTCTTGGCCCCTGAGATCGCTAAGATACGGAAGAGAGAGTGATATGTGGGAAAGAAACGGAAATTGGTCGCATTTGTACGTAAGCCTACTCATAGCTAAACTGGAAACATAGACTAATGCAGAACTCTGAGTTTACTGTGAAGAACCGGCTGTTGGACAAAAATTATTAATGAATGATAATATAAACGGGTCAATAAGTTTTGTTATCTTGGTTTAAATTTATATAGTAAAGATATAATAGGTGAAAAAAAGTTCTAAAAGATAAATAAATGTTGACAAGTGAGCATATTATTGATTTGTTTTAAATCAATACTATCGACAAGTGAAACTGATACTGTATAAAACAATTATTCGATTTATTATTATATATCGAGCAGAAATGTAGACAAAATCAAAAGCTGAAAAAACTTCACTCAGAGTTTAAAAAATAAAGCATATCCATGGCATGAACAGTTCCGAAGAGGAAAAATCGATTTAAATGATTGCTGTTACTAACTGGGAGTAAACAGTTCAGGGAGTCATTTGGTTAGGATGACAGTTCCTCAACCTAGTTTTAGTTTTCGAAACCGAATTTCGCTACTTTCTATACCAAATAGTTACTTAGTTGTCCTCACGAGGCCGATTGGATCTCATTCCCTTAACTATAGACTGTACAGAAAAAAAACATATAATTATGCCTAGAAATCGAATCCAGGACTACTGCGATACTCATCAGACATGCTAACCTTTACAACACAGAGACGGTCTTCGAAGTAAATAATTTAAGAAATAGAAATTACTAACTGTATGAATCAGCGTAGTGTAGATAATAACAAATAAGGAATCTGAGAGTTCAGTAATGGAGAGGGTGTTGTAAGATTAATCTACTTGGTCGTGTACAGCCTGCATCAAAAGGTGAAATTGATACTTTAAGGAAACGTGGAAAACCAAGGAAAAGTTAGATGTCCCTTACAGTAGGATACGAAAATGATGAGAGATTTACAAGTTAATAGAATAAGTTGTCTGACAGATCAGAATGGAGGCATATTGCAAGGGAAGATAAAATCCAATCCTGGGCTGTCATGCCTATGGAAGAAAAATAGGATGGAATATTATAATCAAAGTGTAGGGCCATAGCCTATAATTTACATACAAAGTTCATTGAAAATTTTTACATAAAATCTATAAATTTCAAATGAAGGATTTAGATTTAAAAAGTTGCCTTCACAAATGTTATGATTTTTCTTAATTCGTGTTTAGTTCTGCATTAATAGTCTACTGTTAAAGAAGTATAAATTTTATAATAGTCTATAGTCTACCTCTCATCATTTCGAGACTCACAAACATGTGATTATTGAATTATTTAATCTTAACATAAAATAACTGAAACTATGTATCATAGAAACTATTTTTAAAACTATATTTCAAGTAAAATTTGAAAAAAAAATTGTATTTTATTCTTATTTAAGCTTTTCTGAAATTTTTATTTCGTTTTATAGTAAGAATTTTTTGTGTACCAAAGATGATGCATCTTAATGGATCTCATAAATATCACTAATTTTGGTAATTAATAAGTAATAAAATGTTGAATAATATGAAATAATTCCTTGTTGTGAAAATTTAAAATAATATAATACTTTCCGAATGATAATACTATGTAACTTAGTCAGATTGGTTGTACCATGGTTTGAACTAGAGACTATCCGAATACGATTCACAACCGGTACTGTTTGAACTAAAGTAATTCGCTCGTTTAATCTTTTAACATAATTAAATTCCAGTACAATCTAAATTACTAAATTGTATATATATATATATATATATATAATATATATATATATTTAGAATAGGCATAAGCTATATATATATATATATATATATATGAGATATCAATCGCCCTCTGCAAAGTAAAAAGTTTGAAGGTCTTTCAGAACGTGTTCAATCGTTAGCAGTGAAATAAAACTAACTGATTTTGACAAGTGTTCTGTGCACAGGGTTCAGGACTTTGGGAGTGTTCTCATTAAATGTGTTTCCATTCCTGACTATTTTCAAAATTCCAATCTCCTCCAGGATGTTTACTCTACAGATGTTATACTCTCTGTGTACTGTATTGTTAGTTATGCATTTTGTAAAAAACTAAATATAGGAGAAGAAATGGAAAATATAAATTTCAACAATGGAGAAGAACTAAAACCTAGTATTGAATGCACTTATTTAAGAACAAAATTAGACCATTCAGGCGATAACACAGTGGAAATTAAAAATAAAATCGCACAAACAAAACAAGCAATAAATGCTTTAAACTCTGTTTGATGGAGCAAAAATATTACAAAAAATAGAAAATTACAAATATATCAAACCATAATTCAGAGCATTTTAACATATGGTGCTGAAGTATGGCAAATTCCTACCAGGGAAATGAAAAGAATTTTAAGTACAGAAATGGATGTTTTAAGAAAATCAACTGGAAAATCTAGAATGGATAGAATACGAAATAAAGAAATAAGGGAAATTATGGGTGTACAAGAGGAGACGGACATCATAAAAAAGAAAAAATTACAGTGGTATGGCCATGTCAAAAGAATGCCAGAACAAAGATTGCCTAAAATTGTTATGGAATGGATCCCAATGTAAAGGAGGAAGAGAGGAAGACCGAAAAAAACTTGGGTAGAAGGGGTACAAGCAGCTATGAATATCAGAGGAATGGAGGAAGATCAATGGATGGAAAGAGAGGAATGGCGTTTGGTTTCCGGAAGACGGCGGTAGCTGACATATTATACCGGATCATGATGATGATGTAAAACTTGACCTACCATTATTGTTTTTAAAATCTCTAAAATGCTTTTTGAATCTTGTATTAAACATCCTGATGGCTCTGCCGGTATAAAATTTATCACAGCTTTTGAATATAAGTTTGTAGACTCCTTTATTTTCATATAATATGTTGGTGTCTTCTGTTTTGTTTGAAATAACATTGTTCAATTTATTGTTGATTTTATAGACTATTTTTATGTTTTTAGCGTAAGCCTACTTCCTAATGGTTTGCCAGTATTACAGTTTCATTTCCTGTACTGGTTTATGTGACTTATTCCCTATATTGATCATGTAATCGGATATCATCGTTGTGGATTTAGAAGAAATAAGTGTAAATTGCAATAGATCAGATTTTTGTACGAGACAGATTTTCTAAAAAAATAGGAACAATCAAGAGGAGTTCTTTGTGTCTTAATGAACTTCATAATTCCTAAAAAGTTAGACTTATTCGAATTGTAATATTATTACAAACCACGTGTGGGAAGTAAAACCACTGCCCTCTATGTATGCTACGTACACTGTAGCCTATATACAAAAAAAATATCCAAAAGGTAGTGTTATTATTAATTATACGAAACAAAATCACTGCATTTTAAATGAACTGAACTTTATTTGAAACAAATAAGAAATAAATACGTATTTGCCTTCATTTTATGACTGAATGGTGTCATGGCCGCCTATAGTTTCAACTAATAAACATTGCCCGCACTGTTAATGTTGGTAAATTGTTTATAATGAACACAAACATTTCCAACAAATACGTTATTATTTTACTATTATTTATTATTTTGGAAAAACCATCGCGCAAAAAATAATGTACAAGGAACGTTTGTGAAGTGTTTTACAGAATCTCGGAAATTAAAAACTTCGCCATCGTTCGGTTTTTAAACATTTTCCTCGCGTCTGTAAAAACTACTTTTCAACCTCGCATCGTAATATACTATTTTCTGTTTCTTTGGTAATTTTTTTCACGAATCTTATTTAACTCTCTTAAAATGTATTTTACTGCGGGAGTTGCATTGCCATATGCCTATTATTATTAGAAGATCGTCAACATACCTTGTACCGTATTTAATTAACTGTCTTACTAATAAAAATCTCTAATACAGGCTTTCATCAGTTGTTTAATTATACAATATACAAGCCTTATGTAGATCACGTATAATTTCCTTACTAATAAACGTTGTGCCGGAGCTATATAACAAAACAGCAGTTATACACAATACGTCACATATTCGTCATCACAATGACGTCAGAACAATATTACTCGCAGTTTGTAACAGAAATAAAACAACATCAACTAGTGATTATTGTGTAAGAAATTAATATGGATAAGAATTAATAGAGATTCCCTAATTGAGGAGGTACGGAAAAAATAAGTGTGTTCTAATTTATATACATTTCACATCACGCTATGTCAAATAAAACGTAGAATTGGTTTCACAGATAATGTGCTGCCATCTAACGTCAAGAATTTCGACCAATTCTTGGAAACTAATAAAAGCTTTCCCCATTACTTATGAATTATATGCAGTAATGTTGAGTGATTCCGGGTTATGTGGCCGTGGTCCATAGTTGGTGTTGATACCAGACGTTTCGCCCTCAACTGCGGAGGGCATCTTCAGTGGCGAGTGCTTCTATGCGTGTTTCCTGGTCTGGTATCAACACCAACTATGGACCACGGCCACATAACCCGGAATCACTCAACATTACGATTACCGGCCGTGAAAGCCTGCATTCAACAATTATATGCAGTGTTTTAAGATGCGTTAGAAAACGTTCAAAATATTAGGAAATGTTACCGACAACAAAATATCATTTCAAGCGAAAAAAAAAATCACTATAGTTTGACCGGGAATCGAACCTACGACCTCACGCATCGTTGTCAGTAGCTCTAACCACAAGACTAAACAAGTTAACATACAGTTTCTTGCAATAATAGTACATCTATACCTAAATACATTTTTATATCGGTGTGTGTGTTATGTATTAAAGATGCAAGAAAGTTTTCTTAAAATAATATTATGAAGCATTTAAGCTACATTCAGGTTAAATCTTGTCTACAGCAATTATTGTAGAACATATCCTTTTGTGATTCAATGTTCAATTTTAAAATATTTTTAGGCCTAATCGAGAATGAGTGTAACGAAAGGCATTTTATGATGCCTTTATTTTCCTACCCAGAGCTTTATTAATATTATTTATGCCCTGTGCATCCATCAAACAGTCGTTAAAGTGTTGCATTTTTGGGTTAAATTTAAGGAAACTTTCATCAATATCATAAGAACACAATCAGTTGATCTTGATGTCCGACATTTTGTCTAGTTATAGAATCCTTAAACAAGGGTGGAGGCATGTATAACGATTCCCATGTAAAGTTGTACACCTCTTCTACACTGAACAGCTAATACAGTGTTTATTAGTAAGAATTTT
Source organism: Diploptera punctata (assembly GCA_030220185.1). NCBI lineage: Eukaryota > Metazoa > Arthropoda > Insecta > Blattodea > Blaberidae > Diploptera > Diploptera punctata. The sequence continues at coordinate 583,909 of JASPKZ010000815.1, read as the reverse complement.
CAACTCAGATGTGTATAAACCTTGTATAAAAGTTATATATGGATTATTAGTAAGAGGGTAAATGTTTAATCGTTCTCTTATTCTTTCGGAGTTTTTTCTTCTTATTAACATAATTTAAATCTATAGGGATTCCAGAAGCCGGGACGCCCATTGATATTCCGCCTTCTTGGGCATATAATTAGTTATGATATCATCATCATAGTACATTCACGAATTTAGGCCATTTGTTGACCTGTTTCGGCCTCAAGAGAAACACCATCCAAAAGTCTTTTAGGACAGGTTACTGGCCCGACGCTAAGTAATCCAGTGGTAGGGCTGCTACCTTTTAGTCTCTGGACAGACATTAGGATACTGCATTTACTCAGTACCCGATGGAACGGTTATACCGCCGTGACTCGGTCCTCAGAGCCTCGTTTGTGAAAACGGGTTGTACCACGAGAAGGTGAGGATGAGAATTGGGTAGAAGAGGTTATACACACGTCACTGCCCCTTACAACTCATATAATTAGTTATAATATTAAAATTAGGCCTATAATGTAAAATTATAAAAATATGTACCTTGTAGTTCCGTCTCCTCAATTTTTAAAAATATTAATCATATGTAGGCCTTTCAGGACTAGTCCCATCATAAGCAGAAGGTAGTAGGTCTGTTGTCACTGACCCTCGATAAAATACTGCCACATTTGTTGTGCTTATGAAAAAAATGTATACGAGTATAAAGACAGGATAGTGTATAGGGGAGGGTGGGGACAGTTGTTACAAATTTCAATTAATCATTTTTAATTAATAAGTAGTTTACTTATAATTACTGAAACTAACTTAATTTATTAACTGTATACAAGCTGGTTAGTATATATTTTAATTGATCTTATTAAAATAAAGGAACATTTATAACATTCAAATATTAGAACATACATCTTGTAACAATTTGTCCTCCAGTGGGGCTTGTTGATACGTAAGTAGGGTAAGTTGTTACAATATTTATGGCACAGGTATAACTCTTTGTATTATAAAATAATAACACAATTAAGAAATCTGTCATTCTTAAATGCAATACAAATATAATTTAAACATAACGAACTAAAAAGAACTGAATGCTTCTAATTTATTTATTTCCATATTTTTTATTTCTACCCGCTGTCATCATCAATCTCCAAATCTGAATTGCAATTCTGACAAATATATTGAGGGTCGTTATTAGTGCATCTAGCATGAGCCCATCTCTTACACTGCATTGCTCCCAATTTTCAGCACTCTTCTATTTCGACCAAGGTTTTAGGCATCTGAAGCATAAGCAGTCCTCGTCTTCGTCGCTGGAACTTGATGACAATACTCTTTTCTTATTTTTCTTAGTGGGCCTAACAGCTTTAGTGAGTAACTTTCATTGCGGTTTTGAATTGTCAACACAGTTGCTTTTATTCGTTTTCGCTTCAGTTCTTTTCAATACTTCTGTTTCCAAAATTGCCTTCATTGGGCTGCGTGTCAACACAGCAGAATTAATTTTGCTCCGCATTGATGTCTTCTTCCTTTCATTCGTCCTGGGGAATAGCCGCAGTTGTTGGGGACTCACATGAGTTCCATTTGAAGTAGAAGGAACAGGGCTACACGATTGAATCTCCAGGTTGTTCTCAGTTATATTACCACTGTCCTTACAAATCTCTTCTGCTGGAACATCAGCTTGGAGGTCATCGGGGGCCTTTTCAGCTTCTGTAATGGGAAATGGCCTGTCTGTGACTGAAAATGTGAGATAATATTCGTCTCAAAATGTATTGCGGTTGAAAGGCCATATTCCAGTTGCTTGAAAACCAGAAACTATATTCTTAACCGTAGCAGCATTCTGGAGGGCAGGTTTGACCAATGGTGGAATGTTGTAGATCGCCATTGTCTCTCCTGGATTACGCTTCATCCATGAGTCTGCAGCAGAATCATAATATCTTTTGAACGGCCCAAGATCGACCTATCCAAAGGCTGCAGCTTATATGACGTGTGCGGTGGGAAGGATAGCAACACAACGCCATTTTCTCGGCAGACATTAATAACTTCTATTCCCATGTGGGAAGTATGGTTATCCAGAACTACGAAAACTGGATTATCTTTTGAACATCTCACGTGTTTTACGAAATGCTTCATAAGTGTTACGAAGTCTTCCTTGGTAACCCAGCCACTTGGGTTTGCAGCTCCTATGCACCCGCGAGGCCCATTCGACACAAAATTATGTTTGTAATATTTCCTAGGGAACATTAACATTGGTGGAACACTGTTTTCAATGGCACTCACAGCAAACACTAAAGTGACCAAAGTTCCTCTTTCGTGGATCCTCCGATTTACTTTGCACCTTTCGCTCCGATGATTTTGCCAGGTCGCTGGACAGTGGTTACACCTGTTTCGTCTATATTTCACACGTCATGGCAATTGAATTTGTACTTCTCATACACTGAATCTAAATTGTCGAAGAATTGACCTACATTATGTTTGTTGAATGACGTCATACTCCCCAACCTTGTAGCTTCAGGTTTTCTGATGGATAGAGAAGGATACCTCTTTATAAAAGAAATGAGCCAGTTTTTGGATGCTTTCTTTTTACCGTCATGCCACGTTTCCGGTATAACTACATTGTTGGCCAAGGCATATTCATAAGCAATAGATTTAGCGTCCATTGTTCTCAGACCGAAATATATTTTGGCAGAGTGTTTAATATGATCTGCCAATTCCTGTTACTGTTCCCCAGAGAACAGTTGCCTGGGTTTCGCATATCCGACATGCATTGCAGATTTATCTGCTCCTGCTTGTCTTGCTGTTTTAATTTTTTTTACATAGCGATAAAATGTAATAAAATTCAAATTGTAAGTTTCTGCTGCCTTCCTTTATTCAAAAAGCGCCGCTAATTACATTTCTCAGCTGCAGAAATTATATCGTATTTATATGCATTTCCTCTGTTTTCTTTTATATTTTCTCTAAACTAAATAATATCTATAAATTGTATTGTATTTAATTCTGAGAGTGTAGCGGGGCATGTTGTTACAACTGTAACAACATGCCCCCAACTACGTATAACAACTAATCCCATTAGACGCCTTGACACAAAACTGTTTATAACAATTAATAGAAGTGTTCTAGCACTAACATTCTCAGTTTAGAATTATCTTTATAAACGTATAGGCCTACATTGACGAGACAAATATGAATGGCTTACCTCTAGTAGTTTTTCAACCAAAGCACTCTCTTTCGATAATTTTATATGTAGCTCTTACTTTAAGATTTTGAACTGCTCTCGCCACCAGATACTGAAGGGGACTGATTAGGTGCACTGCAAGCGCATTCCTCATAACTCTAACCACTCAAGCAAGTGCTGCTCCTTGTGGATTTTTATAAAATTGAAATGTAACAACTTACCCCTGTAAGAAAAAGCCCCACTCTCCCCTATTGTTATTAATTTCATTAAGATTTCTATTTATTCCAGTATGTTTATTTTCATTGAAATATTCTCTGTATGCAGTATTGTGAGGGTGTTGTCAATATCTAGCATACGGTGTCCTGCCTGGACGGTATGTTTGGCATAACTAAATTTCACTTCCACATTATATTGGAGTCTTTAAAATACTATTTAAATCTAATATTAAACCTTCTGCTGGTTTCTGCTATATAAACTTTTACACGTTAATTTATATACAGATTTGTTGTTAATTCGTTTTTTCAACTTTTTAAAATTATATTACTTAATGTATCTTCAGTTTTATATGCGATATTTATATTTTTGTCAAGCTTTTTTTTTTGAGGTAGGCCTAGCTAATTTTGTTTTTCTTAGCTGTGATCGTAAATGTTTTCCATTTATTTTTATTGTTATTAGATTAATTTTCATATGTTTGATTTATCGTTTTTTTGTTTTATTTTCTTACATGCAATTTGTTCATTGCGACCGTTGATTTTTGCCATATTTTTTATTATAGTTTAAATTGGTTTTGTATTTTTTTTTTGTTTAAAGGGAGTTCCAACATTCTATTTATTAAACTCTTGAATATAGGTTACTTTTTTAAAGGTTGATTAGAAATGTTTATGGCAAGTACATTGCCTGTGGATTTTCAAAATACACTGCTAAAAACAATTAGAGGAACACTATGAAATATGCAAATATTGTTTCATTGGATAAAGGTACAAACTTGAAATTAATAAAGTACATTATTTGTGGTCATTTATTTATTTATTTATTTATTGCTCATGTCAGTAAAAACAAATGAATAACGCTGACAATTAACTTTTCAAATAATTCCGCTATGTAAGCAATTGAATCTTGTGCTTATTTTTTAAAGTTAAATACTCGTTATATCGAGATAGTATCGTGTATGGCCTCCACGACATTCGATGACAGTTTGGCACCTTCGTGGCATGCTCCCAATAAGATTCTGGATTTCCTCTTCCTGGATATTCTCCCATTCCTCCTTCAGAGCATCTCCAAGTTGCTGCAGAGTTTGTGGAGCTTGATGTCGGTTCCTGACCTTCCTGTCTAGAAGATCCCACAAGTGTTCAATAGGGTTGAGGTCTGGGCTGACCGCTGGCCACTCCATTACCTCGATTTCATTCCTCCTCAGGAAATCCCTGGCGACAGCCGCAGAAAGTGCCCTGATATTATCCTGCATAAACAGAAATCCAGGGCCTACTCCAATGGCAGCAGGTACTACATGCTCTTCCAGAACGTGCTCGATATACCGGACAGCATTCAGTCGCTGGGGAACAAGTACAAGGTCCGTACGATTGTTGTACATAACTCCGGCCCACACCATTATGGAACTTCCTCCGAATCTATCAATTTCCTGTACAGCCTCTGCAGAAAATCTTTCTCCTGGCCATCCCCACACTCTCAATCGACCATCACAACGTGTAAGACGATACCTGGATTCGTCCGAGAGAGCACAGACTCCCACTGCTTCAGGTTCCAATCACCATGGTTTTCAGCATACGTACGTCTTGCTGCCTTATGCCCATTTGTTAAGCGTGGTTTTTTAACGGGCCTTTTTGGACGAATATTCTCTTTCCTTAATCTGTTCCTTATGGTTTGGTCTGAAACCCGGATTCCGAAAGCCTTATGAAGGTCATTCTGCAGGTCTTTTGCAGTTTTTGTACGCTCTCGAAGAGCAGAAAGAACAACGTATCTGTCATCCTGGGGGCTTGTTTTAAATTTACGGCCCTGGCCACGTCTTCTACAATACTGACCTGTCTCTCTGTGCCTGTTGCGTAACCTGGACACCACGGAAGGAGAAATCCCAAGCTCTCTAGCCACTTGTCGCAGAGATTGACCTTGTCGTAAAAGATATAGAGCATGATACACTTCAAACTCATTTAAATGCCTCATTTTTCAGAGACTTCAATAAACAAGGCAATAATCAACATTCGTCACTATAGCAACATCAGGAAGCTTACCAATTGGAAGTGGGCAGTGCCTTCCAAAATAAAAAAGTCTCTATATTTGTTATTTGAGGTAATTTCTCTGTATTTAAGCCATGGATCTTTAAAATTTGTATCCAATGATAAAATTAATAATTCAATTTACATATTGTCCAACTTTCAGCATCACAGCTTTAAAAAACAATTACTTATTCAATTTATTACAAGTGTTCCTCTAATTGTTTTGAGCAGTGTATAATTAGTTGTTGAATTTTAGGCAATTTTATTAGGCCTATAATTCTGTTTTAACTAATTGTAGCCGAGCAGTTTAAGGCATGAAGCTTTGGTACAGAGCTACATGATTGCGCATGTTCGAGTCCCCATATAGGAAGATATTTTCTTATGGAATTTCGGCCAATATGGGACCCATCTAGTAACGTGAGGAATTTGTATAGATAGGCTATAATAAGTGACGGCTGAAATAGCAGCTATAAAGGGCGTCTGACATGCTAATTCCCATACTGGCAGGATGATCATCCATCTCTATAAAAGCGCTACCAGCAGTCGGCTGCTAGGCCACGTCGCGCCATGAAGTTTTAGAGTTTATGTTTTTGGGAGTTAACTAACTCACTGACACTATGAAACCCGTAGGTTCCATGGCCACGCAGACATAAATCTTCTCCATAAATCCCTATCTTGCGCTATGTTTTCCAATCATCTCATGTATAATTTACCTCTCCTAACTCATGTTGATGTTATTCTCCTCTCTGATTCTTGGCCTACCTTCTGGGCGCTTTCCCTCTGGTGTTCCTACTGCTCCTCTTTCATTCCCCAGTCGTGTCACATCGCAGTATAAACAACTAATTCACTGGTACTTTCGGACCTAGAGGTTTGCGGCTAGGTGGACATAAGCTCTCCAAACGTCCCCATCCTGAGCTAATATTTTCTAATTATCCAATGTATAATCTACGTACCTTAAAATATGATTAATGTTACTCTCCTACCTCATTCTTAACCTAACTACTTTCCCTATGGTTTCAACGCCCCCCTTTTCACTCCCATTCGTATCACATATTCTGCCTATCGCAGTCTGTGAGCCTTACTTGTTTTTATTACATATGGCTTTCCATATGTTCTCTGTCCATTTCTCTTTATTCCAAAAATTTTCCTAAGAACATTGCTCTCAATTCTCGTAACGGGAAGCTACCACACCTAGTAAAGCTGCAAAACATAGTATGAAAAATGCTATGACCTGCCTCGGGCACACTTACTATGGATGGATGGATGGATCCTTGTAATTTTACTAAACCCAAAAACCGTCGCTCTCTGTAGTTGAATGGCGTGTGAATGTAATAAAGGTAAAGTGATCCCACTACAGGCCTCAGGAGGCCCTTGGGGTAGTGGGAGGTTAAGCCTCCCACTTTTCTGGACAATCGGCACTTGACATCAGCCGGGTTGTTAGCCCTTCGTGACGGCCGCCTTTACCCCCACAACAAGTGTCTGGTACTTATTTCCGTTAGAGGCTAAGTCGACCCCAGGGTCATAGTGCCGCCAGAAGGTTTGGGTCAGTTAAAAAATCCTTACCCCACCGGGACTCGAACCCTCGACCTTCCGGCTTGTGGCGCAGTGCCTTAACCACTACGCTACGGCGTGTCCCGTGTGAATGTTATCAAGTATAATTATTTTAAACATCAAATAAATTTCAACGCTTTTTAATTATGATCAGTCATAAATATTTTCAGATTAATCTGTGACTGTCTGTATAAATTAATAGAGTAAATAAACTTAAAAATAGACTAAAAGCTCAGGTGGACTCTGCGGTCCACTTTATTCGAAAATGGAGGTTAAAGTGGAGCTTTCTTGTAATGTAAAAAAGTGTATAAATTATGAAGATGTTTCCATATTTGAATAAAATAACAATGCTATTTCATAGTTAGACCAACAACACTAATGATAATCACTGTAATAAAACAAAATTAGAATCCCTTAATTAAAAGAAAAAAAACAAATTCAAAACAGGGGTCCAAATTACCCGAAGTTCGTCTACGCAAAAGCAGAATAATAAAATTGAAAATGGACAAAACTAATTAAAACCAGAATAATACAAATAAAATACACACAATTAATTAAAGTAATGAAAGTTCTACAACACAGTTGAATGAAATCACAGAACATAAGAGAGTCATTTATTCTGTCATTCGGATCCTCCTGTCACAATTGGATTGTATTTCATGAAAGCAGCATCTACGATGTTTCTAGGACACTGCAGAGCTACTTGGGCAATCTCGGAGTAATTAAACCTAACAGCCAACTGTATTTCAAAGCAGTCTTGATTTTACACGAAGTTTCCAGAAAAAATTATAAAACAGTCGATTTTGTATTTATATCGTATTTTGGTATAATTTTGGCATTTTGATCAAGTTTCTCATTTTATTGTACTTTCAAAAGGCATTATAAGTGTTTTAAGACAGTGAAAATGAAGAATAAAGGAGTGCAAACATTTATGAGCATTTTACACTAAATCTATTTTAGAAAAATCACACCTCCTAATGATCACATGATGTCAATATAAGAAGATTTTCAACATTTGTTAAAATTTAGCACTTAATTAAATGTAATTGAAAGCCACTGTAGTTTTTTTAATGTTTGATTTCATTTCTTGTAGATTGATATGTTAATTGGAATAGACTCTTATTCCACCTCTCCCAAATGGAACTAGGCAATCAGTGTAGGCTATAGCCTATTGTTTATCAAATCCACCGCCCACCCTTTTTCTTATGAGTTCTGCTGATTCTTTTTGAACCTGATGCTGTACACATCTTTAATTATTATTGCTATTATTGACGACAAAGTAGTTTATATAAATATTGCACTAGAGTTACATATGAAAATATTAGCTGTTTTCGACGTTAAGGTTGCATTTTGGTGATTTGTCTACTGGGTAGAAACTCAGAATTAATCACGATTTTTTTAGATTAATTTGATTATCCTAATCACCCCGCACAGTAGGAAAAATCACTAAGTTAGGTGGACAAAAGTCATGTAAAATTTGGGAGTTTTCAGGATATTTTGTTGTTGTTATTATTAATTAGGAAGTTTGTGAATAGCAGTTACTTATTTAGAATTAATGAGTGATTATTGTTTAAAGAATTGCTCTTAAGTCCGTCCGAGTTTAAAGAATGGAAGAAAGTAGATTACCAAATAAAATCTTCCATTATTTTCCAAGAGGAAAAAGAGATGTCGGACGTCCTCGGAAGAGATGGTCTTAGATCTATTAGTGAAGACGGAACAGGCAACTCTTGCCTAAACCAGGAAGTGAAGAAGAAGAAGAATTACTCTTAATCTGGCATAATTGTAATTGTGGTTTATCCTGACTATTGTGCATTGTGTCTCCCGTGGATAAACATTGTTATGAGAGAATGAACTTTACTGAAATGGGTAAGTACCGCTTTATTGTAAGGATTATATAAATAATTTATATTATAATTGACAAGTAAAGTTATGAAAAAACTTAAGTTAGCCTCCAAGAACTCCCAAGAAGAAAATTTTTTTCAAAATTAATTTCGCCAATTCTTCTATTTTGAAAATAATTTGGAGATTTTTTGGGTTTTTTTTTCATTTTGAGTGATTCGCTGCATATTTTCAGAGTTCTTTTTCGAATTTCCCGGAGGTAATATTATGAAGAGTGGGTGAAAGTTCATAAGAAAATTCGGAATAAAAACCTCGTTGAAGCATATTCTAACAATGGCAAACATAGATAATCCAGGTATTTGTATTCTAGAACCTTTATAAGAGAGGGTAGGTCATGTTTCCGACAACATTTTTAAGCGGAGAAAAAAATGTCATAGAAAACCACAAGTTTATTAAAACAAATATTTATATTGGTTTGATGAGGATGAATTTCAGCTCAATATTTTCCAGCGCAACATCCAACTTGCGTCTTAACGTAGGACTACTGGACAGCTTGAAATAAGTTTTTCAGAGTCAACCGAGAAAAAAAAAATAGTCGATTCATTAGCGACTGATTTATGCGGCAAATGTAGCTTTATATTTCTGGTATACATGGTAGAAGAAAGTATTAAATATCTCAGCATCCACCACATCTTCTTTTGCACGAAAATCGACATCCAAGAATTCCCGATGTTCCTCCCACGATGAAGCTCGTTTGTTAAATGCAAACATACTAAGGCTTCTTATTTTTTTGTTGAGACAAAGAGGAAAATAAGTTGGTCACGTTTTGTATCCACTTACAAGGTAGGCCTATAACAAGACAATTAAGCTTGTTGTATTCCAGAAGAAAGTGTTATAACTACGTAATCAAGAACTGAATTATCATTGCAGACATTATTAAATAGACCTATCTATTTCGTTTGTTGTAATCAAATAATAAATAAACTTACTTTATGAACACCCTGTATACTGCTCTATATAGACTAAAACTACATCCAATAGTGTTCAAAATGGCAGAATAGGCATACATTTTGAGTTTCACCCTACATTGCATCGTCAAATAGTATTGTTTAGTTTTGTCTACCTAAAGTAAGGAATTTGCCCACTGTGCGCAAAAGCATTTTTGATTAAGGCAATACGCTACAGGCTAGAAGGTCGAGGGTTCAAATCCCGGTGTGGATAGAGTTTTTAAACTGGCGGCACCATGACCCTCTAACGGAAATGAGACCCGAAGTACATTCTGGAGGCTTAGGCGGCTGTGAAACAGGCTGCCATATAATGCAGATTGTCTAGAAAGATTTCCTGCTACCTCAAAGGCCTCCTAAGGCCAGTAGTGGGATCACTTTTTTAATCGCATCTGGAACCGAGTTCCAGACTTCACACTAAAAACAAATGTATGCCGAAGAAGCGACGTCTGGAAAACTAGTCAGTTAGCTAACCGTTGCACGGAAGAGATGGCTAGAAAATCAAATAATGGAGAAACACGGCGTAAGATACTTTACCTTGCACACATGTGGCGTAAGCTTCACTAAAATTACTCCGTATTCCATCTACCACAAAACTGTTCTTCTTCCCTGGACAGGCCAGCAGAATTTTTTGTTGACCTTGAAAAAGCAATATGTCAGTCTGGCGCTTGGGAAGGATGAAAACCACATCTTTAGTGCCTGTAGGCTTCAGAACCAGAGGCATATTCTTACTAAGGTCCGTGGTTCGGAACGTACAATCTGCACAATAAGTTACATTTTTCAGAATATTTATATTGTTCTGAGATCTACTGCAGTCTGCTAACTTTTTAACGACTACATGTGTTTCTCTGTGACGTGCAATAACATTTACAACTTTCCTATAACAATGAGTATGGATAATGTGAATATTTCCTGACACATTTCAATGGAATTGAACAGGGCCCAGAAAAATCTAATATTCAACCCCTGAACCCTGCTACTAGGCCTACTACTGTTGCAACTATTTACTACCACTACTCTTACTACTACTACTACTACTACTACTACTACTACGACTAATAATAATAAATAATAATAGTAATAATCTGGAAAATCTAGAATGGATAGAATACGAAATAAAGAAATAAGGGAAATTATGGGTGTACAAGAGAAGCCGGACGTCATAGACATCGTAGAAAAGAAAATATTACAGTGGTATGGCCATGTCAAAAGAATGCCAGAGCAAAGATTGCCTAAAATTGTTATGGAATGGATCCCAATGGAAAGGAGGACGAGAGGAAGACAGAAGAAAACTTGGATAGAAGGGGTACAAGCAGCTATTAATATCAGAGGAATGGAGGAAAATCAATGGATGGACAGAGAAGAATGGCGTTTGGATTCCGGAAGACGGCGGCAGTTGCCATGACACCGGATGAATAATAATAATAATAATAATAATAATAATAATAATAATAATAATAATAATAATTTACCTGCATTTGCATGCATAACGAATAAACATAGAAGTAAAGATGTTTCACAGAAATGCACCATAATGTTTTAAGTTAACTTTTCAATTAAAATAATGAGAATTATGTTTCCGTAGTCTGTGCGCATGCGTGTTCTGATAACTTCTCTTTTATTTACTAGTTTGTGTGATTGCAAATGTAATTTGTTTAATCATATACAAGATTACATTAGGGATTGACCTAAGACACATCTAACATCGTTTCCGCTGCGTTGTTTACTTACTCACTGGCACTATCAAACCCGTAGGTTCATGATCGCGCCGACATAAGCTCTCCATAAATCCCTATCCTGAGGTAATGCTTTCCAGTCATTCCAGTAACTTATAATCTACTTCCTTTAAATCATACTTAATGTAATTCTCCTACTCATTCTTGGTCTACCAACTGGGCGTTTTCCCTCAGGTTTTCCTACAAGAAGCTTCCATGTCCGTCTTTCATTTCCCATACGTGCCAAATGTCCTGCCCATCGCAGTCTACGAGACTTAACTCTTCTTATTATATCTGGCTTCCAATAAAGACCATGTAATTCATTGTTATGTAGTCTTCTCCGTTCCGCTGCATTACAAATTTAAAACATCGAATTTCACAAGAACCTAAAGCACATAAACTAAATTCCGGGAATGCTTGGCTGTGATATTTAGCTTCTTGCATTTCCTTCATATTTTATATAGGCCTATTTTATGGCTAATTCGTATAGCATTTTATTTTACGTTGACAGTTTTGAAACAAAGATAAGCACAAAAATATAGGCATAAACAATTTTTTCGTTACGACATTGAAATTTGATTATTAAATGAGCACTTTTAAAGTATCCTATATACAATATAATTATTTTTGCTATGATCCGAGAACGCGCGGTGAACTGGAAGCAAGTCCTCGGCCAGTAAAGTCTCATGTAGGGTACCGTAAAACGGGGCTACTTTGACTCGAGGGGCAACTTTGACAGAATTGGGGCTTCTTTGACATTTTAAATTTCTTGCGTGTTTTGGGCTATTTTGACAACAATTCAATGTTGTAGACATTTCCTTGAAGGCGCACGAATAATTAAGTTATTTTAAAAGAGGATGTTAATTGTTGGAGACACATCTGTGTCACTTTCAACAACAATGAATTCCCAGCAAGGATAAAATTGTGATTTTCGGTTTTACAGGGGTAAGGACTGGATTTGTTGTGTAAGATGCAAGCTCTGGGTCTGTGGTATGTGTAACAGATGATCGAACAATTCTCAATATGAATCTGAACTATGTGAAGATGAGATGTGAAAATCTATTTTTTTTAAATATTTTTATTTTCTACTGTTATTTCAAAAATTCATGTTTTCTAATTAATTCCTGATTGTCTAACTACAATAATTATATACTTTTTGTGTTCTGTTGCGCGTCAGAATTGATAAAGAAGTTTAAGTTTATTTTGTCAAATCACAGTTATAAAACATTTGTAGTAAGGTTGTTTACAATAAAAATGTTTATAAAAAATAAATTGGTGTCAAAGTAGTGCCTACAGTGGGTCTACTTTGAATTATAGGGAAATCAAATGTGATGTCAAAGTAGCCCCAGCACATGGACAAAACAGACCTAAACAAAACTAACTGTTGTCCTACAAAGTTTTTATTTGAGGAGAACATTACCAAATGGGATTTGTAGTCTAAGGTTCAATTGGTACAATAAATCATACATTCAATTTTTTCGGCATAAATCATACGAGTTAGACCTTAAAAACCTTAAAAAATATGTCAAAGTAGCCCCGTTTTACGGTACATAACCCCTCAATTCAAGCGCATGGATTTCTCTACTTCAGTTACACAATATGTTCATATTATGTCCTTGTATCGCCACACATTTCTGACGCCTTTTAAGATAGTTTGAATTCAAACTCATTAATTCTTTTTTGTGAAATTTAATTAAAAAACTTTGGGTGATAAATGTACGGTTTACTCGGAGAATATGTTTATATAGGCTTTCCTTCTGGATTAGGCCTACTTTATAATGATGTAGGCGTCCCACTGTAGACTATATAGTGTACTTGTATCGAAACAGCTTTTTACTCTGATATTTTTAGGTATGGTATGTAAATTTAATACACCAAATATAATTTCATAATATTATCTGAATAATAGGTAAAGGCTATCCGCTCTTAAAGTGATCCTCATCAAAACAAAACCATGTGACTTGCTCACATTTCATTGATTATATGTACCGACATACTATGTAGAAGCAATAAGTAGGCAAAAAAGTAGTTCCCTTTATTAAATTAAAAATATTTCCTCTGAATATACTTTTATTCTTCGTGAAAGAAAATAATAATATTTAAAATTAGAAAATATTCTGAAATATACCTAATCAATAATTACAACTTAAAATAGTTCATTACATATGGATTATGCATCTGAGTCATGCGTCAGTAGATTCTGGTGCAACAAAATGACAGAAGGTGTCGAGTCTTCTATTGTTGTGTTTGCCATCTAAATTCTTATAACACAAGTTTGGCAAACCTTCGACTAGTGGTCAAATAACAATTACCGGAATTTTAAATGTCTTTCACCAGTTCACTGAAAAATTTCAACAGCATTACTTTAATCTACCACATTCAACGATTACATGTCTCATATACTTCACACATGCTACCTATCAATGTGACAGTAATTGTGGCGCGAATGGTGGAAGGGTTGAATTGGCGTTTGTTTATGTTAAGATCTCTCTAAGAGCGGATAATGTATAAATTACCTTTAAGACAGTAGGGTAACTATATCCCTGCATCTAACTGCTTACAAACACAACAATAATTTTTGTTGAAAGCAAAAGAGCCACTTCACAAATTAGTATGGTAAGAAGATGTAACTCTCCTTTCATCCAAATATTTCAATATCATTGTCACCTGCCAAACTACTATCAAATGGAGAGTTTAAAATAAAATATTAAATCTGCCCACAAGTATTCAAGAGTAATGCATTGATGGCAGTCGAAATTAATTACTCCTCTAATAAATGGCTCGAGATGGTTCAGCTGAAAACAAGCAAAAGAGAGATTGGGCTGGAATTTTTTGCCCAGGAGTCTTTCAAGAGATCTATTCTGTTAGAAGAAACATCACACATTTCAAAAGGATAATTTGAAGCTGTCAAACGGGCAGCTGAAAAACTTGATGACAAACTTTTAGGGAATGCCGTTTTCTTGATAGATTCACAAAGTGCCATCTCAGCTCTTGCTATACCAAGTTTGTTAACAAATGTAATAATCAGGAACACCAGACTACCAGTACATAGGCCTAAACTCCTGAAAGCAGGCTGGAAAATTGAATAGGCGTATCAATGGATACCAAATCATTGCCAAATACTAGGTAAGGAGACAGTCTTGCAAATATAGTAATACAGTGTTTCAACTAACTGCCATAGAACATGTGCACAAATCTAGACAACAATCAAGAACCATATTACAACTTCCAGAAAGACAATAACTGCTGGTAAAAAAGTGGGAACAACTATATTAATAACCACTAAAAAAATCTCTTCCGCAGAAAATTCTAACTGTAAATTTCAGAATGGTTACTAAACATGATTATTTACAGACACCTATACAAGACTGCCCACTATGTGAAGAAGCATAGATAGATGCTGCCCACCTAACTAAATTCAAAGCCTTGAATCAGGCCCTGATCGTCGGAGAAAGTTAAACACAATTTACCATATAGGCGAACCTGTACGGGGAAACACTCAGGAGAATGGCTAACGGTCAAATCCTTGTTAAAATAAAACTAAACTCCATGGCGCGACAGGCCTAGAAGGCCCTTGTCTTACCAGTCGGCTGCTGGCCTCACATCTACATGTGTTCATTGCAGAAGGAGATGATCATCCTGCCAGTGTAGATATGACATGTAATCTGTTAACAGGGAATTAAATATTTTCTTTGGTTCTCCAGAAAGATAAGTAAAGAAAATACTATTAAAATGCTTTGTTTGGAGTGTAAAAATGTATAGGGCGATGATTCTGGACCCAACGGTGAGGAGAGAAGACTGGAAATGTTGATATGGAGAAGAATGTAACTTGTGGATTGGAGAGACAAAATAGGATACTTTGTTGTTCATACAATGGATGGAAGAAACATTTTGAAAATAATACAGGCAAGAAACTTAATTCTTAAATCAATGAAGCCGATTCTATATAGCCCTATCATATAATAAGTTAGTTTTCATCCCAGAATTTTATGACGGATCAATAGCAAGTCTATAGTGATTGGTACGATTTAAGGCATATGAAGGGGGGCTATGTTGAAGCTGTTTCTTCATTTTAATGTTTTTTTTTCAACCCTTTACATACAAGACATCATCAACGTTGAAGCTGTTTCTTCAGGAAATAACTATTATAAAGTATTTTTTTGGACCAGTGATGATGTCTGGTATACAAAGAGTTCAAACAATCCATTAAAGTGGTTCTTTACTGAAGAAACAGCTTCAAAATAGCCCGCTTTCCTATGCATTTAACAATGACACTCACTAAAATTTTATTCGTGCCAAAAGGGTAAGTGTAGAAACCATATATTTGTTTATGTATTGTATAACATTTATTTCCTTTACAAATAAGCTCACTTTTATTATCTATAAAACAGCCACTAAATAATCAAATTAGGTCTATTAGCCAATTTTTGTAATGTGAATTGTGCAATTTTAATATTTTTTCTTATTATATGCAATTTATTCTTTAAGGAATTCCAATAAAATGGAAGAAATAAGCAAAATTAGTCATGGATGCTAATTATTTTGAAATTGTTACATCCGACTGTTTAAATTATTTTTAAATCCTACAAAATAATAATTACAGTTTCTAGGATTGTTTTTATAATGCAAAGTAATAGTCTATTGGATAAGTATGACTCTCGTGGATTATAGAGTAGCTACTGTCACAATTGGCAGAATACGAATAAAAGTACAAACAGTTAACAAAATAAAAAATCTTACAATTTGTAAAATTTATATTTAGACTAAAATTGTTTCATAAAATTAAATGTATAATAACTAATGCAATATAAATTATCTATATACTTGTATTAATATTTAACAAATGTGTTTATATTTTGTGACAGGTAAATATCAATTATACTTCAGAGAACTAACAATTTTAATTAGAAATTATTATAGCAGCAAAAGAAGCATTAGGCACAATAAATAAAAAACAAAATACCCAAGATTGGTGGAATGATGATATTGAAGAATTAACCAAAAAGAAGAAAAAATGCTACTTAGAATGGTTGGCAAATAAAACAACAGAAAATTGGATAGAATACAAGAGAACAAACGCCAAAGATAAAAGGAGAGTGATAGAAGAAAAAAACAAATTATGGAAAAGCAAATGCCAAGAAATAGAAAGTTATATAGGAGGATCACAATCATCAGAAGTATGGAGATTTCTAAAAACACTGAAAACCAACCAAGGACCCAGCAAGATAAATTTGTTAGCAAAATCAGACGCAGAAAAACATTACAAAGCTTTACTGTCAGAAACTAGAAATGAGTTTATGGAAACAACAGAAAATCCATCCATAGAAATGAACGCCCTGGAATTTGATACAATAGATATAGAATTAGAAATTCAAACCCTAAAGAATAAAAAGGCACCAGGGCCGGGAAACATACCAAATGAGTTAATTAAATATAGCCCAAAAAATTTAATAGGTAGATTGAGGGACTTGTATAATAAGTGCATTGCAATACAGAAGATTCCTGATGAATGGAAAATAAGCTACATAGTACCAATATACAAGAAGGGCGATAGAAGAGACGCAAAAAACTACAGAGGAATAAGTATAAATAACACATTATATAGAATATTTACGAAGTTATTAAAAACAAAGTTACAAAAAGATGTTAAAGACAAATTAGGAGAAGATCAAAATGGATTCAGACCAGGAAGGTCATGTGTTGACAAATTATTTGCAATACAACAGTTAATTGAAAAAACGGACTGCAGTTGGAGAAGAAACCCATTTGACAATGATAGATTTAGAGAAAGCTTATGACTCAATTCCGAGGAACAAATTATGGGAAGTATTGGAGAAATACAATATTGACAGAAACCTAATAGAAATTATTAAACAAACCTATAAAGATAACTCCGCTTATGTTAAAATGGGAAATAATGGGAAATATAATGTCTAATCCTATAAACACCTCAAAGGGATTGAAACAAGGGTGCAGTCTATCACCAATTTTATTTAATATTTATGTAGAATTTATATTAACGAAATGGAAACAAAGCTGCAAAGGTATGGGGATCCCAATAGGCAATAGATTTTTGCTGACATTACAATTTGCCGATGATCAACTGGTTTTAGCGCAAGACAATTTTGATATGGAATTCATGATAAAAAGGTTGAAAAGCACATATGAATCATGGGGTCTCACAGTAAATTTACAAAAAACAGAATATCTGGCAATAAATAGCAATGAAAGAGAAAACTTAGTATTGGAAGATGGAATCCAAATAAAGCAAGTGAAACAAACTAAATATTTGGGAATGATTATGGATAACATCGAAGGTATAGGCAAAGAGAACATAAAACATAGAATTGAATTGAGTAGCAAAATAATATCATCATTAAATTCCATATGGTGGGATAAGCATATTTGGAAAGACACAAAAAAAATATATTGGTAAAACATTGGTGGAATCTGTTGCAATGTACGGAAGTGAGGTATGGACAATCAATAAGTACTACAAGAATAGACTAATAGCTCTAGAAATGGATTATTTACGAAGAAGTGCCAGAAAGTCTAAATTAGAACGTGTCACAAATAAGGAAATTAGAAACAAAATGGAAGCAGAAGAAAGCATAATTGAAAGAATTGAGGAAAAGGAATTAAAGTGGTTAGGACATGTTTTAAGAATGGAAGATGAGCGATGGCCGAAGCAACTATGTGAATGGCATCCTAACAGAAAGAAGAAAAGAGGAAGACCAAGGTTAACATGGAAGGAAAACATGAAGACAGTAATGCAAGCTAGAGGGCTAAGCATCGAAGATGCCCAAGACCGTAGGCTTTGGAGGTTTGGCACGGGAAGACGGCAGCAGCTGTAAAAACCCGAAGATAGATAGATAGAAAAGCTATTATAACATAATATTTAAAATTATTCTTAAAAAATCAAGTAGAGTTTTATGTTTAATATAAACGTGTGTTGTTGTGAAACAAACATTATTTCATTAATTATTTCGTACGAAAAACGAATACCTACAAAAATATTTAATGTAGAAAAATTGTATATAGACAGACACATTGTTTGAAGACACATAGGCCTACAATTACAAAATCGTCCAAAATGAGAAAAATTAAAAATGCTTGAAATAGCTTCCACAAACCCAAGGCATATCATCGAGAACATGACATTTTAAATGAAAATAAGTTTTTAATGAATTATGTATATTTGGGAGTTGTTTTTACTTTTCTATAGCAACAAGCGAGTCGTTACGTTATGTTTTAGAACAAATAAAATAACAGAGTGTCAGATCATAGTTATGAAAACTGCTATTTTAAATGTTTTCATAGATAATGTTCATTAAATTATTATGGTTTTATTAACATGTTTCATATAGGCCTATAAGTTGTTGTGGGTGAGAAAGTTATCATTGGTTACAATCTTCATGAAAATGTAATTTATTTTTGTAGTTTAAGATATTATTTTAATTTGTTTTATTTTTTCTCTGATGAAGATTTTTAGGAACAAAAATGACAGAAAATATTCAATTAAGAAATAATTTTAATTTTGAAAATGTAATGCCAGTGATATCATACATTTGTGACAAATCTGTTAGAAACCACAGATTACACTATCAGAAAGAAGGGACTATATTACAGAAATTTGAGGCGTTTGTAATTATAATTGGTCTAATACACGAGGCTGGAATTAATAGTTGGACGAATTATTATAATCCAATAGTGCGTATGTTTTTTTATAGCCATTATTTTTTGTAGTAGGCTTGATTATATTAAAATTTAAACAATCTAAAGATACGAGTAGTATACTCCATAACTCTATACAGATTAGATATAGATCCCAATACCGTTTGTTGAGCTACAGTACAATAATTCTTTTTCCCACAATTCGTTTAGACTAACAATACAATTATTGCGAGTTTAAAATTCTTAGAATAATAGTTTAATTTTGGAAATAGGTTTATATGATTCTTGGCTATTTTTAAATAAGTTTTTAGATTTGCATTTTTTACAAATTCTGTTAGATATCTTTATCCAGGAACAGTTTTCTTTTCGCAAAGAACATTTTAAGTAATTGTACCATATATATATATATATATATATATATATATATGTTGGATATAGGCCTACAGTTTAAATATATACGTCTTATTTTAAAATCTAAATTAGTACATTTTACTAAAATTCTGACATCTCATATGACCTAATTGACAAATATTGTTAAATCTATTTGGCTTGTAATTCTTATGTATCGCATGACGACGTCAGTTACCTATGTTTAAGGGGAGAGAGAACGCCGAACTGCACAAATATAACAAACGCTTATATTTATAATATCGATGCAATGTATCAATATAAATTATGGGAGAAAACTATATCAGAAGTTTTTAAAAAATATTGGATGTCAGTAAAAATATTTTTGTTTTAAATATACCGTTTATGTAAGGTAAAACACCAATAGACTCATGAATTTGAATTTAATAGTTGATTAAAAATATAACTATGTTTATGGGACGAATGTTGCCGGTAGCTTGTGTTGTGGGATTACACGAAATACTTTTAGTAAATCAGTAAATCAGTAAACTTGTACATTCAAAATGGCTTCTCTCGTGAAAGATCAATAGCCCTATATGTTATCCAGAGGGCGGTGTTTATATATCGATCTGGAAAATTTAAATCATAATATATCAGATACTTTAGAATCTTTTTTTTTTGTATCTGTATTTGTTTCGTGCGTTGTGTGAAAAATTATATCTTTCATATAGCCTAATATTCATAACCAAACTACTTCTGAGGCTCTATTTCTACAGGGATCGGGTTATAAGGACGATCTTTCTTCAGAAGTCCAGTGACCTCGAATTGGGGCAGTGCTGAGTAAACGTTTCTGAAATTCTCCACGGTGCAGCAATAGATGTAACCTTTGTTTTTCTCCTGTCTGTTCCATCCAAGTGTCCACTTGGTCTGCGCACAAACGCATCTACAGCGGGCAAATTTGAGATGATAAGGGTTGTTAACAAGTATGAAGACTATTCCCTCGCGAGCTTGGGGTTCATAGACTACCTTCCAAACCCACTGTGGCACTGGAAGTTTATTATTTTCCAAATAAATGGACTTCTGTACCCTATTATTATCCGGGAGAGTAGTTACATCCAATGTACCTGCATATATGATCAAATCAGACGATTCCCTGCTTATGTTGCTAGCGTATAACCTAATTTCATTCTCCAATTTCTGCCAATTACCATTTGCAATGCTTTCCCACATTGGAATAGTATTGATAAGATATCTCGCTGAGCGTTGTTGTTGTTGATAAACGAAATCTGAACTTGGTGCCAAATGGACCTTTACAAAATAATTTGACGAATCTGAGCACACAATTTTCTGCGAAGCTACTGCCTTCGAACCTAGAATCGAACCAACGATTGTTTGTTGGTTTGAACATGTATAGTAATACTGCATACTGTTTGGGAGATTGTTGAAGTAATCTGTTTTGTCAGGGTTGTCCACTTCCTCAAGCATTTGACGATTATCGATGCCTTCCACAAGAGTATAGTTAAGATATGAAGGAATAAGGGAACTTCCTTTCAAACATATGTCAATGAGTTTGATGAATTCATTATTAGGTTTGGAGAAACCTATCTGAAGTCTCTTACTTCCCCCTGTACAGCTTCCCACATCTTTGACTGACGACTTTACTTCTTCTTTACAACTGATCTTGTCTAGAGAATATGAGTGTTGACCAAGATTGAAATTGGAACCTGGAAATAAGAAATATTCTATTATAATACACCGTGTCCACAGAAACACTTCCTGGTTATAAACAGGCATAGCGTCGCTGTCAGTTGTTGGATTTACATGAATCTGGTGTCATTAGAAAGAAAAACTCAAATAGTTTAGTACCTACCTCAAGTACACTTAATATTTAGAACGTAGGGTCTTAGAAACAGTGGATTTATGATTTTTTTAATTCTTGGCTAGCCTTTCGCACAGATTTTCGAGGGCTACGTATACAAATGTCTCCCTCATATTTTCCACAATTTCCACTTTGACAGGCCGTTTCCCTGAATGGGTTTTCCTTTTTCACATACACATCCATCCTCAACAAACTGTCTATACCATTTCAGAATGGTATTGTTACAAGGTGCCTCATGTTGGAAATTCCGTCTGAAAGCACGCTGAACGCGTACTACACTTCGAGTGCTGTGGTATTCCAACTACGTACTACACTTCGAGTGCTATGGTATTCCAACTACGTTCCCGTGGGTTTGCCATAACACTGTTAATTCACAAAGACTTGACAATTGTAACGTTCGGACCATTTAATACCAACAACAATGGCAAACGAAATCCAAACAGCATCTGTTTACAACTTTTTTTTTTCTTTCTTCTTGCGGGTCAACAATAATAATTGTACAACTCCTGAAGTTGTTTGAGTTTCTGTTTCTAATGACACCAGTTCCAAGCAAATCCAACAACTGGCAGAGACGCTATAACTTTTATAACCGGAAAATGTTTCTGTAGACACCCTGTATGTCCATGAAGCTTTAAGGCCAGTGTATTAATAATGATAATCACTAAATTAACAACATCACAGGACTCGTTTAAATACAGAATAAGTTATTTGAATTTTCAATTAATTTTGATTAAGCTTTAATCAAAATTTTAAGGTGAATAAAACCATTGTACTAAATATAGCCAAATACCATTCTCTCGGATTGCCATTTGGAAAATACCATTATCTTGAATTTTTGTGTCACTAATTGTTATTTTTACTTTAATTTCCTATTTAGTTTAGGCTACAATTTTTGGTGTTCATGTTCTAATCTCTAATCACACTCATTTAATAAGTCCATTATGCTTTTCACAGGCTGAATTAACTTCAACTATTTCTATTTTGCCTGCCACACTGCTTTCTCACTGCCACGGCATTTAGATAATTTAGCCTCAATAAAAATACTTTCTAGCCTTGTCTACCAGGTATCAGGTTATCTGGCCTCGGAAAGACTAGGCCTATATTGTATCTTTGAGTTTGAACATTCCAACTATCACTAGACAGGTCATAAACGGATGTGGTTCTACGTTTTGAAATATATTAATGTTTCTTTACTTTCAAGGGAACTGTCAACCATTGCATGCCGAAACCTATTTTGAAATTTCTCCTAGAGAAACGTCGTGATGAACTAAGGCCGTGACAAAAAAATCTGCCGTTTTAACTGCAAGGCTCAGAAATCGAAGACAGAATCCAGCAATGGCAACCCACTCTACAGTACAAATGAACTCCCTGCTTGAGAAAGAGCGGAGTGGAGTATGGCGGGAAGCGGCGCGGTCGGCAGATATTGAGGGTTATCCAATCTACCAAATCGGGAGTTATATTACTTCCCTATAGTTTAAATGAGAGATTTGGCGCGGTATTTTGGTGTCTTGCAGTTAAAAAATGCACATTTTTTTGGACACGATCTTGGAAGATCACAACGCTTTTCTGGGAGAAAATTCAAGGTAGGTTTTGATATACAATGATTGTCAGTTCCCTTGTTAGTTCGGGCGTAATTTGTTTTATTTTTCATGGAAATATCACGAATTTCCTGATATTTACCTTGCAATTGAGGAAACCTTGAAAAATCTGACCTAAAACTCCGGGATCGACTTCAAAACAAACTGCTTTAGAGACGCGACTACAGCCGCGTTCAATGCCCTGAGATTGTTTACACGTGCATGTGCTCCAAGAACTATACGGGCAAGTTCTATTTCAAAGTTTACCCTCCGTTCTTATTAACGAGCCAGTACTTCCAAAATTCAAACGCAAAACACTGATAAAAAACAGTATAATAAAAATAACACTAATAATAATAATAATAATAATAATAATAATAATAATAATAATAATAATAATGTGCAACGTTGCTGTAATTTAGGGTGCAATTAGTTTAGGAAATGGAGGAACTGTGATAAGTAGTCATACCTGAAACACAATATCCCTGGATATAGTTGACATCTCTGACATCGCCAGATAGGTTGAATTTGTTGCTCGCTCCTGCGCACAGAAATTCTACTTCTTCTCCTGCGTGTAGTGTAGCTATAACAGAATTCATTCTGGGAAGGAGAAACGCTGTTCCATCAGGCAGAACGTTGTCCCCAGAATGAAGTAGCAAAGGCGATTTTCCCATTATTGCTGATCTTAAATCAATACTGCAAACTGCAATTAAATAAAATAACACAATTTTCGAGAGCAAGAGCGCATGCCACAAAAATCATGATTATGTGAATACATATGTGCTTCTTAAGGAGTGTCTCTTTTATAATTATTTATTATTTTTTTTTATTTTTGTAAACTCTATATCAGCGGTGACCAACTCAACTGCAGTGCCGTCTGCAATCGCAAGTAATCAGGATGTCAGTGGTCGAGAAGTGTGCAGCCGTCCTCTCAGAGTCACTACTAGGATACATTAAATCATTCTTTGACATCGTGCAGTATCCGATGTTCTTGAATATTGAAAATACATTAATTTAAGGGGACCAATTGGTCAAAATGTTGAAAAAATGGCAAAAAATGGATGAATATTTTGTTTATTTGCTTTTTAATAACTCTGATTTTTTAGGATTATTTTGATGTACAAATTTTTATTGCAGGAACAAAGTTGAGTCCGTGACGTAAGAGTTTAAATACCCCGCAGATTTATTACTTACATTTTAATTGGCCGATGTGTTTTTTAGTGTTTCCATTTTTTTTTTGCATTTTCCGAAACTTAAAATGCTCCTTACGATGCAATTTTTATGCTATTAAAGTGAAATTTTATGGTTAGACTCCCCAATATATGCTAATTCAAATTTGCTACACAGTTATAGTCTAAGACACATGTGTTCTTTTAAATTAAGATGGAAATTAATGAGAGTGGATAATTTGTTTTCAAAAATGAAAAATAAGCAGTATCCTCCCTTTGTGATTCTTTTTTCATAGCAAATGTGTTTAATGGAATCATAAAAACTCTGAATCTCAAATTTCATGAGAGAATATTTAAAAAATGCATCGTAAGGAGCATTTTTAAAGAAAATATTAAAATAATAGATTTAAGAAATGATAATTCAGAAACTACTCTACTTATAAACACCAAACTTCACAGAAACACTTCTAGAAGATCATAATAAATGTGATAAAAATTTCAAAACAATGAAAAGAAAACTAAAAAAAAAAAAATTGAAATTCACCAGTCGGTCCCTTTAAAGAGTTATTAAGCCTACAAATTATTAAATGTATAGATATATGTTTGGCTACGATTAAGATTAAAATAATATTAAACTCGTATCAAAATGCTATGATTTGGTATAAACACGCAGACCATTGTTAGTATTTATTAGCACAATATATTGAGCCTATAATTTATATACATATTTCAATTTCATCAAGTAACTCGAAGAATCAATTCAACAATTATTCCCTGTTGAGCCATTGCACTTCATTGAAAGTAGGGTATGTCATATTTCAATTTCATCAAGTAACTCGAAGAATCAATTCAACAATTATTCCCTGTTGAGCCATTGCACTTCATTGAAAGTAGGGTATGTCATATTTCAATTTCATCAAGTAACTCGAAGAATCAATTCAACAATTATTCCCTGTTGAGCCATTGCACTTCATTGAAAGTAGGGTATGTCATATACTCGCAATCAAGAGATGTCAAGAAGTCTTTGGGATCTGATTTTGTGTATTTTTTTAACTACAACACACACTTCACGCTTTTAGCACACAGCATTTATACAATGGATTCCCCAGACTGTCTGATCTTTAATTTTGTCTTTGAGACACTAGAGGAAGTTCGGGTAGTATGGACCCGTCGGATTAAGTGGACCCTATTAATATCTTCTATAATTAGTGCTGCCCTCAACAGAACATATTTTAACTTCTTTTCCTAACCAACTTTGACGTATTCAATGCCTATTTCTTTTATTCTTTGTGCGCAGAAGGGTTTATTTGTGAAATTTATGAAAACGACCATTTTAAAGTTATTCATGCTAAGAAATAATTCATAATTTCTGCTATTGAATGTTATAAACATTGAAAAATCTCCTAAATATGTTATATTATGTAGATGCTGTTTTAATATACTATCGGGTTTAGTTTGATATTATGTGACATGGCGGCTATATAAAATAATGAAACATAACAAAGGAATTCGGTTAATGTGGACCTTCCACGAGGTGGTTAAAGTGGATCTGGGTGCACTTTACACAAATACGTATATCTTTTCAATGAGGATGCTATCTATAAAACCATGCACTTAATTAATTTTATTTAATATCCTTTTAATTTTACTAAACCCAAATCGCAGTCTGCAGATCAATGACGTGTGAATGTTATAATAAAAAATCCTTCTTTTCAAAACATTAAATAAATATCAACGCTTTTAATTACGATCAGCCATACGTATCTTCAGATTAATTCGTGCCTGTCTGTAAACATTAATAGAGTAAATAAACTTAAAAATAGCCTAAAAACGAGGGTGGACTCTGTGATCCACTTTACCCGAATGTGGAGTTTAAAGTGAACCTTTCTTGCAATGTAAAAATGTTTATAAATTATGAAGATGTTTCGATATTTGAATAAAATAACAATGCTATTTCATAGTTACAACACTAATGATATTCACTGTCATTAAACAAATCTCAAATTCCTTCATTAAAGGATGATAAACAATAAATTCAAAATAGGGGTCTACATTACCCGAAGTTCCTATACACAATTCTCAATCTATATACTACCATAGCTATACAGTAGCCACTGATTCTCCGGCCTTGACGTTTTCACGACAGTGTTGCCGATATGGATATTCAGTGGGAGTGGCCGCTTTATGTATGCCGTAAGCAGACATACAACTGACAACATCTCAGCAATTTCTAACCTTACTAGCGCGCTACAGCTGCGTCAAGAGCAGTGATTGGTTTTGGCAGACATCTACTCTCACTACAACCATATCCTTATTGGAAGTAGAGGGCGAATTCTCCCTATACCCCTCATATAACCTAAAATTCAGGGCTGGGGATATGACGGCTCGGGTATAGTGCCCCATCTGTGGTTACAAATACAAGTGAACTCCATGAAAGACCGATATTTTTTACAGCCTCTTCTACACAAGGTAATATGTTAGTGCCCGTTGTTGTATCTCGCATTGGCGCTAGATCTAACAGCTATTATAGTTCCAAGTTGACACCCCTAACAAAGACAAACTAACCATTTGTAGGCCTATTGTGCTGAAGACATCAACACTTTGATGTAGAGTTTAATAATTATGTCAGAGTGTCCCGCGCCGTAGCCGAGTGGTTAAGGTAGGAAGCCTTGGCGCAGAGCTACGGGACTTGCGCTGGTTCGAGTCTCCATGGGGGAAGAAATTTTCTCATGGTATTTCGGCCAGTATGGGACCGGTGCCCACCCAGCATCGTGATGCATTTGGGTAGCTACAATAAGTAGCGGCTCCAGGTTGAGAAAACCAGCTATAACGGCTGGGGGACTCGACATGCTGACCACATGTCACCCCTACACTGGCTGATTATCATCTACCTCTGTGATTGACACATGTGGATGTGAGGCCAGCAGCTGGCTGGTAGGCTAAGGGCCTTGTAGGCCTGTCGCGCCAGGAGTATATTATGTCAGAGTATTGATTTTAATTTTAAAAAATATTTCATTGAGCTTATTTATAAATTTTATAATTGTGAGATGTTGTGGATTCAAATTGTAAAATGTTGGTTAATAATTTAGGTATGTTAAAATTTTAGTTTGTGGGTATATATATGTATTACTTTAAAATTTTTACTACAATATTTTAATTAAAGATAATAAATGATTTAAAGATAGACTAAAGGTAAAAAACTGCTTCAAGCCAAATACATCAACAATACAAGCTATGGAAAATACAATAATATTATTTGCAACTTGCATTAGGGAAAAATATCGCCAGCAAGATATTGTATACGGCGAGTAACAATTGTACGAGGAAGTGTAATTGCGTCAAATAACTCAGTTCGATTAGAGCATCACAATTCAACTGCTATTTTCTTATAGTCTCTCATAAATTCGTCATCAGAAAACCTGCTGCGTTATTTCCCAATAGGCCTGTATTACGATTTTGGTAGCAGATACGAACATCTGACTCACAATCAGACGGTTCTGTCTGCAATAATAATAATAATAATAATAATAATAATAATAATAATAATAATAATAATAATAATAATAATAATAATAATAATAATAATAATAATAATAATAATAATAATAATAATAATAATAATAATAATAATAATAATAATAATTTATTTATATATTAATATATTTATATTTATATACATATAAATTTTAATGTTTACACATCTTTCTGTGCCTAAAGTTTTATTTTTCTTCTGTACTCGTCTGTCTCCATCCAATCTATGCCTTCCAGTCCTCTTGCTCTCATTCCAGTTCTTATTCCCTGCATCCACGAGTTTCGAGGTAATAATAATAATAATTAATAATAATAATAATAATAATAATAATAATAATAATAATAATAATAATAATAATAATAATAATAATAATAATAATAATAATAGCTGACGTGTATGGGTAAGTAAGCATAATTGAATTAGTTTGGTTAAGCATTCCCATTAGGAAGCGATCTAACTCCAAAGGGGAACAACGGAATATATAGATAGATAATAATAAATATAATTATAATGATAATGCGTCATAGTTAAAATTTGAACTAATGCAAATAAATACATTTTAAAATAGCATAAGTGTAATGAAATAAATATACATTTTTGTGCAGTCACGGGTGAAAAGCTTTCCTTTAACTTTTGGACCTCCACTGTGTTATCGGTATCCTTATAATTCGCATGGTAAGCTTATGAAGAATAATATATCTGAATATTAAACTTTCTCATGTTAGTAAGAACTTTCGGACGCACTAAACATTTTGCTTTTCCTTCATACTCAGTTAACATATTCCCATTGACGATTAAAATAAACAATTGGGTGACGAACTCCGTTTCAAATCTGTTGCATGGTCCGGCATGTTTACACTGACACTAGTTAACGTCACAAACCTCCCCCCCCCCTTCATTCCTTCTTTATTGATTGGGCGTTCTAACTCTTCCGTCGTGCACACGTGCAGGGAAGAGTGCTCTTGCACAAAGAGCATGAGTTGGTCGCCGCTGCTCTATATCCTAATCTATAATGAAGTAAAAACGAATGTGCCAGAAACAAGACATTGAGTTTAATAATAAAGAAAGTGCACACAATCTGCATGTTTAATTTTTGCAAAACTCTGTGAGCGAGGTTGCTCTTTTTGTGCATGTCACAGCATGATGTGTCATATGAACCATCGCTCAACCCACAAACACAGTCTTCACTTGGTGAATGGTACACTTTCGCTGCACAGATCAGGTGATGAAACCCGTGCATAGCCGATCTCGTCACAATGTGGCGAAGGTCAAAGTTCGCAAGACATTGAGTTTACTCAATGGCCTACTTCAATAGTTGTGGCAAGGTCGCATGGCGTACTCGCCATAGTGAGGTCTGAAATTTTAAACTTGCCTAAACCTTCTCGGGGGCAATGCCCCTGGGATCGATCAGCCTCTTTAAATTGATTTTAATTTTTTACTTAGTTTATTCTTTTAGGAAAGTAAGTGAAGGTAGCTATTTCCCGTTGTTTACAGCAGCTAACAACATTTAAGAAAACTTCGCTTACTTCCCTAAACACAGTGTTATAATAATACTTTAATAAAAGTCCGTCACGCAGAATCTGCGTAAACTAAATTAATTCCTCAGCAAGTCGAATTTGTGGCCCAGTTCTGATGGTTTACAGGATATAGGCCTATATTTCTTTTGTTAAATTGAATAAATTGAATGTATGCTTATTCAAAAATTCGAAATTCAGCGAAAACAAATCATGCATAACCGTAAGACTGTACCTATTTGCATATTGTTATATAACTTTGACACCAATTTAATTAATATGAACCGATTTATTTTTCTATTAGGCTACTTTATTCAAAACAATACATAAATTAAACCAATACAGGTTGCATTGCCATTGTAAGGGTAATTAACTTGTATTCTAGGCCTATACATCGGGATGAATCAAATAGGCCTATGGTTGCTAGAACGGATGGGAAACATGGACTCTTACTTTAAGGGAAGAAAAGAGATTACGAGTAGGCGTATTTGAGAATAAAGTTCTTAGGATATTTTTTTGGACCAAAGAGAGATGAACAGGCAGGTGAATGGAGAAGATGCATAACAGTGAACTACATGGTCTTTATAGGAAGCCAGATATAATAACAACAGTTAAGTCTCGTAGACTGCGATGGGCAGGACATGTTGAACGAATGGGGAATGAAAGACGTGCATGGAAGCTTCTTGTAGGAAAAACCAGAGGGAATACGCCCAGTTGCTAGGCGAATGAGGTGGGAGAATAACATTAACTATGATATGAGGGAAGTAAATGATACAGGGAATGATTCCAAATCATTAGCTCAGGATAAGGATGTATGGAGAGCTTATGTCCGTGCGGCCATAAATCTGCGGATTCGATAGTGCCAGAGAGTTAGTTAGAGTCAATTTTTAATACCGATTTCAGGTAAACTTCCATTTCTAACATTCGAATTTCGTAGACTTTTCGAGAATAGGCCTAAATTCCTCGGTTTATTTAATGGAATATGCTAAGTTTCGTTTGTGAAATATCGAAAAATGCGACCTCTAGAGCGATTTTAAAATTTTGATTTCAAATAAACTCCTACATCCAATGATCAGATTTTGTTGGTTAATGAACTCGACCTTACATTTTTTAATCAATTGTGATATACCAAGTTTGGTTTCGATGAAACAAAAATTGCTGCCGCTATAGTAGCGTTAAGGGACACGCACACACACACACACACACATAGGCCTATATAGGCTATAGAACCAACATTTTAAAGGCGATAGTAAAATTGAAGATGTATAAATAGGTTCAAAATGGTTTGATGAGGAATGTGCCGATATTGTAAAGAAAAGAAAGCTAGCAAAAATGAAATGGTTACAAGAGCCAAATGAGGTAAATTTAGAGCAATTGGGTAGTATTAGACGGGAAACCACCAAGCTACTAAAGAGTAAGAAGAGGGAATATTTGAGAGAGAAGATTAATGATCTTGAAATGAATGCAAAAAATAGGAACATTTGAGAATTATATCAGCGAATTTGTATAGAGAAGAAGGGGTTTCAGGCTAGAACAAACATAATTCGGAATGAAAATGGGGATATGATTGCAGATTCCAGGAGTATATTAAATAGATGGAAAAGTTACTTTATTCAGCTATTAAATGTACATACAGAACAGGACATTGAGGAGGATAATTTACAGACAGCAGAAATGCTAATCGCAGAGTCAAGTGCATTAGAGGTTGAAATGGCGATTGAAAAATTGAAGATGTATAAAGCATCAGGTTCAGATGAGATCCCAGCAGAACTGATAAAATCAGGGGGAGAAAGAAAATTGATGGACAAGATACGCTGGTTGCTTAGTATGATTTGGAAAAAGAAAGCTCTTCCAGATGAATGGAAGGAGTCAATTATCGTACCAATTTATAAGAAAGGAGATAAAACTGATTGCAACAACTACAGGGGCTTCTCATTACTTTC
The DNA here is from genome assembly GCA_030220185.1 of Diploptera punctata. Lineage (NCBI taxonomy): Eukaryota > Metazoa > Arthropoda > Insecta > Blattodea > Blaberidae > Diploptera > Diploptera punctata. The sequence goes on along the minus strand of JASPKZ010000815.1, from coordinate 552,764 downwards.
AACTTCGTACAAAATTCTAACAAATAGGCCTATATTAGTAAGCAGACTTACTCCCTATATTGATGACATTCTAGGAGATCATCAATGTGCATTTAGAAGAAACAGGTCTACAACAGATCAGATTTTTAGTATAAGACAGATTTTAGAAAAGAAATGGGAATATAATGGTACTGTACATCAACTATATATAGACTTCAAAAAAGCATATGATTCAATTAAGAGGGAGAAGTTATATAGTATCCTACTGGAGTTCGGAATTCCTAAAAAGTTAGTTAGACTTATACGAATGTGTCTAAATGGCACAAAGAGTAGGGTGCGTATAGGCAAACAGCTTTCGAACACTTTTGAAATCCAGAATGGGTTGAAGCAAGGAGATGCACTATCTCCTCTACTATTTAATTTTGTACTAGAGCATGCCATTAAATCTTTAGAGAATGAGGAAGGCTTACAACTGAATGGTATTAATAAGCTGTTAGTTTATGCTGATGATGTAGTATTATTGGCCGATAGCGAGGAGATACTAAAGAACAACACGCACACACTATTGAGTAATACTAAGAAATTTGGACTGGAAGTAAATATCAATAAAACTAAATATATGGTCACAAGTAGAAATTCATTATATAATGGAACTGGACAGCTAATGACAAATGAGGGAAATTTTGAGGAAGTGGCTGAATTCAAATACCTAGGAACAATGATCACAAATAGGAATGAGATGCACAAAGAAATTAAACAGAGGCTCAATTCTGGAAATGCATGCTATTATGCATTGCAGAGACTCTTGATGTCCCAACTCCTTTCAAAAAGCGTTAAACTGAAAATATATAAAACTATTATTCTACCAGTTATATTGTATGGGTGCGAAACATGGACACTTACTTTAAGAGAGGAAAGGAGATTACAAGGAGGCCTATTTGAGAATAAAGTACTTAGGAAAATTTTTGGACCAAGGAGAGATGAACAGACGGGTGAATGGAGAAGACTACATAACAATGAACTACATGGTATTTATAGGAAGCCAGATATAATAAGAACAGTTAAGTCTGGTAGACTGCGTTGGGCAGGACATGTTGCACGTATGGGAAATGAAAGACTTGCATGGAAGCTTCTTGTAGGAAAGCCAGAGGGAAAACGCCTAGTTGGTAGACCAAGAATGAGGTGGGAGAATAACATTAACTATGATTTGAGGGAAGTAGATTATACAGGGAATGATTGGAAAGCATTAGCTCAGGATAGGGATGTATGGAGAGTTTATGTCCGTGCGGCCATGAACCTACGGGTTCAATAGTGCCAGTGAGTAAGAGTAAGTAGGTATAAATAGGTTCAAATGGGATCCCAGTAGAACTGATAAAATCAGGTAGAGAAAACATGATGGACAAGATATGTCGGAGTTGAGTAGTGTGCTTTGGGAAAGAGTCTCTTCCTAATGAATGAAAAGAGTCGATTATCATATCAATCTATAAGAAAGGAGATAAAATTGATTCCAACAACTAGCTACAGGGACATTTCATTACTTTCAACTTCTTATAAAATTCTAACAATAATATTAGTACCCAGACTTATTCCTTTATTGATTACATAATTGACATTGATGCTTTTTTTTTTTCAATCTACATGTCTGACTCTCTAAAACATTGCAGAATCATTTATTTGCAGACGACATGCAGATCTACATTGACGCAGATAAATATTCTTTAAATTAAGCGGTAACCAAAATTAATGAGGACCTTTACTTGCTAACGGCGTGGACAGAGATATATGAACTTAATTAAATCCTAGAAAGTCACAGCAATCTTCATGGGTCATCAGAGACTATTAGCCTCAATTAACACAGTATTAGATGTGTCACTTAAAGGGGTTCAGATCCCTTATAACGAGACACAAAACATCTAGGAGTATTCATGGATAAAATTCTGAATTAGAATAAACGAATAAACCACATTTGCAAAACAGTCTTCTCAATAATACACTCATTAAATCGTATAAGAAATTGTTTGCCAGTTGTTCTAAGGAAAATGTTAGTAGAAACACTTGCAATGCCCCATTTTGATTATTGTCATACTCTTACAGACCTAAACAGGCTACTGTTCTTACCCGAAGACTTCAGCGTGTTCATAATTCTTCCATACGTTTTATTTGTGGTTATCGCAGATTTAATCACGTTACACAGTCCCTAGAACAATTGTTATGGCTTCGTCAACAAGATCGTAGAATCGTGCATTCCTTATGTCTTCTCTATAAAATATTACACACATCATTACCTAATTATCCACCGCTGTGGTCTCGAGATAGCGTGCTGCCTTCTCACGCAGCGGGCCCGGTTCGATTCCCGGTCGGGACAGGTTCCAGGGTGAGGTTTTTTCCGGGGTTTATCCTCACCTTTAAGACAAATGTCAGGACGCTTAGGGCCCAACAGTCCCCAAAAATTATCCGGCCGCCATCATCATCCTTTATCATTACCATCATCATCCTTCACCGGCGTGGAAAACAACGGGAAGCTACCACACCTATAATTCCCTAGTAAAGCGGCAAAACATAGCATGAAAATGCTATGAATGCAGTGAAAGACCTATCTTCCGGCAGAATTACTATGGAAGGATGGATTACCTAATCATTTATCATACTGCTTCGTTAGACACATAAATTAGATACCCGATCACATCAGCACATTGTTCTTTATATCCCTCCTTATCACACTACCTATTACTCGAAATCATTCACAGTTTCTCTTGGTAGAACATGGAATTCTTTTCCACCCTATGTCAGAGACTGCCAAACTTTACAATCTTTCAAAAACAAACTGATAAGAAAATTATTAACAGAAACATCTCACTAATATATATATATGTTGGCAATCAATAATAATTTGTTTTTCCTTTATTCAATAAAAATAGTATTACGATTTACCAATATTTCTACCTAATATCTCTTACATACAGAGTGATTCAAAAGGTTGCGCACAAAATTCAGGAATTTATAGACGGGTCGAAATACAACAACTTTTGATTAGTAACTTATGGTCTGGAAAGTAGCTAATCCTGGGAATGTATGGATGGACAAGACATTATATTGTGCACACACTTAAGCAAATGTAAATTTATTCACCAATTTGGGTTTACAACACTAGGATTTCAAAATGCCTACCTCCACATTGAATACAGGCATGTTCTTCCACGTGAGCAAGAACTTCCTCTTCCATAGCGACTGTTCGAATCGTAGGTAGCCGGCCTTCATGATGCCATGAACGCAAGGAACCTGTCTCCTGAGTCGGTGGTGACGTCTGTTCGGATATTGTGCGCTGTACAGGCCTCGAGCTTCGCGTACAATACCATTTGCTTTACCGCACATTAAATGTTTGTTTCGAAGTTCTAACAACGTATATTCTATTTAAAAAATCACGAATCTTCAAAGTAATGCTGTAGTGCACTGAGATACCGCACTGAAATGAAAACAACCTACAGAGCGCACGAATGACTATCAGATGTGAACAGAAGAGTACACAAGTACTGTACTGCACTAAATGGTATGACAACATAAATTCAAAAAGTAGTTTATCGAACCCAGTGCCTCTCTGAAAAGTAAGCTTGAAGTTCCCGACTTTTCCTGGCTTGTACTGATCCATGATCACTTTCCAGATCATAAGTTACTTATCAAAAGTTGTATTTCGACCCGTCTACAAGCTCCTGAAATTTGTGCGCAATCTTTTGAATCATCCTGTATATAAAAACGATATATTAATTAAGTACAGTTTATTACTTTCTTTGTATTTATTTTTCTTTTATAGTAGATTCGAGCTGTTATTCCATTGTGTATATTTCTTTCGTCAATTTTAATTTTAATTGTCTTTAATTGTATTGTATTGTTAGACGTTATTTTTTATTATTTTTCAGTTTATTGTTTAATGTGTAATATTGTAATTTTTTACATTTGAATTTCAGATGTTTCTCCTGGTGAGTGGAAGAGAGGCCACATAACCTTATATCCATCAGGCTAAATAAATAAATAAAAAAATAATAGGATAGGCCTATCATCAATATGGATTTAGAAGAAACAAGTCTACAACAGATCAGATTTTTAGTAGATAAGATATATTTTATAAAATAAATGCAAATGTAATGACACTGTGCATCAACTGTATGTACACTTGAAGAAGACATTCAATTAAGTGGGAGAATTTATTTAGTATCTTGCTGGAATTCGGAATTCCTAAAAAAAATTGAGTTATTCGAATATGTCTAAATGGCACAAAGAGTGGGATGCGCATAGGCAAAGAGTTTTCGGAGAATTTTCAATTTACAATGAGAAAAGCAAGGAAATGCACTATCTCCTCAACTATCCAATTTTATATTAGAGCCTGTTACCAAATCCTTGGAGAATGAAGAAGGCCTACAACTCAATGATATTAATTAGCTGATAGTTTATGCTGATGATGTGATGATGTAGGCCTATTATTAGGCTATATAGTGAGGAGATATTAAGGACAAACACGCACACTCTATTGAGTAACACTAAGAAATTGTGAGTGGAAGTAAACATCAATGAAACTAAATATATGTTCAGACATAGAAATACATTATACCAGGGGTATAATGGAAATGGACATTAAATGATAAATGAGAGAGATTTTGAAGAAGTTGCTGAATTCAAATAGGCCCCTACGTAGGAAAAATAATTACAAACAAGAACGAGATGCACAAAGAATTCTGAAATTGCATTCTATTATACATTACAATGATTCTTGTCGTCCCAAATTCTCTAAAAAAAAGCGTTAAAATGTGAACATATAAAACTATTATTCTCCCAGTCATATTATATGAATATGACACATGGACTGTTATTTTAAGGGAGAAGAAAAGTATTACTAGTATATGAGAATAAAGTTCTTAGGAACAATTTTGAATAAAAGAGAGATGAACAGACAAGTGAATGGAAAAGAGTGGATAACAATGAGATACATGATCATTATAGGACACGAGAAAGGCCCTATAATAAGAACAGTTAATTTTCATAGACTGCGATGGACAGGACGACTGGACATGTGGTATGAATGGGGAATGAAAGAGAGGTATGGAAGCTTCTTTTAGGAAAATCAGAAGAAAAACGCCCAGTTGGTAGACCAAGGTGGAGAATAACATAAACCATGATTTGGGGGAAGTAGATTATACAGGGGATGTTGAAAAAATATTAACTCAGGAAGAGATGTATGAAGAGCTTATGTCCGCGCGGTCATCAACCTATGGGTTTGACAATGCCACAAAATTAGTATATTTAAATTTTGGTCATTGATCATTTTCAGTGTCTGCTAGATAAGATCGGCGAAGATCTGTAAACATTTTTAAAAATCATTTCATGAGAACAATCTCAATAGCCTTATTCCTTCGGAATTCACAAAAATGTGAGCAAATATAAATATATTTTGATTTAGGCAGGAAAATTTCTCAAATATTACGCTATAAATTACTCGTAATCTTAAAGTCTGTTTTTAAATGTGTGGTCCTGATAGCATTTACATAATGAACTAGAATCGATCCATTCTTACATACACTTGTCCTATAAACACTTTGAGGAGTTTTATTGTAAGTAAAATAAGTATACTAACAAGGAAACCGTCAACATCGCATGCCGAAACCTACCTTGAAATTTCTCTTAGAGTAGCGTTGTGATGTACCAAGGTCGTGTCGAAAAAATACATATCAGCCGTTTTAAAGTGCAAGGCACAGAAACCGAAGTCAGAATCCAGCTCACACTGTACGGTGCAGATTTACATGAGTTAAAGTCCAGCCGTTGAGTCTCCGGCCCTGACGTTTAGGTTGTAGGATGGATAAAGGGAGAAACTCACTCTCTACTGCCAATAAGGAAATAGTTGTAGTGAGAGTGGACGTCTGTGATAACCAATCACTGCTCTTGACGCAGCTAGTAAGGTTTGAAAGTGCTGCGATGTTGTCGTTCTGGATAAACAGAAAGTGTCATGATTTGATATTCCGCGTGGTACCGTAAACCGGGGTTACTTTCACTCGAGGGCTACTTTGACAGAATCGGGGCTTCTTAGATATTTTAAATTTTTTGCGTGTTTTGGGCTATTTTGACAACAATTCAATGGTGTAGACATTTCCTTGAAGGCGCACGAATAATTAAGTTGTTTTAAAAGAGGATGTTAATTGTTGGAGATACATCTGTGTCACTTTCAACGACAATGAATTCCCAGCAAGGATAAAATTGTGATTTTCGTTTTGGACTGGATTTGTTGTGTAAGATGCAAGCTCTGGGTCTGTGGTATGTGTAACAGAGGATCGAACAATTCTCAATATGAATGTGAACTATGTGAAGATGAGATGTGAAAATCTTTTTTTTTTTTAATTTTTTTTCTACTGTTGTTTAAAAAATTCATGTTTTTTAATTAATTCCTGATTGTCTAACTACAATAATTATATAATTTTTGTGTTTTGTTGCATGCCAGAATTAATAAAGAAGTTTAAGTTTATTTTGTCAAATTACAGTTATAAAAACATTTGTAGTAAGGTTGTTTACAATAAAAATATTTATAAAAAGATAAATTGGTGTCAAAGTAATACCAACAGTGGGTCTAGTTTGAATTATAGTGAAATCAAATGTGATGTCAAAGTTGCCCCAGCACATGGGCAAAACAGATCTAAACAAAACTCATTGTTGTCCTACTAAGTTTTTATTTGAGGGGAACAGAACCAAATGAGATTTGTAGTCTAAGGTTCAATTGGTACAATAAATCATACATTCAATTTTTTCTGCATAAATCATACGAGTTAGAACTTAAAAAACTTCAAAAATATGTCAAAGTAGCCCCGTTTTACGGTACTTAAAGCGGCCCCTGCCACTGAATATCCATATCGGCAACACTATCGTGAAAACGTGGGGACCGGAGACCCGGCGGCTGGACTATAAGAACAGAGCGGAGTAAGGCGGGTCGCGGCGAGGACGGGGGTTATGAGGGTTTTCCAGACTACCAATACACGATTTGAATTACTTCCTTATAGTTTAAATGAGATATTACCGCTATTTTACTATCTTTTAATTAAGGACGGCAGGTAACTTTTTGGACACGGTCTTTGTATACCACAACGCGTATCTGGAAGATATTTCAAGGTAGGTTTCGACATGCAATGGTTGACAGTTCCCTTGTTAGCTCTTATGTTTGTAATTCAAAGTTCGTATTAAAGGAATTGACTATAGTTTAAATATATTTAGTCAAGGACATGAAGAGACTCTTATTTAATGGGAACTACCCAAAAACTGACCTCTTAAATGTAATAGAATCACACTTCACAATTTTTAAACTGGCATTTGCTTTAAGAACCAATGAGAAACAGAAAATTGCAGTTAGATCAGTAGCTAGAATTTAACCCGGTAACTTCCGAATTCGATTTCAGTGTTTTACTATGGCTTTAGCTCTCGTTTAATCATTCTCAATTTCTTCAGTCTAAACCAAAACTCTGACATCTGATTTATTCTTACGAAAAATATGTTTATCCAAGAATAGTACCAATTAATTTTCAACTGATTATTTTCCAAAATTTCACAATTGCATTTTCTGTGCTATTTTGAATCGTTGTTGGTCTATTATGAGTTATTATTATTATTTTTATTATTACTAATTATTATTATTATTATTATTATTATTATTATTATTATTATTATTATTATTATTATTATTATTATTAGATTTAATTTTTATCATTATTATTGTTATTATTGAATTTATTGTGTATCATACCAGATTCCGAAGGTTGGAGCAATATTCCAAGAATGTACAAGAAACAGACTAGCAGTTTAAATTTTGTATCCAAAAAAGACATCTTGAATTTATCTGAAAAAAATCAATCACTTAAATGTAACATCGTAAGCTTGAATAAATGATACGAGACTTAAATCTATATAATTTTCAAAATATATGATGTAATAGCCTATAACATTGCGCATATTTTAAATAGGCTATGAGTTACTAGGGATGCATATAAGGAATATAATACGGGGGGCACGCCGTAGCGTAGTGGTTAAGGCACTGAGCTACAAGCCGGAGGGTCGAGGGTTCAAGTCCCGTTAGGGTCAGGATTTTTAAACTGACCCAAACCCTCTGGTGGCACTATGGCCCTCGGGTCGACTCAGCCTCTAACGGAAATGAGTACCAGACGCTTGTTCTGGGGGTAAAGACGGCCGTCACGCAGGGCTGACAACCCGGCTGACATAAAGTGCCGATTGTCTAGAACAAGTGGGAGCCTTAACCTCCTACTACCCCAAGGGCCTCCGGGCCTGTTGTGGGATCAAAAAAAAAAACATAAGATACGATCTACGTGAAATGAAAAAATTTTTTTTGATGTGTTTTGAAAAAACTCTTAATAAATTATTTTTCTCATTTTCTTTGAGTAAAAAAAGTATTTCATAGCAAAATTTTGAAAACAAATTTTTATATTATTTCGTGTCCTATATTTGAATTTGACTTATATCTTCTGAAAAGTACCAATGAGGAAAGGTAATTTCTTTTCATTCCTTGTGTAACCCTAGAGTGTTTGAAAAACAGGTTAGATAAAACAATCCGAGAAAACCTACAATTTCGACCTAGCGTCTATAAGTTATTTCGGTTGCATTTTCACCCATGTAATTTGTGAACTTACATTATTTCCACCATGTGAATACATTTAACATTTTCCAATACGTTATTTTAACACAGTTCCAATAATGGATCATATTATAATATTATTTTTTTTTTTTGCAAATGCCCCAGGTTGTCTTTCGACATTCCTGGTGTTCTCTCCTGGCATAGCGTACTTGTAACCCACTTCTGAGGTTCGGGCGCCTGGAAGGGGGGCTACGTTGCCCCGATGATATGATGGGTGATGATGATGATGATAGTGGTGCGCCAGGAGAGTCCCTAATCCTAAGCTTAATCTAAGATGAATATGAATGGTGATGATTGCGATGGCCATATGATTTCGGGGACCGTTTGGGCCTTAAAGTTTTCCTGACATTTGTCTGACAGGTGAGGAAAAACCCCGATAGAAACCTCACCCAGAAAAACTGTCCCGACCAGGGATCGAACACAGGCCCGCTGCGTGACAAGGCAACACGCTACCTCGAGACCACAGCGGTGTACTGTATTATAATATTATAATATAAATACATTTACTCATTATAATAAAATGAAGCGACGTTCATTTATGGCTAATATATCAGCTAGATACAGGCCCTACATTTCGTGAGGAATTAAAAAAAAGAGTGTTTATTATGTTCTAAACAGTTCTGCTACGTGAGATATTAGATCAGACATTTTAATTCTTCACGTAATGTTGAGAATGGAAATGATAAACTTTCAAGTAGACCTATTATTATAAATAGATAGGCTAGGCCTATGTTAGTAATAATAGGCCTATGTTAATGCGTTTTCCGTGATGTTAATTAATTGTAATTAATTCATAAATAGTATATTACGTATAATAACAATATTATTATTATTATTATTATTATTATTATTATTATTATTATTGTTATTTTACACGAAGAAAATATAGACCCCTATAGGAAAGCACTTGAGAGATTTTGCAGATCGTATTGTTGCAATGTTTAACTGTGACTTGTCAACTGTTTTCAATTTGTTAAATAGTTAATTTATAAGTTGAATTAGATTTAAAATTGCAACAAAAAATTACCTTGAAGAGTTAAGCCTACGACTTGTTTATCGAAGTTTCTCAACCACACTGATATTTTGTGTAAATTCTCCAATGGAAGTGTTTATTTTTTCTAAAGGAAGAAGTCTGACATTTAACGTATTATCTGCTTTTCCCGGATACAAAATGTTATCACTCATGGCTTTGATATTTGTTGATTTAAGACCGACTATCTTCTAAAAGTTACAGGAAAATTAATTTATTGTGAAACATAATATTTAGAAGGCTATAGACGTTATTTGATGCTTTGTAGATTTAAATAAAATAGTCAATGAATCTGAAACACCATAGCTCAGAAAACCCAAGGCCGACCGAACTTATTTATGTCACTGAGAAAAACAAAACAGTACTACGAGTCACGTGGTAAGTGCAAAAATCCCTCAATTTTAATTTTAGTTTTTTAAATGGACTTTTATATATCTCATAATAAATCGCTCGTACGAGTCACTATGGGAAAATATATTTTTCAAATGAAATTTCGGCTAGTATGGTACCGGTGCCCTCCTATCGTCGTTGGGAATTTAATGGCTACAATAAATACCGGCTCCAGGTTGAGGAAACCAGTTGTAACGGCTGGGGATCCGTCATGCTGACCATGTCACTCCTATACTGGATGGAAGATCGTCCGCCCCTATAAAAAACAGATTGTGGGTGTGAGGCCAACAGCGGGTTGATATGTAGGATCTTCTAGGTCTTTCGCGCCATGGAGTTAGAGTTCGTAATAAGTCGCTACAGCGATTAGACTGTTCGAAACGACAATCGCCCCAGTGTCCACATATCGATTATATATATATATATATATATATATATACATATTCTAACATTTATGGCTTTATCTTTGATATTTTCAAGACAGGACATAGTTTCAACTTTGAAAATGTATATATTTATTTTTCATATAAACTATTGATAAAATTATAGTTTTTGAAGGAATCTGCTACAGGAGCTTCACCATATAGTGAGTAGCGTTCCTGCCTCAAGTAATTCTTGAGAAAAGTGTACCAATAGAGGATTTTTCGGAAATTATTTATAAATAATTCTGATTGAACAGTTCAAAATATGTGAAAAACTTTTTTTCATGTTGTATTACAGTATTGTTGGCATTCTCTCATATGGAACAAACTGAAAATCAGCGACATGGAAAAACTAGAAAACCTATAAGTAATACATATATATAAATTCAGATATTTAGGCATAACACTGCAGCCAACAACAAAGTCTTTCAGCGCACATGTGCAGGAGAGAGCAGCAGCAGCTATAAGAGCTATGTGCGGTATCAAAGACATCACATCGTTAAAATTAGTCACAGCCATGAAATTATTCGCATCAGTGATCACCCCGATCGTCACCTACGGGATAGAACTGATATGGGAGAAACTATCGACCAGCGATTTGGAGAGGTTAGAAAAAGTAAAACCAAGATTCATCAAAAAGGCATTAGGTGCAAGCAAATACACACCAAATAGAATGGCCTATATGCTAGCCAGAGAAACCTTCTTCCTAGAGGACCTGAGGCAAAGGATACTACTGCCAGCAACGGAGCCATGTAAGAAAGTCATCGAAAAAAAGAAACAGAGAGAAAAAGAGATCGACGAAGATTTCTACGCCTCAGATGCCATGGTAAACAGAGAGTGGACTGGAAGTAAGCAACCACAAATGCACAGAATCATAGGTTTAGCAACACACGGATATCATCACAAAATGTGCAAAAATACAAAATTCCACCAACCGAGTGATTCGTGTGAATGCAAGATATGCGACCAAAAGTGTGAGCGATACCATTACAAACAATGCAGAATATGGACAGGATCACTGAACAAACTCATAAAAGACAAATCATAAACTTATAACTTAATGCTCTTTCGAGTGCCTCTTACCAACTTATTATTAATACATACATATATAAAGAGGGGCAAGCAAGTACGCTCCAAACAGAAATAAATTTTCTTTATGGAATGTATAAGGATAAAGCCGTGGCTATCAAAGACAGAATCATACAAAGAAGTCGTAAGAATAAGAAAACAGAAGGAGAAAGATAATTTACAATATAAATAATTTATAACTTAGACCTATGTTAATTATAATTTAATTTACCTTTATTGTACATAGAATTATCATATTTTTATGCTAGTGTACATTTCTTCTTTAATGAAATGGAAGGCGAGACAACTTTTTTACTGTTTCAATATAGATTTGATCCAAAAAGATTAGTGTAGTCAGAATTAAACCCAAGACTACTGGGATCCTACTCATAAGTAATAGTTACGCAATATAAGAGACATTTCTGGATAAAAAAATCCCCCTGTTTTAATCTCATTTAATCCTGCGATCATGAATATATATGGAAATTGTTGTACCATGTATCAATTAGATACCAGACAGCTGAATTCAATTTGTTATTAAATAAATGTTTTAGTCTATAGTCTATAGTCTGTAGTCTATAGTTTGTTTTAAAAATCATTCAACATTTGGTATTCATTATAACTCGTATCTTATGTCGAGTATTCAAGTTATGGTCTTTTCACGGTTAGAGCAAGTCTCTCAGAGTTCCCTCCTAACTGAACATTTATGTAATTTAAGTCTTAGCCATGACTGTGTAACACAAAAAATGAGTGCAATAAAAAAATAGTTTCTTTAACATAAATTCAGAAATATGATAATGTTAATTACAGTTTTTAAAAAATATATAAAAAATACCATTATATTAGGTCTCTATAAAATACACACCAAAACAACAAGTATGTCCCTTTATCATAAGTAATGCCACGAGTGAATTCTAAATTATCGACAAATTCACGGTGTCACGAAGTGACCAGTGGATTTATCTAGAGAATAAAGAGTGGCATTTGTTAGAACTATTTAAGGAAAACTGTTTACTCACAAGCCATTATTTAAATATAGTTATTTTAAAATATTTATATATTTAAATAGTCCACCGATGTGGTCTCGAGGTAGCGTGCTGCCTTGTCACGCAGCGGGCACGGGTTCGATCCCCGGTCGGGGCAGTTTTTCTGGGTGAGGTTTTTATCGGGGTTTTTCCTCACCTGTAAGACAACTGTCAGGAAAACTTTAAGGCCCAAACAGTTCCCGAAATCATATGGCCATCATAATCATCCTTATCATTATCATCGTCATCCTTCACCGGTGTGGAAAACACCGGGAAACTACCACACCTACAATTCCCTAGTAAAGCTGCAAGCATAGCATGAAAATGCTATGAAGGACCTGCCTTCGGGCAGAATTACTATGGATGGATATATTTAATGTAAACCGCGATGTTTGGAAACAAATGATAAATGTTACGTTTCACTTGTTTATCACTGCAATCAGATGATGTTATTTATTGCCAAAGGATCAAAATATTGTAGAATGCACCCTAATGGAGAAAAAAATGAAACACATTGAACTGTTTATAATCAACATTATAGATTATTAATTAATTTCTGATATACTATGATGTAAATATATCAATTATATTTTTGTGGAACGTTATTATCTGGCAAATAATACGTTTAAGAAAGTGCAAACAGTGGTTTCTTTTTATTGTGATATAATCAATTGCTAGAAATGTTTTTCTATTATATCCCGCAAGCAGTATCTGCTTATATTCGTGCACTATATATACAATCTGCGAACAGTGTGGGTTTTAGGATTCTTAGATCTTAATGTATAAATTGCTACATTCAACGTATTTCTTAGAGAGTCACTGCAAAATAATGCTCTAGCCTATTCGGAATGTTAAAAATGAGCTTTTTTAAATATGATAAAGTTACTTGATAAATTCCAGGTGAAACACGACTGTGGTTGTAAATCAAAATTCATTGAAACGCGATTGGTCATTGACTCTCATTTGGGGCAATAGTTAAATAAACTGATCAATAAATGTAGTCTCAATTTATTAACTGGAAATATTAAAACAATGCCGAAACCATGCAGTATTTCTTGTAATTCAAATGTTGATAAAATACAGCGAATGCTGTTAATACTCATCCGGTAGTGTACCCACAGACGTAGATGTGTAGACTCTGGTCGCGAATTACAGTTCTAAGATTTATATATTCAACGGTGAAGACAAAGACTGCAGTTCTTAATAATCAAATACATCATATACTTTGTTCGTACTGAAAATTAAGCTAAAATTGAGTACCTGTAGATTTTTAAAAATATTTTGTACTATAAATTGAACCATGATCGATTCATACAAAAATAACAAAATGCGATGAAAGGAAAAAGGATTTTTAGAGAAGCGTTTTACCAGCAATCAATGAATAAACGTAGCATCTAATGAGAAAGAAATTGGGGAAGGAATTAAAATGTAAAGAGTATTGTTAAAGTAATTTTACCAGATGGGAAACAATAGCCCTTACTACAGCAGTAAGAAAAGGAATTTTGTTTTGGTGAATAAGGTATAATGTTCTTTCTTATTGAAATCATCATTGAGACCAATACATTCATGACTTAATAAAACCAGACCAACGGCTTGAGTTCCCGAGAGAGTCATTTTATTATTCAAGAAAGTGCTTTAAAATGTTAAACTCCAAAACTTTAATATAAACTTGACAAATTTGTGAACCTGTGAGGGCAATTTGGACAGAATTACTTAAGGTAGGAGACTAGTTCTAGAATTTACTTAGGGAGGGTCTTATCCCTACCTATGGGCATATGTATCTTATTAGCGTATGGGAAACTGGCAAGTCACAGAAAGCATCCCAGAGACGTGAACCCGAGTCTTCGGGAAGGCAAGGGAGATACAACAATTCACACGAAAACTAACTGCCAACGAGTCACCAACTACTAGTAAACCAGCTCGCTATCGAATTAGCGAAATCACTCCTGATTTTCTATTTCAGATTATAACTAAATAATATTAAATTAATTAATAAATTCTGTTCCAGCAATAAATGCAGGACTAGTTCGGCACTTCCCAGTTCTTTGCTAAAAGTGTACAATTTACTTTGTGGTGCCACCAGAATGAACTCAAATATTTTGCATTTCACCTTAATTCCTCGATTCTTAATCTAATTCCGTGTTTTCACTATCTGTATATTCCCTTAGAGAATTTCATTGCCTCTTATACATCAATCCATTAAAAGCTTTTATCCGCCCCTACCAATAAGTCTTCTAAGGTTGAAACAGGAACCCGCTATCACTGCTGTGTTACGAATCTTATGGTTCCGGTTCACTTCCCTTCAGTTATCACTACTGTTCAACCCTACATTCATTTAATTAATTTGAAACAGGAATAGAACTTATAGCAAACAAAAATTAAATAAATAAAATAAGTAAAAAATGTTTAAAAAATAAAATATAAGACCTATATTTATACGAATTTAAAAAAAATTGCATATCCATCTTAACACGTATTTATATGTGAATCAGACCTCCAATATGTCATCACGATGAAATTTACGACATCGGTTTATGCTTCACCAAATCCAATGCTTCGAGAGAGAACATTGTAAGTCAATCTACTGAAGCCTCTGGATGGGTAATGACATTCATTCATAGTTTTCTGTCCGGAGAAATGTTCGTCGCTTAAAACTGAGCTTTCATAATGGAATGTATTGTTTGTAGTTTTATTTGGGATGTGCACAACTGCAGTAGTTTCGTATTACTCTCCAAATAACACTATATTTTGCGCCGTTAATCATAAGGGGGCTTCACTCAGAGGTAAGGAAAATGGATTCTACATGGAGTCTTCCGTATTTCATTGAAACTCGCCACAAGTGTTGTGAATTAGTTTCACTACAATGGAGGGTTAGAGATAGATTGACTACTCATATAGACCTACTTTTCTAGGATCCAATCTATTAATATAAATATACAACCATATTTAGAACAAAGGATTTACCCCGATGTGTTAAGTTGAGTGGAAGAGAAGGCCTTATGGCCTTAACTCTGCCAGCTAAAATAAATCATTATTATTATTATTATTATTATTATTATTATTATTATTATTATTAAGTACACCTGTCAATGAAGACAGTTATTTAAGTGTCACTGTATAATTTATTTACTTCCTCGATCACATTTTGGAGCAGGTTGTTTTTCATAACTACAACATATAATACAACACCCCACAAATAAAACATTTCTCCATTGTTTACCACAGTAAATACAATGGGAAAATGCAAAGGTTGAAGTAAAAAATTCGTGTAAAGCATTATGGAGTATCGATATGAAACAGTTCGATCCCCGGTCGGGGCAGTTTTTCTGGGTGGTTTTTATCGGGGTTTTTCTTCACCTGTAAGACAAATGTCAGGAAAAACTTTAAGGCCCAAACGGTCCCCGAAATCATAAGGCCAACATCATCATCATCATCCTTATCATTATCATCATCATCACCATCATCCTTCACCGGTGTGGAAAGCAACGGGAAGCTACCACACCTACAATTCCCTAGTAAAGCTGCAAGTATAGCATGAAAATGCTATGATTGCAGTGAAGGACCTGCCTTGGATGGATATGAAACAAGTTTTGCTATCTATCGTCCAATGATCTCGAGTTCAAATTAATTATCTGGTTTTATTACATATTTTTGATCGCGAGAACCTCTTAGGAACAGTTAAGAAGTTATTTGATTTCGGAAACAGTGAAATCTCATGAAAAACTGAAATTTGGACATACCTGCACTGAACGGAATAAATTATCTCATATAGGCCGGATTCGTACTATCAGTAAACCAAAATTTTTAAACTGCTTCGATCAAATATAAAAAAATGTAACTAGGGACTGTATCGTTAGAGCTCTGATTAAATTCCACTAGGGTGAATGGGAGGATACCGATCACTTTAGCAATTAACTGTAATATTATTCGTAAAATGGATGTAAAAATTGATAATTGTTTACTGTTCTATTATTTATTTAGGTATAGGCCTATATAGAAAATACAAATATACTATTAACTAACCTGAAAGAATTGTATTCTAGTACCTGGCTTTGATTGGAGTTCATCGACACTTGCGTAATTCCTATCATCTTATTGAAAGCTAAAAAAAAGCGGAAATAAACAAAAATAAAAAAGTTACTTTATCTGTGAAAAAAATCACACATGTAATTCTTTGCTGTGTCATATTCACAACATAATGTGCTGTCCCGACCTGCATCGCAACAGGCATTTTTTCACCGGGTGCTTAATTGCATTGTTTAAACACAAGATGTCCACCTTACTGGAGAGATAGCCTACTGCTCAACTAGCATTGACAGAATGATTAGATAGCTAGATAGATAGATGGAAAGCTCTGCGGCCATCACTTAAGTGTTGGCGGTGAGCGATCCATTTTGGTCCTCCTTAATAGGTAGAACCCCGGGTTCCTGTAAAATACATTAGCCCCGGTTTAAATTTTGAATTTAATTTTGAAGTTAATTAGCAGAGTGAAGTCGGAAGCGGACCTTTTGGGGTTCTATTCCAGCATTTGCTCTTTGGATTGAGGGAAACCGCTTAAAACCTCAATCGGAATAGTCGATCACGCGGGATCTTGCCAAGTTTGGCTTTCGGATGACTCTATATTGGGAGGGCATCCAGGCTTCTCTTTATTTAAATAGGCCTATATTGTGCGTACATTTCAGATTATTACAATTAATCATACAATTATGGTAACGTGCATTTTTTAATTTTTTTTTGTATTCTTCAGTTGTTGCTGTTCCATCACACTTTGTACTCGTAGAAGATGTCAGCATTATAATAGTGGATTCTGAATACAATTGTGATCGGAATTACCTTCATGATCGGAATTCCCCCACTTTATCCTACATATTCTAAATGTCCCATACCTAAGCCGAGTGTGGTTTAAGGCATGATGGTGGAAAGGTAAGGGATTTGATCTGGTTCGGGTCTTCATGGGAAAATATATTTTCTCATGGAATTTCGGCCAGTATGAGACTGGTGCCCATCTAGTATCGTAAGGAATTTGAGTAGCTACAATAAATAAGTAGCTCTTCCAGGTTGAGATATAATGACAGAAGAACTCGACATGCTGACCACATGTCATCCCTATACTCTCCACCTTTGTGATTAATTCATATGGATGTGAGGTCAGTAGCCGGCTGGTAGGCCAAGAACCTTTATTATATATTCTAAATTAATATTATTTGAAATGCTGGAGTTTCTTTAGAACTGTAGGCCTATATATATATAGTTCTCTTTAGAAGTTTTGCCAAAAGTTTTGTTCAACATTTTAAGATGAATTCACTCTTACCTCTACTCTTACACAACGATTTTCAAGTTGTATGACGAAAGTTAAAAACTAAATTGTACCTGTTGGTAGGTGCCGTCGTCCTCAACTTGTTAATGTATTGTAAATACAATTAACTGGAGCGCTTTCGGAAGTTACCTTCCATCTTCTGCAGGTTGTTTTTCCGTTACTTTTTGTTGTATACGGTGATGCAGAAGATGGGAGGTAACTTCCGAAAGCGCTCCAGTTAATTTTATATACAATACATTAACAAGTTGAGGACGACGCCACCTACCAACAGGTACACTTTAATTTTTAACTTTCATTATATGACTTCACCTCAACGGAATTTGATATGAATTTTACTAGTATTGATTTTCAAATTTCTTTATTAAATACAGATATTTTATTATCTTCGGTTTAAAATTATTATTAGCAGCCACACTCAGAGGACAGAATTAGGACAGAATGTAAGAATTTTATATGTTTATATTTATTGGTAGGCCTATTACGGAGGGTTGTTTCTGATCTCTGATAACAAATGATTTTTAAGTTTTGCCTTAAGAAAAGCCGTGTCTCCACCATCGAGCATACTCTAATTGATGGCTCTTCTCACGAGTTATTGTTCAGCATCGTAGTTTCCGCTGCAAAAGACTCTTACGCAGCACAACCATGCCTAGAAGTTCCCACTCCTCTTTATATGCTTTCCAGAGACCGTCTATTGTTCGAGGACGTCTGTTTCCCAGTGCCCTTTTGAAGAGTCCAAAGACACAAAGTCCATCGGTGATGCATCAGGAGACTTAATTGGGATGTTGCTGAATAGAATAGCATGTATTCCAGTTCCCTGCTCCATTTCTCCAGGAACGCCAGGGCTGAACCCGATGTGTGACTGGAGGCCTTGTCTTGGTGCACCCAGACTTGATTTTTGTCAGTACCATAGAGAGCTGGGATTTCAGTCGGGTAAATTGGGGTGATAACTTCTTGCTGGTGGTACTGGGAGTTGATTTTGGCCTTTTCAGCTACTCTACGAATGGTCAGTTTTTCATTGTAGCAATATCCCGCAATGACCATAAATCCATTGGAGAAACTTTCTCTGCATTCGACATACCACTTTTGAATTTTTTTTCACCCCCTTCTCTATAGTAAATTGCCCGGAGTTTGTTGCATTCTCCTAGATAAACATATGCTTCATCAAGTGTGACAAAAATTTTCCATTTTTCTCCTGCCAGGTGCTTTTCATAGTTTCCTGCTGTTGGTGCGGCATTCGGCAATGTGACGTGGAAACAATTTATGAACCCTGCTTTTGTGGCGCTTCTCCATGTTTAAATCTTTGTTTATTATGGTGTTTACAGTTTTAAGGGATATTCTCAATCTGTTCGCAATCACCCTCTGTGTGGCAGGGTTACCACCAGAGATAAGGACATTGACCTTTCTGATTACATCTGGGGTGCGGGTAGTAGCAGGTCGTGGATTTTCCCGTTTTATTTTTCCTTTTGGAATTAATCCCAAGCGACCCTTTCCCTTTTTATTAAGCACTGAGCTAATTCCATACTTTGACACCATAAAATTACGTTTTAGCAAGCCTCAATAATCGCGGAATAACTATAATTAGCGTCCAAAAACGGGTCTATCTGATTAGGCATTATGAGAGCAACACACGTGCTAGTATAACAGAAACAGGACATTGACTGGTTTGATCACCTCGCACACTCCTGTCCTGATGACTAACACTGCAACGTCACAATCTGCTTGGCAAATCGTTTTCAGAGATCGGAAACAACCCTCCGTAATACTTACAGTTATTATAAAAATTTTATTTCTTCATACATATTTTGTATCAATAAATCAGATAAATATAAATTTCAGTAATATCACTTATAACATATTACATTGAAAACTGTCCTTTTTACGAAATATATAATTTATAGTACATAAGATATCTGTGTTTTTTTGAAAATGTTATTTGAAGTATTTCTGTTAAAAAGCCTGACAATGTGACACACATGCGTGAGTATAAGTAACTTACGATGAGCTGATTAAAAATTAAAATCTAAGACTTCCTCTGCAAGTGTTTGGTATATAAAAAAATTATTTTTCCATATTTATATAGAGTACAGTTTTTGTAAGTTGGATATAACCCTTCTTCCACACCTATGTTTGTTAAATAAAACGTCTAAGACTTCTTCCGTAAAAGTTTGGTGTTTGCCAAATAGTCTATTCCCACCGTTTGATGAAATTCTTCCCAAGTACAGCAATAGACATATCCCTTAGTAAAATCCAGTCTGTCCCATCCATCAAACCATCCCTCAGTCTCGTGACACACGCAGTTGCACACAACTTCGCGATTTTTAAACAACTCCACAACGTTGGTGCGGTAAGGATTGTTAACGATTACGAACACAATGCTCTCAAAGACATGACTATCATATATCACTTTCCACACAAGTTTTGGTGCAGCCACTGTTGGGTTGTTTGTCGTGTTTCTCGTCATGAATAAGAGTTCTTCTCTTCCTGCTGA
Organism: Diploptera punctata; assembly: GCA_030220185.1. Taxonomy (NCBI): domain Eukaryota; kingdom Metazoa; phylum Arthropoda; class Insecta; order Blattodea; family Blaberidae; genus Diploptera; species Diploptera punctata. Next base: position 532,374 of record JASPKZ010000815.1, on the reverse strand, counting down.
GCTGGGAAGGCTTGTCACTCCTAGAGTTCCTCCAAAAACCGTAAGGGGATTTCCCGAATCTTTTACATATTTACGGATACTCCTTTCCAAATTCTTCATATTACCATCTCTGATTATTTTCCACTGCGGAAAGGTGTTTATAAAATATTGCGTTGCTGTTCTCTGTTGTTCAAAGGGAAAATCTGACACTGGTACTAAATTGCCAGGAGCAAAAAAGTGCCCATTGTTGCAATTGATGAATTTTCTAGCTTGATTAAAGCCCAATGTACTTTTGAAGTTCTCCAGCTGATATCGACATTGATAGAATTCATAGGGAGTTGTTAAGAGATTGTTGCTGAATTTTTCAGAGGAGTAAGGAGTAGAAATGGTGCGTTCTTGTACGGAAGAAAGTATGTGAGAGCTTTGAGCTGGTATATTTAAATTCTTGTCATAGCATAGGGAATAAAGGATCCAGTCACGATGATCGGAATGTATTCTTATAATATATTTAAGAGATTTTTCGTTAGGAGCAAAGCAACCAATTTGTTCATCTATTGACATCGTTGATCTTCTGGATTGAAATGTGAAGCTGCGGGGATCAACTGGTATACCACCTGTAAATAAACACAAGACAATTGTTAGATTTATTATTTTAATTTTATTTATAGACTTTCAATATTTGAGTCCATATAGTCTATTGTTTAGAATCTTTAGTTTATCCCGTAAGCGATGTGGTTTCTTTAGGCCTATTGATTTTTTTCATGTGTTTCCTGTAAAAGTTTAACTTTACCTATTGAGACATGATTTTTACACTGAAATGAGACGTGGTAATGCAATTTCAAACGTTTATTTGCCTTAATCGCTAAGGAAGTCCAGGAAAATGTCCCAGTCAGGTTCATCAGGCATTGGATTTGATTCACAAATCTGTCATAATATTATTTTATGCTGTGTGGAACCAATATTTTTTTTATACAAAATTCAAATTGCGGGGAAGATGTTAATAGTTCTGAATATATATATATATATATATATATATATATATATATATAATCATTGCGTAACAACCCAATTTTAGGAATTAGGCTCTCCTTTGATAGGAGTTATTAGACCAAGTTAATTTAGTTATGCTTATTTCCCTACAGTTGTAATGAATAGTATGCAGTTACATACCGACCCAATGAAACATTTAGTAGGCAATTCAAATATTACTAGGATGATAAGGGTCGGTTAAGTTTTCTTAGAGGCCTCTTTATTCAGGCTTAAGGTTCTTTTATGAGTCTGAAAATCTTAAGACTCGGAACCCACGGCTAAAATCTAATCCCGGAGGACTTGCTCCATGGATTTTCCTTCCTAAAAAATCCATCGACCCCGGCCGGGTTTGATCCCGCGACCCTCGGAATCAGAGACAAGGAACGTAACCACTAGCCCTTCGCGGCAGACTTCTATATACATAACTGGAGAAGAAAAACTCCCGGCCAGAGATTGTATTCTCTCTCTCTCTCTCTCTCTCTCTCTCTCTCTCTCTCTCTCTCTCTCTCTCTCTCTCTCTCTCTCTCTCTCTCTCCAGTTACTATACAGGAGATTATTGGAAAATATTAGTTTAGGATAGGGATGTCCGCGCGGCCATGAACCTATGAGTTCGATAGTGCCAGTAAGTTAGTTATGTTTGCTTCAGCCAATCGTCCGTTTGATAATATTAATCTGCATAGTGTTAAACAAAGCAGATCTGTGACTTCACAAGGAAGTTGATACTCAAACTTGTTAGTGGCTGACCGGACTTCCTGTGATATCGTATTGCTCTGCTACAGAAATAATCTTTAGATTTTTAAATACACTATCATTTTAAATATAAATGCTCACAACAAATTACTCGAAAGATAATGTAGGATATTAAAGATAATATAAGTAGGAATTCTTGTGGTGTATACATGACACAAATCTCATTTAGATTTCGGGTAGTAAATGTACAGCTTTCCCATAAATATTATTCAAGAAAAAGATGGAATATATGTTCCGAGAGGTCTTCTTCATATTTTACAGCATTGTAAAGTAGAATACTGAGTACCAATGTTCAAGATGAAGATGGAGTATGTGTTCCGAAAGACCTTCTTGATATTTTACAGCGTTTTAAAATAGAATAATGAGTACCAATATTAAAGAAAAAGATGGAATATATGTTCGGAGAGACCTTCTTCATATTTTACAGCATTGTAAAGTAGAATACTGAGTACCAATATTCAAGAAGAAGATGGAATATATGTTTCGAGAAACCCACTTGATATTTCACAGCATTATAAAGTAGAATACTGAGTTCCAATATTCGAGAAGAAGATGGAATATATGTTCCGGGAGGCCTTCTTGATATTTTACAGCATTGTAAAGGAGAATACTGAGTACCAATATTCGGGAAGAAGATGGAATATATGTTCCGAAATACCTTCTTGCTATTTTGCAGCATTATAAAGTAGAATCTGAGCACCAATATTCAAGAAACAGATGGAATATATGTTCCGAGAGGCCTTCTTGATATTTTACAGCATTGTAAAGTAGAATAGTGAGTACCAATATTCAAGAAGAAGATGGAATATGTTTTCCGAAAGACCTTCTTGATTTTACAGCGTTATAAAGTAGAATACTGAGTACGAATATTCAAGAAAAGGATGAAATATATGTTTCGAAAAACCCTCTTAATATTTCACAGCATTATAAAGTAGAATACTGAGTTCCAATATTCGAGAAGGATATGGAATATATGTTCCGAAAAGCCTTCTTGATATTTCACAGGATTATAAAGTAGAATACTGAGTACCAATATTCGAGAAGAAGATGGAATATATGTTCCGAGAGGCCTTCTTGATATTTTACAACATTGTAAAGTAGGATACTGAGTACCAATATTCGAGAAGAAGATGGAATATATGTTTCGAAAAACCTTCTTGATATTTTAGAGCATTATAAAGTAGAATACTGAGTTCCAATATTCGAGAAGAAGATGGAATATATGTTCTGGGAGGCCTTCTTGATATTTTACAGCATTGTAAAGTAGAATACTGAGTACCAATATTCAAGAAGAAGATGGAATATATGTTTCGAAAAAACCTTCTTGATATTTTACAGCATTATAAAGTAGAATACTGAGTTCCAATATTCGAGAAGAAGATGGAATATATGTTCTGGGAGGCCTTCTTGATATTTTACAGCATTGTAAAGGAGAATAGTGAGTACCAATATTCTGGGTGAAGATGGAATATATGTTCCGAAAGACCTTCTTGTTCTTTTTTTCAACATCATAAAGTAGAATACTGAGTACCAATTTTCAAGAAGAAGATGGAATATGTGTTCCGATAGACCTTCTTGATATTCTACAGCGTTATAATGTAGAATACTGAGTACCAAAATTCAAGAAAAAGATGGAATATTTGTTCCGAGAGGCCTTCTTGTTATTTTACAGCATTGTAAAATAGGATACTGAATACCAATATTCGAGAAGAAGATGGAATATATGTTCCGAAGGACCTTCTTGATATTTACAGCATTATGAAGTAGAATACTGAGTACTAATATTCAAGAAGGAGATAGAATAGGCTATGTGTTCCGAAAGGCCGTCTTGATATATTACAGCATCATAAAATTGACTACTGGGTACTAATATACAAGCAGAAATGGAACATATGTTCCGAAATGCCTTCTTGAATTTTACAGCATTGTAAAGCAAGTAGTGAGTACTAATAAACAGGTAGAATATGATGAATATGTTCCGAAAGACCGTTGTGTTATTTTACAGCATTATAAAGTAGAATACTGAGTACCTATATTCTAGAAGAAGATTGAATATGTGTTCCGAAAGGCCTTGTTGATATTTTACAGCAATATAAAGTTGAGTACTGAGTACTAATATACAAACAGAAATGGAACATATGTTCCGAAAGGCGTTCTTCATATTTTTCGGCATTATAAAGTAGAATACTGAGTACCAATAGGCTATACAAACAGAAGGTGGTACATATGTTTCTAAAGGCCTTCTTGATATATACAGCTTTATAAATTTGAGGAAGACTGAGCTCAAGTGCTAATTTAATTTTTTTATATATTTACGTATTGACCTCAACTATGTTTCGTAATGATTTTTAAAAGTTTTGACTCTGATTGTTACGTTTATAAAGATAACTAGATTACGTTGTGTTGTGCATATTATAAAGATGGCAAAGTACAATCCTATTAAAATATTCATACTACTGAAACCTGAAGAATAGCAGACCGGAATTGGGGTTGTTGGATGGAATAGAAGAAGATTTAAGAAGCTTGATATAAGAGAATGGAAAACAAATGCGTTGGACAGGCATGAATGGAGGAAAATCGTGTCAGTGGCTAGGGCTCAAAGTGATCTGTACTGCTATATATTATGTTGATGATGTCTCTTAGACAACAACTGGGGGAAATATAGCACAATTGGGAATGAAAGAGGGGTGTGGAAACTCCATGTAAGAAAGTCTGAGAGAAAGCGCCCAGTAGATAGTCTAGAATGAGATGGGAGAACAACGTTAATCATGGGTGATTGGAAAACATTAGTCCTCAATAGGGAAGTATGGAGAGCTTATGTGCGCGCGGCCATCAACCTCTGTGTCCATAATGCATGTGAATTAATTAGTTAGGTATTGAGTAAAGAAGGGTGCTTCTCATCGAGGTTTGTCCGAAAGCATACAATGTTTAACTAATGTAATTATTTAAGAAGCAGGATATTCTGTCACTGACAATATCTGACCTTTGCACAGTGTTACTTTAATATGTTGTAGGATTTCTAATAACACTTTAAATAGGTCTACAAAATGGAATAATTCCAGTCAATAATGTAAATCAGGATATTTTAATGTTAGTCGGAATATTTCACGTCTGGAAAGGTTTTCTTACAATAAACATACAGGACCATCCTTACATCTATATAGGCTATAGCCTGTATATAAATTAATGTCTGTTCCTTTATGCGCTGCCATACCGTTCATCCGATTCTCATGGGGCTTTTTGCAAAATGTTCAGAAGTTTCCCCGAAAGGTGTTAGGCTATAAGGGAGTTATGATACTCAACCCCCTTATCCCTAAAAACGCCCCTTTGTAGTGAAAATCGTGAAAAAAGTAGTTGTTGGACGCTTAAATGACTTACGCTGCCTAAACCTTAACAAATACATTAAATTAATGTACACAGAATTGATTATCTAAAAAAACTCTACAAAAATTCCGCGACAGCATATGTTTATCTTTTACGGATAACTCACAATAACCATTTTTGTCCTTGGTTGATGTCAAAAAAGATCGGGATAAGTAGATTCCCGGGCAAGTGTAGCAGAGCACCGTGGGTATTTTTTTACGGATAACTCACAATAACCAGTTTTGTCGTTGAGCTAATTTATGCCAAGGAGATCGTGATGTGAAGATTTCCGGGCAATGCCGGGTAATCAGCACGGTGTATCTAAAAATAATTACGATATAATTTTTAAAATTATTTTTCCTTTTACTCATTCAACCAGATAAACATAAAAACACATAAATTTTCATTTATTTAGCATAGCAGTGCACCCGAGTATTAGCTAGTTAATTATAACATGAAATCATTCGGTTGGTCCTGATTGGTTCCATGTTCGAGGGTTCAAATCCGATCAGAGTTAATGGATTTTCAAGAGATTAAAAATTCTGGACATCGTTTCCTTTAGACGGGAAGTAAAGCCATGGGACCTGTGTTGCACACCAAGTAAAGGAATAACATTCCAGGATGCGTGTTTGTGTATTGCAATGTCTGTTATGAGGGGTGATGAGAAGGAGAAGGTGAAAATAAAAATCAGTTCTTTCAACCAAAGTTTTGAAATGCGATTCTAATGATATGAGCTGTAAAATAACATATTTAAATATATCGAAAAAATTCCCAACTCTGAATTCTAACCCAAGACCTTTTACTGTTAATGAGAACATCTGACATGGGCACAGCGTTCCTTATATTAATTTTATACACATATAAGATTTCTAATGTATTCTTATTATAGAATGTAATGTTGACACTTACCAATCGTGTGAACTAGAGAAAATATAGAGACCATCCAGATGAAAATAATCATACATTCCATGATAGGTGTGTTCTAACGCAAGTTGAATGACTGCTACCAACTTGAATCATGAAAATATCCCATACTGCTCCCATGCAGGAAATCTGTGGTAACCCGCTTCCTAACATATTAATAACATTGACATTTCAAAAATAAAATAAAATCATTTCCTAAACCAATGCAATGGCGACATGAGGCCTGAGAAGTAGGTGTAAGGTTAAAAAATATCCATCCATCCATCCATAGTAATTCTGCCCGAGGGTAGGTCCTTCACTGCAATCATAGCATTTTCATGCTATGCTTGCAGCTTTACTAGGAAATTGTAGGTGTGGTAGCTTCCCGTTGCTTTCCACGCCGGTGAAGGATGATGATGGTGATGATGGCCATATGATTTCAGGGATCGTTTGGGCCTTGAAGTTTTTCTGACATTTGTCTTACAGGTGAGGAAAACCCCGATAAAAACCTTACCCAGAAAAACTGCCCCGACCGGGGATCGAACCCGGGCCCGCTGCGTGACAAGGCAGCACGCTACATCGAGACCACAGCGGTGGACGTTATATCTGGCTAAAATCATACAGGCCCTAGATGATCACATTCGACAATTATCAGGGTTATTAAGTGTAAAAGAGAGAGATGTTTCACAAATACATAAGAATGGAAATGATTTCACCATTCTTATTAGTAAAACTTTTGGGAAAAGGCAACCAACTCATCACACATCGACGACTGATACATTAATAGACATCATAGCCACGACAAATTCACAGAAAATTATAAACTACGGACAAATATCTGCCCCCGGCATATCAGCCCATGACGTCATATATATCGAATACTCTCTCCAGTGTCCTAGGACTCGTCCTAAATTATTAACGTATCGAAATTTAAAAAATATTAACCAGCAAGCTCTAATTGCAGACGCTATCGACATGCCGTGGCATGATATTTGGACCCTATTCACAATTGACGAAAAATTGCTTAAATTTAACAATATGATATTAGAACTTTACGACAAACATGCCCCCTTGAAGACTAGACGAATTACTAAATCCCCAGCTCCCTGGATGTCCCACGAAATTCGACTACTGATGGCTGAGAGGGATGCTGCTTTTCGAAAATATAGACGGGACAAAAGTGACGCTAACTTAAGACAATATAAGACATTAAGAAACAAAACGAATCAAAACATTAGGAACGCTAAGTTGCGGTATGCTCATAGTCTCATTGATCCAAACACAAATGCAAGTGATATGTGGAAACGTATTAGATCAATGGGCCTACGGCAGCCGACAACCAAAGGAGAGAGCATTAACATACCACTGGACGATCTAAACCAACATTTCACATCATATGCCACACTTAACATAAACACTACGACCAAACAACAAACTATAGATGAGCTCCTATCCACACCTACTCCTTCCCGAGAAAAATTCTTCTTTTCCTATATAATGCCAATCGACGTTAAACTATCCCTGGACCGCATTAGAACTAAAACACAAGGTATAGACAATATAAGTATCGACTTTTTAAAGAAAATACTCCATGTCATACTCCCAACTGTAACCCATATATTCAATGCCTCAATTATGACCTCAACTTACCCCGAACTCTGGAAAAAATCTATAGTCAGACCAATCCCTAAAATTAAATTACCTGTAACACCAAACGACTTTAGACCAATCAGCATCCTCCCAGTCCTATCTAAGGCCTTGGAGCGCATTGTTCATGAACAATTAACTGATTACCTTAACACTCATAACATACTCGACCCATACCAATCAGGTTTTAAGACAGGCCTAGTACGGCAACCGCACTTCTTAAAGTACCGAAGATGCGCGTGAAGCAATGGACAGTGGCCACATGACAATATTTAAACTCTTGGACTTCAGCAAAGCTTTCGACACTGTTGACACTGACATATTAATAGCAAAATTACGCGCTCTGAATCTTTCGGACAATGCTCTTAACTGGCTTGGATCCTATCTTCATGGTCGCCAGCAATGTGTATCCAATGCAGAACTTTCCTCATCCTGGCTATCACTGAAGGGTGGCGTCCAACAAGGTTCAGTGTTAGGACCACTTCTGTTCTCTATCTATGTTAACGATATATCCAATAGACTTACCTATTGTCGATATCACCTATACGCTGACGATTTGCAAATTTACATTCACTCCCATCCTGACGATGTACATGACACACTAGACAAATTAAATAGTGACCTAGACTCAATTTCCCAATGGTCGAAGAAACATGGACTTAATCTAAATACTGACAAGACACAGTGCATAATTATAGGACATCGGCGAATCCAAAGCATTATAAATTACGAAAATATCCCTACCATTCTCCTAAATGACAAAAATATCCCCTACAGCTCAGTAGTAAAAAATCTGGGTATCTATATGGACCAACACCTAGACTGGAAAATCCAGGTGAATAATACCTGCAAGAAAGTGTTCTCAATTCTTCACTCCCTAAATAGTTTTAAAAACTTCGTTCCTACAAAAATAAACCAAATACTTGTACAGACTCTTATAATGCCACACTTCGACTACTGCGACATATTACTGACTAATCTTACAACTGATCTATCTGACAGACTACAGCGCGCTCATAATGCGTGCATTCGATTTATATTCAATCTCCGTCGTTATGACCACGTGTCTCCTTCATTTCAGGCCTTATCATGGCTACGCCTAAATGACAGAAGAACTTTACATTCACATACCTTACTATTCCAAATTCTGCACACATATTTACCAACTTATTTAACAACACGTTTATCAACATTTTATCGGCTCATCACAATTTAGGAACAAGATCACAAGACTCTTCTTTACTTTTGATACCACAACACAGGACCTGTCTGTACTCTGAATCTTACACAATATCTATGGCTAGAGCATGGAACTCACTTCCCAGTCAGGTCAGGGACTGTCAATCGCTATCATTATTTAAATCCAAATTAACTGATATCTTAAGTTCGACACAATGAAAACATTAACTACATAACAACTATATAGAGCATTCTATTAATAATCATGTAGGAAGCTACTTACTTTATTTTATATCATTTTGATTTTATTATATTCTATGTTTTTGTTAGCATTAGCTAGTATTAGATCCATCATCATTGTATTTTGTTTAGTCTGTATTTTAAAATCTTAAAATTTTAATATGTACGTATTTTTTTGTATAATTTTACTATTCGCTGGTTGAGTGGGAGAGAAGGCCTTATGGCCTTAACTCTGCCAGCTAAAATAAATCATTATTATTATTATTATTATTATTATTATTATTATTATTTGGAATGTCTACGCGTAACTTAGGTGATAGATAATATTCGGATGGATCTTAGGGAACTGGATGTCAGAAATATGAACTGGATTCGGTTGACTGAAAGTAGAGATAATCCTATTTACGGCATTATATCTGTAGGTTCTGTAATCCATAGGCTATTATAATGCAAGACAGATTGACTTTCTCTTTTCAAAATAACAAAATGTATAAACTTTCCGATACTCTTATTTCATTTTATCGCTACCTTTCATATTATTTGCAACTGACAAACGTGTTTTATGTTTGAACCATCGATATCAAAGTGGGCTACTGTTTAATAAGCAGACTCACGTTTTCAATGTCGTATAATGGTTTTATATAGGTAAAGTAACCAGTGCCTAATATGAGACCTCAGTCTAACTGCAAACAATGCTAGGAATCATCGCTACCTGCCAGTGTACCCCTTGTGTTTGTGACAAGTATTCTCTTGGTGTAGCTGTTGGGAGGATAAATGTCGTGTGTCTTGAGTTTTTAGCTGCTTATTCTATAAATATAGGCATTAAGGTATGTAAAACATGTTTCTTTATATTCACTGTTTACAAGCTATTGAAATGAAGGTTATTTTACATTAAATTTATTTTTTCTAAGGATTTAACCTTGAAATCTACCTCTTTTATCCGCCATTGTGGGGCTCCCAATATGAGACCCACAGTGATTTCCTAATAGGCCTATGAGATACGGTCTCATACTGGGAAAATTTCTGTTTAAGGCACGTTAATAGGTTATTAAGCTCAATAAATTATTTTTAGCAAGTAATTATGTGTTTTAATTTCTAAGGGAAATTTTTGGGCCGAAGAGAGTGAATGGAGAAAACTACATAACAATGAACTACATTGTCTTTATAGGAAACCAGTTATAATAAAAAACAGTTAAGTCTCGTAGACTGCGGTGGGCAGGACAGGTGGTACGAATGGGGAATGAAAGACGTGCATGGAAGCTTCTTGTAGGAAAAACCAGAGGGATAACGCTCATTTGGTAGACCAGAATGAGGTGGGAGAATACCATTAACTATAATTTGAGGGAATTAGATTATACAGGGAATAATTGGAAAACATAAGCTCAGGATAGGGATATATGGAGAGCTTATGTCTTTGAGGTAATGAACCTACGGGTTTGATAGTGCTAGTGAGTTAGTTAATTACGTGTTCTAATTGAAAATACATATCATCTGGTTGAGTTAGTCATTAATTGATTTCTATACTTTTCAAATGACACCATCAAAATACAGGAAGTGAGATCCGGAAATTATGATTCATCCTGTTTAGAAGTGTAATATCGAACGAGATGGGACACAAATGTGCAGCAAAGTACTTTGTGGTTCCTAATGGGACATTGGAAAGGTATGTAAGGGACGAAAAAGTCCAGAAGAATTAGATAAAATTAATTTGGGCAGAAACCCAATTCTAACAACGTAGTAGAGATAGGCCTACAACTTGTCAATTGGTGTGTATAATTGAACTCTAGATACTACGGACTACGAAGAAAATATATAAAAAGCTAGCATTACAATTATCCATTAGAAATGGACTTAAACACATCCTTCCTCAGAAGATAAAAAATCAGCTGGTGAAAAGTACCTGAGAGCCAATGATCAATTAATGTGTCCTTGTACATAGTCGATATTAAGGACAAATTAATTTAATCATTAGAAACACCCAACAAAGTTCGGATAAAAGAAAAAAAAACTTATTAAATGCTAAATACCCAGCTGGAAAACAGGCAATGAAAATGGCCATGAGGATAAGGAAGCTGTAAAAAAGATAACAGCAGCCAGTTCTTGAAGAATCTGAAGACTCTGAGGGCAGCGTGCACGATACTTCTGACGACGACGATGTTAATAATGATACAGTTGTTTTACGTGCAAGGACAAACATAGACACAATGCCTCAAATATTTCCATTGGAACCTTGAAGACTGTGGAGTCGATGACTTTTTTGTGTCCAACGTTCATAAAGAAAATTGATGCTTCGAACAGAATGAAACTAACGTACAGCATTTATAATGGGTCTCATAATAGGAGCGCATATTTTTTTACTGCTCTTTCGCAATCAGTTATTCTTTTTTATGTATTATTTTTCATTTCGAAATTATTAATTTCGTGTTCTGAGAAATGTTACTGTGCTAAATATTGAAACAACCTCATGTGAAAATAAAGTCAAGCTCTTTCTCTTAAAATTCAAGCAGTTGCACATTAAAAAAAAAAACAACAAATTCAGACCTTCAACTCATTGGTGCACTTTTTACAGGAGGATATTTTAAAGAATTAAAACATAAGACGGATTATGTGCATTTTTCGTATTAAAGTACACTGCAATATAATTTCATATTATTTGTTACTGATTTAAAAAAAACTTACTTGCATAAGTGGATTAAACTAATGCGTTATATTGGATACTTTGCAATATGAGGATGATTAAATTGTATTACATGCTGATATATTGGGATAAAGCAAACATGGCGTCTGATAGTATAATTTTTTAATTTCGGGTTTCAGGTAAACCTTACTTTTAATGGTCAGATTACACTGATTTTTTTAAGAATACTTCCCTCGTTTTATTTTAATAGCATGTAACTCACTGAATTTCGTTGCAAAACATTTAAAATTGCTACTACTGAACTGATTTTTACATTTTCATTTCAGGTTAACTCCTATAGCTTATTATATTCGTCCGATTTTGCTAGTTAACACACTAGCTCTTACCTTTTAATTGATTGATACAAACCGGTTCCAAGTTTGTTCTCATAAAATAAAAAATTGCTGTCGCTAAAGCGTTAATGCACGTAGGTGTAGCCTATATTTCGCTTTCATTGCTAAATGTCAAAATTTTAATTATGACATCGATATATATATATATATATATATATAGGGGCTATATACAGAGTGTAAATGAATTATACCGCACACATTTAACTACATATTATGGGTATAATGGGTATTATACAATCAATTTGAGATAATGAACTAATGGTCCACGAATAAAAATATCCGAGTTATGATTCAGTTGATTATTTCAAATTAAAATTTAAATAACATAGGCCCTAATACAGAGACTGTAACTTGCAGCAAGCATGCGCCTTTAGCTCAATGGTTATATGAATCTTACTACCGACAGTCTTACACCCTGTATATACATATATATATATATATATATATATATATATATATAGGCTATATATACACATACTGACGCAAACGTAAGTTTGATGCATCACGTTCGTAACTACGTAAAGTGTGTGTACACTTTTTTCCTTGCTTCCTTTATTATGTATGTCCTGTAAATTAATTGCGTATGTAGATTTATTGTTTTACAGAATACGGTAGTAGAATGTCGGCGCAGTACTTGAGTTACAAAACTATCTACGTACGTACTGTACAGACAATTGTTTGAGTGATTGTAATAATAATATTGTAGAGCATAATAGGTTTCGCAAATAAAATGTGCAATTGTACTGTACAGTTGTTACGTACTTAAATAAATGAGAGTGCAGCGATTACAAGGGTAATAACATGAAGAGGTTCAGTGTATCTACACATGGCATACATAATGTTATTGGGAAATAAGAAACAATACATTTAAGTAAACCAGAAAAAAAAATAAAGCACCTGCAGACTCATTAGAGAAATTGTTCAAATTGGCCACCTTCATTCTCACAACACACACGACATCGGCGACTAAAGGATTCTCGTACCCCGTTCAAGATACCAGGTGTCTCGCGGATCACGTCACATGCTGCGATTATGCGTGCAACTAACAGTTCATCTGTATCAACAGGGGTCGCATTCATCAGTGTTTTCAGGTGTCCCCACAAAAATAACAAGTAGATAGAGATCTGGAGAGCGAGCTGGCCACACTACAGTTGAACTACCTCTTCCTATATCCAGCGGCCAGGATACACTACATCCAAATGTTTTCGCACATTCCGGGGGAGGAGCCTGATGTGAAGAGGAACTTCTTCTAACAATATAGGTAGGATGTGCTCTAAAAAGTTTTATAAATGACACCATTTAATCTCTGGAGAAGAAGGTAGGGGTCAATGATGTGGCCAGAAATTACGCCTACCCATACGTTCACAGAAAATATCTACTAGTGACCCCTGTCAAAGATGGTATGAGGAGTTTCATAATCCCACACATATGACTGTTCTTTGAGTTCAGAACCAGCCCATCCGTATTTAATATTGCCTCATCAATGAATAACACCAAGGAAAAGAAGAGCGGTGGCTGCAGCAAAGCCCAATTACAAAATTGTATCCGTTGAGCGAAGCCCAGTGGCTGTAAGGCTTGTACTTTTTGCAGATGAAATGGATATAGCTGGTCTTCGTGCAGGACTTTCCATATGGTTTGATTGTTCGTGCCCATTACACGGGCGATAGCACGAGTACTAGTAGATGGATCATCTTCCACCCTATGAAGAACATTTTCTTCGAACTCTGCAGTGCAGCCTGTACGTCTTTCACCGGAGTCTACTCTGTTTACCTTCAACGTCCCATGCTCCAGCAAACGCCTATGAACAGAATCGAAGGTTGTTCGATGAGGATGGCGTCTATTCGGATACCGCTCCGCGTACATGTCAGCAGCTCTTGCACCATTAGCTTATGCTGCACCATAAATCAGATATTTCGGCAAGTTCAGCATAACTGTAAAGATGTTCCATGGTGCTTTCATGTATTGCGACTGATACTGAAGTAACTTCTAATAAGTTGTTAATAAGGGAATGGATATTTTGCTCATCTGAACAAATTTCAGTGTCAACATATCACAATGCACACACAGGGAAAGAAATAAGAAGAAAAAAGAAGGAAAAAAAAAGTGGCCTGCCGTGATTTGAACTATCAGTGTTCGAATCTCAAATCCATCGCGTTAACCTTTAAGCCACAAGTTAACTACGCACATTCTGACCTAAGGCTCACATTGTACTGATTCTACTTTCCAGTTCAGTGACGTGCTAAGTTCGACATTTTAAGGAATTTGATAACTCAATATTTCATAAACGTTCTTGATGAATTATTAGAAATCAGCATCTCGGTATTAATACTAAGATCCGAAGTTATTCTAGTATAATTTTTCTCTCCTACTTTGCTCTGCTGTTGATTTATATGTATTAATTGTCGATTTCTTTGATTCCATATAACTTGCCCATTTTCCTTTGTAGAACGTAGGTACTCTATTTCAAATTACTCGTAAATACCCCTCTATAAGCAATTAAATTTATGGGGTATAATTCATTTACACCCTTTATATAAATTTTGGCCAGTGTCATTTTCGGGTCTAATAGGATATCGGTGAAGATCTATAAAAAATATAATCCATTCATGATAACAAGCTTCTTTCCTTCGGAATTAACTAAAAGTTAAGACTGTTCTTTACCTTCACCCTTTATATGAACTAGAAATTACCAAAACAAAGATTAAAATAAGGAATGATTCATAAAAGTACTTTATTTTATTTTTTATTGAATATGAGAATTACAATGGAAGATGTTATTACAACAAATAAGATTACAATAGGTACTTTCTAGCAGAATTGTAACAAAGTAGTCCTTACAAAAAATTGTTTCTCAAATACCATCATTTCTCGAATTAATAAATTAATCTGAACAGCATATATATAGTGATTAGAACACTATGTGATTCATGTTATTACTTATTGTCTGTCAAGTAGGCCTATCTTTTTAAGTTTACTTAACAAAATCAACAATTAAAATTGACATAGAAAGGTTTTGTTTTTATTTTATAAGGAAATAAAAATTCCTTTAAAGTAGTGAAACTGTAAAATAAATTTTAAACTAATATCTGAAATTAATAACGTTTAAACCATAACATATGGTTAATATTTGTAATACACTCGTATCCTTAATGTCTATTTATGTGAAACATGCAAATCATCTTAATATACGTATTCTAAATTTACTTATGTCTATTTGAGGAAATATGGAATGCATATATATATTTATTATTATTATTTATTATATATAATACAATATATTATATATGTTATAATATATATTTATATTGATTATTAATATATATATATTTAATTAAAGCAAATATCCTACTTGTAGACATGTAAAAATTTTAATTGTAAGTAAAAAAAATAATGTATAACTTATACTTACGTATATAAATCTTAGCTTTGGTAATAAGAAGCCACAGAAATCATTAGTATATATCAAAATTCTCAGCTGACAGATTTTTTTTGGATGAGTTCATTTCCATTTTGTTAAACGTTATTTTGTTTTCTGGATATTTTTATATTTTAGTTGTAATTTGAATGTACGAAATTATATAGAACAGAAAGTAAAATACATGTATTCTAATGCTACTTTGACTACCACAATTTTTGAGTTTGAAATTGGACGAGAAGTGTAATGTTCATGAAAATAATATAGTATTTATATGAAAAAGATCGGGTATTTCACCCTAGCTTTCTTTCATGTGTAAAAGGAGCAAGTTTTAATTATGAAATTATTGATAACTATTTTCATATTTTCAGTTAAAAATGTTTGTTAAAGACAAATTATAAAATATTTATTGAAAATAAATTGTAGAGTCGAAATTTTATTAATTCTTCGCTCCGGATTCGATAGTGGAATGACTTAGTTATTTAAGTGTAAAAAAAAATTACGTAGGAGCAATGAAAAAAAAAACAACCATGGGGAGAGCCAGTAGCCCCAGTAGCCTATATATATATATATATATATATATATATATATATATATATATAGGCCTATATATATCTGGTTCATCTTATAAGAACTAACGCAAGAGTAATTGGGATTTGGAATATACCTAAGATTTCACGGTATTGGCGCCGAATGGAATGACTAAAAAATCGTGATTTTGTTACTTCCATGGAATAATTTTTCCTCTACAAATATTTGATAAATTATATTTTAAAACAATTAAAGCAGACATTTTCTTTCCTCTACTTCATACAAGAAGTTTCTTAATTTTGAATGGAATTTTAATTCCAGTGCTTGCAGAGAAATCGGCCACAGTACAACAGTAAACATATCCTCTTGCTACTTTAAATCTGTCCCAGCCATCAAACCAAGATGTGGTCTTATCACAAACATCCTTACAGATAATGTAATCCATTTTCTCGACGTTAATATGGTGGGGATCATTGACTCCAACGAAAACAATGCCATTGTACCGTGATTTGTCTACTACGAGTTTCCAGAAAAGTGCAGGTACAGGTACCGTCGGTTTGTCATCTTTGTCTCTTACCATGTAAAGTGGTTTCTCTTCGGTTTTCACATTCGGAAGCGTTCCGACGTTGAGTGTTCCCGTCACCACTGTTAAATCCGTGTTCATGTTACCTGCATATTTTCTGATGGCTCCTTCCAATATCTTCCAATTACCGCTGTTGATAGTATGCCATTGTGGAGCTGTGTTGATGTAATATGAGGTTGCTTTCTGTTGATAACCAAACATGAAATCAGCGTTAGGTGCCAGATGACCTCTAGTAAGGTAATAACTACCACATACGATGTATTTCCTAGCCTGAGCAGTTGATCCTAACAAATAAGCAAAATTATCCAGTTGTTTCTTGCATGTATAGAATGTGTCTGGTACTTCCTGGAGATCTTTTCCAAAGTTTGCAGAAGAAAAGTGGCTGGATCTAGGATTGTCCGTTTCACGGCTCTGGATCTCTCTGGAATAAATAAAACAATACTGTAGTATTTTATTATTGATTTCGTACATCTCAATGATGGATAAATCATATTTGAAGAGAAAAATTATACGCTCAGACCGGGACTTGAACCCGGGACCCTTGGTTCTCTAGACCAAGTGCTCTACCAACTGAGCTACCTGAGCAAGTACCGATCTAAACGCAAATCTTTCTCAATATACATTGTAATCCCATCCACCAAATGCTGTGAAGCCATGCTTCTATCTTGCAAATGGCGGCTCCTTTATTAAGAAGACATATTTGGGAATTATACATTACAGCCAGTACGGCTTTTTCCAAGTTTTTATTATTGATTTCGTACATCTCAATGATGGATAAATCATATTTGAAGAGAAAATTATACGCTCAGACCGGGACTTGAACCCGGGACCCTTGGTTCTCTAGACCAAGTGCTCTACCAACTGAGCTACCTGAGCAAGTACCGATCTAAACGCAAATCTTTCTCAATATACATTGTAATTCCCATCCACCAAATGCTGTGAAGCCATGCTTCTATCTTGCAAATGGCGGCTCCTTTATTAAGAAGACATATTTGGGAATTATACATTACAAGCCAGTACGGCTTTTTCCAAGTTTTTATTATTGATTTCGTACATCTCAATGATGGATAAATCATATTTGAAGAGAAAAATTATACGCTCAGACCGGGACTTGAACCCGGGACCCTTGGTTCTCTAGACCAAGTGCTCTACCAACTGAGCTACCTGAGCAAGTACCGATCTAAACGCAAATCTTTCTCAATATACATTGTAATTCCCATCCACCAAATGCTGTGAAGCCATGCTTCTATCTTGCAAATGGCGGCTCCTTTATTAAGAAGACATATTTGGGAATTATACATTACAGCCAGTACGGCTTTTTCCAAGTTTTTATTATTGATTTCGTACATCTCAATGATGGATAAATCATATTTGAAGAGAAAAATTATACGCTCAGACCGGGACTTGAACCCGGGGACCCTTGGTTCTCTAGACCAAGTGCTCTACCAACTGAGCTACCTGAGCAAGTACCGATCTAAACGCAAATCTTTCTCAATATACATTGTAATTCCCATCCACCAAATGCTGTGAAGCCATGCTTCTATCTTGCAAATGGCGGCTCCTTTATTAAGAAGACATATTTGGGAATTATACATTACAGCCAGTACGGCTTTTTCCAAGTTTTTATTATTGATTTCGTACATCTCAATGATGGATAAATCATATTTGAAGAGAAAAATTATACGCTCAGACCGGGACTTGAACCCGGGACCCTTGGTTCTCTAGACCAAGTGCTCTACCAACTGAGCTACCTGAGCAAGTACCGATCTAAACGCAAATCTTTCTCAATATACATTGTAATTCCCATCCACCAAATGCTGTGAAGCCATGCTTCTATCTTGCAAATGGCGGCTCCTTTATTAAGAAGACATATTTGGGAATTATACATTACAGCCAGTACGGCTTTTTCCAAGTTTTTATTATTGATTTCGTACATCTCAATGTACTGTAGTATGATTTATTATTTTCATTAACTCTCATTATGGACGGGATGGACAGCCTATCCTAAAACGAAACACTACATTATTGCGACCCTGCGTTCTTCTGTTTTCCCGTTTCATATATAATGTTTTTGTTGTGCTATCTTGTTTCTATAGGCCTACACACATATGAACCCTTTCATAAGCGCAAAATCTCGTAATATGGACAATTTCCCCTAAAGGAAATTTTCCATGTCCGGGGCTGGGAATCGAACTCTGCCCTCTTGATCCGTTGAGATCGAGATCAGGGAACCGGTTTCTTTGTGAAGATGAGAATCAGCTATACATGATCACGTATAGAATTTTATTAGGTAAATGAGGTAGTCTCAAGAAATTAATAGGGTAGACATAACAAAAACAGCATACAATTAGGCCTACTAGTACGATAGTAACTAAACTAGAAAAATACACACTGTTAAGTTAATGTAACTTTTTAGTGTTTCGCATATAATTGTCATGAACAGCATTATTATGAAAAAAAATTTTCATTGGATACAACTAGACTTTTCTGTCTTCACATTGAACTCAATTCCTCTCTACGCCTCCTTACATAACTTTTACCTTTAAGTTGCTTTTGTTTCATTAGTGCTGCAATTTCTTTCATTACGAATACATTCGAGATCAAGAGTTCTTTCCATTTTTGTTTGCATTCTTCTATTTTCTTATTTAAATTGTAAATATTTAATTAGTCAATAATATCACAACTGAATAGCATATTTATTATTGTATATTCTTCCACTCCATGGAAAAATTTCATCACGCAACCTGTAATTTACAGAATGTAATTTTGTAAAATATTTGTTTAATATGTTCGGTCGAAGAAAAAATCTGTAAAGGAAACCAACTCATAGTAATATATAATAAGATTAATAATAACACGATGACATAGAATATATGGCCAAAAAAACTAAAAGAAGAAATATGAAAAATGGGGACTTTATATAAACATTGAGAAAACTAAGTATCTGTGTACAGGAGAAGAAATGGAAAATATAAATTTCAACAATGGAGAAGAACTAAAACCTAGTATTGAATGCACTTATTTAGGAACAAAATTAGACCATTCAAGCGATAACACAGTGGAAATTGCAAATAGAATCGCACAAACAAAACAAGGAATAAGTGATTTTAACTCTGTTTGGAGGAGCAAAATTATTAGAAAAAATAGAAAATTACAAATAGCCTATATCAAACCATAATTCAGAGCATTTAACATATGGTGCTGAAGTCTGGCAAATTCCTACCTGGAGAATGAAAAGAATTATAAGTACAGAAATGGATGTTTTAAGAAGATCAGCTGGAAAATCTAGAATCGATAGAATTTGAAATAAGGGAAATTATGGGTGTACAACAGGAGCCAGACATCATAGAAATATAGAAAAGAAAAGATTACAGTGGTATCGCCATGTCAAAAGAATGCCATAGCAAAGATTGCCTAAAATTGTTATGGAATGGATCCCAATAGAAACGAGGAAGAGAGGAAGACCGAATAAAACTTGTATAGAAGGGTACAAGCAGCTATGAATATCCGAGGATTGGAGGAAGATCAATGGATGGACAGAGAGGAATGGCGTTTGGTTTCCTGAAGACGGCGGCAGCTGCCATGATACCGGATGATGATGATGATGAATAATACTGCTGCTGCTGCTAATAATAGCATGGCAGCCCTTTGGGGCCTTGGCCTTCTTAAGAAGCTCTCGCCATACCATTATGTCTTTTGTTTGCTCCTTCCAAATTTTTATTCCCAGACTCTCCATATCCTCAATTATGCCATACTCAGATATTGACTTAAGCCTCGCACCAAAGGTTGTTCACCATAAACTTTTTGGTAATCCTCTTATCATAAATACGTATAATATATCCGGCCCAAGCCAATGTATTAATTAAATATACTAATAATAATAATAATAATAATAATAATAATAATAATAATAAATAATAATAATAATAATAATAATAATAAAGGTAATAAAAGCAATTTAATAATATGTTATAAAAGGGATTAACCTCATAATATCAGTTCTTTGGAATCGCCCACGAGGACGACGACTACCTGGACGTCCACAAAAATACTACTTTTAAACCCTGTCTAGTTGAGATCGAAACAGGTCAACATTGGCCTATACAGAATTTATGAATGGTGTATCATGATATATGGTCTCATAATAAAGTATGATACTATTATACATGCAATAAATAATAATACAATATATTAAACCTATATCATTTTACATTTCATATTGCCTATAGATAAGTTATATCCAATTATTGATACGAATAATAGGAGAAAGATATATAGAAAAAAAGGCAAATAAATTTATACAGTATTTGTTGACCTGGAAAAGGCCTTTGACAAAGTGGATTGAAATAAATTCATGAGAATCTTGAATAAAATTGGCGTTAACTGGGAGGTGAGAAGGCTCATAAGTAATATTTATAAGGAACAGCGAATAAAAGTGAAGATAGACGAAATGTCAGAGGGAAGAGAAATTGGAAAGGGGGTACGGCAAGGATGTCCTCTTTCACTCACTCTTTTCAACATCTAGCAGAAAGACCAGATGAAGAACTGCTTCAGGGATACGGGAGGCGTAAATATGGAAGTGCATAATATTTGCTGATGATATGGCTTTATTAGCAGGAGATGAAATGGAGCTTAATGACAAGTACGGGGATTATGGAATGAAGATAAATATAAATAAGACGAAGGCCATGATTATAGGAAGGAAACCAATACAGACATGAGGATTACACTAAGGAATCCAAGGAAGACAAACAAAAGGATTAAAGATGAGGCCATTGAGCAAGTGGAGAGCTCCAAATACTTGAGTTGTACTCTCAGCAGTAACATGAACTGCGGTCAAGAAGTAAAGCAGAGGATAGCAATGGCAAAAGAACCTTTTAACATTTTCTGCGGACCTTTGGCCAAAAAAAATACGGAAGAGGCTAGGGAGGTGCTTTGTGTGGAGTATAGCATTATATAGTGCAGAGACGTGGACATTACGACTGAATGAGGAAAAGCGACTGGAAGATTTTGAGATGTGGATATGGAGAAGAAAGGAACGTATAAAATGGACAGACAAAATAACAAATAAAGATTTGCTAGACACAGTGGGCGAAGGAAGAACAATGCTGGAACTCAAAGAAGAGGAAAAGAAATTGGATTGCCCACTGTCTTAACAAATTTCCTGCTGATGGATGCAGGAATGGTCAACCGAAAGGAAGTTAGAGGCAGAAAAAGAAATCAGATGATAGACAATATTAAAATAAATGGTTTGTATGCGGATACAAAAAGAAAGCTGAGTTAAGGAAAGAGTGGAGAATGCTGAATCTGCAGTGAAATACCTGTTCTTGGGTATAACACTATGAATGTGTATCCTATTAATACACAAGGAATTTATTATTATTATTATTATTATTATTATTATTATTATTATTATTATTATTATTATTATTATTATTATTATTATTATTATTATTATTATGTCCACCGCTGTGGTCTCGAAATAGCGTGCAGCCTTATCACGCAGCGGGCCCAGGTTCGATTCCTGGTCGGGACAGGCTCCTGGGTGAGGTTTTTTTCGGGGTTTTTCCTCACCTGTAAGACAAATGTCAGGAAGCTTAGGGCCCAATGGTCCCCGAAAACCCTCCGGCTATCATCATTATCATCATCATCATCATCATCCTTATCATTATCCTTCACCGCACTGGCGTGGAAAACAACGGGAAGCTACCACACCTATAATTCCTTAGTAAAACTGCAAAGCAGAGCATGAAAATGCAGTGAAAGACCTGCCCTTGGGCAGAATTACTATGGATGGTTAATATACATATTAGGATACATTATTTCAGATTAGGGTTGTATGGAGAGCATGTGTCCGCGCGGCCATGTACCTTTGGGTTTGACAGGTCAGTTAGTTAGATTATTATCATTATTATTGTTATTATTATTAAAGTAGGCCTAATAATAGTAGTATTCTTATTATTACAAAGAATTACAAACAATTCAATTACAAGTTATCATGTCACGAAATAACTGCACCTTTTTTTATTAGCCTATACATATATTTTAATATGAAATTTTAAACTGAAATTTTATGCTTTAATTATTCATCTAACGGCAGAATATATCTACCTTCTAGTAATGATATTTGAACGGTATATACCTTGAAACTAAATGCATGACGTTGTGTGCCCTGTGCTTGTCAGGGTTGTAACAAACTTGAACAATTCCAAAGAACTTTCTCTTGAGCTTAAATCCAATATTGAGCAGTTTTCCTGTTCCAATTTCGCAGCGCCTTTGTTCCTGGATTGTTGATTGAGGTGGCTTCTCACACCTGATGTCCTTGAAATCGAAAGGTGTGGAATTTACCGTAAATGTGGAATCTAAACACATGCAAGAAAATAAAAAAGGTAGCCAACAAGCA
The DNA here is from genome assembly GCA_030220185.1 of Diploptera punctata. Lineage (NCBI taxonomy): Eukaryota > Metazoa > Arthropoda > Insecta > Blattodea > Blaberidae > Diploptera > Diploptera punctata. Next base: position 509,322 of record JASPKZ010000815.1, on the reverse strand, counting down.
TCATATTCGATTGTTAATAATATAATCTAAAATAATTAAGGAGAAACTGCAAGAAGATGGATTTATGCTACTAAATGACTCAAAGCACTGACAAATTACAATAGATATCGCCCTAATAAAAGCAAACATACAGGGAAGCATAACACCATTGTGCATAGCAAACTATGCCCCAATAAGAAAACATATTCCCATGGAAATAAACATAAAAGTATAAGGAAATGAAACAAGAAGAAAAACAGAAAATCTCTCACGAATCATCAATGTCAATAAGGTTGAAGGAAAGATAGATACGATACGAGACATAGAAAGGCAAATAGAAAATGAAGACTTGGAAAAAAATTACACAAACTTTAGGAGAAATAATACGACAAACAGCAAAACTGAAGAAATGCAGAAGAGCTGAAAAATGGTTCAACAAGGATTGTTACATAATACGAAAAAAAAAAACTATTAGAAACACTACATCGCAAAAAAAAAGCAGACAAGACGACTCTCCGAATATATTCTGAAAAACGAAAACATTATATGAAGATAATCAAGGAGAAGAAAAGTCTATATTGAGAAGCAGAAGGCAGAAGAATCTCGGAAGATGCAAATAAAGACCCATAGGCCTACATCACACTAAGACCAAGAAAACAAAACCTAACACAGTACATAAGTATGGAACTTCTGTAATATATTCAACAATAGAAGGATAATAAATAAACCAGACTATGATCCAGAGGAAATCCAATAAGAGACGCAAACATGGTCACCACTAACAATAGAAGAGCTCCAGAATGTCATGTACAACACCAAAAAAAAAAAATCGCAGACTCCGATACGCTCTAAATGAGTACATCAAGGACTCATCTCAAAATTCATTACCAGTGTGACGAAGCTATATAATAAATCTCTAGAAACAGCATCCATACCGGAACAATGGAGGCAATCAATAATAAAAGCGATGTACAAAGGATCAGGAGACCACAATGGCTCAGGTAAATAGGCTATAGGAGGAATAGCGTTGGAAAATACCCCCTTCAAGATATTTACAAGAATAATAACAAATAACGTAAACAAAATAATATAAAACAGCTCTTCGGAAATCAACTAGGTTTCAGAAAAGGAAAATTAACAATAATGGCAAAATAATCACTACTAAAGAAGATATGGGATGCCTTGGACAAAAGAGAGAAGTTCTATATGGTATTTATAGACTACACCAAAGCTTTTGACTACATAGACAGAGACCTCGTGAAGAAAAAACTTGCGGAAACTCTAGGTAAATATAACATCTGGACCAAAACTATAAAATCTATGTTAACATGGAATGAAATAAAAATATCAAACAACCGCTCAATGTCAGAACCGATACCTCAAACGAATGAGGTTCATGTATATCTTGGCAGCAGAATAAATAATAAAAATAACACAAAGGGTAGGGTAACAGAGTGGAACCCTTGAAAGAGGTTGTCCACTCCAGGGAGTAGGCGCCCCTGCCCTTTTGTGAGCTCCAGTTCCCACTCGCCCAGTGGGTAGTACCTGGGTAGGGCCCCGTCCACAGGATTACGTGGGGAGAAGAGAAGTCCCCAAAGCCGTAGTGAAGGCAACTTCTGTAGGAGACGAACACTCCGAAATTGCAGTTCCCTGACCTCCAGGAAGAGGGGTTTGGCTAGAGGCTGGTAACCTCTACTAGTAAAAAATAACTTACTCATGAACTCCAGCAGAAGAAAAGCCAGATTGATAAACCTTATGACGACCACAGCAAGAAAAAGTATAAAAAGAGTTTTGGAATACATGACCAGCTTAAAATAGCGACTTGGAATGTCAGAGGCTTGGGAAGCAAAGAATTCGAACTAACAAAAGAAATGAAAAATAAAAATATAAATATAGCCCTATTAGCTGCCTCAGAAATAAAGAAAAAAATTGAAAGGATTACAAATGATAAATGAGATGATGTTTTACAGTGGAGTAAGTCAGAAAGAAAGAGCAAAAGCAGGAGTGGCGATATTTGTGGATAAGAAATGGGGATCCAAAATAGACACGTATAATTGTATCTAATTGTATTAACGAAAGAATAATGACAATGCGATTTAAGCATAATAGAGGACATATGACAATTATAGCAATATATGCACCGGAGGAAGGGAGAGATGAAGAAACAAAAACATTTTATACTACTCTACAAAAGGAAATAAATAAGATAAACAAGAACGACATAATATTATTAGGAGACTTTAATGCTAGAGTGAGGAATCAACCAGTGGCAAATGTAATTGGGATCCACGGAGAAAATGTCATAAATAAAAATGGACAAGAATTAAAATAATTCGCAATTTTTAATGACTTTAAAATAACAAATACATTTTATAAGAAAAAAGATATTCACAAATACACATGGTCAGCACGAGGTTTTCGTTCACTGATAGATTATGTGTTAATCAATAAAAAAGCATCATCATTATTAACAGATTTAGAGGAAGTGACATATATTCAGATCACTATTTAGTAATCTCAAAAATAAATATATTAGCGAGACCGAAGAAAACTAAAAACAAATATAGAAATAAAGAGACCACATTCAAAGTGCATTTATTACAAGATAAAAGTATACAAAATCTGTATCAGAATAGGCTAAATGAACAATTAATAGTAAAACCTACTTCCGAAGAAGTAAACCAAGAATGGGATAATATAAAAGAAAGCATTGATAAAGCAGCATGTGAGGCATTAGGAACAAAATATAAAATATATAACAAGAAGGGTTTAAGAATATGGAATGAAGATTTAGAGAGGATAATAAAAGATAAAAAAGAGGCTTATCACAATTATTTACAGAATAGAACACTAGAATTAAGAGCTGAATACAAACATAAAAGTGCAATAGCCAAAAGAGAAATTAAAAAAGTCAGTTGGGATAGATATATAAGTAGACTAGAATACGATATACATGGGCGGCAAAAAATAGCCTATAAAGTAATGAAACATCTAAATAAACAAGAAAAAGATACAATACAGATCAATGTAATTGAGGATAAACAATGGGAAGAACATTATAAAAAACTGTGGTATAATGAAAATAAAACAACTAAAGATAACATATATGAGTGTGAGATAGGAATAGATATGATAACAATGGAAGAATTAGAAGAAGTACTGAAAACAACCAAGAACAGAAAGGCAGCTGGAATAGACGGAATTAATATGGAATGAATAAAACATGGAGGATTTTTTTTTTAAACTGAGATTATTAGCCTACATTTTTTTTTAAATTTGTGTTGGAAACAAGCAACAATACCAGAAACCTGGACAACAGGAATAGTACAATCTATTTTTAAGAAAGGAGAACGTAACGACTGCAACAACTACAAAGGAATAAGCATTTTAACTGCAGGCTATAAAATATACTCAAGAATCTTAACATTTAGTTAAAACAAATAGCAGAGGTAATGTTAACAGAAGAACAAAGTGGATTCAGACCAGGGCGTTCATTTATGGATAATATATTTACGATAAAAGGATTTATAAACAAAAGAAGAGAATATAACAAGGAAACACACATAGCTTTTATTGATTTTGTCAAGGCATTTGATAAAGTAGACAGAGGAAAACTATGGACAATTTTAAAAGAAAAAGGAATTCCGAAACACTTAATAGCAGCTATAAAGAGTTTGTATGGATCACAAATTTTGTTATAAAAAATAGAAATGAAGTAAGTAAAAATAAAATTCATACTAATCAAGGAGTTAAACAAGGATGCAGTATCTCTCCAGTTTTGTTTAACCTATACATCAAATGATATAATAAAAAATGGAACGAAGAAACAAATAAAGGAATAAAATTAGATAAAACACACTACTTGAAAACATTATTATACGCTGATGACCAGGTAATAAATGCAAATACGAAAGACGAACTTCAAAGGAATATTTTTAAACTACATAATATATGATATGTGAACAATATAATCTCAAAAAATCCATAGAAAAAACTAAGGTAATGGCATTCCAAGGGAAAATCAAATCAGATCCGAAATAGTAATAGGAAACAAAATCATAGAACAGGTGAACCATCTCAGTTTATCTAGGATGTGACATTTCATTTAATTATAATAATTATATAACTAATAAAATAGCAAAATTCCAGAGAATATGTGGTACGATAAAACGATCACTAAATAACAAAACAACAAGAGAGACCCAATTGAAATGTTATAAATCGTTGGCAGTACCGGTACTGCTCTATGGTTCAGAAGCTTGGATACATAAAAAACAAGATCTAAGGTTAAAGGGTGCACTAAGGAAGACAGAATCAAGAACACAGAAATAAGACAGGAACTTGAAATATTTGCAATAAATGATCAAATAGATACATATAGACAAAATGGAAGCAACACATAGACAGAATGAATGAAGATATATATCCAAAACAAATAACAAAATACAAACCTAAAGGCACTCGAAATGTGGACAGACCTAGAAAGAGATGGACTGAAGTGGCAACAGGTCAACAGACCTAATCCATGAATGCAGACGATGATGATGATGATGATGAATAACACAAAGGGAGGGAATAAACTCCTACGCATATGCGGACGACATAGTAATAGGGTCAAAATGTATTACAAAATTAAAGAAACATTAAAACATCAAGGAGCAATTGTGCAATAAATATTAATTTGAAATAAATGTAGAAAATATCAAAATGATTATTTTCAGAAACGGAGGAAGAATACCGGAAACAGCACAAATCATCATATAGAACAGAGCTTGAAAATTGTATCCGATTACAAATATCTTAGCGTGACATTACAACACTGCAAAATGCTACACAAAGCACATCATAACACAAGCAGTGAGAGCAATGCACGATATAAAAAAATGTCACATCTCTGAGCCTAAAACGGCAATGGCATTATTCGAAACCAAAATAGTCCCAATAGTTACTTGTGGGATAGAAATATTCGGAGAACATCTAACAGTGACTGACCTAGAAACACTAGAAAAAATAAAAGCCACTTACTTAAAGAAGGCGATTGGAGTCTCCAAGAACACGCGTTCGAGACTTGTATATTTGCTCGCAAGGGAGACATTTCTCACTGAAGATCTAAGGACAAAATTAACCTTGCCTAGTACAAAAGTTCGGACCAACTTTTGACAAAACTTAGGAAGAAAAGAGAAGAAACTCCAACTGAATTCTATATTAATAAGAAAAATCTAGCATATAAAAATTCCTTAAAGTAAATAAAATAAGCAACAATAAAACTTTGCAAGAAATTTTAAGCCAACCGTACAGGAGCAATGATAGACCGAGAATGGACAAGAGAAAACTTCGAATTGCGACACGTAATAACAAGACTAGCAGTCCATGGGTTTCACCATCTTATCTGCAAGACCACAACATACTACGTTCCAAGCCAATCGTGCTAGTATACTCGTACATTGTGTAACAAAACATGTGAACGCTACCACATCGAACTATGCACAAAGAGGACAAAATCATTAAACCAATATGCTAAGCACAAATAGTAAAAATCTTATATTAATCTTAATAGCCATTTGGCTGCTATTAGAATAATAAAAAAAATAATCTTCAGTTATCTCAGGGCTGTTAATAAGTGCTCACTAGGTGTGAAAAGGTTGTCCCCGCTCATATACGCATGCAGATGCAATGCAGTTGTAATGAATAGCAGTGTCATACCTTGTCAGCCTCTTCGACGTAGAGGTGAATAGGAGGGGGGGCGTCTTTTCACACCTAGTGAGTACTTATTAACAAGGCTGAGTTATTATCACTAGAGCTAGGAATTTTAGGTGCAAAATTTTGGTGAAAAAGGTGCAAAAAAGGTGCTTTAATGTAGCAGAAAAAGTGCAATTTTTTAATAAAAGTTGTAAATTTCCCATATAAATAATCATTAAAGATTACCAAAACCAATTACAACAAGTAACTAACGTCACAAAATTCACGCATGTTGTCTTATATTAAAGAGTCTGTGTAAGTACTTATGTGCTGCGTAACACGAATGCATTGACGTTTTTCATCTATTGTTATTGAAATATCACAAAGAATGCACCTGATAACAGATCCGTCACTCTGAATTCCATCTGCACTAAACTTTTTAACAATATCACGTAGTTTATAGGAGTTCACTTTCGGTTTCGGCATACTGTATACTGGTAACTCAGGAAAATAGCAGACCGCACTAGTGAAATATTATTTTGAACTGAAATATTTATTCACGCACTCAACAACCTTCCTTGCTTGAACAATAGTTTTCGCATAACTGTGGTGCAATGAGGGGCAAACTAATTTAAAAGGAATAGCCTAACGGGATTGCACTGAAGTGGAAGTAATGTGATGTGGACTGATACCACATATCGTTACCAACCCTTGAAATCGTATTTGAATAAATGTAATATATATATATATATATATATATATATATATATATATATATATTATTTTGGTAATAAAATGTTCCAAAGGAGAAAAAAAGGTTTGAAAAGGTGCAAAATGTGCTTCCATTAAAGAAAATGTGCTAGCATTGAATAAAGGTGCAAAAAGGTGCAACTAAAACACAGTTAGGGGCATTTATTTAATGTTTTCTTTGCAATACTAGCCAATTTGAACATTATAGTAACAGAAAAAAAGTGCAGCACCTAAAATTCCTAGCTCTAATTATCACCCACGAACTGCATATTAAGAAGAAGTTAACAAATTAGTATACAAAATACAGTTTGCTCACTTACGTTTATTGCAACATATCAACAGTTGTTGAAATAATTCATAAAACCTTTTATAAGTGTAGATACTATAAATATTAGTATATTTATTAAAACATTTTATTTCAGTGTATCCACGCTTATATCTCAACCTGTAATTGACAAGAAATGTTTAATTCTTTCAACAGTGCTAACATTTTTCGTATTCTCAACGTTATGTAATCACTATCACTATCACCTTCTGTAAAGTCCTCTTGGGCTCCTACACGTTTCCCTGTTTTAACGTGATCTACTCGGTATCATTTTCTTCTACCTTCTTATATGTTTTCCTATTTTAAACGTTATATACTCACTGCCAATTCCCTCTACTAGTGCTATAGACCTGCTGTGAACGTTATCTGTTCACTATAATTTCCCTCTTACAAGTCTTGCAAGTCCCCTACATGTTTTCCTGCTCAAAATGTTATCTACACACTACAACTTCTCTCTACAAATCCTGTAGGTCTCCTACATGTTTTCTTGTTCTAAACGTCATCTACTCTCTATCATTTCCCTCTATACATTTTTAAAATGTTTCTCTCTTCTAAACGTTATCTACTGAAAAACGTTTTCCCTACACGTCCAGTTAGGTCTATGGTTTCATATTCTAAGCTTATCTACTCACTATCATTTCCCTCTACAAGTCATGTATCTACCTAAATGTTTCTTATTACAAACGTTATCTACTCACTAACATTTCCATCTATAATCCCTGCAGTTCTCCCTAAATATTTTCATATTTAAGCTAAATATTATCTACTCTACTATAGGGTTTCCAGTATAAAACCGGACACTCTGCGGCTGGCAGAGTGAAATGCGGACGGGAAGAGAGCGCAGCCTGACGGGTGAAACCCCGAGAGGCGTGTCCGGTTTTATATTGGAAGCCCTGTATAATTTTTCCACAACACGCCCTGTAGGCTTCCTACATGTTTTCCTATACTAAAAGTTATATCCTCACCATCATTTCTCCACACAATTCCTACAGGCCCCTACTTGTTTTCCTATTCTAGAAGTAATCTACTGACCATCATTTCTATCTGCAATTCCTATATGCCCCTACTTGTTTTCCTATTCTAGATGTTATCTACTGACCATCATTTCTATCTGCAATTCCTATATGCCCCTACTTGTTTTCCTATTCTAGATGTTATCTACTGACCATCATTTCTATCTGCAATACCTATATGCCCCTACTTGTTTTCCTATTCTAGAAGTTATCTACTGACCATCATTTCTATCTGCAATTCCTATAGACCCCTACTTGTTTTCCTATTCTAGATGTTATCTACTGACCATCATTTCTATCTGCGATTCCTATATGCCCCTACTTGTTTTCCTATTCTAGATGTTATCTACTGACCATCATTTCTATCTGCGATTCCTATATGCCCCTACTTGTTTTCCTATTCTAGATGTTATCTACTGACCATCATTTCTACCTGCAATTCCTATAGACCCCTACTTGTTTTCCTATTCTAGATGTTATCTACTGACCATCATTTCTTTCTGAAATTCCTATATGCCCCTACTTGTTTTCCTATTCTAGAAGTTATCTACGGACCATCATTTCTATCTGCAATTCCTATATGCCCCTACTTGTTTTCCTATTCTAGATGTTATCTACTGACCATCATATCTATCTGCAATTCCTATATGCCCGTACTTGTTTTCCTATTCTAGATGTTATCTACTGACCATCATTTCTATCTGCAATTCCTATATGCCCCTACTTGTTTTCCTACTCTAGATGTTATCTACTGACCATCATTTCTATCTGCAATTCCTATATGCCCCTACTTGTTTTCCTATTCTAGATGTTATCTACTGACCATCATTTCTATCTGCAATTCCTATAGGCCCCTACTTGTTTTCCTATTCTAGCTGTTATCTACTGACCATCATTTCTATCTGCAATTCCTATATGCCCCTAATTGTTTTCCTATTCTAGATGTTATCTACTGACCATCATTTCTATCTGCAATTCCTATAGACCCTTAATTGTTTTCCTATTCTAGAAGTTATCTACTGACCATCATTTCTATCTGCAATTCCTATATGCCCCTACTTGTTTTCCTATTCTAGAAGTTATCTACTGACCATCATTTCTATCTGCAATTCCTATATGCCCCTACTTGTTTTCCTAGTCTAGAAGTTATCTACTGACCATCATTTCTATCTACAATTCCTATATGTCCCTACTTGTTTTCCTATTCTAGAAGTTATCTACGGACCATCATTTCTATCTGCAATTCCTATATGCCCCTACTTGTTTTCCTATTCTAGAAGCTATCTACTGACCATCATTTCTATCTGCAATTCCTATATGCCCCTACTTGTTGTCCTATTCTAGAAGTTATCTACTGACCATCATTTCTATCTGCAATTCCTATATGCCCCTACTTGTTTTCCTAGTCTAGAAGTTATCTACTGACCATCATTTCTATCTACAATTCCTATATGTCCCTACTTGTTTTCCTATTCTAGAAGTTATCTACGGACCATCATTTCTATCTGCAATTCCTATATGCCCCTACTTGTTTTCCTATTCTAGAAGCTATCTACTGACCATCATTTCTATCTGCAATTCCTATATGCCCCTACTTGTTTTCCTATTCTAGAAGTTATCTACTGACCATCATTTCTATCTGCAATTCCTATATGCCCCTACTTGTTTTTCCTATTCTAGAAGTTATCTACTGACCATCATTTCTATCTGCAATTCCTATATGCCCCTCTTGTTTTCCTATTCTAGAAGCTATCTACTGACCATCATTCTATCTGCAATTCCTATATGCCCCTACTTGTTTTCCTATTCTAGAAGTTATCTACTGACCATCATTTCTATCTGCAATTCCTATATGCCCCTACTTGTTTTCCTATTCTAGAAGCTATCTACTGACCATCATTTCTATCTGCAATTCCTATATGCCCCTACTTGTTTTCCTATTCTAGAAGTTATCTACTGACCATCATTTCTATCTGCAATTCCTATATGCCCCTACTTGTTTTCCTATTCTAGAAGCTATCTACTGACCATCATTTCTATCTGCATTCCTATATGCCCCTACTTGTTTTCCTATTCTAGAAGTTATCTACTGACCATCATTTCTATCTGCAATTCCTATATGCCCCTACTTGTTTTCCTATTCTAGAAGCTATCTACTGACCATCATTTCTATCTGCAATTCCTATATGCCCCTACTTGTTTTCCTATTCTAGAAGTTATCTACTGACCATCATTTCTATCTGCAATTCCTATATGCCCCTACTTGTTTTCCTATTCTAGAAGCTATCTACTGACCATCATTTCTATCTGCAATTCCTATATGCCCCTACTTGTTTTCCTATTCTAGAAGTTATCTACTGACCATCATTTCTATCTGCAATTCCTATATGCCCCTACTTGTTTTCCTATTCTAGAAGTTATCTACTGACCATCATTTCTATCTGCAATTCCTATATGCCCCTACTTGTTTTCCTATTCTAGAAGCTATCTACTGACCATCATTTCTATCTGCAATTCCTATATGCCCTACTTGTTTTCCTATTCTAGAAGTTATCTACTGACCATCATTTCTATCTGCAATTCCTATATGCCCCTACTTGTTTTCCTATTCTAGAAGCTATCTACTGACCATCATTTCTATCTGCAATTCCTATATGCCCCTACTTGTTTTCCTATTCTAGAAGTTATCTACTGACCATCATTTCTATCTGCAATTCCTATATGCCCCTACTTGTTTTCCTATTCTAGAAGCTATCTACTGACCATCATTTCTATCTGCAATTCCTATATGCCCCTACTTGTTTTCCTATTCTAGAAGCTATCTACTGACCATCATTTCTATCTGCAATTCCTATATGCCCCTACTTGTTTTCCTATTCCTATTCGCACTATAATTTCCCGCTACAAGTCCTGTAGGCTCTCTACGTGTTTTCCTGTTTTAAATGTTATTTAGGCCTACTTACTAATAATTTTCCTCTAGAAGTCGTATAATGTTTTCCTATTCTGAACATAATCTATTAAAATTTTCCTCTACAAGTCCTGTAAGCCCCTTATATATTTTTTTTATTCTAAACGTTATCTACTATCACTTTTCTCTACAAGTCCTGTAAGCATATTAGCCAATATATTTTCTTGTTATCTAGTCGCTTTTTTTTGCCTCTAAGAATCCTGTATTAAGCCTTCTACCTTTTTTATTAAATTTGATATTTGATAGTTATCATTTAAATCGGAGGATTTGCATTAAGACTCTTACCTTTCTTGCAATAAGCCACAACTTCGTACGACAGGTCAGGGAGTCCTTCTATAATCACTTTGTTGGTATCGGCGTCCGGACATGCAAACCTGACACCCTCCCCGGAGCTGAGCAGTATGTCATCTGTTCCGGGAGAGTTGATCGTGAGGAATGGAGACATGTTCCTCTGATTCCGATGCCGGAGTATTATTGGAGAATCTTCATCAATATCTGATATAGATATACGACAACCTGCAATGTTGTTATTTTTATAGAACACCATGAAGTAAAATTACATTTGGTCACTTTCTTAATTGTTTACTTAATTCATTTTTTCTAATGATTGATCGTGGCAATTTGAAGTGATTTTGTTAGCATTTGAAGACCATTCTAGTAGCTAACCCAGCGTTCATTCCGTAGGGGACTAATGGGACACAGAGGTCAAAATTATGCAAAGAAATATATCCACTCCTTCAGCAGCCTGAGATCAAGCCTCAGTTAGTTGGCCTATGATATAGACCTATAGGGTATAATGAAAATATCGATTAAAAACTTCTGATAAAAAATATTTATATGCAGAGGGGGAAAAATACGGATCAGCGAGTGTCCGAAAATGCGTCAATGATCCTACGTTAGTAGGGGAAAGAAGTAGGCCTACACTCTGAAATTTATTGTGGTTACATTTAGATATTTGATAATAGTAAAACGTGTAAACATTTATTATATTATGACTTATGAATTATCAGTAATTTAAAAATCTATCTGATCATCAGTGAAAGTGATTGCGGCCCTTATTCGGGCAACAGGGTATTTTGAACAATCCTCCTAAACAAATTATAGACAGACCATCATTATTGGTCTTATTCGTGGAAACCAAATCTAGTATAATATATTTGTAACTCCTATATTCCATAAATCAAGCATTTCTGGACTCATCTTAATATGCCTATAAATTCATTAAACATGAAGGGTTTTAGTCACTACTTCGAATACACCACGTAAACAAAAATTCATACAAGATAAATACCTGAATTGGCACAATTTGTAAGATATCTCTGTTATAATTTATTTAATATTTTAATAAACTCAAAATATAAAAAACGAATCGATAGAAAGTAGGCTACTTATATTTGTGCCAGATTTATGGTGATATGCAAAAGTAACGTTATTGTTACACTTTCGTTGTTTTCATTACGGTTGTACACGTGTAATTTCATTAGTAGAGCGAGGAATTGAATTTCGCCATTTTAAGGATTAACGAAATGCTTTTAATATTTTACCTTTCTTAACAGCACTGATGGCAATTTGTGATAGTAGTAAGATAGATAACACAAAACTCAGGAGAGACGTGGCCATGATGACTGAAGTCTGGAAGACTCTGATCGGGTGAACTTTCTAAATATAAAATCGCAGAGACATAAACAGGACATTGTGGGTAGCCACTTGTTGTAATCAGGGCGGCTTAAGATTCCATGTCATGATATTTGGGCGGCGGAAGTGGATTTTTCTATAGTTAGGCTGCATTTACACTCAACTTGCGTATTAACGTATTGCGTCATACATTAACCTTTTTTTTTAGAAAATACAAAACCAATGAAGAGAAAACAAGATTGACGTGCAAAATATAATATTAAGTAGTCCACTTGATGTTAGCCTAATTATTTTGAAGTTAAAAGCCATATAAGTTAATTTTTTTCTCAATTTATTTTCGGATTTTTCTAAAGATTTCATTGTAAAATCCAATATTTCAATGTTAAAGAAAAAAAATCAATGACAATGCAAGTAGGCTCAGATTGTAAAGTTTCTGTTTCGGATTTCAAGGATAATCAACCTGTCTGGGTTATGTTACAAGATATGGCTTAGTATTATTTTATTTAATGGCGCTCTTTAACACAATAGCTACATTCAAATGTGGACTTGAAAAGATCGACGACAAATTTAGCCCTGAGACCTATTATTTCAGACATGAGGTTATTTTAAAACTCTAAACTCCAAGCGCGACAGGCCTAGAAGGCCCTGGGCCTACCAGCCGCCTGCTGGCCTCGCATGTGTGGTCAGCATGTCGGGCCCCCCAGCCGTTATAACTGGTCTTCTCAATCTGGATTCGCTATTGATTGTAGCTACCCAAATACATTACGATGCTGGGTGGACACCGGTCCCATACTGACCGAAATTCCAAGAGAAAATTTAGCGTAGTGGTTAAGGCACTGAGCTACAAGCCGGAGGGTCGAGGGTTCAAGTCCCGTTGGGGTCAGGATTTTTAAACTGACCCAAACCTTCTGGCGGCACTATGGTCCTGGGGTCGACTCAGCCTCTAACGAAAATGAGTAACAGACGCTTGTTCTGGGGGTAAAGGCGGCCGTCACGCAAGGCTGACAACCCGGCTGACATAAAGTGTCGATTGTCTTGAAAAAGTGGGAGCCTTAACCTCCTACTACCCCAAGGGCCTCCGGGCCTGTTGTGGGATCACTTTACTTATGGGGACTCGTACCAGCGCAAGTCCCGTAGCTCTACGCCAAGGCTTCCTGCCTTAACCACTCGGGTACGGCGCGGGACTAAGGTTGTTTTACGTACTGTAAATCTACGACACGGAGCTCTTGGCTTAATTTCCTTTCGAAGAAAGTCATACTCAGAATTTTTAGGCTCTGAAAAATCAATTGACCCCGGCATAGATTAAGCCGTGCATGTTAATCAGTAGATCACCGGAATTGTGGATTACCCGAGTCGTAAAATCAAATTCTGTATCAAGAACCATTTTATTATAAGTCAATTCATAATAGGCTACAATTAAAAAAATATTAAGTTATTTTTATGTTATGTTTATTTATCAACACCATGAAGACTTTAGAACACAAGTGGAATTATCCACCTTTTCTTAAATTGGAATCATTGTTTTCATTTTCAGATATGGACGATTATAGTTTCAGAGTTAGGAGTAACTTATTCATACATTACAATATTTCACACAAATGGCGACACTTTGTGCTTTGAATGTTTTACACTTTTTCCTTCGGAGGAGTAACTCAGGAAATCCATTCTCGTTGCTTGTAAGTTGGATGAACATTAATTTAATGCTGTTATGTTAGTCGTTCAGAATAATATAGATGTTTAGGATATTCACAGTTACAAGAGCAAATTCAATGAAATACATAAACAACAGTGTCTGAGGGAATATTTAATTATTTCCAATCTATCATAAAATTGTGATAACTGATAATGGGATGAAATAGAGAGAGACATGATGTTACATTGTGAAGCAATTGAAACGAAATTATAAAAACAATTGCGTTTTCTTATTTAAGCCTATGCATTGGACGAAACTGGAATTGCAATGTTTGTGTCTCCTTATTAAAATGATTACTGTATGACTTAAACATGGAATTGAAAGAAATATATACCACAAATTCACTGTTCTATCCGATGCATACTTCGACTTAATTGAATTAGCAAGTCGTCACAAAAAAAAAAATCTGCGCTGATACTTGGATGTAAGTACAAATAGGCTATGAATAATTTTTTGTGCTTCTAATGAAGAGAAAAAAATGTTTACATACTAAAGAGAAGAAATGGTTAGAAAAAGGGGTTATTAATGGGATTGTGTTGCAGGGTTGGAAAGTTAGATGGATGCAATTTGGGAAAACAAAACATTTACCATGAATATAATGTACGGTTAAAAACTATAATATAGTTACCTTGTAGGTCCGTCTCCTCAACTTAAGTTCTTTTAAACTATGTAGGCCTTTCGAGACTAGTCCCATCATGTTGAAGCACAACAAGGGTCAACAAGAACGGACCTAATGCATTCTGCTGATGATGGGACTAGTCCCGAAAGGCCTACATAGTTTAAAAGAACTTAAGTTGAGGAGACGGACCTACAAGGTAACTATATTATAGTTTTTAACCGTACATTATATTACTGTGAACTAATACCTCAACGGAAAATCACCATGAATTTTACTAGTATCGATTTACCATGAAGTTCAAATAGAAATTCAATCAAGTGATGAATTCCATGAAATTTATTTCTGCAAACGACAAAGAGGCAGACCCCAACAAAGTTTGCCATCAGAAGGACAAAGGCTTTTTACAAGACTAAATATTTTGTAATCACAGCCAAGAAAACGGGGATATTAGATATTCTACCTAATATTCCTCCTTTGTATCATTCTTATTTTAAAAAATCTACCAACACGTTATTCTAGTCGTGTGTCAATGGGTTCACAAGACCATTTTTTTTAAAGATGAAGCTGTTGAACTTATATTCTCTTGATGTAGCCTACTGCAAACTTCATAACTATTTTGGAGGCCTGACTCGATGTGCTCATACAACAAATCCTAGAAGACCAATAGCTAGTATAGCAAAAATTATACCTAAATTACCGAATGCTTCTTTTTTCCCTCTCTCGTGACAAATAATATGGGAAATTATTCCAAAGCCGGGAAGAATTAAAATGTATAGGATTTATTTATTCGATCCACAACATAAGCAACATCTAGTAATCCATTATTATAATTACTATATTTTTATACCATTAATTACATAAAATATATGATTATATTTAGGTAGATTTCATTTCATATTATTCTACATATTTAAATAGAATGGTTTAATAACATTCATTAATCTTGGTAGAACTTTTAAAGTAATTGCCTTTATCTCTAATCTTTCTTGGACGGACGTACGCCACTTGAGCACTGCAGCTCATATCAAATTTAAATCTTCGTTTTGTATAGTCATAGACGTATATTTTTTTACAGGGTGCTCTAAAATTCCCCTTACAAACTTCTAGGATTTGTAGAGGGGACTGAGTTGATAATATTTAGAATGTAAACCATGTCCGGAAATTTACCATTTCCATGCTACAGCCATTGCCTGGACGTACGTCACGTGTCTCATCAAGTAATAGCTTCGCGATTCGTCCGCCTGCAGAGTTACATGATGAGGGGCGCTTATGTAGGACCATGTGATGTCAAATGACGTTTATCCTATCTCTCGAAGCTGGTTCGAGCCTCATTCACGTGTCTTTCAGTGGTTGAGTACACTTTTGCTGAATACACCGACATGATCCTTCTATATGGCGAAGCTCGAGGTAATGGAAGAGCTACTTGTCGCTTTCCACAACGGCCGACTCCATCGCATACCTTTTCGCCATAATTACACAACTGCTTCGATAAAGGAGTACCTTCACCACCAGCAGGAATGACTGTGGTGCTCCAAGGAGTCGCCGCATTCACGAATTGGAAGAGGCCGTACTGGATCAAGTTGAAGGGAACTCGTCAACGAGTACACGAGCAATTACGCGTGTAATGAATGTTGTCCCTAGCATCGTCTAGAATGTTATGCATGAACACAACAACTACTAGCATACCACCTCCAAAGGATACACTCACTACTGCCAGCCGATTTTGCTCCACGCGTTGAGTTCTGTACGTGGTTTCTGCACCGCTGCGTCAACAAACCTTATTTCCACGGCGTATTCTCTTCACAAATTTATTAGGGATTGTGTA
The DNA here is from genome assembly GCA_030220185.1 of Diploptera punctata. Lineage (NCBI taxonomy): Eukaryota > Metazoa > Arthropoda > Insecta > Blattodea > Blaberidae > Diploptera > Diploptera punctata. Next base: position 492,836 of record JASPKZ010000815.1, on the reverse strand, counting down.
CTCAATTCACGAAACAGCCATTTCTGGGCAGACGAAAACCCTCATGCCGCACATGTCCAGGGATTCCAACACAGATTTTCAATTAATGTGAGGGCAGGTATTCTGGATGGCCATGCGATTGGACCGTACATGCTTCCATCCAGGCTAACTGATCCCATCTACTTGATCTTCATATAATACGTATTGGGTGTATTGTTGGATATTGTGCCATTGAACGTCCGTCAAGACATATGTTTTCAGCATGACGGCGCACCCCTCACTTTTCACTTCATTTTCGGGAACATCTGGACCGACGATTCGAACAAATAGGCCGAGGTGGCCCAATTGCATGGCCTCCACGATCACCGAATTTGACTCCATTGGACTTTTTCCTCTGGGGTCGTATGAAGAGTTTGGTTTATGACACTCCTGTAGAGACAGAAGAAGATCTGGTGGCACGAGTGGCTGCAGGAGAGATTGCAGATACACCAGGTGTAATAGAGCGCATTTACCAAAACATAATTCACAGGTACAATGTGTGCAACGAAGTTGCTGGTCGCCACATCAAACCGCGCTTGTAGTAAATCTGAATGTTAAGCATCATTTCAAAAAGAGCAAAAACAGTTTAAGTTTAACTGTAAACAAAAGTGTTTGTGAAAAATGATTCAGTTTCACATTTTGTTTCTTTGGTACTTAATGAATTGAATTGTAAAACAAGTGATGTACTGTGTCACGCCTCATAATAAATTACTTGTAAAAGTGGCGCGTTAAAACATGTTTTCAAACGGCTGTAGCACGGAAACGGTAAGTTTCCGGACATGGTTTCCAATTCTAGATATGATCAACTCATTCCACTCTAAAAGGCCTAGAAGTTTTTTAAGGAGATTTTCAGAGCACCTTGTTTGTTCACATGTTTAATTTTATTGGTATTATAGAATGGTGAGTGTGACAAAAGGCATTTTCATAATGACATTTCGATATACAATTTGCCTTGTGGACTAAATTACACCATGAAAAGAACAGAGGACAATTTGATCATTCTAAAGTTGAACTAGGATGTCTCGGCAATCTGAAATTATATGTGACACAACTCGTACGATATTTAAATTTTTTTCCTTACAATTCTCTAACATTTATTAAAATTATTAAATTGAAATACAGGCCCTACTTAGGCTATGAACAAGGCGATGAAAACTAATGTGTTCAAGTTTAGGATAACGTAAAAATACTCTTTTTTTTGGATTAGTAGGAAATTTCACAACGACGTTTAAGATATGTTAATTTCTAAATATAATAGGACTAATAAAGAATTATTGTTTGTACTATGCCTGTATTAGTTTGTAACCTAGGCTATATTTAAAAAGTAAATTTCAGAATTGAATCTAACAAATTTATCCGGTCATAGAAGTGCTGCAGACAAGCAATCTGAGATAGAGGACAAGCTGGTTCAGGTATTGCAGTAATTTACTCATAAACCAATATAAAAAATAAATATAGGTGCAGAAATGTATCAGAAGGCTTTTATTCTTTATTTTAAATTGTAATAATTTTGTCTGTTAACAAGTGAGTAGCTGTATTTTCAAAATTTAATTTTTACATAATCAAAATTATTCATTATTTGCCAACAGTTTCATATGCATACATACATAGCTCTAGATCATTCACTGCAAACTCAGCATTCTCCACTCTTTCCTTAACTCAACCTTTCCTTTATCCGCATACAAACCATTTATTTTAATATTGTCTGTAACATCTGAGGCCTGTTTCTGTCTCTAACCTTCTTTCCGTTGACCATTCCTTCTAGGGCATCTGTCAGCAGACAGTTTCTTCTTAGCCAGTGGCCAACCCAATTTCTTTTCCTCTTCTTTATGAGTTCCGGCACTGTTCTTCCTTCGCCCACTCTGTCTAGCACACCTTCATTTTTTTTGTCTGTCCATTTCATACGCTCCATCCTTCTACATATCCACATCTCAAAAGCTTCCAGTCGCTTTTCCTCATTCCGTCGTAATGTCCACATCTGTGCGCCATATAATGCTACATTTCACACAAAGCATTTCACTAGCCTCTTCCGTAATTATTTTACGAAAGATCCGCAAAAAATGCTTCTCTTTTTGTTAAAAGTTTATTTTGCAATTGATATCCTCTGCTTTACTTCTTGACAGACAGTTCATGTTACAACCCAAGTATTTTAAGGTCTCCATTTGCTCTGTGGCCTCATTTTTAATCTTCATATTTATCTTCTTGGTTTCCTTCCTGTAGTCATGTCCTTCATCTTATTTAACTTCATTCCATAACCCTCGTACTTGTTATTTATCTCCATCAGCATGTTCCTCAGAGTCATTGCATCTTCTGCTAGCAAAGCCATATCATCGGCAAATCTTATACACTTAATTTTTCTTCCTCCCATGTTTACTCCTCCCGTATTCCTGAAGCAGTTCTTCATTAGGTCTTCCATGTAGATATTGAAAAGTGTAGGTGAAAGTGGGCATCCTTGCCGCACCCCCTTCCAATTTCTCTTCCCTCTGACATTTCGTCTCATATCTTCACTTTTATTCCCTGTTTCATATAAAGATTATTTATGAGTCTCCTCTCCTTCCAGGTTACCCTAATTTTCTTAAAGCTCCTCATGAGTTTAATCTAATTCACTCTGCCAAAGGTCTTTTTCAGGTCAACAAATAGGCCTACTGCATAAACTTCTTTATATTTTTTTATAACTTTCTCATATTGTTCGTATCAATCCAATTTAATCTCTTGTACCCTTTCCCTTCCTGAAGCCAAACTGTTCTCCTTCCAATTCGCTTTCCGTCGTAGAAAGTAAACGTCAATTCATTATTTGCAGGATAATCTTTGCAGAGTGTGATATCAAGCTGATAGTCCTGAACTTTTTACATTTCTTTGCATTATTTTTCTTCGGTATTGAGTTTCACATATTCTTTTAAAATTAATAACGAAAATTCGGTTGATCAATTCCTAGTAGTTATCTAATTTAACCTATCCCTATTTAAAGTACTAAGTCATCCAAGAGCATTCCGCATCCTTATTTAATTTCAATGATTATAGTTAATAATTATGAATATATCTATAACCAAGCCTAGAGACTTTTCTTGTATTTAATTCTGAAACACACTTCAGACATATATGGCATTGTCCATATCATACTTTATACTCGTATACAAATAAATGTCTATATTATTGTTTCCTGTTGAGGGAAGAGGATTATACAGGGGATGATTGGTAAACATTAGCTCAGGATAGGGATGTATGGAGAGCTTAAGTTCGATAGTGCCAGTTATTATTGTTTTCTATTTTCAGCGAGAGTAAAAGTTTCGACAGAAGTAACATGTATTTTGTGAATTAATTAAATGTATTCCTTGTGAAGTGGAGTTTCTTTTTGTGTTGAAAACCAGAATGTTTGGATTTTATAAGTTAAGTTTACTGAAAGACTGAAAATCCTCATCTGCAAAGCAAAGGTATGATGAATTATATCGGTTTTTATACAGCATTTCATATAAATGCTCCACATTTACAGGGATAACCGACTCTACTACTTTTGAGGGAGAGTAAGTTATTTAAGAACAAGTTCTCCGCTGTGCCTTGTCACGCAGCGGGCCCGAGTTCAATCCCCGGTCGGGACAGTTTTTCTGGGTGATGTTTATATCGGGGTTTTTCTCCACCTGTAAGACAAATGCCAGGAAATCTTTAAGGCCCAAACGGTCCCCGAAATCATATGGCCATCATCATCATCATCATCCTTATCATTATCATTATCACCATCATCATCCTTCACCAGTGTGGAAAGAAACGGGAAGCTACCGCACATACAATTATCTAGTAACGCTGCAAATCATAGCATGAAAATGCTATGATTGCAGTGAAAGACCTTCCCTCAGGCAGAATTACTATGGATGGATGGTTAAACTTGTTTGATGTTATAAGTACATTGTTTTTTGCTAGAGTGGGTGAAAAGATAATCTGATTAGAGGTTTGGATGAAATGTTCTTTGAGCCGGAACTCATTCAGAACATTTTGACATGAACGGCAACACATCTTTCTCTGTTAAACATTCCATATGCATAGGATTGACATAAATGGACCTGTGTGTTGATAGCCTCGATCTCATGCCACTAAATGTTTGGTGTACATACAGCAGAATATCTGCTTTCTCTTAACGTTATATTAATGAATCATGATGTTATTACAGCACAATCTGTCTCTCTAAAATGTAAATAACTGGTGAACTGTTTCAACATTGCCATAACGTTTTATTGAGTTGGTACAGTTAAGGCCATAAGATTTTGTCTTCCACTCAACCGACATAATAAAAAAAATGAAATAAATAAATAAGTACATAAATGGATGTTTTAAGAAGACCAGCTGGAAAATTTAAAATTAATGGAATACGAAATACATAAGTTAAATAAGGGAAGTTACGGGTGTGCAAGAGAAGCGGATATCATAGACATTATAGAAAAGAAAATGTTACAGTGGTATGGCCATGTCAAAACAATGCCAGAGCAAATAGGCCTATTGCCTAAAATTGTCATGGAATTGATCCCAATGGAAAGGAGAAAGAGAAGTAGACCGAAGAAAACTTGGATAGAAGGGATACATGCAGCTATGAATATCAGAGGATTGGAGGAAGATCAATGGATGAACAGAGAGGAATGGCGTTTAGTTTCCTGAAGACGGCGGCAGCTTCCATGATACCGGATGATGATTATCATGATGATGAAATAAATAACGCATAGAAATACCAGAATCACGTGTTAACTCATGCAAAACTAAGATGAATAATTATAAAGTACATGCATACATGTGTGCATAACCACTAATCATATTATATTATCATGTACATAATTTAGCTTATCTTATAAAATAATTATCTTTATAGTAAAAAAATTCTAACAACAATATAATCACTTCGGCAAGACCTGTTCTCTGCTATGAGAGCGAGGCATGAGCCAATAATCGATGAAAACTGATTTAGAGCTATTGACTGAAGGAGACTTAGCTATGGTGGAGGAGGACTAAGTTGGCATGATTTCTGCTATCCTTGTCTAGAGAACTATTCTTCCACCCTTCGCAAAACACAATGGGCTACCCTTGTAAAATTACTTAGGAATGCTAGAAAAACTCCACCCCCCCACACTTCCGTCCAGTCACTTTTGTGTCAGGTAATTTTTGTCAGTGGCGACTGGTTCAGAGTGCTCTGTTAAAAGTGATTGCAGAAAATTGGAGAAGAGCGTGTGAACACACTGAAAAGATTGAAGGGTCATATTGGCAGGCAGACAGTTTAATGGACGAAATTAGTGATCGGTTTGAAATAAATTTAGACGATACCGACGACGATGAAAATGAAAATGAAGACATAGAAACTTGCCAGGAAGAATCTTTAGAAGAAGGGAATGCCACCACTGCAGGGAGTGTCTGCCCTACCGCTGTCACCGTGAAGAGATATGTGTATGAGTGAGAAAGAAGATGGTGAGTACTCTCTTTATCTTTCTAAAATAATCTAGACAAGTTAGCCCTCATGGACTATAGTGCGATCATAGAAGAAGTAATGGTATTCTTAGAGAGCTGAATATTATGTATTTGATAAATTATATCCATTAATGTGTGAACCGTAGGTCTATGTCTATATCCATAATTCACAGATTACTGCCAACAATAGGTAGATCATTGAGTCAACTCAGAAATGAATTGACAGAAAATTTTGTAGACTGTAACAGCCCTTTTAAAAATCAACATGAAAGTATTATGATGATGATGCTGTTAATAATAATAATAATAATAATAATAATAATAATAATAATAATAATTTGGGCAAGGATTTTAATTCACTAAAAGTTAAAATTGCAACACAGATAGTAGGCTATACATTGTTTCTGGATGAAACTAAGACAAAACACAGTCAGAAGTCTAACTTCTCATTATATTATTAAACTGTTTGTACTGTATGTGAAACCAAGCTAACAGCCAGAAGTCTTACTTCTAATTATACTATATCAATCTTAACTTTTACTACATTAAAATCCTTGCCATAATAATAATAATAATAATAATAATAATAATAATAATAATAATAATAATAATAATAATAATAATAATAATAATAGTAATAATAATGAATATATAGGCATAAGCGATTAAAAGGAATATATATATAGCCTATATAGGCCTGTAGGTCTATATATGAAGGGCATAGGGCAATAATATGACAAGCCATTTATTGTTCTTTCTGAGATAGGTCTACACGGATTTTAATTATAAACAATATAAATACTAATTGCGCAGTGTTGTTAATATTGACCTATTGTATGTCTATATGTTTTAACTTACAAATGATTTATGGATATTTCAATACATTTATTTGCTATCATTGTAATAAATTACATTTCTTAACATAATGTGGCTTATCATGTTACTGCCCTAAGCCCTTCATATGTGTGTGTGTGCATATGTGTGTATCCGGCGACGTAGCCGAGTGGTTAAGGCAAGATATATTGACGCAAAGCTATGGGACTTGCGCTAGTTCTTGTCCACATATGGGAATACATTTTTTCAGGGAATTTCGGCCAGTACAGGACCGGTGCCTATCCAGAATCCACCCAACATTGTGAGGGGTTTGGGTAGCTACAATAAGTAGCGGCTCCAGGTTGAGAAGACCAGTTATAACGGCTGGGGAAACCGACACGCTGACTACATGTCACACCTACACTCATCATCTAACTCTGTGATTAACACGTATGGACATGAGGCCAAGCAGCCGGTTGGTAGGCCAAGGAGCTTCTATGTCTGTCGTGCCATGGAATTAATGGCTATATTAAGAATGAGGTGCATTAGGCCTACATGATATACAAAATAGCTAATCAGAAATTCCCATTACAAACTTCTGAGGCGCTGGAAGACTGGTCATAGGGTCTATCCCATAAGAATGGAAGATGGCCAAAATATATCCTATTTATAAAAAAAGAGATCGTCATAACTGTGAAAATTATAGAGGCGTAAATATCTTGGATAGGGCCTACCTGTTATAAAATCTATGCATCTGTGTTGAAAAACCGTTTAAATGCAATTATGGAAAGTATTATTCTAGAAGCCCAAAATGGATTCAGAAAAGGCAGATCCTGTTCACATGAATTTTTACTATTAATCAAATAAGTGAGAAACATAGAGAATATAATCTACCAACTTTTATGGCATTTTTAGATCTTGAAATGTCATTTGACAAAGCTAATAGAAATACATTGCGGAATATAGGGGCCTAATGAAACAGAAAGGCGTTCCTCAGCACTTAATAACTGCAATAAAAATTCTATATGTAGAAAATAAAATAACAATAGAATGTGGAGTTAAAAATAACAATAATATAACAGCAACAATAAATAGAGATGTAAGACAGGGTTAACCGTTTTCATCATCCTTTTTTAATATTTATATTGACGATATCATAAATAATTGTTTCATAAATTTGGACTCACATTTCAAAATAAGAAATAAGACGGCCATGTTCTAATATCTAGCTCAAGATGGTCTACAGTAATCACTCTTTCAATCAAATAACATTACACAGAATTATAATTTCAAAATATCAATAATAAAACGAAAATATTAGCTTTTAAAGGATCAGATACCGTAAGAGCTAAAATAATTCTAGAGAGGAAAGCCATTTTAAATACCTCGGCTATGAGATCTTCTATTTTAAAAATGAAGATCTTCGTTACAAATTTAGTAAATTTAATTGGGCCTATATAAGTGACATAATTAAGAGAATATTTAAAAATACAAGAAAGGAAACAAAACTAAAATTTATAAAGCTGTGGCAGTGGCGGTCCCCTTACTGTTGTGTGGTAGTGAATTTTGGGTTTTAACTAATAGAGAAGAGAAGATCATAGAAGCAGCTGACATGAGATTTCTGAGAAGTATAACTGGCTTCAAACATCTAGATAAAAGAAGAAGTGAAGATATTAAAAGTGAGCTAAATATTTTAAAACTTTTAGATAAAATAGAATAATCTAGAAAAAAAACTGGAAGGAACATGTTCAAAGAATGAAAGATGAACGCATACCAAAAATTATACTTAATTGCTAACCAAGAGGAGACAGGAATGTTGGTAGACCGAAAAATATAGGCTATAGATTGAACTTTTTGAATGAGAATCTATGAGACCGGAACAAGCCACGTGGGCTTAATCCGTGATTGTTGTTGATGATGATGAAGAACTTGTGAGGCTTGTAGTGGGAACTGATGCTTTTGATAAGAACCTATGTCCGGGCATGTACTGTTTTCGTGCTGCACAAGTTCGCATTAAGCGTCTAAATATCCGCGTCTGTCGGGGATAAATCAGTAGTAATTTAATGATTTGCTGGAATGTATTTTATTTTCGTTTTATTTAATTTTGTATTCTTATTTAATTTATTTAAATTATGAATTATATTTTATTATGGTATGGATAAATCAATAGTAATTTAATCATTTATGACTCAATTATTTTCATTTACACAACCCAACATTCACTGATTTTTGTGACAATGGCAAATATCATAGGAAAAATAAAGGAATTTCACTTGGTCACTATACGAATAATTGTTTATACATAAACTAACCAAACTTCTTAATATTATGATTATCCGCTATGCGGCAGGAGTAATTGTTACATTCAAATGTTATTTGTGTTATTTGTACATGTTCCTTCCAGTTTTTTTTCTAGATCCTTTTATTTTATCTAAAAGTTTTAAAATATTTAGCTCATTTTTATCCTTTTCACTGCTGAGATATTTCCAGCCTTTAAAACCCTCCTTGCTCAATGCAGGGAGAAATATGGAAAAAGTTTATTTAGGTTCCTAAGAGATGGCAGTATATGCCTGCTTAGTTTGAAAGCAATGCAATATGTATTATATAACTAGCCGGAGTTGAGAATGCATATAGACACCCATAGCACGGCAAGCATTTCTTTGCCAACGGATATACCCGTTCGTAGCAGTGTAAAGGTTAATATTTTCACTTCTTCTTTTATCTAGATATTTGAAATCAGCTACACTTCTCAGAAATCTCATTTCAGCTGCTTCTATGATCTTCTCTTCTCTTTTAGTTAAAACCCATATAGGCCCCTAACAGTAAGAGGACTGCCACTGCTTTATAAAACTTTTGTATAGTTTTCTTTCTTGTACTTTTAAATATTCTCTTAATTGTGTCACTTATATAATTACATTTATTAAGTTTGTTAAAATATCTTAATTTTTAAAATGGATATTTCATAACCCAGGTATTTTAAATGGTTCTCTTGTTCAACGGCTTTCCCCTCCAGAATTATTTTAGCTCTTACGGTATCTGATCCTTTAAAAGCTAAGATTTTCGTTTTACTTATTGATATTTTGGAATTAAAATTCCTTAACACAGTTTTGCTAAGTGACTGACCGCAATATCGGAAGTGGCGAGGTCAATGTACCTAAAGGGGAAGTTACAGATATCCCTAAAAGAGAATCTCAGGCGGTGTGCGCTTATTTGTGGATATATTCCCTTAGAAATCTTCTTCTTCTTCTTAAGCATAATTTGTAGGATTTTCATCTGTTCATTTCCAAAATCACTCCTCGGAGGAACATGTATTGGATGTGCATTCACTGTCTATCCATCTCTTGGCTGGTCTTCCTCTTGTTCTTCTCCCATCCATTGATCTATCTTTTTTAGATCTTTTTGCAAGTCGGTTGTCTTCCATTGTTCCTATGGGCCTATGACCTTTCCAATATTTTAGTTTATCTATAATAAATTTGGTTATGTCCTTAAAAGGACATTTGTTCCTAATTTCTGTGTCGTGTATCTTATCAAATAATGTTTTCCCCTGGGTAGTTCTTAAGATCTTTATTTCACATGACATTAGGCCTATCATTTGTTTAGTTTTTGTTGTATCAGCCCTAGTTTCTGGTCCATATACGATAACTGGTCGAACTATCGTTTTGAATATGCGGGTTTTGCTTCCTTTAGAAAAATGTAAGCATAATGGGTAGGTTTATGGTCGTGGGTTGAAGACGTTAGGAATCATAGCGACAGCTAGGCCTATATTATGGTCAGATGAGCAAAACATTCAATTTTCAAACGTATCGTAGCGAATCTAATATTGTCAAATATTGATACGAAAAGGTCTATGACTCTTTAGCATCATCTCATCAGGAAAACTTATCCCTCAAAAATATAGCTGTTAGTTAATGCGCAGGTTGTTGACCCCGAAAGGGTGGATGCATACGTTTTTAAGGAAGTCTTAAGATATTCGAAAGTCAGCCCTGGAAATTAGTATATTCTGTCGCATAGGCCTAGGCCTATGTGAAACTTAAAATAGAGGTGTATCCAAACATTTATTCTAACAAATAAAAAAACTGTTCAAATTTAACATGCTCATGTAATATTTTTAAACTGACCAAAACCTTCTGGCGGCACTATGGCCCTGGGGTCGACTCAGCCTCTAACGTAAATGAGTACCAGACGTTTGTTCTGGGGGTAAAGGCGGCCGTCACGCAGGGCTGACAACCCGGCTGACATCAAGTGCCGATTGTCTAGAAAAAGTAGGAGCTTTAACCTCCTACTACCCGAAGGGCCTCCCGAGGCCTGTAGTGGGATTACTTTACTTACTTTACTTTACTTTACATGTAATATGATAGGCTTACTAAAGCAAAATTAACGACTTCCTTGTGAAATGATAAAAAAAGGCCTTGTAGTTTTATTGTTAAGCACAGCGGAGCTAGTTGCTCCTAGAAGAATAAGAAGATACAGTGAAGCTAGTTGGGTGAGCAATCGCTCCAACGTGATTAAATCTGGGTCCGAATTGTGATCTGACGCGAGTAAAAGGTACTTAATTTGGAGCCTTTCCTTTTGAGTAGATTAAGTCAGGCGAATAGAGAGTGGCTCATTATCGATTTAAAATATATAACAGTGAGATATCCTGTGATATCGTCTCGGTGCGAAATATAAAATTTCTGAGAGTGTGTCTTCAAATGTAAAGAAATTTTAGCCTATATGGGCTCCAGATTCGATTCGCATAGTTGAAGCACGATTAAATAAGTAAAAGTAAGTTGTGAATGGCAACAGTGAGGCCTACAAGTAAATTAAGTAATATCTAGAAGACAGGCTAAGTGCATTGTGTCATTTGTGGATAATAAATGAATCCTTTAAACAAGAGTTGTATTGATACGAATTCCTTGTACACACTGAACCTAGTCATCTCACGACCCTCGTGCCTACTCTTGAGCGGCGGTTCGATATGACGACCACCAAGCTCATTGCATACATTTTGTTTAATGTAATAAATTTAGTCATAAATCATTAAATTACTATCGTTTTATTCCCGGCAGATGCGGGAGATGTGAACGCTTAATGGGTTTTGTACCTGCATCAAGAAAATGGTTTGTTTCCGTACAAAGGTTAGAAGTTTTTAATAGGAGTTTCAGAACATCCTGTATGTTTGTTTAATTATTATTCTAATATTTTATTGACAAATTAATCTCTGAAACAAAAATTTACTTATATTTTTATAAATTAATTCGCTTGTTCTGGGGGTAAAGGCGGCCGTCACGCAGGGCTGACAACCCAGCTGACATAAAGTGCCGATTGTCTAGAAAAAGTGGGAGCCTTAACCTCCTACTACCACAAGGGCCTCCGGGCCTGTTGTGGGATCACTTTTATGAAGCGAGTTCAAATTTTTAATAGTGAAACTGCGAAAGATGCTGAATATAAATTAGTTTTTTTAATGGGTTATTATCTGCAGATCCATGTGATAAGACCTTACACCTGTTTCATGTTCAGAAAGATTTTGGAAAAGCAAAGTCAAGTAAATTTGGATAGTGAACTGCTTTTCACAATAATTATATTTAGCATCAAGAACTAAATTACTGAGCGAACTTCTTAAAATAAAAACTGAACATCTGATATACTTTTTATACGAGGATTTTTTTATTTTTCTCCTCTACCATAGGCTTACAAAAAATCCTGTGAACAGTATTGCTAAATACTCTCCATTACATTGATAATAAAGCAAAATATGAAAGTGTGAACGAGGTTTGACAAGAATATGACAGGCAGTTGTTGGAAATTAGAGGTGAAGTATTTCAAGACAGTATTTTACTTCTCGCTTGATAAACTGGAAAACAAATTATTTTATTGCGTTTAGTATGTACATTATTTTCTTTCTATTCTACTCATCTTCAAATTAGGGTCAATGTTATTTTAAGAACATACGCACACTAGTTAATTCTACATAAATTTTAATTCAACTGCTGGGATAGCGAATTATCACTTACGTTTAAATATGCACAGTTTGTTAGGATGCATCCTATAAGCCATTGTCCAGTCAGTGTGTTCTCCTATAAGAATAACTGACAGTACATTTGAGGAATAAAAGAGATCCAGAATGCTGTGTTTAACTAATTTTAAAGTAGTGTTTACGAGTGGATGTTTCTTATGATCTATGAATTTGATTATCTTCATATTTTCATTCGATAATTTAACACATTTTAATAGAATAGTTTATCATGAGTAATGCCACGAGTGATTTCCAAATTATCGATAAATTCACGACTCACGAAGTGAGGAGTGAATTTATCTAGAGAATTTGGAAATCAAGAGTGGCATTTGTTAGGACTATTTAACGAATAAAATTAAGCTGTTTACTCACAAATCATTATTTAACTATAGTTATTTTAAAATATTTATATATTTAATGTAAACGGCGATGTTTGAAAACAAATGAGAAACGATAGGTACGCTTCTACTGCTTCTTTTGTTTATCACTGCAACCAGATCATACTATTTATTGCCAAAGGAACGCAATATTGTAAGGAGGAGCTTTCTTTAATATGGTAATTATAACACTGATAAATATTTGGTGAAAACACGACTCTGATTGGTTGTAAAACAGAAATCATTGAAATGTGATTGGTCATTGACTCCCATTTGGGGCATGAGTTAAATAGTCTTATATAATTATTCTTGAATTTACATATTTATTTGTGTTAAATATGTAACGAGACATGCTGCTGGATATAACTCATGTTTTCAGAATCAAAAGTGAAAGAAAAAGTCATTATGTTAAATTACATATAAATCTAATAGGCCTATATGAAAATGAATATTTGTTTGCTTGTTCGTACATTATGCGCGGCCATACCATTGATCCGATTGTAATGGGGTTTTTTTGTAAAATGTCCAGCAGATTCCCGGCATGAACATAGGCTATAGGAGAGTTGTGATACTCAACTCCTACACCCTTAAAAATCACCCTCTGTAGTGAAAAACTTGCAAGAAAATATTTTTTGACGCTTAAATAGCTTACACTACAAAAACCATAACAAATATACACAATTAATTTACACAGAATTGAATATCTCAATAAACTCTATAAAAAGTCCGCGACAGCATATGTTTCTCATTTGCGGATAACTCACAATAGCTATTTTTATCTTTCATTGATGCCAAGAAGAACGGGGTAAATAGATTGCCGGACAAGCGTGCACTTCATCCAGTTGTGATGGGGCTTTTTGCAAAATGTTCAGGATTTTCCGGGGAAGGTTATAGGCTACAAGATAATTTTAATGCTCAAGCCCTTCACCCTTAAAAATCGCCCTTTGTAGTGAAAAGTAAAATAAAATTGGCTTTTTGTACGATTGAAAGGCTTACGCTGCCTAAACCATAACAAATACTCCAAATTAATGTACACAGAATTGGATATCTAAAAAAAAAACTACAAAAAAGCCCGCGGCAGCATATGTTTATCTTTTAGCCATTTTTGTCTTTCATTGATGCCAAGAAGATTGGGATTAAGTAAATTCTCGGACAAGCAGAGCAGCAGCACGGATAACTCGAAATAACGAATTTTGTCTTTCAGCTCATTAATGCAAAATACATCGGGATAAGTTGATTCCCGGGCAATGCCGGGTAATCGGTATGGGGTATCTAAAAATAATAACGATATAAATTTATAATTATTATTCCTTTTACTTATTCAACTAAACGTAAAAACACAATATAACTTATTACGCCGGCTATTAGCTAGTATTTCATAAATTAAATTAAAAATTGTCCCTACTAGGCCTAAAAGTGCACTTTAATAAACTATATTTCACCATTAGTAATAGGCTACAAGTCGAATGCATAGCCTATCTGATACTGTTAACATAATCAATTTGTGTTCATACTTAATCACAAAGACTATTTAACTCATGCCCCAAATGGGAGTCAATGACCAATCACGTTTCAATGATTTCTGTTTTACAACCAATCAGAGTCGTGTTTCACCAAATATTTATCAGTGTTATAATTACCATATTAAAGAAAGCTCCTCCTTACAATATTGCGTTCCTTTGGCAATAAAGAGTATGATCTGGTTGCAGTGATAAACAAAAGAAGCAGTAGAAGCGTACCTATCGTTTCTCATTTGTTTTCAAACATCGTCGTTTACATTAAATATATAAATATTTTAAAATAACTATAGTTAAATAATGATTTGTGAGTAAACAGCTTAATTTTATTCGTTAAATAGTCCTAACAAATGCCACTCTTGATTTCCAAATTCTCTAGATAAATTCACTCCTCACTTCGTGAGTCGTGAATTTATCGATAATTTGGAAATCACTCGTGGCATTACTTATGAAAAACTTTATTTTAAATTGTCTGTTTAGCAAAGGAATTTGTTAGATTTTTTAAACTGATATTAAAAAGTAAATGATTATTTTCATTTCATCTGTTGAATGGGCTGAGAGCAAAAGCCTAATTTTTTTCGCAAAAAAAACCGCTTTTGGTATCATACGTATTTAAGTTAAATCTTATGTAAGTAAACCCACAACAATTTCTCTGAACTCAGAGACAACATTTGTGGCTTCTAAAAAATCGTTCACATTACAACAGTAAATATAGCCCATCTGTATTTGTTTTCTGTCTAAGTTTTGAAACCAGGAATCTGTCCTATTGCATACGTCTTGACAAACTTCGTAGTGACTAGGTGTTAGATTACTATCATGGTTGTTTATCAACACAAACACTATCCCTTGCCTCATAAGACGATCGTAAACTATTTTCCAGAACAATTGAGGTACAGGAACAATATTTCGTCCTTCAGTGTCTATTGTCAGAAATATTGGTACCATCTCTCCAGCTGTATTGTTCAATCGAAGAACATTGTATGTTCCTGAATATATAGTTAAATCTATGCCATTCTCGTTAGCATATTGTCTAATCATGTTCTCTAGTTTCCTCCAATTATTTTTCCTTAAAGCTTGCCACATGGGAGCAGTATTTTCACATATAGCGGTTGCTTGTTGTTGTGAATAATACACAAAATCAATGAAGGCCGCCAAGTGTCCTTTAGCTAAAAACAAATCACTACTTGCACTCATGTTGAGATATTTTTCCGTTAAATTTCTCGAACCCAATAATTGGTTTAGTTTCTGGTACTGATTTCGTTTGTTGTAAATTTCTTCAAAGTTCTGGCTTAGATTCCCAAAGAATGTAGAACATGTAAAATTCTGTCTCTTGACATTTCTTTGGCCATTTTCTACTCCTTGCATGAGAAGGAATTTGGCATACTGAGGGATGCGAAGGATAGGGTTGAAGCAGAAGTCCATAAGTTTGATGAATTCATGGGTCGTTGAATCAATTCTAAGAGTGACACCTACCCCTAAGTGGTTAAATTCGTTGTTGTTACATTTGCCGAGGTTTCGTACGATTGGCTTCAGTTGTCTTCTGCAGGTAATGTCGCTAACATTGAGTTGACGGCTATGGGTTGAAAACTCAAAAGCAGTCCCTGGAAAAAAAATGTAAATAAAATTTTAATTGCATAAAATCTTCATTCAAACGAACTAAAATACCTTCTGAACCTAATTCCTTATGATAGGGCCTAGTAAATTATGGACATAGATTAGTCAAATATACTTTATATAGACGATTTTATTATTAATTTAACACTTCTCATTGAAGGATAAATTATATTTGAAGAGAACCATTTTCGCCTAGACCGGGACTCGAACCCGGGACCCTTGGCTTTCCGGGCCAAGTGCTCTACCAACTGAGCTACCGAGGCGAGTTACGCTCTAGACGCAAATTTTTCTCTTATGTACGTTGTAATTCCCTCGCGCCAAATGCTTGAAACCATAACTTCTATCTTTGCAAATGGCGGCTTCTTAGTTAAGAAGACATTTATTGGGAATTTAACACTACTTTATAGCCAGTAGGGCTTCTATTGACGATTTTATTATTAATTTAACACTTCTCATTGAAGGATAAATTATATTTGAAGAGATCGTAACTCGCCTCGGTAGCTCAGTTTGTAGAGCACTTGGCCCGGAAAGCCAAGGGCCCCGGGTTCGAGTCCCGGTCTAGGCGAAAATTTTTCTCTTCAAATATACTTTATATAGGCCTATTAGATAAGTATTTGCTCTTATTTGAATGGAACCAACCGATACTGTGAAGCGAGATAAAACATCGGATCATAATACAAGTCTCTTTGTTAAATTACTTACATGTGTGCATTTGTGTAACCTATAGGCCTATTTTGTATATTTCTCATTGTGTTTGAGTATATTAGGAAAATGATTATCAGTATACTAGCCATTCGATTTAAATAAATATTACCTTATATGAATTGAAATAATTGGATTATTCAAAGACTATTATTTGTAATTATTTATACTTTTATTTATATAGCTTTAAAATGGAAAGAAATAACTAAAGAATTCATGAGTGGCTCCTTCTGAGTTGATACTTTCTGTAATATCAATCGCTCCTGCAATGTAGACAGACGATGGAATCTCTACAGGCGTTACCTGATCTGCATTTATTAGTAGACTACATATGTATTTCCCTGATTAAATAATTAAATTATAAAGCATGACATAAAATTATGCACCGAAATTGACGTCTTAAGATGTCTATACTGGGACATATTTATTTGCCAATATAAGTTAAGCAATAATTTTAATTTCAAATTTTCACACCTAATTTTAAGTAACACAAATAATATGTAAAATATTCAACAGACGAAAGTTGACTGTTTATACCAAGAGATGGAAATATACCAGAAATGATCCTGTAAAGTATCATAAAAATACAAATAAAAAATTTGCAAATGATCAAAATTAGACAATCAAAGTGAGAAGTTAGCTGCATACAAAAAATAAAATTCCAGAAATATTCCTTAACTATGAAAAACTAAGATGTAAAAAACTCCTTAAATATTTTGGTTTTACAATAAATCGAGACTTAACATACCATGCACGCATTAAGCAGGCCTACGTTGCAGATAAATTCAAACAATGATTAAAAACAATGAAATATATTTCAGGTAAATCATGGGGAGGAAATTGTAGAGCACATAGATCAACAAATACAACATCGTTCAGACTAGATATTAAATGTGGATACACCTACGCAAAATTTACAAAAAAAAAACGCAGAAAACAATCTAAATATGTTGGACAGTAGGCCTATACATAACATCACAGCAAGAATTATCTCAGACCTGTGAAACTCCTGTCCCTATACGAAGCGCTACTCTCGGTCCTCTAGTGGTTATGTTCTTTACCTATAGTCACACGGATCGCGGATTAAAAAATAGCCGGATTTTTAGGATGGGAAAATTCAAAGGGCAAGTGCTCCGGGAGGGATTTAAAAACGTAGGTCCCGAGACTGAATGTTTTTGGGCTCGTAAAAATCTCAACTAAATTACTGCCTCTGAGAAAAATTGTAACCAAGTATTAACTTACTAGCCTTCCAGATGTCTCGTTGAGGCGACGTACTGACCACATGTCACTGACATCTATGGGAAAATAAGCTATTAAATTAACTTGGTCAAGAAACTTACACTAGGGGAGCATCCATACTTCCAAGAGGGACGTATGCAGTACATAATAATAATAATAATAATAATAATAATAATAATAATAATAATAATAGCTTTATTTTACCTGGCAGAGTTAAGGCCTTAAGGCCTTGTCTACCACTCAACCAGGTTTAAAAATAATACAAACAAAAAAAATTGTCTTAAATCTAAATTACAATATATACATAAACGATTACAAGTTATGAATACAATACAATTAATATTTATAATGTATTTTGATTTACTCTAAATTTAACGAATTAAATATATAATATGTACAAGATATATAAAAAACGAGGAAAAGATTAATGACACAGTATAAAATTAAATAAACAGAGAAAAATTAATTATTAGACAACAGGTAACTGTATAAGCGTGACTTAAAGGTACGAAGTGTGCGGCAACCCCTGATATCTTGAGGAAGGAGATTCCAGGAGCGGGCAGAGGCTACTGTGAAGGAAGTGGTGGTGAATAGGAGGAGGTGCTATGAAGAGGAATTGTTAGCAGACTGCTATCTTGTGACCTAGTGTCAATATTGTGGTAAGAGGATAACTTCTCAAATCTGGACGCCAGGTAAGTAGGGATGTAGGAATTCAGAAGCTTGAAAAGTAGTGAAAGAGAGTGCAATTTACGTCTGTCAGTAAGACGGAGCCAAGAGAGGTTATTAAAGTGTTCAGAAATATGGTCATAACGGCGGATATTGAAAATGAATCGAACGCAAGCATACATACATACGTATATGAAGCAGACAGTTCTAAATTACGAATATAGATGAATTATCAACAGTAATCTACGTAACAAGAGGTTGTGTTTTACTGAAAAAATCACGAGCGACAAAGTTGCAAGTGATTTTGTCTAATAAAGAACTCAACCTCGCGTTGAATTTCTAAGCGATTTCTAAGCCGGCAGAACAGTTATAAATAGCATATATTTACTGCTAATCTCTTTGGGCTTGGGAAAAATCAATAACAGATGATTCTATGAGAAATAACTATTAACACTGATGTTCAAATAATATTATCAGATTCTGAAGATAGCTTACAAATAGCAGCGTATCAGTTATTCAAAATTGCCAGCATATATAATATGAAAATTTCCACTTCAAAATCCAAAACAATGGCAATGTGTGGAAAAAACATACAACGGGTGAAAATTGAGATTGATGGAAAAATTATAGAACAAGTGTCAGATTTCTCTTACTTAGGAAGTGTATTTGCAGAGTATAAGAGTGACATTGATTCAAAATTACAAAAATACAATAAAATGAATGGGGTAATACGAAGACATTTTGGTAAACAGATGAGGACAGAGACTAAACTAAGATTACATAACATCACATCAAAAGCTGCTCTAAAATACGGAAGTGAAATTTGGATTTTAAATAAAAGAAACTCTCATAAACTTCAAGTAAGCCAAATGCGCTTCTTACGATCATTGTTAGGAGTTAATAGACTGGATCACCAAAATAACACTATTGTCAGAGGAAAACTTGGAGTAACAAGTTTAAATGAAGATATACAAAGATACCAACAAGAATGGAAAAATCATGGCAAGAAATAGACTTCCAAAATTGGCATTCCAATATATCCCAACTGGACATAGGGACCAAGGAAGACCAAAACATCGTGGAAAGATCAAGACCATCTTCGCTAGGTTTACCGTACAGGCCACATGGCCTAAAACGAATTTGTTCATGATGATGATGATAACTATTAACAATAATGCAGATTCATTATACAACATTTAATAAATTCTCTAGAGCAACAGAAATAACTGTTTTTTTTTTTTGGTAATTTTTTAAGTTGGTTTCTTTTGGCATTTCTTGCTGTACCACATCGAACGTACATTCTTGAATCGAAATCCTTGTCAAACAAGTTAATTTGCGGAGATAGCCTATCCCTCATTACGAATTTTACTTTCAAAAGAGGAACAATATTTCTGTTGGCATCGCTGATAATGAAAAACTGAACCTCGAGTTGGATTTGGAGTGACTATTTAGCGAATAATACAGAAACTAAAAATAACTATAATGTTTAATATTTACCAAAAGTGAGTTTATGTATTCCGATCTTACTTCCGAGCGATTACTAAGCCGGCTGTATATGTAAATAGCATATCTTTACTCTCAAATCTCTTTGGGCTTGGGAAAAATCAATAACTGAGAAATAACTATTAACAATAATGCAGATTCATTATACAACATTTGATAATGTTTTTAGAGTAACAGAACTAACTTTTTTCTTTTTTCTCTTTTTTTTGGTAATTTTTGAAGTTGTTTTGTTTTGGCACTTCTTGCTGTAGGCCTACCATAGACCCATTGATTGTACGTTGTTCAATCGAATAATTGTCAAAGAAGTTAATTTGCGGAGATATATCTCGTTACGAACAGGAAGAGGCAAGATTATCAACAGGAAGAGGCAACATTATAGGTCTGTGAGTTAAATAGTCAGTGTAAACTGTTTAAACGCGTTGTTTAGTATAGAAAGTAGCTAAATAGAACACAAAAAAAACCCTAGAGAACTTGAAAAGCAATTAGGCCTAAACTAAAAAAGAAGACTCAAACAAAGACATATGTTATATGTTAAAACAAGTTTATACAATGGAGAATGGGAAAAAATGGTAGCAGACACGTAAAAGAAGAAATTAAATTTAAAAAAATAGGATTATGAATCAAATTTTAAAAAGATGAAGCTCTTAATAAATTATCATATTATCAAACACCTATAGAAGTACGATTTTTGATTGGCAGCAAAATCTTAATCCAATATTTATAGAATTGTTATAATATCGATGAACTCTCTTTCAAATAATAAAACTATTAAATTACCTTTCTGGGAAAGGAAAGAGAAGTCGACCTAGAGTAAATGGATGGATGGGAGAGATATAAGGAAGATAGTTCTGAAAGAATTGGAATGGGAATATAGAGAAGAATGAAGAAAGAAGATAAAAATTTAAAAAGGTTTGGGCACACGAAGGTGTTTTATTACATTTTAAACCTGTTTATAATAAAAATAACCTTTGTGAAAGAATATTGTAATTTTTGGCCTACATACATAGCGGATCTCATCACATATCCGGAAAAGAAGATGCAGATGCCTTATCTACAAAGGTTGAGAGCTAAGAAAGTTACCAACAACACTCACATACTCTAATGTGTAGAAGCAAGTAAACACTGGAAGTAACCACTCACCACGTCATGAATGGTATTATGGACTGATATCTGATCAACCATTAACTGTCAATATGATAGAAAGAACAGACAGTAGTAGAAACATACTGGCCATGCGAAATATGCTTACTTAAAAATAGCAGAAACCATTTTTTTCCTGTAGGCCTACGGACAAAGTACAATGCAGAAATGCCTTGCCGGCTTACATCCCTTCAGGCATAGATCTCACTCAAAGAATACATCTTGTCTTCGGTCTTTTCTTCTATTCTTTGGGTTGTAGTTCATCATCAGTTTTGGTATGCGGTCGCCTTTCATTCTTTGTAGATGTCGTTTCAAATAATTTCTATCTTGTTTTGTGCGGGTTAAAACCTCACTACTCGCTATCCTTCGTGCCGCTCTGGATCGTCTTTTGTTTCTGTTGCTTCTACTAGCATAGATCTGATTACCTCCAAGGTTATTAATCACTAAGCTACTTGCCCCGCGCCCATAGGAGGCAAGGATTGATTCATCTTTCTTACCTAAGCGTTTTAGCATAACTCAATAATAGTTCTCAAAACAACAGAGTGACTTAAAATGAGTGTTTTCACTATAATTATCAATCAGGAAAGCTAGACAGAAAAATAAAGGGAGCTGGAATGATCTCTTAACTGAGTGAGTTTCCGTATAGGAATATATAAACAGCTACATGCACATAAATCACTTTGAACATTAAGTATAAAAATGATATTTAATGTAAACAAGAAGTCTGAAGTAAAAACATAACCAAGATAAACATTTGATCATTCAAAAAGAAAAAGAAAGTGAATAAATAAATAATACTCTTACATGACAAAGAATCACATCATACCACATACCACATTCATGCTAGAGTCCAAGCCAGGGCGGCTTCTTCCCCGGTATTCAGGACCAACATAAACTCCGCCACTCGCGGCTCCAGACGACCTTGTCCACTTAAAAGTCCGATCCCATCCCGGAATGGATAGATGAATGAATGAACGATAACGTTCTCGCTGTGCATAACGTATTTGAAGGCTCCGAGGTAGAGGGGAGATGCGCCGTAGGAACAGCGCACCAGGAGAGGTAAGGAGGGAGAGTGGGGGTAGGTGCATAGAGAAAGGAATATTGGCATAGTTCATGAATCTCACAGTCTAGGGAGGATAACGACGCTGCAGTAATGAGCCGAAAAACGCACTTTCGGTTCAATATCTCCTCCTCGGGCCCTCCGGGAAAAGAAAACACAGTCCATAAACTTCTAAGCAATGAAAGAAAGTCCAAGAAATCATAGACTTAAGTCACTATAACGATGTTACGAGGATACTAGATAGCGAATCCCACGTTGGGAGGGCACGGTAACACTACCAGATTCCGAGCGGAAAACTTCATCACCAATTTCATCGTCCCCAAAATCACTATCACCACACTCCCTTCTTCGTCGACCATCCCGGCGCTGTAAATATTCAAATCATGCAGATGATACAGCCGCCATAGTCGAACTCCGCGGTGTTCCAGGTGAAAAACAGGGTGACGATTCCATAACATGGATTGCCGGATCGCAATCCCGATCAACCGCTCTCTAGGAATCTGTAGTTGCAGAACCACCATGTTGGTCAGCTGGGCACTCGGGGTCGGCCGGATCCGCCAAGTGCTCGACTGCCAAACATTCCATGTTCCTCTCCTATGCCAATATGAGGGAAGGGTAAACTGAAATAACAAAACAGCCGGAGACAGAAAACGGAACCTCAAACGTTTTTACATAAGATATTACAATGTATAAGTGTCCTTCATAAAACATCCGTGGCATTAATCCACTACAGGACATACTTTTACTTGACTAACGTGCTGTTTAATGACGTGGCCATCGACGCTTTCTAATTTCTAGTTACCCTTGCTTTTAGAACTTAGACTGCGTCTTATAATTACAAAACCTGGTCCACGTGTACCGAAACTTACTCAGGAGTCTCCCATACAAATAATATTCACAAACGAAATTGCTCATTCAGCCCACATACCGATGTCCAAAAAACAAGCTTTCCTGATATCCAAAACAAGCAAACGAACTACGCCGAAAAACTAAGATCGACACTCTCTAGCAAGATGTCCAAAGCGCTGGCATTTCCAACATTGGAAATTACTTTTCTGCTGCCAGGAATAATTGCGAGAAGAACGTTTCACAGGAGCATTAGCTTTACTTAAATTATCAGGCACACGTTTCTCGCTGAAGTTCTTTTGTCTTTCCGCTATCTCGAAATCAGCTACTTTCCTTGCCAAGACATACATTTCTGCTACACTTTGGGGTTTTGTAGCGAAGATCAAATGCTGTCTAGTGGCAGAAGACATATTTTGAAGAATAATGTCAATTAAATTTTCTTCTGAAAATTGGGGGTTCAATATCAATGAAGCTCCTTGGATTTTGGAAATAAACTCCCATAAAGATTCCTCAGAAAGTTGAAATCGTCGGGACACAAATTTAATCCAGTAATCCTCTAACAACCTGGAAGGCAATAACGAACATTTCACATATTCCAAACTCTCGATCCAAGTTAATCTTAGTTTAACAACATTACTCCACACCTTCAATAGGATTCCACCGATACAACTCAAAATCGAATTAACAAAATATTCATCTTGAACTAGTTTCAATTCAAAAATCGAATTGAGTTTAATAAGGAAGAAAACTAACAATTCCTTATCACTTCCATCACAGGGCTCGACTTTTCTAATTAACTCTCGAAAAATTCGCTGGTTATTTTCTTCCATGTGAGAAGAAAGGTTGGAAGCCGTTCCGCTAGAAAAATCTTTAATGGAGCTAGCTCTACGATCGATAATATTCTTATTCTGCTCTACAGAATTGTCTTCAGCAACAGCGCCGTCTACAATAAACTTTCGTTTCACCAATGCTTGTTCAGCCGGGGAGAGAGAGTTCAAATGAATCTTAAGTCGTTGACGCAATATATTTACGTCACCTTCAATGTCAATACCTAGTAAGCTCAATTCTCGGACCAAATTGTCCTTAGATACAACATCGATCCAACTAGGCATGTTTACTAAACAAAACAAACAAAAGGTGTAAACAACTATAAGAGAACGCAGTTCTTTATGCATAAGTTACTCTGTGTTTACATGCAAGGAGAGATGAATCAATTTATTTACGTTAAACAATTCAGACACGTAAATAAGTACGTTTCAATAACCTTTACGTAGAAAACAAATAGTTATCCACGATATAATACCTCTGAAAAATGTCGATATCTAAATACTTTATAATTCCAAAAATCATTTAAGACCATTCAGAGTGTATATTCTTGTTCTGGCACTTGAATCCAGAACCCAAAAGATTTTGAATCGACACCCACTGCCAATAGAATACAACATTCTTTTCCAAACAGAAAGAAACAAAACCACGCGCTATGCTACCATTGTGCGGGTTATAACCTCACTACTCGCTACCCTTCGTGCCGCTCTGGATCGTCTTTTGTTTCTGTTGCTTCTACTAGCATAGATCTGATTACCTCCAAGGTTATTAATCACAAAGCTACTTGCCCCGGGCCCATAGGAGGCAAGGATTGATTCATCTTTCTTACCTAAGCGTTTTAGCATAACTCAATAATAGTTCTCAAAACAACAGAGTGACTTAAAATGAGTGTTTTCACTATAATTATCAATCAGGAAACCTAGACAGAAAAATAAAGGGAGCTGGAATGATCTCCTAACTGAGTGAGTTTCCGTATAGGAATATAAACAGCTACATGCACATAAATCACTTTGAACATTAAGTATAAAAATGATATTTAATGTAAACAAGAAGTCTGAAGTAAAAACATAACCAAGATAAACATTTGATCATTCAAAAAGAAAAAGAAAGTGAATAAATAAATAATACTCTTACATGACAAAGAACCACATCATACCACATTCATGCTAGAGTCCAAGCCAGGGCGGCTTCTTCCCCGGTCTTCAGGACCAACATAAACTCCGCCACTCGCGGCTCCAGACGACCTTGTCCACTTAAAAGTCCGATCCCATCCCGGAATGGATAGATGAATGAAAGAATGAATGATAACGTTCTCGCTGTGCATAACGTATTTGAAGGTTCCGAGGTAGAGGGGAGATGCGCCGTAGGAACAGCGCACCAGGAGAGGTAAAGAGGGAGAGTGGGGGTAGATGCATAGAGAAAGGAATATTGGCATAGTTCATGAATCTCACAATCTAGGGAGGATAACGACGCTGCAGTAATGAGCCGAAAAACGCACTTTCGGTTCAGTTTTATTCTGTCAATTTAAAGATGTTTAGTTCCCTCCTTATATATTTATTATCCAGTAAGGTATATACGGGAACAAATCTCAGAAAGCTAATTTCCGCTGCTTCGGCTCTCCTTTTCTCTTCTCTTGTAAATATCTAGGCCTAATCTACCACACCATACAATTCCAGGTTCCTATTTTAATTATTTTTGCTCTTTCCAATGTGTCATTCCTATTATTTGATGTAGTCATCAACAGATGAGCAAACATGTTACCTGTTCTGAGATTTTTAGTAGTCAAAATGTCAAAATGTAGTAGACATGTAGTTAGATGAAGGGTGGTCTCCCATCTTTAGGATAATCATATTGTTGTTGTTTTCAAATGCTGGACCTTGGCAACGAAGCCATTAGCGTTCTTGCTCTCCAATATTTCTCTATGATGGATCCAACTTCACAGGTTTGTAGGTGTTCTTCATTCATATCTTCGTGTTTGTTGCATAGAGGACAATCTGAATTTGTGTAGATTCCTGCTTTATATAAATTTTTGGCCAAATAATCATGTTCTGTAAGCAGTCTAAACTTTGCTACTGAAGTTTTATCATCATATCCTTGCAGCCGGAAATAGCATGAGTATCTCTACACGGCGTGTTTTAGATTACCCTAAGCTATTTCTGGGTTCGACCGATGTGAAGGACAAGGAATTCGATGATCGGTAACATTGAGTTGTGTAATTAATTAAAACGGATTTATTCTGTGAACTTCTTATGAACAACACAATATATAATGAATTAATATTATCTTGAAGGCTACTTGAGCAAATCTAGACTTCCTAGGATATTTACGTACGATCGATTGATTCACACTTTAGGTAATAATATAGGAGCAACAGACTCCTCCGAACACTAGTAATATGATAAACTAGCCCACTCTGTTTTCGTAAGGAGCTACTGGCCACACTGTATGTACCCGTATGGGCCACCAGCCACACTCCTGTTCGTATGAGAGCAACAGGCCACACACTGTGATCGTATTAGAGCGACCAACCACACTGTGTGTGTGTGTCTGAGATACTAATCACGCTGTGTTAACAATAAAATTTCTTGGCCTTTTATATTAATTTTTCAAGGACGTTTTAAATTGGCTCAAGTATTCCTTTTACAAAATGTATTGTTTTGCAAATTTGAACATATTCAAGTCGTCAATCAAATTTACACTTTTATAATAAACATTAGTTTCACTTTGCCAGGTGCATATACCTGCCAACCCTTGAGTTACCGTTAAGCAATGTATAACAAAAGCTTATTGTGTGGTCCCAAACAATAACCAAATTAATTCTAGGAACCACCCGGCTTCATCCTCCATTTGTATTAACTCCAAGTGGAGGGTTGACTCTTCCATTCGAATAAGACCGTTGAGGACTTTCGCCCTGTATCCCCGTAAATGTGTCTTCTCATTGTTCCTTGAAGAGTGGGTGCTTCTTCCACATAGTCACATCCGTAGAGATGTTCACACTTAACCTTGTGCAAGGGATGTTGGCAGCCGTCCAGTATGGTGCAGACGCTGCTTGTTGTGAGTTATATTAGCTATAGTGCGTGAGAAGTATGTGGTTGACAGCTTATACGTATTTGGCTTCTGCACACTAACGTTTTTGTTATCTGATCCGAGGGACTTACGACTGAATGTTCACATTATCTCTGTAATGAAAAATAATGCAAGAGACAGCCAGTGAGGTTTATAAATGTCAATCTCACGCACTTTAATAAGCTAAACACCTGGGATGATCACATGTATATAGGAAGTAACACTTTCAAGCCTCAGTTGATAATTTGGCAATAATTAAGAGATCGAGCGGCTGAAGTATTCAGATTGTACGTAGAACACTATTAATAATACGCCCGCTGCTCATCTACTTTCGAATGAAATGTGGCTGAGAAAAGGATATGTATGTAATAATCAATTATACATTTGGTACAAATGGATCTAACTCTCAGGCTCCAATGAATGTATGTACTTTACCTGAGACACATCGCGCATGCTCGTACAGTCCTAACGGACAAGCGAAAGCCAGTTCTTGGTTAGGTAAAAGATTGAGTGACCCTTGCCCAGCTGGGGGTAGATAGAACCTGTAGCCATCTGTAGAACTGCTGTAAGGATGTAGAATCATTCTGCTGACGTTGCTCAGGTCTGCATTGATGTCAATCCTACAAGCTGCAGTCAAATATCCTCAATAAATTGATTTATTCAATTACAGTTAATCATATGTTATATGTAGGCCTACTATTAGGATCTATTGCAAACGTTTCAGAGATAGTAAGAGATTTTGGATATAGAAAGATGTATTTATTAAATGGAATTAAAACATCTTTGCTCCACAATGCAACGGGCTACCAGGCAGCTGCTGTCCTCATTTCCACAGAATTGGAGGTTCATCTAGCCAGTATAGAGGTGGTTAGCATGTCGGCCCCTGCCTATAGGCCTATATGGAATATTCTGCACTTAAACTTATTACACAATTTTGTTTTATTTTTCAGGTACGACATATAGGCCGACTACAATTTTGTACCGCCATGCACTGTTATATATACTTTTCCACCATGAATTCATTCCACGGATACTAGAAAACGCTTAAGAGACCATAACTTTATTCTTAGACTATTCAATAGTTTTTTTTCACTGCAGGCGTATTATTGCTGAGAAATCAACAAAAATGTGCTGAAGACTTTATAAAGGTCACATCACTGATTCAAGAATATAAGTTTCTATCTCTATCGAACTTGGTGATTCAAGGTCACGCGGACATAATCTCTCTGTACATCCATATTCTGAGTTAATATTTTTGCCTTAAAGTTATGGATAATGTTATTTTCCCACGAGCGCATTCCCTCTAGTTCTCCTAAAGGTGTTTGCGTTGCATTTCTCAATTTCCCATTCGTGCAAGATACCTTGCCTAGGCAGTCCACGAAAACAAAGTATTCTATTTAGGCCTACATTTGTTTTGCCCATAAAGATAATGGAACTGGCTAGAATACAAATCTATAGAAAAAATAGCCTATTGACATCCCATCCCTTCGCTTTATAACAATAAAATACTCATGGAGAATATGTGTAGGCCTACGAATCTCTTTGGATTTTGAACATATTTGCTAATCCAGGGGTTTCACTGTACATCTAGACATTAGAAAATTACATCATGATAGTCGACATGTGTTAAAGAAACAATACAACATTAAACGGAAATATATCAAATTTATAGCCTAGTTTTGTTTCCTAAGATCATTGCGTTACTCAAGTAATTTTGTACTTTATGGTTACCTCGTTTTCTATTTTTATTATATACAATAAACCTAGGTACGTCATAAAAGGTCAATATATTTCTTGATATTTCTTCGTACTTCATCTTAACACATTTGTGATGGTGTAAGTCTGTAAGATATATCAAATGTTTACACCTGTAACACTGATAAAATCAGGGGGAGAAAAATTGATGGACAAGATACGCTGGTTGCTTAGTATGATTTGGAGAAAAGAAGCTCTTCCAGATGAATGGAAGGAATCAATTATCGAACCAATTTATAAGAAAGGAGATAAAACTGATTGCAACAACTACAGGGGCATCTCATTACTTTCAACTTCGTACAAAATTCTAACAAATATATTAGTAAGCAGACTTACTCCCTATATTGATGACATTCTAGGAGATCATCAATGTGCATTTAGAAGAAACAGGTCAACAACAGATCAGATTTTTAGTATAAGACAGATTTTAGAAAAGAAATGGGAATATAATGGTATTGTACATCAACTGTATGTAGACTTCAAAAAGGCATATGATTCAATTAAGAGGTAGAAGTTATATAGTATCCTGCTGGAGTTCGGAATTCCTAAAAAGTTAGTTAGACTTATACGAATGTGTCTAAATGGCTCAAAGAATAGGGTGCGTGTAGTCAAACAGTTTTCGGACACTTTTGAAATCCAGAATGGGTTGATGCAAGGAGATGCACTATCTCCTCTACTATTTAATTTTGTACTAGAGCATGCCATTAAATCTTTAGAGAATGAGGAAGGCTTACAAATGAATGGCGTTAATAAGCTGTTAGTTTATGCTGATGATGTAGTATTATTGGCCGATAGCGAGGAGATACTAAAGGCCAACACGCACCACACTATTGAGTAACAATAAAAAATTAGGACTGGAAGTAAATATCAATAAAAGTAAATATATGGTCACACGTAGATATGCATTATATAATGGAAACGGACAGTTAATGGCAAATGAGGGAAATTTTGAGGAAGGAAGTGGCTGAGTTCAAATACCTAGGAACAATAATCACAAATAGGAATGAGATGCACAAAGAAATTAAACACAGGCTCAATTCTGGAAATGCGTGCTATTATGCATTGCAGAGACTTTTGATGTCCCAACTTCTTTCAAAAAAACGTTAAACTGAAAATATATAAAACTATTATTCTACCAGTTATATTATATGGATGCGAAACATGGACTCTTACTTTAAGGGAGGAAAGGAGATTACGAGTATTTGAGGATAAAGTTCTTAGAAAAAATTTTGGACCAAAGAGAGATGAACAGAAAGGTGAATGGAGAAAGACTTACATAACAGTGAACTACATGGTCTTTATAGGAAGCCAGATATAATAAGAACAGTTAAGGCTCGTAGACTCCGATGGGCAGGACATGTGGCACGTATGGGGAATGAAAGACGTGCATGGAAACTTCTTGTAGGAAAGCCAGAGGGAAAACGCCCAGTTGGTAGACCAAGAATAAGGTGGGAGAACAACATTAACTATGATTTGAGGGAAGTAGATTATACAGGGAATGATTGGAAAGCATTAGCTCAGGATAGGGATGTATGGAGAGCTTATGTCCGCGCGGCCATGAACCTACGGGTTCGATAGTGCCAGTGAGTAGTAACACGTAAACACCAAATAACTATGCAGAGTGGAACAAATCTCTACTGACAAACTTACACAGGTTGTTCAGGGAAGTTGGCTGAGTTCTTTATATAGGCCTAAGGAACCATATACTTACCTACTTGAGGAGATGATTATTTGAATCATTTCTTCCAGAAAACAACTTATCATGTCCAAATATTATACGATAGGCCTACTATAGGCACATCAACAACATATTACTCTGTAATTAATTACCGGATACTTTGGGTTCCTTATATTAAAACGTTGAGCCAAAATCCCTGAACAATCAGCGAAAGTTCGTCGGGTGATATATGTTTGCTCTATATAATTTAGGCCTTAATTCCGATTTTGAAAGTAATTAGGCCTGTATCATTGAAACCAGGATTGCCTGCTTCACATGATAAAAAAACAATAGAGTATTAAAAGTATTCAGTTCACTCGCCGCCACCTATAACATAATGGCACGACAAGCCTTGAAGGTCGTTTGGCTTAACGTCTGGCTGCTGGCCTCACATCCACATGTCCTAAACAAATAAGTGGACAATTATCTAGCTAGAAGACCTATAGGGGTGACATGTGGTCAGGATGGATCCGTAGATTTTCAATGTATTTATAAAGTTTTATTTTTAAAGGGGATAGAATTTGAATAGGAATATAGGCCCATCTAAATTGTAAGTACCCTCCTTATTAGATATGTTTTCAACCTGGAGCAGCTACCGGTATGTATTTTAACTACCCAAATTCCTAATTATATTGACTGAGCATCGGTTCCAAACTTGGCTAAATTCCATGATAAAATTTGTTACCTATGGGGGCACGTACCAGCGCATATCCCGTTGCTCTGCAACAGGGATGATGCCTTAAACCACTCGGCTACGGCGCGTAACATACCCACCCTACTATAGGCTATATTACAGGTCGACAAAAATGAACTTTTATTTTCTTTCACGAGAATAAAAACATGAGACTTTAGAAGTATTTTTCATTTTGAATTTAAATATCATTTCAGTTTTTTCCTATCAGGCAAGAGTTTTCTGTGATATTTATTTACATTATTTATCATTTTTAATAAAATCCATCTAACTCTAACTCATTCTGACTTACCTAGAAAGCGGTAGATAGTGATTTTCGGGCATATTTTGCATCTGAAACATCTCTCTTCTTCGTCCAACAGTAGTCAGCCAGCATATTAGAACTCCACTTGCCTTGGTACCTCTTTTCCATTGTGGAAATTTGCTGATGAAAACGCTCACCGTGCTCATCAGAGACAATCCCAAGATTTTCCGGAAATAAGTCTAAGTGAGAGTCCAAAAAGATAATTTTTAAGGACATGTTGCATCCCATAGCTTTATAAGAAGGTAGAAGATGAGACACTAGCCTATGTTAAGATAGTTTTTTGCTTTATGGTTTCCAATAGTTTAAAGAAATTAAAAAATGGGAAGGCAACTGGCACAGATGGCTTGAATTCTGAATTGTACAAATATGCAGACAAACAGTTCTATGAAAGACTGTTGTCCTTCTTTAATAATGTATTCAAAAATGCAGATATAGGCTACCACAAGAATGGAAGACAAGCATTGTTATACCCCTGTTCAAGAAAGGAGACAAGAGAAAAATTGACAACTATAGAGGAATCAGTTTGTTAAACACATGCTACAAAATTTATGCAGACATTTTAAATGGAAAATTGAAAAGTTTCAGTGAAAAATTCCTTATGGAATGTCAAAATGGATTTAGGAAAGGACGATCTTGTATTGATTCAGCATTTTCTGTTAAACTATTGCTTGAAAAAAGAAGAGAATTCAACTTAGAAACACATTTTGCTTTCATAGATTTTCGAAAAAGCATTCGACACAGTCAAGAGATCAAAACTCTTAAATATATTGGAAGACAGAGAAATATACCAAATTTACTTCTGCAGAACTTACAAAATATTTACAAAGACAAACACCATAAAGATTAAATTAAATAACAGATTTTCTGAAGAAGGAATTATAAATCGTGGTGTGAGACAAGGCTGCCCCCTATCCCCAACACTCTTTGCAATTTATATCAATGAAGTAATATGTTGCTGGAACAAAAAATATAAATTTGGAATAAGAATATCATAAAATAGAAAATTAAACACCATATTGTTTGCAGATGACCAAATAATAATAGCAAATTCCGAAGATAATCTACAGGAAGGTTCTGTATGAACTTAACAAAATTACAGAAGAATATGGATTAAAGATATCTACAGAAAAAACAAAAATTATGGCATTTCAAGGTGTAGATCCTGTCAGAAGTAAAATTGTACTGGACAATAAAATTTTGGAGCAGGTGAATAATTTTACATATCTAGGATGCAATATCTCATATGAAGAAGAAAAGGATGGATGTAAATGCAAAAATATCTAAATTTTAAGAATTTTAGGGTTAATAAATTCTATCTTCAAGCCACAGTTAGTCCAAAAGCATTCGAGACTGAAAGTGTATAAAACACTGGCTCTTCCAACTCTTTTGTACGGTAGCGAAGTATGGACGTTGAAACAGAAGGATATACAGAGACTTAGATCTGCTGAAATGAGATACCTTCGGAGGACTGCAGGATACACACTACTAGATCACAAAAAAAATGAAGACATCTTAGAAGAATTGCACATGGAATCTTTAGAAAACAAAATTTCTGATTATAAGTCAAGATGGATGCAACATGTTCATCGAATGGAAGATCACAGAATACCCAAACAAATGTTAAGATATCAACCTGCAGGAAGAAGAAGACCAGGACGTCCACTCAAAAGACTTCTGGATGGTGTTTCTCTTGAGGCCGAAACAGGTCAACAAATGGCCTAAATTCGTGAATGTACTATGATGATGATGATGATGATGATGGTTTCCAAGGAAATTGCAACAAACATTTTTGAAAAAACTGCCAGGCTAATGTTCATCAGCCATTAGTGACCATATTTGGGGTCCTATAAAAATTCCTTCTTTCAGTTTAGCATCACTGACTTTGGGTAATTTCCATTTCAAGCACAACAATGCATCAGAAAGTCTATCCATAGCTTTGGCAAAATTTACCATTACTCCTAATTTAATATGCAATGGAGGTAAATATAATTTACAGGATTCACTAAAAGGATATGT
The DNA here is from genome assembly GCA_030220185.1 of Diploptera punctata. Taxonomy (NCBI): domain Eukaryota; kingdom Metazoa; phylum Arthropoda; class Insecta; order Blattodea; family Blaberidae; genus Diploptera; species Diploptera punctata. Next base: position 459,530 of record JASPKZ010000815.1, on the reverse strand, counting down.
GACACATTTTTTCTGGCCAGCGATAAGAGATTCACGTTTAGGCCATGATTTTCTAACGTAGTGAGACTCCTTATCTCTGCTGTCCCATTCGCACAAAAAACAGCAAAATTTGGTGAACCCAAGTTGCAAACTAAGCAATAAATCAATGACCTTTAAATCACCACAGATATACCATTTATATTTTTCATACTGGATTTTCTCTAAAACCAGTTCCATATTTTCATATGTCTCTTTCATATCAGCGGCATGCGCTACAGGTATTGCCAATATGTAGCAACACAGCCTTCAAACTAACTTTAGAGGAGTCTCTGAACAATCGCCACTCATTTGGCTGGAGTTTCCATAACAGAACAAATATCATTGCAATACACAATACCAGTTTCTTCAGAGAAACAGTCTTTGAAAGCACTATGGCGGCTATGATAATTACATATTCTTACATCTTTTTGAAGTAGATTCCAGCCTTTGAGTCTGGAAGTTAAAACTTCAGCTTGCTGTTTAGACAGGTTTAAATCCTGAACCAGGTCATTGAGGTCTTGTTGATTGGGAAAGTATGGTTCTGATGAACAGCTACTGCCTTCATATGTAAGATCATTTTTATTTCCATCTGAATCATTTTCAGTTTGAGCTAGGTCAGAATCAGAGTTATGAGTTAAGGTCATATACTGGTACAGGGAACTCTTCATTGTGTAAGACAAGCCTCATTGCAGATGGCAAACTGTATATTTTGATTTAGATGTGATTCCTTTAATATTTGTCTTGTCTTTCGGTAGTTCAGCATGACGTTACATATAATATCCTTAAATACAGCTTCAATAAGATCGCTGCTTATAAGGTAAAGGTTCCTATGACAGGTCAAAGAGAATGCTGAAATCAATTTTTAAAAAGTAGCTGTCACAAAAGAACTGTGCCTGATGGAAAAATTCTAACTATATATCTGAATTCAGTATGAAAAATGCACTAGATTCACTAATCAGATTTTCTTATGAAGAAACCCTTGTCGACCAATGTTATCGGCAACATAATAATGAGTATATAGATGGCGCGAATCCTCCAAAGACCAAATGCATTGTCTTCACCTTAATTTTATTGATAGGATTTCACTACTACACATAGGCTATCGATAGCTTTTCAGTTATCACGAGGATGAGTGAATTCCGTATCAGACTTCTAGGTCCATACAAATAAAGTATTCTATGGCATGGTCAGAATTATAACCTAGAACCTCTGGGATTTTAATTAGACCAGGGTAATTATAGTATAAAAATGCTAGCCACTTTTTCAACACGATGATTAGCAGAAAAATCGTAGGAATCAACGCATATGTTTTGGAGAAACAGGTGCGGGGCAAGTAGGTGTAAAATATGCATGAATTTGACAAAACGTGTTTTTTTTATATTTTTTAGCCTATGAAGAAACATTAATTTGGAAAAACAAAAAACAAATAGCACGTTATATCATTCAAAAGATGAAACGAAGATCCCTGAACAGGTAAATTCGGTTAACAACTTTTAATTAAAGACGACAAAAAGGTTCTTTTTTTTTGCGCGATAGTGCGTTTTGTCGTAGGCCTACTTAGGCTAAAAGCAATGGCGACCACGATTGAATGTTCAACTTCCTATATTTCGGGGTTGCCAACCTAAATAACTATAGGCCTACAGTAATATTACATATTAGAAACCACGTGTGGGAAGTAAAACCACTGCCCTCTATGTATAGATCTAATACGTACAAATTATATAGGCCTACAAAAATATAACCAAAAGCTAGTGTTAATATACATTACTGTATACGAAACAATTCGCTGCATTTTAAATTAAGTGAACTTTATTTGAAACAATATAAAACAATAAATATATAGGCTACTTGCCGCCATTTTATGACTGATTGGTGTCGCGGCCTGCTGTACTTTCAACTAATAAACTTTGTCCACACTGTTAACGTTAGTCAGTTGTTTCTAATGAACACAAATATTTCCAACGAATATGTTATTATATTACTATTAATTATTATTTTGAAAACACGATCGCGCAAAAAATAATGTAGATCTACAACACACGTTCCTGAAGTGTTTTACAGAATGTCGGAAATTAAAAGTCTCGCTATCGCTCGATTTTTAAACATTTTCCTCACTTCTGTAAAAACCTCGTATCGTAATAGGCCTATAGGCCTACTATATCACCATTCTATTAACTTACTAGGCCTGTAAACATTGTAGATACTTTTTTCGGGTCTTGAGTTGTAGCCTTTTACGACGCCAATCTGTCATTAATACATTGTGCAAAAATTATATACAACTTTCTGGACAATTCGGTGAAATGTAAAAGCAGATATCTCTGTAAACCATCCAAATGGCCAATAGCAGTCGTCCCACAGAAAATGTTCTAAGTGCCTGTTTGTTCTTGAAGATTGCTCTACAAACCCCACAAAAGTATATAAAGAACAAATACCTAAAAACTCCTACAAAATCCGGACTATTCCAGGCTGACGTACAGCCGGAGTTGGCGTTGGAACGCACAAGATCGATTTTCAGCGCTCGAGTAGCCAGAGAATGGAGAGGACTCTCTCCCTACCCTCCATTACGCCTGCCTTTTTCCTCCAGAGGCGCATCAGACCGAAATAGCACTACATTCAGAGACGTTTTAAGGTATTTAATTGAACTTAATAGACTTTTATTTATATATGGGTTGTAGAGAAACTCTTAAGAACAAAATATAATTTTAAAGAATTGCTGTAGGACCGTTATTTGCTCAGATAACCGTTTCTATATGTTAGCTAATTGTGCAGTACGTTATAGCCTATATTTCCACGAAAATCTCGTGATAGATGGACGCCATAAGAGGCTACAGTTAAAGCACGAAAAGTCACTGTAACGATTGCGAAATTAGTAGCCTAATAAAATGATGAAAAAATATACTTTTTGTGGTTCTTAATCTTTTGGCAAAAAGTTGTGATTCGAATTTATCTCTTCAGGTATCTTTCTTCATCATCTTGAGAACTGTAACATGCTATTTTTTTCCAAAATAATGTTTCTTCTTACCTGAAAAGGTACCTTTACCGAATTTTTGCACTAATATGTCCATACCGATTTTTTCCAAAATATGTGCATTGAATTCTTACGATTATCTGTTAGTTATCGCGTTGAAATACGGTCAAGAAATGATCTTTAAAAATGATGTTCTTATCACTTATCAGTAATTAACCTGGTCAATTACACCAAAGTAGCAGTGTCATAGGCCTATAACATTACATCTGAAAAGATAAATATGGCCTAAATTACGTTTTTTTAATATATATAGGCCTATGAATAATCGAAACAATTACAAGATGAGTAAGATATTTAGAAAGTTTGGTGAGTTTAGTAGAAGATTTAATACCCTGAACCATTATTAGTCTTAAGGAAATGAGTACCAGATGTTCGAGGTAGTAAAGGCGGCCGTCACACAGGGCTGACACCAAGTGCCGATTGTCTAGAAAAAGTGGGAGCCTTAACATCCTACTACCCCTAGGGCCTCCCGAGGCCTGTAGAGGGAACACTAATTCACTATAATAAATTATCGGATGTCATGGGTCCCTTACATAATTCACAACTACATTTGAAAGTTTGTTGATAGATAATGCTTTCTATCTATGAATAGAATCCAGGGAAGTGTTCACACGAATAAAATGTTATACAATTATTGAGTGCAAAATGGTGAAAGTTCTTCTTTAGGGATCAGAATTACCTTAACTGTAGGCACCATAAGTCATGACTTCCTTATAAAGTCAGTTAACCTTTGAAAATTCGTCGCTAGAGTTTGTTTGAGGTATCAGAATAAAACGGTAATGTGAGTTTGGAATTGAACCTGGTATTCATAGTTTAAAAAATATATCACTTACCTGATTGGACAGAATTTGAAATATTAATTATGATGAACAGATGTAATAGTAGTTGCATGCCATGGCCTCGATCTTGACTGAACATAGAGATTATGATATGCGAAACTCGGTCTAGAGGTTATCAGAGGACATCTTGACACTTGTCTACAGTGTTTACAAGTTCTCTCTTCCGCATGGGAAAATGTGCAAACTTTTCATTACCTAATCACCAAGCTTGGATTTATATTTGAATATAGGCCTATATTTGTTTTTATATTTGTAAAAGTTAAAATTTCATTGTATGGTTAAGAATATAATTCTGTGATTTTTATAAGTGCTGTTATGGCTTCTAAGTGTAGCGGCAAGAAAATAAAAAATTTAGACGACGGTAGATCATTTAAAATAAAGTGAACAATTCAGTACTTTTTTAATAAAGTAAACAAAAAAGTAGTGTATTTAATTTGCGGTGAAACAGTTTTAGTGTTTAAGGAGTATAACATAAAGCGACATTACGAGACAAAACATGCGTCTTCATATGATAAATTTAAGGGTCAATTTCCTGAAGACAAAGTATCTGAACCTAAAATTAAACTTTCGGATCAGCAGTTAATTTAAAAAAAAGTGTCACTTCAAACTCGATCTCTGGTAAAAGCAAGTTACGCAGTAGCATAAGTTATTGCAAAAAAATTTTAACCATTTTCAGATGGCGAATTTGTTAGAGTGCATTGAGATTGTTGCTGATATTATATGCTCTGACAAAGAAGCGCAGTTTGCAAAATTACGCTTGTCGCGAAAGACTGTAGCTCGCCGTTTTGACGAATTAGCGTCCAACAGAGAGAAAACTTTAAAATAGGCCTACTGAGCCACAATTTTCCATTTCTATTCTCTAGCACTCGATGAGAGTAGTGATGCTAGCGGTACTGCCCAATTAGCTATTTCCTTAAGGGGAGTTGATGAAGATTTAATATTACAGAAGAATTAACTGCTCTTTTCCCTCTTAAAGGCACTACTAAAGCCAGTGATTTAATGGGGGGTTTCATCGAAATCATCAATCGACTTGACTTGAAATATGCAAATCTATCGGGTGTAACAACACACAGAGCTCCAACATTTGCAGGAAAACGAGAAGGGTTAGTTAAATTACTGCAAGCAGAGTCAGCTAAAATAGGAAACATTTCTGTAATGCAACATCACTGCTTAATACACCAAGAAAACCTTTGTGCTAAATCCCTAAATTTAGACAGTGTTTTGAAAGTCGTTGTAAAAGTAGTGAATTTCATTCGTTCACGTGGTTTGCAACACAGAGAATTTCAAAATTTCTTAGAAAATCTCGATTCAAAATTAGAAGATATTGTTTATTATACTGAAATAAGATGACTGAGCTGTGGCAAAATGTTGAAGAGTGCGTTTGATATCAAAAAATGAAATACAAACATTTATGGAGAAGAGCAAACCTATTGTTGAATTTAAAGACATAGAATGGATGTGTGATTTTGCCTTCCTGATAGATATAACAACACAACTGAACGAACTTAATTCACGTCTCCAAGATAAAGACCAATTGATTACTACTATGTTTGATCACGTGAAGGCCTTTGAAACAAAATTGCGACTTTGGGAAACACAAATAAAAAAACAACAACTTTGTGCATTTCCCAGCCCTACAAAAGTGTAATAATCAATATTCTCAAAAGTACGCAGAAATTATAGGCCTTTCAGAATTATGAAACGAATTCTGCGTTAGATTTCAAGACTTCAAAGAGAATGTTATAAGTTTCAATCTGTTTTCTTCTCCTTTCTCCATTGAAATGGTCGAAGTCCCTGAGGATCTGCAAATGGAGTGCGTTGATTTTCGATGTGCGTCTGACCTAAAGAATAAGTTTAACAATGTATCTATCGCAACTACTTTCTCAGAGAAAAATATCCGGACATTAATAGACATGCACTTGGTTTCGCATCACTTTTCGGTAGCACATAGGCCTACATATGCAAAAAGTGTTCTCCAGTATGAAACATGTGAAATGCGCAACGAGAATGCGAATCACCGACAGTCATCTGGAGAGTTCGCTTCGAGTTGCTACATCATCAATCAAACCAGATATCGGATGCCTTGTTCGAGAAAGCAGTGCCAGGTGTCGCATTGACAGGTAAAAAATTAATTATTTTAATATAATTTTATTTTAAATTTTAAACTAAAATTTACCCATCCATAGTAATTCTGCCCTAGGGCTGGTCTTTCAATGCAATCATAGCATTTTCATGCTATGCTTTGCAGCTTTACTAGGGAATCATAGGTGTGGTAGCTTCCCGTTGATGATGATGGCCGGGTGATTTTTGGGGACCTTTGGGCCCTCAGCTTCCTGACATTTATCTTAGACATGAGTAAAAACCCCGAATAAACCTCTCCTAGTAGCCTTCCCGACCGGGAATCGAACCTGGGCCCGCTGCGTGACAAGGCAGCACGCTACCTCGAGACCACAGCGGTGTACCAAAATTTATATTAAACATAGGCTTACCTTATTTCTGCAAAGCATAGCATGACAATGCTATGATTGAAGTGAACGACCTGCTCTCGGGCAGAATTACTATGGATGTAGGGTATATCTTATTTAGATTTAAGAATTAGATTATACATGAAAAAAATTAATTTAATTTTAAAAATAACTTAACTAGTACCTGTATGATTAATATTATAATAAAAATAACTTATATTTGAATTAATTGCTTTATCTTAGATCCTATTTAATACGGGAAAGAAATCGGATCATGCGGCCGCAAATTAATTCACCTTAACAACAGTGGCCTTTTTTCATAAAAAAAGGTTGGACACACCTGTATTAGAGCGTTCTGTTTTAAATATATTCCATATTTTACGGTTACAAAGTTATTTTTGTCAGAGTATCGTTTAAAATGTAATTACTAGTATTGACTGAGAATAGAATACCAAAAGCAGCATACAACTATTCGCCACGAGGAAGAAGAAGCTTGGGAAGATCAAAGAAAATATGGAAACAGCAGCAATTTGGAGCCGGAACAGGCTAGTATATAAGTCTAAACCATGACGAAGAAGAAGAAGAATTTACTAGCAACTGGATTTTTAAAGCTGGATTCTTTGAATTTCTGTAGAATTTTGAAGACAGGTTTTGTTGTAAGTACATTATTTATATATAATATATATATATATATATATATATAAGGAAGAAACATATAGGACCCTGGTCTATAAATAAAGGAACGTTCGCGATAAATAGCCTATGTTTCAAAGAATTCAAAGAAATTATGATATTGATGGACTAGGATACTAAGAGAAGGAGTGAATTGAATAAAAAGAGTAAATAAAATATAAAGGTAAGGTAAAATGCGAAAAATACTGTAACTGAAACCTGTAAGGATCTAAACTCAAGAGGAAAATAAAACTTAGAGGGATTATCTCAGCTCGTGAGTTCTGAATTAAACCAACTGAGGAAGGAGACTCTATAGCTTCACTTACGGTATTCTTAAACAATAAATGAACTATGGCTGGTTAAGCTACAGATCATCAGCAAATTTGCAAGTGCACAGCCACATATTCACATTCGCATTTATTTTCTGTTTTGATTGCTTTTATACGTAAAAATGAATGTTGCAAAAGGAAGTGTTGCACTAATTGGACAAAATATAAGAAAAAAGTTTAATCTAGTTGTGATAATAAAATCAGTCAATAAAATAAAATATGAGTAGGCCTAGTAACCAATGTCAAATAAGAACAAGCGAGAAAAGGAATTTGAGGCAAGGGCCAGTATAGGTTATAAAAGCCATAACTAAAACTTTATTGTTCATTGTTTTAAAAATAAAGTATGTCTTTAATCTAACTCTCGATCAAGACAGATTTTTAGCGACTAGCAAACGATTTACCTAAAATTTGGTTTATGAATATGATGAAGTTACACCTTGTAAATCCACACAATTCTAATTACCCCATATTCAAGGTTTCTACGAATACGTGCCTTAGAATCTACCTATAGAGAGGCGCTGCAGTGCAGACGAGTTATCGCAGTTTGATCAAAATCTATTGAGTGTGGATCTTAAATTTTCTCATAATAAAAGTATAAAACAAACCAACAGGGTGTTAGCAGTATAAATGGATTTTTGGAGGTCATCGACAAGAATTTCAAGAAGGGATAAGGTCAGAAACAGCACAATAAGGGAAATTAGCAAGTTGAAAAAAAACACTGGACGCTTACCCTCTTGCAATAAGAACTTTTAATGGCCCCTTTTCATTTCCCAATCCAACCTCGTTTTTGTTATACAGGGTGGACCGCTCGAATGGACCTAATTTCAATTGCTTGTTACTGGCAAACGGTTGAAGATAGAAACTTAAAACAACGTTCATAGTACAGAAAAACTCACCAAGTTTCGAATCCTGTCGGTAGATGGCACAAAGATACGTTTCTCGTTCTTAGATTTAATTGTTTGTGAAAATGGCGACTCCGCAGATGAAAGCGCAAGCTGTTTTGTGGTATGCGGAGTTTAAATCAATCATTAGAGTTCAAAGGGAGTTCCGGCGTGTGTTTAACCGTGATGCTCCAACTGCTAGAAGCATAAAGAAGTGGCGTGATACATTATTAGCTACAGGATCTGTGTTGAAGAAGCATGGTGGTGGTCGCAGAGCATCCGATGAAATGGTAGCAAATGTTCAAGCCGCATTTGAGCGAAGCCCCCGGAAGTCATTAAGAAGAGCTTCGCGGGAACTTCAAATACCAAAATCGACATTACAACGGATTGTCCACAAACGCCTCAAACTGCACGCATATAAAGTGCAGTTAGTGCAACGTCTGGAGCCGAATGACATGCCGAAACGAGTGGAATTCGCCAATACGATGCTGGACCGTCTCGGCGCTGATCCTGACTTCATGACCAAGATTTTCTTCTCGGACGAAGCCACTTTCCATTTGTCAGGCAAGGTAAACCGGCATAATGTGCGGATCTGGGGATCGGAGAATCCTCACGCTATTCAAGAGCATGTTCGTGATAGTCCGAAGATGAATGTTTGGTGCAGTTTGTCACATAATAAGGTCATTGGACCGTTTTTCTTCGCCGAGAAAACTGTTCGTGGTACCACATATCTTGACATGCTGGAGCAGTTCTTCTTTCCACAAATTGAACAACTGCAGCCTAACATCGTTTTCCAGCAAGATGGTGCTCCTCCCCACTGGTCCAATGAAGTTCGTACGACTTTGGACAACATTTTCCCTGGCCGTTGGATTGGTAGGGGAGGACCAATCGCGTGGCCCCCGAGATCTCCCGATTTAACACCACTGGATTTCTTTCTCTGGGGCTATGTCAAAGATAAAGTTTACACCACCCCAGTCAAAGACCTTCGTGATCTTCGTGAGCGCATCATAGAGGCTATTGAGAACATTCCAAAAGACATACTCCAACGTACTTGGCAAGAAATTGTTCATCGCTTTGATATCGTCACAGTGACTGCTGGGGCTCATATAGAGATGTGGTGATCTGGATATCAAAACTTGGTGAGTTTTTCTGTAATATGAACGTTGTTTTAAGTTTCTATCTTCAACCGTTTGCCAGTAACAAGCAATTGAAATTAGGTCCATTCGAGCGGTCCACCCTGTACATACTGGGCGCTTCCTCTCTTCCTGTCCTAAAATAATTTTTCATTCCCCATTCGTGCTATATGCCCTGTCCATTGCAGTCTACGAAACTTATGTCCTTATCATGTCTAATCTCCCATAGGCATGTTGCTCACTGTTAGGAAGGTTTCTCCATGCATCTGTCTGTTCGCCTCTCTTTAGTATGAAATGTTTCCTCATATATGAACAAAGGTTCATATATATATCTGTAATCTCAACTCTTAGACTTGCATTAATGATTCTGACAGAAAATTATAGGCTACACATTTATTGAATTCTGAAATGTATTTTTCTTAAGGCTATATCTGAAGGTAAGTAGGCCCTACCTAGGCTCGAAGCTGCCCATTTTTCGTTCCATAAAAATATAAAATGAAAGCATAAGGCATCGAGAAATATCGTATAAAATATAGCCTAGATTTCATGAAATAAAATGTGTTTCCAAGATATAGGCCTACAATTACTGACTTAAAAGTAGACAATCCTACAAAAGGGGCCACATTCCCTACATATTTGTCATTCTTTCAACTAAGTGTGTGTAGACGTTTCAGTTAACATTTTCAAATGTATCGGACTTAGCAAGGAAATATATATTTAATGAAATTCGATTCATCTTGAAAGTAGATTCCAACATTCGCCTTGATAAAAGAGAAAAACAACGAAAAAAAAGGCTTGTTGGGCAGACATGTGAAGTCAGAACTTCCCGAATACTCTACCTGAACGAACTTGACCGATGATTTTTAATTTTACTCTCATAAAATAAAAGAAACACTACTCACCCCAAAAAAATACGAATATTTATTAAAATACATTTTATTTTACGTTCATATTTCATCGTATTTTGCTAAAACATGGTTCCATTCTTCCTCTGTCATGAGTTCGCTCATTTTATGAATTAATTCCGCAACCCTAATCTTCATTACCAAGTCTTCATCTTCAGTTATTTCTTTCATTTTCGGAGAACACTTCATCTTCAGTAGAATTAAAGGAGTCAATTGCTCTATTCAAAATACCAATGAATTTTTCCTCGCTGTTGTTTTTAGTAGCATCTTGAACAAGAATATCTTTTTCGAAATCTGTGATGTTACTTTTAACATAAGAGAGATTTTGTTTATTTTTTCTCTCTATTACATATACTTCCGTCATCGTCAAATTGTCATTTGTTTCATCTTGCATTATATTTTCAACCTTTTCTATTCTTCCTTCATTTTTACTCGATGTAATTTCAATTATTTCTGTGTCGTTCTGTATAATTTCTTTTCCATTTTCAGTTGCGTATTTTCCTGTCTTTTCCATGTCCACATGTTTATTTTCGGTTTTCTTAAATATGTTATTATTAGTTGAAATTTCAAATGATTCACTAGTCTTCATTTGTGTATCAGCTGCCACCGATTTAGTTGCATTATTATTCTCACTTTCATTTACTCCAAAGCCTTCTGTTAAGTCGAATGATTTTCTTTCATTATGTGACACTATTGGAATTATAGTTGTCAACAAACTAATTTCTGAAATAGGCCTAAATCTAAGTTTTTTACTTTTGACATCGGTTTGTTTCTCTGTGGGATCTGTTTCTACGTCTGCTGTGTTAGTTATTTCTTTATGTTCCTCGTCCTTGTGAATATTTGTTGTGTTAGTCGTATAGTGTTACTTTTTGTATCATTCTGATTTTTGACATCATTTGGTCCAATGTAAGTGTTGACCAAGGTGCCTGACCACTTTCCCGCACCCTCTGCTCCGAGATAATAGCATCCCATCTCTATGTATATAACACTGTTGAATGGGAAGTCCATTTCCAATGATCCACACGTATATAGAGTGTTGTTTTGAAAGTGATTATTGTAAAATCTGCTTCTGAAGAATACGCTGTATATTCCTCCCAAATCAAGTCTCACATCAGAAGGTCTTCGCCCTGAAAATGTCAAATCACCAATTTATTTTAAAAATAATGTATTTCAAGTAAATTTCTTAACTATGTGCACAATATATGCATTCTTTTTTAATTGAAAAAAAAGAAAAGTAATGTGTAGCTACTTCATTAGAAACCCATTTCCCAGTAGACTCAAGGTTACGGTTTGAAAGCCTCGTAAAAGTCGTGGATTTTAAATCATTTCTTTAAATTTAAAATATCCCCTCCTTTAAAAGACAAACATTTATTCTTACAGAACAAGGAAATGTGAAAATTTGTTGATATTTGAACCACTTTCTTCTGGTTTACGATCCAAATGCAAGAGAGCTCAGTATTTCAGTGGTATAGCGCCATAGACATTTTTCATAATCTATTCATCTCTCTTTCCCTATGCCCATTCCATTTTCTTATCTTTAATGTCAATTTTAGCCATCCTCTCTTCCTTTTTCATCCTTCATGTGCCTTTTTTGGCAATGTACCTTGTGTCATTCTATTTATTTGAAAATCATTTTAATTACCCTGTTTTGATCGACTATATAACCTATGTGAGACATTGTATTTTCACTATTTAACATGTATGTTATAAATATATAGACACTATAATTAATTTTTGTTTCTAGCTAAAATAAGTGCCTATGTTTTTGGTTGAAATATCAGATCAGGTAGCCTATGTTTGTTCTGATGAAATATCAATTTTTAACGTGCATAATATTCGATGATTTCAGTTTAATGTTATAAACTATTTTATATCCCTAAAATATTTTTTTCGAGTGGTTAGCAGTAATGTATTTTGATTACTATTTAACTCATGCCCCAAATGGGAGTCAATGACCAATCACGTTTCAATGAATTTTGTTTTACAACCAATCACAGTCGCGTTTCATTCCGACTTTATCACTTAAGATTATCATATTGAAGAAAGCTCTACCTTTTTAACATTCTGAACAGCATTATATTGCAGTGACTGACTCTCTAAGAAACACGGCTCCCAGATTGTATATATAGTGCACGAATGTAACCAGATACCGCTTGCGACAAAAATTGTAGCAATTGATTATTCCACAATAAAAAGAAACCACTGTTTGCACTTTCATAAACGTATTATTACCTAGGTATTTACGTTCCAGAAAAATATGACTGACATATTTAGATCATAGGACATCAGAAATTAATAAGCTATAATGTTGATTATAAACGGTTTGATGTGTTTCATTTTTTTCTCCAATTACAATATTGCGATCATATTTGGCAATAAATAATATGATCTGGTTGCAGTAATGAACAAATGAAGAATAACAAACGTTTCTTTTTTGTTTTCAAACATCGCCGTTTACATTAAATATATACATATTTAAAAAAATTAAATAATGATTTGCGAGTAAATAGCTTAATTTTATTTGTTAAATAGTCCTAACAAATGCCACTCTTGATTTCCAAATTCTCTACATAAATTCATGCGACACTTCTTGACTCGTAAAATTACCAATAATTTGGAAATCACTCGTGGCATTACTTACTTACTTACTTACTCACTGGCACTATCGAACCCGTAGGTTCACGGCCGCGCGGACATAAGCTTTCCATATATCCCTATCCTGAGCTAATGCTTTCCAGTCATTTCGTGTATGATCTACTTCCCTCAAATCATAGTTAATGATATTCTTCCACCTCATTCTTGGTCTACCAACTGGACGATTTCCCCTCTGGCCTTCCTACAAGAAGCTTCCATGCAAGTCTTTCATTCCCCATACACGCAACATGTCCTGCCCATCGCAGTCTACGAGACTTAACTGTTCTTATTATATCTGGCTTCCTATAAAGACCATGTAGCTCATTGCTATTTAAGTCTTCTCCATTCACCCGTCTGTTCATCTCTCCTTGGTCCAAAAATTTTCCTAAGCACTTTATTCTCAAATACTTGCAATCTCCTTTCCTGCCTTAAAGTAAGAGTCCATGTTTCGCACCCATATAATATAACTGGTAGAATAATAGTTTTATATATTTTCAGTTTAACGTTTTTTGAAAGGAGTTTAGACATCAAGAGTCTCTGCAATACATAATAGCATGCATTTCCAGAATTGAGCCTATGTTTAATTTCTTTGTGGATCTCATTCCTATTTGTGATTATTATTCCTAGGTATTTGAATTCAGCCACTTCCTCAAAATTTCCCTCATTTGTCATTAGCTGCCCATTTCCATTACGTGTGACCATATATTTAGTTTTATTGATACTTACTTCCAGTCCTAATGTCTTAGTGTTACTCAATAGTGTGTGCGAGTTGTCCTTTAGTATCTCCTTGCTGTCGGGCAATAATACTACATCATCTGCATAAACTAACAGCTTATTAATACCATTGAGTTGTAAGCCTTCCTCATTCTCTAAAGATTTAATGGCATGCTCTAGTACAAAATTTATTAGTAGAAGAGATTAGTGCATCTCCTTGCTTCAACCCATTCTGGATTTCAAAAGTGTCCGAAAACTGTTTGCCTACACGCACCCTACTCTTTTTTGCCATTTAGACACATTCGTATAAGTCTAACTAAATTTTTAGGAATTCCGAACTCCACCAGGATACTATATAACTTCTCCCTCTTAATTGAATCATATGCCTTTTTGAAGTCTACGTATAGTTGATGTACAGTACCATTATATTCCCATTTATTTTCTAAAATCTGTCTTATACTAAAAATCAGATCCGTTGTAGACCTGTTTTCTCTAAATGCACATCGATGATCTCCTAGAATGTCGTCAATATAGGGAGTAAGTCTGCTTACTAATATATTTGTAAGAATTTTGTACGAAGTTGAAAGTAATGAGATGCCCCTGTAGTTGTTGCAATCAGTTTTATCTCCTTTCTTATAAATTGGTACGATAATTGATTTCCTTCCATTCATCTGGGAGAGCTTCTTTTTCCCAAATCATACTAAGCAACCAGCGTATCTTGTCCATCAATTTTTCTCCCCCTGATTTTATCAGTTCTGCTGGGATCTCATCTGAACCTGATGCTTTATACATCTTCAATTTTTCAATCGCCATTTCAACCTCTAATGCATTTGGTTCTGCGACTAGCATTTCTGCTGTCTGTAAATTATCCTCCTCAATGTCCTGTTCTGTGTGTAGATTTAATAGCTGATTAAAATAACTGTTCCATCTATTTAATATACTTCTGGAATCTGCAATCATATCCCCATTTTCATTCCGAATTATGTTTGTTCTAGCCTGAAACCCTTTCTTCTCTATACTAATTCCCTGATATAATTCTCTAATGTTCCTATTTTTTGCATTCATTTCAAGATCATTAATATTGTCTCTCATATATTCCCTCTTATTACTCATTAGTAACTTGGTGGTTTCCCGTCTAATACTACCGAATTGCTATAAATTTACCTCATTTGGCTCGTGTAACCATTTCATTTTTGTTAGCTTTCTTTTCTTTACAATGTCGGCACATTCCTCATCAAACCATTTCTTGTTTTGCCTCTTTCTTAAACAACCAATGCTTTCTGATGCTGACAATTTAATAGTATCTCTTATAGCCTCCCATTCTTTATTTATATCAGTTTCTTCTTCGTTTGCCACATTGTCATCTGAAGATTCCAGTACTTCAAATCTATTAGCAATTTTGATTTGGTATTCTTGCCGCATTTCACCATTTTTCATGTTTTTTAATTCAAATTTTACAGAATCATCTTTAGCGTTTGTTCCTCTCATAAGCGATAGCCGTTGTCTGACTTTCACTCTGACCAGATGATGATCCGAATTGCAGTCTCTCCCTCTAACTGATCTAACATCGATGATGCTACTGTGCCAGCGTTTATCCACTAATACATGGTCTATCTGGTTCCGTGTTTCTCCATCCGGGGACGTCCAAGTGTATTTATGAATATCCTTATGCTGAAATGTTGTGCTCTTAACAATGAGATTCTTCGATGTGGCAAATGTGACTAATCTAACCCCGTTGTCGTTACTATCTTCATGAAGACTGAATTTGCCTATTGTTGGTTTGAATATATCTTCCCGCCCCACTTTTGCATTAAAATGTTTTTGTGATATAGTTAATTTGTCATTTACTTATGAGGTTATTCTGACTGTTTGAGAGGGAACAACAGGAATAAAAAGTCAATTACGAACTAGAATATCATCTGAGGTATAATATAGCTACTGCTTACTACTACTATTATATTGTGTTGTATGAACATCTTTTTGATATTTTCTTCTTGACAAGTACTCCATACGACTTTCAATGCCTACGTATGAGGGATTGGAAATTCCTTGGAACATTCTAGATATTTCCACATTTTATAACAGACATTGAACACGCTTTCTGCTGCATAGTCTATATCCTTTATGGAGAATGGATATACCATGCTAATGAAATTCCCCTTAAATAAAAAAATCCAAAGGATTGAGTACAGTAAAATGAGCAAGTTAAGGTATAGGCCCTCCCTTACCAATATAATAGACCATAAATGTGGGAGGATAAGCCTATTAATTTTAGGACTCGTATTCCTACGATTTTTTTAGAACACTCTGTATAGTTAGGACCTACGTCCTATGTTAATTATTAGTGAAGTTTTAGGTTATTTGCCTATCTTCTTCTTCTTCTACTTAATTAAATTAGGCCTTTTGACCTGTTTTCTCATCAAGGGGGATTTAATGAATCCTCCCATCTAGTAAATGGGCGTCCAACATTTATATGTCCTGTTGGTTTGTACTTTAGTAACAGCTTAGGGACGTTCATACCAGTTGTTTCTCATGTTGTCAATTCTATTTGTTAAATTAAAAATACTTAAGTCTTTCCTAATATCCTCACCTTCTTTTCTTGTCCAAAATTCTTACACCCTTTACTGAACACCCTATTTAATAGAAATAAATTTTACACTTATTTCTGATGATGCCTCACAAAATAGGTCTATCTGTTATATAACACTTTAAACTAAGTGTTAATATGGAATTCGGAGCAGTTGAAATATCTGAACGAAACTATGATATCCCGCATTCCTAGCACTGCGACCGGCCATGACACACTGTTATCTTATCTCGGACTTCATTATTGAATTCAGTAAAGTTACTTAATTTCATAGCAGATTTAATTATATATTTTCCCAAATTCCACTTAGAAAAACAAATGATGCAGTGAATACATTAATGTTCTGAAATAGGAATGATCCAGTGAATACATTAATGTTCTGAAATAGGAATGTATCGGCTGGAATTTATGATCAAGGTAAATAACCAACTTTACTTCGTCTCTGGACACAGTAAATTTTATCAGCCTAACGTTTTCTAGGTCTTTCGACATCATGTCTTTTCTTTTTCTTGATAATTTCTTGCTAGTAGTAGATATCTCTCTTTATTCATTCCATTCATGTGAACAATCCACTTTTGTCTATGATTCGTGACTTTATCCAATAAAGGCTGCACTTTTAATTCTTCTCTTATATCTTTATTTTTGATCATATCAAGTTGTGTAGACCTACATCCTTTAACTTGTCTGAGGAATCTAATCTCCGCCGTCTGTATTCTTTCTGTTTTTTTTTTCTTTTCGTTGGAGCCCAAGTTTCACACCCATTGTGGGAATTGCCATAAATTTATACATTATTATTTTTATTTCCTTTTTAACTTTATTCTTGAACGTTCTTTGTATTGTTCCACATATCGTATGAAAATTGATTTATTTTGGAATCAATATTTCTTTCCAAATTGAAGCTAATATCGCAGATCAAATAGTTGAAACTAGACACGGTTCTATACTTTGGTTTTCTAAAAGAATTTTGGATCTCACTGGATCTTTTCCTCTAAACGCCATAATCTTTGTTTTTCTTACTGATATCTTTAGATCGTATAATGTAGGCCTACAAATTTACATTAATTCATATAAGTGATTTTCATTTTTCTGCATAATAATTAAATCGTCTGCAAACAAAAGATTATTTATATATACTTTAATACCTACTCTTATTCCAGGATTCACTAAAACTATTCATTTATTTAAAATGTGGTCTATATACTGCTTTTCATAGTGAGGTAATTAACATTCAGACTACTAGTTAGGAATTGTTTTCTTATGTTAGATTAGATAACTAAATGTGCTCGTCTCAAGGCAACAGAATCCTCACTCGGTGGAATATAAGGCGACACCCATAGAGCGTATCCTACAGATGCCCATATTAGCAATTCTGTTTTAACCTTAAATCATAGTTATTAGTGCACGACCAATAATGATTAGGCCCATATAATGTATTTTAAACAGTAGCCTGAATACATTCATACATTCCTATAATAGCTAATCACGTTCTACAACAGTAATAAATAACAATTCTTCCGTCTTTTTACTGTTTTAATTGTATAAGTTCTCATTTGCGATATTATATCCGTGCCTTATATTAGACGAAATTCTAAGAAAATGTCTTCTCTTATCCGACTTGAACCCCATATGTCCCTCAAGAATATATGGGTGCTCCCCTAGCGGGGCTTTCTTGACCAAGGCTAATTAATGTTATTCCATACAGATGTCAGATTATTAATTATAATTATTATCATTAGGCCTACTACGAATATTAGTATTATTAAACATTCAAGCTAGAATGAAATGCCTTAACTATTCTGTGGACATGAAAACTATAGATACAATTATCAATTTATCCGTTTTAAATTGAATAACCAGTTATTTTCTCACACATACACACACACACACACACACGTACACAAACATATATATGCTCTATTATTATTATTATTATTATTATTATTATTATTATAAATAAATATCCTCAAATCGTGTCCAACTCAGTGTCAGGTCGAGGGATGAGACGAGATGAAGCCCCTATACAGAATGACAAGGCTGCCGGCGACCACTCAGGGAGCAGACGAACGTAATGAAACGAAATGAATTAGATGAGCATGGAGAACTGGTGGAATGAAATTGTGGCAGGATAAAACGGGACCAAATCCCGAGAAAAACCTGTCTAAGATCCGTTTCGTCCACCACAAAACCCACATGGAGTGACCGAGTCTCTATCCCGACACCCTAGCGGTGAGAGAGGCGAGCGTCTAAGTGCTTGTTCCACAGAGCCGCCTATTATAATTATTATAATAATAGGCTAATTATAATATAATATTAGTGATAATAGTAATAATAATAATTATTATTATTATTACTTTTATTATTATTCATCCGGTATCGTGACAGCTGCCGCCGTCTACCGAAAATCAAACGCCATTCATTGATCATCCGCTAATCCATGATATTCATAGCCGCTTCTACCCAGGTTTTCTTCGGTCTTCCTCCTTTCCATTGGTACCCATTCCGTAACAATTTTAGGCAGTCATTGCTCTGTCATTCTTTCGGCATGGCCTTGCCACTACAATATTTTCTTTTCTATAATGTCTACGATAATATGTTAATTATTAAGTTTTTTTACCTGGTAAGTCAGTCGTCCTCAACTAAAACTATTAAACTTCTTCAAATTATTCCAATATGGAGGCCTTTCGAAAACAATGTTTCATCTTCTGCATTTAACTGGAACTGATGGTATTGTATAGGTTGTACAACAAACGGATTTATACAACCTATATAACACCATCAGTTCCGGTTAAAATGCAGAAGATGAAATATCGTTTTCGAAAGGCCTCCATATTGGAATAATTTGAAGAAGTTTAATAATTTAGTTGAGGATGACTGACTTACCAGGTAAAAGTTTTATAATTAACATCTTATTACCTAACCTCGACGGTGCTTTAATATGAATTTCAAAAGTGTTGAATGTCTATGATGTCTGGCTCCTCTTATACACCCATAATTTCCCTTATTTCTTCATTTCGTATTCTATCTATTCTAGATTTTCCAGCTGATCTTCTTAAAACATCCATTTCTTACTTTAAATTCTTTTCATTTCCCTGGTAGGAATTTGCCATACTTCAGCACCATATATTAAAATTATCTGAATTATGGTTTGATATATTAGTAATTTTCTATTTTTTTGTAATATTCTTGCCCCACCAAACAGAGTTTAAATCATTTATTGCTTGTTTTGTTTGTGCGATTATATTTTTAATTTCCACAGTGTTATCACCAGAATGGTCTAATTTTGTTCCTAAGTAAGTTCATTCGATGCTAGATTCTAGTTCTTCTCCATTGTTGAAATTTATATTTTCCATTTCTTCTCCTATATACAGATATTTAGTTTTGTCTATATTTGTATAAAGTCCCCATTTTTCATATTCTTCATTTAGTTTTTTTTTTTGCCATATATTCTATGTAATCGTGGTCCTGTGCTATTAATACCTCGTCGTCTGCAAAATTGAGTGAATATACATGTGTATTTTGGATTGGTATGCCAATTTTTTTAAAAAATTTTTCCTCCAGTCTGTTAGTACTATTATTATTATTATTATTATTATTATTATTATTATTATTATTATTATTATTATTATTATTATTATTATTATTATTATTACTATTATTCGATTCTAGGCTATGTTGTGCCGTGATGATGAAAATATACTGCCGTGGACGTACACTGAGGTAACTTGTTTATCCTCTGTGATTGTTAAAGACTGTGTTCTGTGCTCTTTCCTTCCCTTCTCAACCCCTCCTATTCCACCTCCTTACGTCATCGGCGCGGTTTGGTGTGCGCCGATGCTTACGTCCGAGACGCGGAGGCATGTTTCGTTAACAGTCAAAGTTATGCTTTGGATCCTGGAAGGTCGCCGGGGATCAAGGAAAGATCCCCTGGCTGAGGACTGTTCCGTTTTCTTTTAGTCAAGAAGTTGTTCAAGAAAATGTATTTATTTGGATGAATGAAGACTTTAAGTACGATAGTGGAAGAAGAATGTAAGAACTTATTGTGTATACCAATGTTATGTTTAAATCACGACTGTTAGTTCCTTATTAGTTTCTATTTATTATGTGCATATTATTCAAGTTTGACAGCTAATTATATTGTTTGTGTTTATCATTCAATATCAAATATATTACATTTTAGTTAAAGTATCTTGATATCTGTTATTTACGACTTGTTTAGCTGTCTTGTAGTAAACTTGAACCTCAGATTTGCATGCTGTAGAGCACGTTACCGATCCCTTCATGATCTGTCGTTCAAATTAAAAGAAAAGATAGGTCAGCTGTAAATTTAAAAACATTGATGTTTATAGTCATCCTACGAGTGGTTGCTTAAAGAAAGATGAAATTGTCTGTAAAACTTGGGCCCAGCTACAGACTCTGCATATTAGAAGCTTGTATGAGACAAGCTAGGTTTGCATTTCATAAAAGTCAGGTTTCACGTAATAGAGAGATAGTCCACGTTCGTTCATACTTACATGACAAACTATATTCGGTGATAATGCTGCCATCTACACTCAATCCCAAACTTATCCCTAAGTCCTTCGGGTGCAAAGCAAGTTCCATGCACACTGCGGAAAAAAAGTAAAATTACGAAATAAATCCAGGCACTAGTAGGACAGAAGCGTAAATGACAGTGATTTAATTATTTAAATTATTTTTATATATTTCATGAACATTTTAGCTCTGTAAAATGATACCCAACTATTTCCTTCGATCTTTTTAATCCTTATTGCATCTAAATTATACGAATTGTACTCCATATGGGGCTTATTGTGCACCGCTGTGGTCTAGAGGTAGCGTGCTGCCTTGTCACGCAGAGGGCCCAGGTTCGATTCCCGGTTGGGACAGGCTCATAGGTGAGGTTTTTTCGGGGCTTTTCCTCACCTGTAAGACAAATGTCAGGAAGCTTAAGGCCCAACGATCCCCGAAAATCATCCGGCCATTATTATCATCATGGGGGCACGCCGTAGCGTAGTGGTTAAGGCACTGAGCTACAAGCTGGAGGGTCGAGGGTTCAAGTCCGGTTGGGGTCAGGATTTTTAAACTGACCCAAACCCTCTGGCGGCACTATGACCCTGGGGTCGACTCAGCCTCTAACGAAAATGAGTACCAGACGCTTGTTCTGGGGGTAAAGGTGGCCGTCACGCAGGGCTGACAACCCGGCTGACATAAAGTGCCGATTGTCTAGAAAAAGTGGGAGCCTTAACCTCCTACTACCCCAAGGACCTTCTGAGGCCTGTTGTGGGATCACTTTACTTACTTATTATCATCATCATTATCATAATCATTCTTCACCGGTGTGGAAAGCAACGGGAAGCTATCACACCTAGTAAAACTGCAAAGCATAGCATGAAAATGCTATGACTGCTTTGAAAGACCTGCCCTCGGGCAGAATTACTATGGATGGATTGGGCTTATAAGCTAATGGTCTGGGCTGGTAGACAAAGAACACGATCTTTGAAGCAGTTGCAGACAGTGCTGTACACAACGACGGGCATCCCTGGATTAGAAGCAGTCACTGCAGACAGTGCTGTACACAACGACGGGCATCCCTGGATTAGAAGCAGTCACTGCAGACAGTGCTGTACACAACGACGGGCATCCCTGGATTAGAAGCAGTCACTGCAGACAGTGCTGTACACAACGACGGGCATCCCTGGATTAGAAGCAGTCACTGCAGACAGTGCTGTACACAACGACGGGCATCCCTGGATTAGAAGCAGTCACTGCAGACAGTGCTGTACACAACGACGGGCATCCCTGGATTAGAAGCAGTCACTGCAGACAGTGCTGTACACAACGACGGGCATCCCTGGATTAGAAGCAGTCACTGCAGACAGTGCTGTAAACAACGACGGGCATCCCTGGATTAGAAGCAGTCACTGCAGACAGTGCTGTACACAACGACGGGCATCCCTGGATTAGAAGCAGTCACTGCAGACTGTGCTGTACACAACTTCGGGCATCCCTGGATCTATGGTTTGTGAGGGTACGATTGAGACACCACAATACAAGGGACACTTACCCTAGAACCAAGGTAGCGATTTAAATCACTTACGTTTCGGGAATAAAATCCCGGTTTTCAGAGTAAAAGGTATGCACTCTGATCACGCCATGTTAACGGGCACTAAAATTAATTGTATTATATAATAATATAAATTACCATCTTTATCGAAGTCGAAACTTGGAACTGAAGCAAAGGTGCAGAACGTACAGGTCATTTTCTCACATATGACAGTAGGTTCTCCAACTCGTGGCAAAGAATTGTTTATGGTCTCGAGACCTGAAATTATATCCAATAAGACTATATTAGTATTGTAATAATAGTGACTAAGGGCATAGTAGCTATATTAACATTTACTCACTTATTTTACTTGCTTCGTTGATGAACTTCCCTATAGCATAAACTCCTTTCGCTAATCTCACCGCATGTCTGTGTATAGGCGCACCAACTTTCTTATACAGAATGTTCTTCAAAGAAGTCCATTTGTGAAGTTGAATTCTTGGAGTTGGCGTACTTCCTAGGTACAATACAGTGCTGCCACTGTCATCTATTAACAGATAAAATAATCGTGTAACAATGAAACATATGAGACATAGATTAGAAGAGGTGAGACAGCCAATCACACATCCAATGTTAATTATTTCACTTATTGTTAATTATTGTTTAGTCGTATTAACCACGAAGAAAATATCGTAAAATATCTATAGATTTTTGAGTTAACACTATTGTTCTTGTTAGTGCCGGGTCAGGTAGTTTTTCTGCTTCCTGTGACTAATTTAAATAAGTGGTGTACAATCTTTAATCGCTAGATTGTGCGCCAGATTCCTGCATTAACTCGCAAACCCCTCCGCAGTACATATTGTTGAGAAGACATACTGTAGGCCTACTGTTGCTAGCGATTCATCCGTTGGTTAGCTGCTGGTGGCCACCTTGGTGCTCATTTTAACTCTCTCCAAGTCGCCATTTTTGACGGAACTACGATGATCTTGTTTTATTGTTTCGAACTAGATGTCTCCTTTACCTTCACTTAATTTCATATGAACATGATTATTGTATATCTGGCTTAACTTGGCAAAGAGAGAGGTCGAGATATAAGGGTAGATCCTTGACCGCTTACGGCCAGTAACTAAAGGAAGAACCCACCCTGTTGTCAGTTTTCGTCTTACTCCTTTCTCCTATGAACATCAGGTGAAGAAAAACTGTCAACACAGATGCGAGTGAGAGAGGTGAGCACAGCTGTCTCTTTCTACAAATTTCTTATAAAGTTAATCCAGACAAACAATAATGAAGAATATGATTCTTCAGAAACATTATGTCTCAAATTAGTTGGCATTTGTCTTATAGGCCTAATTGGGAATATCCTATACAACTTCATCCAAGTGAACTCAATTGAGTTTAAAAATTAAAATGATGGATCTTCTTGGTGATAAACATTATTCAGTTAAAAAACACTCGCCAAAATAGTTAAAAACAACAAGTGAACGCGTTTCAACTACTACGTAGCCATTATCAAAACTGAGCCCAGTGGAAGACTAAATATTAAATGTTCATACAAAAGTATATATACCTTATGAATTACGTCACATAACATAATAACACATATAAAACATCAATCAATACCATTTTACTTATATTAATTAATGAAAAAGAGGTCCCTTTCCGTTGTCCATAATACTGTCATTGTTTTTATATATTTCTGTACTTTCCAAAGCGTCTAGATAGTTAAAATTATTAACCGATCTTATCAGTCTAAGGTCACTTATATCGATTATGATCCTTGCCTCTTGTCCCGAGAGTCGCGGGTTCAAATCCGGCCTTGGTCGATGGATTTTTAGGTAGGAAAAATCCAAGAAGGAAGTCCTCCGGGAGGGACTTGAAACCGTTGTCATTTTGCTTAGTGACCTTTCTATTCAGGCTTAAGGATCTTTTACGAGCCTGAAAATCCTCGGACTTATATAAGATTCAATATTTATTTATATTATTTGACTCAAATATATGCTGGGTGTATAAAAATAAATAGCTTAAATTGTACGATAATAGAAGTAAAATAGTTCTAGTAAACATGTGTCCGCAAACCAGCCATGTGCGAGATAATTGCAAATGTGTGGTTACAAGCCGCCACTGACTTTTTTAAGAAACGTCATCCTAATTTGTACAAATTAATCTGAAAAGTAGACTTTCCGTTTAATTGTCATTCTATGTTCCCTCAAAATTCACTGATAGCTTAACCTACCAAGAAATACAATTATTAGTTTACATGTTATAGGACAGTACTACTGTTCACTGGTACCTGTTAAAGGAGGTGTTCAAATTGACATCCTTGCATCTGGTTGCAATATTGGACACGTCTCTACAGTGAGATTCGAATTCTTTCAAACACCCGGGATGATGTCGGAATTCTTGACAAGCCATGATGTCAGTGGTGGCTCAAAACCACATATGCGCAATAATAAATCTCGCATATGGTTTGTTTGTGGATCCATGTTTACTGAAACTTGTTTTCTTCTATTAACATCGTATGGCCATTATTAACATCCACTCTCTGAGAAACAACTTGAGACGGCGGCTACCTGTATCTTTGCCTGGAGTTGGGCATTTGTTATTGTCGTCTGGACTTGGAAGGTATTATACCAATTCCATCGACCCCTTTGCTGTTTCTTTGTAAAATCCTGTCTCAGGTTGTTCCTTTTAGACTATAGTAAAGCTGCAAAGCATAGCATGAAAATACTATGATTGCAGTGAAGGACTTGTCCTAGAGCAGAACATTAAGGTACGTACACACCTGCGCGCCGCAAACACGAACGGCGCGCGCGCCGCACCATGTTCGTCAGATTGGGACGGGGTTTTAACGTGCGCGCGTCTCTCACCACGATCCACTCATTGTCGGTTTTTTCCACGAACACTTTGATGGTTCGCTGTTTATATTTGGACGGGTACCTGAGAGGTTCGTTGTTTTCGGTGCGCACCTATTATTTGAGAATGGAGTGGTAAGAGGAAAACATGTTAAAACTTATTGATATTTATAGAAGCAAGCAATTATTGTGGGATCCTCAACATAAGGATCATTTTTAAAAATCATTGAAAGGAGATGCCTGTTTTTTTTTCAATGTTATGTGTTTTTTTTGTGTGTGCTGTAATTGTATGAATAAATTAAAATTATTTAGAAAACATTATTTATTTAAGACGTTCATTTCATAATATTATGTATGAAGTATCACAAAACAATACAATATATAAACATATTTATTACTATTTATTTATTTATTTCTTCAAAGACTCCAAAGAGCAAGTTTGCTCATGTTAAGGGGCAATATACAAAAAATAATGGCCATAAAACAATTAACAATAAAAACAAGAAAACAAATTCAGGCATAAGTTTAAGTAATACAAACTACTATAGATGCACAATATATATAGGCACATATAAATACAATATTTAAACAGGATAATATTAATAATAACAAAATTAACTAAGAAAGCAACGAGAAAAAATAGTTTAATACAATTAGAAAAATGTTTAACATTCGTGAAATGTTGATATTCAATAGGTAAGTTATTGTAATGGTTGATTAATGCATAACGAATCCCTTTTATACTTTTTTTTTTAGAAACTAGTATCTTTGTGCAATAAAGTACAACCTCTAGTATAATAATCATGTACTTGTTTATTAAAAATTAAGGCCATGTTATGGTGAGATAGATTCTTAATAATTTTAAACATATATATAGCCTACAAATCATATATTTTTTTTAAATTCCTTTAATGCTATAATATTTGAAAAAGTATAAATAAAGTTATAAGATGTAATAAGTAATAAGCGTGACCAGACGTCCCGATTTTGGCGGGAGAGTCCTGATTTTTAACAATTTGTCCCGCGTCCCGCGACATTTTAAAAAAAAGTCCCTATTTTTAGGAAAGAATGCAGGACAAGCGGGAGAACGGAAAGGGAATAGACATGGTTGGTTACACCTGCTCTGCAAAATGTTTACTGAAGGTTTGTGGGTTTCCTATGGATCGCAGGAGGTTCGTTGAAATTAATAATTTCGAGGAACATAACACGCGCCGTTCGTGTTCGCGGCGCACATATGTGTACGTACCTTTATATAATACAACGATATACTTTCAACCATTTCATTTTGATGCGCTGTATTTATTAACGCTTCCCATTCTGTTTTTAAAATTTGAATATTATTGATTGCAATATAGAGCGTAATTATATTCTTGAAATTAGTATTTAAAATCCACTTCAATGCTTTTGTGTAAAAATCACAAGAAGCTACTAGTTAATGAAATGACGGTGTTGTGAAGAAAATGTTTATTTAGTCTGATGGAACCTCCATGTCGCCTATAAGAAGCTTCTTACAATTCCTATACCTTGAACCTTAATTAGGGATTTCGTGAGACCGAAACGGTAAGAACTAGGCCCTAATCGGAATTTGCGTAGTTCAACCGATTCTATATAGTTTCCGAAACAAAAATAATATAAAACTAAATTTTGAAAATAGTACAGTTGATGAAATCTTAATATAAACCTTTATGTTACATCCAATCCCTAATTAGATTACAAGCAATCTCACTGCATCCGGTGGCTAAAATGCTTATTTAATTGTAGTACTGGATTATTAATATCTGTAATTGTAGGCCTAAGAACTTTGACAATATAGGCATAATTCCGATTTTTTTTATTCGCTGGGTTCCCTATCTCTAATTGCTTGTCTGTAAATCCTCTATAACTAATTAAATTACTTCGCCTGAACAGTGTATCTGTGAATGTGTGTGTGTGTGTGTGTGTGTGTGCGTATGTGTGTGTTTGTCTGAACTCACTCAACATCATGTACAGCCATGTTAAAGTAAAATAAGTTATCTCTTTTAAAATAGGAAAGAATACAATATCTGAACCATAATCAGTTGCACTCATTAATATTTGGTTTGGCCTTTTAGCGCAGTTTATTCCTATCTTTTTATATAGGATATATCTTTGCATAAAACTGACTTTTAAAATAAACATTAATACAGTGGCGGCATGTATATAGGCCTATAATTTTATCTTTGAATGTTTAATATTTGTAACATATTAATGCAGAACGCGGTAAATTACTTTTTTTATTTGAACAACACAGTGGAGTATTTTCGTTTTATTGTAGCTCTATCTAATTTGTAAACAGAATATTTTGAAATTGACTTTTTTATTTCAGTCCCTCATTATGAAATAGTGTAAAAATTTAAGCATTTTATAACCGAATATTAATGAGAGAAACCAGGTCAATCCATAGCTATTCTTCTTCATTTTATGACCCCCCAATTCTCCATAAATCATTCGCTTAATGTAAGAATTTTGTCTTCAGTTTATTTTATTTATTTTTCAAATAAAAAACGTAGCCTCTAATTTTTATATGAAGTTAACTCTTGCATTGATTTAGATTCGATTCCAAAATTTCCAAGAACTGACTTCAAAATGATAACAGTTTAAGTAGGATATAACAAAAAGGCACAATAATTATTTGGGGGAGAGTAAACGCTCCTCATTTTTTACATGATTAAAACATGTTACTGGAAAAGTGCTCATTTTAGTATAATTCATGTAGGCCTGGTTTCTCCCATTAATATTCGTTTATTAAATTCATAAATTTTTACACTATTTCGTAATGCGGGACTGAAATAAAAAAAGTCAATTTCAAAATATTCTGTTTACAAATTAGATAGAGCTACAATAAAACGAAAATACTGCACTGTGTTGCTCAAATAAAAAACCTCATGAACCTTAGTGTATCTATATCCACTTGAATGTATAATATAACGTAATCTCTAACAATGTTGGTATTTTGTAATTGCATCAGAACCCTGTTAAATATTTAACACAGATACGAATAAGATACTAATGAAGTGGCAAAGTCCGATACTTTGAGAATATTGGGGCTGATAAATCCATGTATTCAAGGATTACAGCATTTATAGAGATAGCGTGTCATGTTGCCTGATTTCTCTTCTCTACCATCAGTAATGTGTTGATATTATATTCTAATATAGGCCTAATCATTACTTTAATTTCTTCAGTTACCATGGACCTATAGGCCTATTATATCTCTTAGATTATCTGATCTATTTCCAACATACTTCAACGTAAAAAATATTTATTTTTTCGATTGGTTGACAATCATTTTCCTTAAAAAAAAGAAGTAAATGAGAGCAGAGGAAGAAGATAATTAGTTAAGGATTTATAATAATAAGTAGGGCTCGAAAATTGAGGAATTGTTTTTATTTTATTTCCAAAAACGAGCCCAACATAATAAAGAAAACTAAATGCCTGAACGGGATTTGAATTCGGACCTCTGGGTTGGTACCCCAGCGTGCTATCCATTACACAATCGGGCAAATCCAATACAAACATTTATCTTTCTTATAGGCCTATATATATATATAGCCTATATATATATATATATATATATATATATATATATATATATATTCTCCATCATAGAGCCTATATAGGCTACACACATAGGGGTCATTTTATTCGTCCTTTTTGTCCCTTTTCGATTTTTTTTTTTTGGCTTTTTAGCCTTTTACTACATTTACATAATTCAAGAATTCAACTTCTTTTAAAAACACTACTCGCTGTGGTCTCGAGGTAGCGTGTTGCCTTGTCACACAGCGGGCCCGGATTCGATTCCCAGTCGGGACAGGCTCCTGGGTGAGGTTTTTTCTGAGTTTTTCTTCACCTGTAAAGGTACGTACACACCTGCGCGCCGCGTTCGTCAGATTTGGACGAGGTTTTAAGGTGCGCGCGAACGGCGCGCGTCTCGCACCACGATCCACTCATTGTCGGTTTTTTCCACGAACACTTTGATGGTTCGCTGTTTAGATTTGGACGGGTACCTGAGAGGTTCGTTGTTTTCGGTGCGCACCTATTATTTGAGTATGGAGTGGTCAGAGGAAAACATGTTAAAACTTATTGATATTTATACCGTAGAAGCAAGCAATTATTGTGGGATCCTCAACATAAGGATCATTTTTAAAAATCATTGAAAGGAGATGCCTGTTTTTTTTCAATGTTATGTGTTTCTTTTTTTTTATCGTGTGTACTGTAATTGTATGAATAAATTAGAATTATTTAGAAAACATTATTTATTTAAGACGTTCATTTCATAATATTATGTATGAAGTATCACAAAACAATACAATATATACTTACTTACTTACTCACTGGCACTATCGAACCCGTAGGTTCATGGCCGCGCGGACATATGCCCTCTATACATCCCTATCCTGAGCTAATACTTTCCAATCATTCCCTGTATAATCTACTTCCCTCAAATCAGAGTTAATATTATTCTCCCACCTCATTCTTGGTCTACCAACTGGGCGTTTTCCCTCTGGCTTTCCTACAACAACCTTCCATGCAAGTCTTTCATTCCCCATACGTGCAACATGTCCTGCCCAACGCAGTCTACGAGACTTAACTGTTCTTATTATATCTGGCTTCCTATAAAGACCATGTAGTTTATTGTTATGTAGTCTTCTCCATTCTCCTGTCTGTTCATCTCTCTTTGGTCCAAAAATGGTCCTAAGTACTTTATTCTCAAATACTTATAATCTCCTTTCCTCCCTTAAAGTAAGAGTCCATGTTTCGCACCCATATAATATAACTGGTAGAATAATAGTTTTATATTTTTTCAGTTTAACGTTTTTTGAAAGGAGTTGGGATATCAAGAGTCTCTGCAATGCATAATAGCACGCATTTACAGAATTGAGCCTATGTTTAATTTCTTTGTGTATCTCATTCCTATTTGTGATTATTGTTCCTAGGTATTTGAATTCAGCCACTTCCTCAAAATTTCCCTCATTTGTCATTAGCTGTCCATTTCCATTATATAATGATTTCCTACATGTGACCATATATTTAGTTTTATTGCTATTTACTTCCAGTCCTAATTTCTTAGTGTTACTCAATAGTTTGTGCGTGTTGTCCTTTAGTATCTCCTCGCTATCGGCCAATAATACTACATCATCAGCATAAACTAACAGATTATTAATACCATTCAGTTGTAAGCCTTCCTCATTCTCTAAAGATTTAATGGCTTGCTCTAGTACAAAATTAAATAGTAGAGGAGATAGTGCATCTCCTTGCTTCAACCCATTCTGGATTTCAAAAGTGTCCGAAAACTGTTTGCCTACACGCACCCTACTCTTTGTGTCATTTAGACACATTCGTATAAGTCTAACTAACTTTTTAGGAATTCCGAACTCCAGCAGGATACTATATAACTTCTCCCTCTTAATTGAATCATATGCTTTTTGGAAGTCTACGTATAGTTGATGTACAGTACCATTATATTCCCATTTCTTTTCTAAAATCTGTGTTATACTAAAAATCTGATCTGTTGTAGACCTGTTTCTTCTAAATGCACATTGATGATCTCCTAGAATGTCATCAATATAGGGAGCAAGTCTGCTTACTAATATATTTGTTAGAATTTTGTACGAAGTTGAACGTAATGAGATGCACCTGTAGTTGTTGCAATCTCCTTTCTTATAAATTGGTACGATAATAGATTCCCATTCATCTGGAAGAGCTTCTTTTCCCAAATCATACCAAGCAACCAACGTATCTTGTCCATCAATTTTTCTCCCCCTGATTTTATCAGTTCTGCTGGGATCTCATCTGAACCTGATGCTTTATACTTCTTCAATTTTTCTATCGCCATTTCAACCTTTAATGTAGTTGGTTCTGCTACTAGCATTTCTGCTGTCTGTAAATTTTCCTCCTCAATGTCCTGTTCTGTATGTACATTTAATAGCTGATTAAAGTAACTTCTCCATCTATTTTTTATATACTCCTGGAATCTGCAATAATATCCCCATTTACGTTCCGAATTATGTTTGTTCTAGCCTGAAACCCTTTCTTCTCTATCCTAATTCCCTGATATAATTATCTCATGTTCCTATTTTTTGCGTTCATTTCAAGATCATTAATCTTCTCTCTCAAATATTCCCTCTTTTTACTCTTTAGTAACTTCGTGGTTTCCCGTCTAATACTACCCAATTGCTCTAAATTTACCTCATTTGGCTCGTGTAACCATTTCAATTTTGCTAGCTTTCTTTCTTTCACAATGTCGGCACATTCCTCATCAAACCATTTCTTGTGTTGCCTCTTTTTTAAACAACCAATGCTTTCTGATGCTGACAATTTAATAGTATCTCTTATAGCCTCCCATTCTTTATTTATATCAGTTTCCTCTCCGTTTGTCACATTGTCAACTGAAGATCCCAGTACTTCATATCTATTAGCAATTTTAATTTGGTATTCTTGCGCATTTCATCATTTTTCAAGTTTTTTAATTCATATTTTACAGAATCATCTTTAGCAATTGTTCCTCTCATAAGCGATAGTCGTTGTCTGATTTTCACTCTGACCAGATGATGATCCGAATTGCAGTCTGTCCCTCTAACTGATCTAACATCGATGATGCTGCTGTGCCAGCGTTTATCCACTAATACATGATCTATCTGGTTCCGAGTTTCTCCATCTGGGGACGTCCAGGTGTATTTATGAATATCCTTATGCTGAAATGTTGTGCTCTTAACAATGAGATTCTTTGATGTGGCAAATGTGACTAATCTAACCCCGTTGTCGTTACTATCTTCATGAAGACTGAATTTGCCTATTGTTGGTTTGAATATATCTTCCCGCCCCACTTTTGCATTAAAATCTCCCAAGACAATTTTCATATGATATCGTGAAAGACTATCAAACAAGCATTCTAATTCTTCATAGAACTCATCCTTGATCTTGTCATCTTTATCTTCTGTGGGGGCATGTACATTTACAATTATAAAAAAATGTCGTTTACTCTTTAGAATTATGTATGATATCCTATCACTAACAAACTTAATATCTCGGATAGCGGATAGGATCCTCCTTCTGACTAAAAAACCCGTTCCAAATGCAGGTCTTTCTGCACCCCCGTAGTATATTGCAAAGCTTCCTGATTCCTGACTACCTTCTCCTTGCCACCTAACTTCCTGTAAAGCGACTATATCCAAGGGCGATTTATCTAAATCCCGCGTTAATATCTCTAGTGCCCCGCTATTGTATAAAGTCCTAACATTCCATGTTCCTAGGAACATGGGTTCCCTGAAGTAATCCCCGTCCGGAGAACCGAATGGGGGACTATTTGACCGGAAAATTTTACCCCAGTTGAACCCATGTTCGCATTTGTTGACTGTTGTATTTTTACGGTGAAAGATCGTCACTCTTTCGACCAAGGTACTTTTTTCGTCTGGCTTATCACCTTCGACCAGTCCGGCATGGGTAACCCTATCGGCAGCAATGCTACCGCCGGCATAGCTCTCAGGATCATTTAAGCACGCAAGCCACTCCACCACGACAAGGTAAAGATACCATGGAGGGTAAAGTAAAGTGATCCCACAACAGGCCCGGAGGCCCTTGAGGTAGTAGGAGGTTAAGGCTCCCACTTTTTCTAGACAATCGGCACTTTATGTCAGCCGGGTTATCAGCCCTGCGTGACGGACGCCTTTACCCCCAGAACAAGCGTCTGGTACTCATTTCCGTTAGAGACTGAGTCGACCCCAGGGCCATAGTTAAACACATTTATTACTAATTATTTATTTATTTCTTCAAAGACTCCAAAGAGCAAGTTTGCTCATGTTAAGAGGCAATATACAAAAAATAATGGCCATAAAACAATTAACAATAAAAACAAGAAAACAAATTCAGGCATAAGTTTAAGTAATAGAAACTACTATAGATGCACAATATATATACACATATAAATACAATATTTAAACAGGATAATATTAATAATAATAAAATTACAAAATTAACTAAAAAAGCAATGAGAAAAAATATTTTTTAATACAATTAGAAAAATGTTTAACATTCGTGAAATGTTGATATTCAATAGGTAAGTTATTGTAATGGTTGATTAATGCATAACGAATCCCTTTTATACCTTTATTTTTTAGAAACTAGTATCTTTGTGCAATAAAGTGCAACCTCTAGTATAATAATCATGTACATCTTTATTAAAAATTAAGGCCAAGTTATGGTGAGATAGATTCTTAATAATTTTAAACATATATATACAAATCATATATTTTTTTTTAAATTCCTTTAATGCTATAATATTTGAAATAGTATAAATAAAGTTATAAGATGTAATAAGTAATAAGCGTGACCAGACGTCTCGATTTTGGCGGGACAGTCCCGATTTTTTAACAATTTGTCCCGCGTCCCTCAGCATTAAAAAAAAATCCTATTTTTGCGAAAGAATGCAGGACAAGCGGGAGAACGGAAAGGGAATAGACATGGTTGGTTACACCTGCTCTGCAAAATGTCTACTGAAGGTTTGTGGGTTTCCTATGGATCGCAGGAGGTTCGTTGAAATTAATCATTTCGAGGAACATAACGCGCGCGCGCCGTTCGTGTTCGCGGCGCGCATATGTGTACGTACCTTTAGACAAATGTCAGGAAACTTAGGGCCCAACGGTCCCTGAAAATCATCCGACCATCATCCTTACCGTGAAGCTACCCCACCTATTATTCCCTAGTAAAGCTGTAAAGCATAGCAAGAAAATTCTTTGATTGCAGTGAAAGACCTGCCCTCGGGCAGAATTACTCTGGATGGATGGATCTAGGTGTAATTCCTAAAGACATTCCAAACACTTTTGTTCCACAAGAAACTATTCTACTCTCACAAAATATCCCGTTATTTTTAACCAGCCTACTGATCGCCTGAGGTATGTATTTCCACTTCAAATTTTGTAAGTAGTTGTCACTTTGTGACAATGAAATGACTGGAGATGACTATTGTGATATACTATAATGCCAACTGAGGTAAGTTTTTCGAAGTTCAGATGTTTGTAATACTAGAGTAGTCAAATATTCTTCCAGTTGTACCAATTTAAAATTCTATTTCTATCTACAGGATATCCATTACGGGCTTGATGAATTCATTCTATGCGGGAAAAATCGATCACTCTAATACTCCAAGAACTTTCTTTTTAATAAAGATAAAATTCCTTTTTGAATCTATGTTGAATTAAAAACATATAAAGCAT
This sequence comes from Diploptera punctata, assembly GCA_030220185.1. Taxonomy (NCBI): domain Eukaryota; kingdom Metazoa; phylum Arthropoda; class Insecta; order Blattodea; family Blaberidae; genus Diploptera; species Diploptera punctata. The sequence continues at coordinate 425,203 of JASPKZ010000815.1, read as the reverse complement.
GAGAGAAGAAGCATTTTCAGTCTCTTTTTTGCAATGAATGTTGGACTTCACTAGAATGTTCTACTTTTTAAACATTATTTTTTTGTATTCATTAAAAATACAGTTGAAAGTAAAAATTATTGTTTAATTTCAATTGCTTTTTTGCGTCTTTTTTTAGTTTTTAGGTATAATTGGTATATCTTTAGGTCTTTCCTTTTATAGACATTTTTTTAGGTCCTTAACGTCCGAGCCCTACTAATAAGCCAAGTTATTTGAGATTCAACAAGGAACTGGACATTTTCAAGCTACAAAAATCCTTAATATGCTTCTCTTCGGAAGATAAATAAAGCTATGGGTCCCGTGTCTTAGGTTGAACGTTCGTAAAAGAACTTTAAACGTGAAATAGAAATCTGAAAGAACATTATTTGAACTTTTCACTTCCAACTTTTAAAACATGGGATGATAAAGAGCGTCAATACAGAAATCTACAGTATCGACATCAGATATACAATATTGGGAGATTTTATCTACGCTTTGTGAATTTTTATTGTTTATTGTATGTTTTTCATTCAAGGCTATTCTTTTTTTATTCTTAATTATTTGAGACATTAGAGATTGAGGCATATATTGTCACAAGTACCTCTATCAAATCTCGATGTCTACTAACTTTTCAGGATTTTTTTCCTTATTCGTTACGATTAGTATTGGGTAAGGATTTCATTATCAGCATCCATTTTGTCATCAGACTTAATTATTGTTTCATAATTAATTTAATGTTAATATCAGTGAATTTTTACAAAACACATGGATACGTCCATTAATATAAACACATATCCTACAAATATATTCACAGATACCTTAGACGTGATACAGCCGTTAATTTTCAGGCGTTTGAAAATAAAATTTAATTAATAGGGGAACTTCAGGTAATTTGGAGCCCTCTTTTGAATTTATTTTTTTACTTTGCATTAAGGGATTCGAATTTTGTTTAATTACAGTGATTATCATTAGTGTTGTAACAATGGAATAGCATTGTTATTTTATTTAAGTATGGAAACATCTTTGTAATTTATGACCTTTTTTACATTACAAGAAAGATCCTCTTTATCCTTCATATTCGGGTAAAGTGGACACCAAAGTCCACCTTAGCTTTTAGTGTATTGTTAAGTTCATTTACTCTATTAATTTATAAAGACAGGCACAGATTAATCTGAAAATATTTATGATCGATCATATTTGAAAAGCGTTGATATATATTTAATGTTTTGAAAAAAATATCGTTAATTATAACATTCACACGTCATTCAACTGCAGAAAGCGACGGTCTTTGGGTTTAGTAAAATAGCAAGGATATTGAATAGAATAAATTAAGTGAATGGCTTTTATAGATAGCATCCTCATTGATAAAATACGTGTTCGTGTAAAGTGGACCCAGGTCCTCGTGGAGAGTCCACATTAACCGAATTCCTTTGTTGTGTTCAATTATTTTATATAGCCGTCATGTCAAACCAAACCCGTCAATATATTAAAACAGCATCTATATAATATTATTTAGGGCTTTTTCAATATTTATAATATTCAAAGAATTTATTCTTAGTTTGAAAACTTTTAAAATTGTCATTTTCATAAATAAACCCTCCTTCGTACGAATAATAAAAGAAACGCGTCAAAGTTGTTGAGGGGAAGAAGTTAAATATATTCTGTTCGAGGACAGCACCAATTAAAGAAAATATTAACAGGGTCCATTCAAACAGAAGGGTCCACATTACCCGAACTTCTCTCTATAAATAATGGATTATTAGTTAATTAATAAGTGTAGTGGGAAGTCACAGATTCAAATACCGGGACCGTTCAATCTGATTGAAGGTTTTCATGGTTTTCCTCAGTAATATTAGACAAATAGGCTATTATTCAGATTTTAATTTCCATCAATATTATTTCATCATTAATTATAATCATTTGACAATTATTATAAATTAAATCTATCAGGTTGTATGTTATATGGCTGAAAAGAAATGAACAACTTTCGTAATGAGTCAGGAAGAAACCAAATCGTCGACACCATTTGTCATTATGGGAATACTAGTAGGCCTATATTTTAAAATACTTCATAATAGACACCCCTTTCAACTATTAGAATACTAAAATAATTTACTAAATAACCTCAATTGTGATTACAATGAACTTTATAAGTATTGATATTAAATGCTGCCTGACAAGGAAAATAGACTTGGGATGACCTAGAAAATGATGGAAGGATTATTAACAGGTTGTTCCTGAAGGCATAGCATACAAAGTGGTCTAAACTCTGCGGTTACTTCTGATAATTAAAATCAAATATGTAATAAACACATGTCTATTTAATACACACAAGTTTCCTGTACACCATATGACATAAGATAAGTTAATATTTGTAGACAAAAAGTGTTAAACTTACTTGTATTATCGGGTGCTGCAAGACAGAGAGAGACGAAGAGGACAATGAGCAACAAGACGTTCCTTACCCGCATGGTTATGTGCACGTACTGATCTCTTGTCACTACCCTAGTGTCGCATTTTCATTATCAGCTACTGGTATGCAAGCTATGTGACGCACATTTGAACCTGGCACTTGTAAAACATATGTTCTCAAGGTCAAATCATTGTTCAGTGTTACAGATCACTATCTGGTACATACTTTAAATTTCAAAAGCTTGATGGGCTTTTACATTTCTATGATGTCACATAGGCCTATTTTTAGAATTCTAATTTAAAATGAAATTACAATCTAGAATTTCCTTGACGATTAAGAAACTCCCACCCCCTACAAGAATACTCAGTCAGATTGGTCGGCATGGGGTTTATAACCTGGGACTTCCCGAATACGATTCCCAAACACTATCGCCTAAGGCAACTCACTCGGTGGTTTTCTGTCGTTCAGTTAATTCTTATGAATGTAATTTCTGATTGTTAATGTATCTGCAATTCTTCAAACTTCTTGCTGAGGTCTTAGGCGTAGGTGGTAGGATAATATCCGGATGTATCATGAGGAAGGAAACATGTGCTGGATTCTGTTGACTGAAGATAGAGACCAAGGTGAAGGCGGTATAGGTCCTAAGGGGTTCCATAAACCAAATAGATATTTATAATTTGTGTTAATTATAAGGCCGTGACGTTTTGTTCTACGTAATTTCCTATTGTTTTGTTTATCCTTCAGTAAAATTCTGAAAATCTTAATCTCGTTAGTCAATTCGACAGTAAATTAAACTTGTGCCAGTGCGTGAAAAACATGGATGTTACCCATAGACTGGGGACTACTCACTGATCACTTGAAACTTTAATTCCAATTACTGTAGCCTGATTTATGGAAATATATTAATTAGTTCTGAAATAAAACGAAGGCCTGGGTCTATGTCCATCCATCCATAGTAATTCTGCCCGAGGGCAGGTCCTTCACTGCAATCATAGCATTTTCATGCTATGCTTGCAGCTTTACTAGGGAATTGTAGGTGTGGTAGCTTCCCGTTGCTTTCCACACCGGTGAAGGATGATGATGGTGATGATGATAATGGTAAGGATGATGATGATGATATTGGCCAGATGATTTCGGGGACCATTTGGGCCTTAAAGTTGTCCTGACATTTGTCTTACAGGTGAGGAAAAACCCCGATAAAAACCTCACCCAGAAAAACTGCCCCGACCGGGGATCGAACCCGGGCCCGCTGCTTGAAAAGGCAGCACGCTACCTCGAGGGTCTATGTATATATGATAAATTAATTATTGTACTGCAATAATTGTACATCTGATATGAGAGTCGTGTAGGTCCATTACCTAGCTGTGCTGTCTCTGTGCTGTAATAGTTTGTGTGCGTGTGTAAGTGACATGCCAGAGATTCTGGTTCAATTCCATATTTTAGTTTTTTTTTTAAATTTGAATGTTGTACAGAACGGAGAGCACGTGTTACCAGGCAGTTTACTACAACCCGGAAGGTAACTCGTACGAGTTCCGATGGGGTAAGGATTTTTAAACTAACCTAAACTTTGTTGGGATCGACTCACTCTCTTAAAGATATGAGTACCTAACGTTCAATATGCTCTGGAATGAAGGCGGCCGTAATGTAGGACTCACATCACGGCTGATATCTTATGCCGATTGTCTAGAAAGGTGGGAGCCTTTATCTCCTACCACCCTAAGGGTCTCCTAAGGGTATTGGAATCAAGCTAACATGGTAAAGAGCGGGCAGCATTCTTTCTATTGAGAATAATAGGCCTAATATGAGAATTAACGAAATTTGGATAAGAAAACTGAAACAAAGTTAGAGACGTAGTCATATGACTGCTGATAGTATAATATACTATCCAGCGAGAGAAATCAGTTCAATTGGTCCTGATCTTCTCAGAGCTGAGGCGTCACGAATTAATATCAATGTATAATTTGTGGTAAAATTCGCAATCATCCAAACATCTGTGGGTGCCACTGAGGTCAATACACATGGACTGATAAACATTAGACTGCCTAGTAAATGTATAAACTAATCTTCGGATTAGAAATATAGGACATTCCTATAAGATTCATTGCTGCTAATTATTTAACATTTTTAATAAAACAATAGAATAACAAATTAGCAGAAATGGAATAAATTTGCGCCAGATTAGGCCTACTGAATTCCCAATAATAACCTATAGGAATGGATTACTTCATGCTATCGTTGTTTTCACTGCGGTTCGGATCATTTAAATAAATTTGAATATCATATGCCAGAGTTGCCAAAATAATCAAAGTCTTAAAAAGTGTAACGATCCGGGTGTAAAAAACCAAGATTAATAATCCAAACAATTCAAGAAGAAATAAAGAAAACGGTTCATAGACAGGTAATTGTTTTTTTATTACTGTATAAAATTTTCCTCATTAAAGGATTGCCTCAAAAACAAAGTGATACAGACAATTAATTTTCAAAATTGTTGAAATACATTTTGTAAACACATTAAAAAGATTTCAAATTTTGTTCAAGGAAAAGCTAATAGAAATAGTAGGATACAAGGAGGGAAGACTTTTTTTTAAATGTAGGCCTATATTCCCGAGTCGACAGACGAGGTAAACATTTTCCAACGAATACATAAAAGTCTTCCATCCATATATCGTAGGCCTGTCATATTTTATTTCATAGGCCTCTATGTGGAATTTTTTATTTACGTTAATTACACTGTGTAAATAAAATCAGATATAAGTTACTATTAGGCCTATGGTTTTCACTTTAGAACAGCCATTTAGAATGTCATATCAAATGCAGGGAACTTTGATGATTTTGAAATTCTGTAAATTATTATAAATAAATTGCCGATGTTGGAAAATGATAGATTAAGTTAATATGCTTTTAACTGAAATATTATATCGAGCATAGGAGCTAAAATTAATTCAGCGATTCTCTTGACGTCAAGTTAAATAATGTTCTTTCTCCGGCATTACAATGTTGCCAATATGATTTATGTGAACTATTTATAGATGTTTTTTTACATACATTGTGAAAGCTTTCTATTTATAGTAACGTGTCGTGAACGGGTATTAACGGTGAACTTAAAGATGACGGGTCTGAAATTACTGTATCCTGTATATATATAGAATATTCTTAATATTGCTTATGTTAAAATGAGTCAACACACGCTATATTTTAGTTTTTGTGTTGGCGAAAGATGCGTGTGGTAAAGAGTTTGAGGACAGCAGTAGTTCATTTTCACTCTCATTTTAATAACTAGATCGAGGAATTATATGAAGAAAATTATACAAAAATATGAAATCGTAAAGACAAAATATGAAAATTGTGACACAAAAATATTATGAAGCTACTATTTTCTAACCTTTTTACACATATTTATACACATATGCCCACTATAACTTATAAGTGTACATACCAGTACATAAATGAGACAAACAGAACGTGTAAGGGTGACATATGGTCAGCATGTAGAGTCCCCCAGCCATTACAGCTGATTTTCTCAATCTGGAGCCGCTACTTATCGTAGCTACCCAAATGTCTCAAGATGCTGGGAGGGCACCGGTCCCATACTGGCTGAAATACCATGAGAAAAATTTCTTCCCCCATGGAGACTCGAACCAGCGCAAGTCCCGTAGCTCTGCGCCCAGGCTTCTTACCTGAACCACTCGGCTACGCCATGTTAATTTCCTGTAGATACAATTGTGACAATAACATTAAATTGGATGATTTAGAATACAAGTAAACCATTCCACTATGTCATATTTGGAGAAACAAGATGTTAAAAGTTATTAGTCCATAACTGATTCTAGGGATTGTTTCAGAATTCTCTTTGCAATTACAATTACATCTAATATTGAACTACAAACATGGTCAAATGTAGTTAAGAATTATTTTAACTTTTTTTTCATGAAATGGTTCTAACATAGTGTCCATAGTCTTGGTCTAATTGTGCTTTGAACAATCCAATTGTCAATTCTGTTTATAATCCACAGTTAAAAGTTTTTTTTCTATATTTTCTGATAGTACATTATAAGGCCTGTCTGTCAGAATTGTTTTGCACGATGGAAAATTATGCTCAACATCACACGATGTTATGGCAGCATACTTGTATCATGCTATATTTGATAGTTTGACGTCCTTACCTATATGAACTTTACTAATTTCACAAAGCACTCTTTCCTACATTTAAATGCTGTAATCTGTTCACGAAGTAAGGACTGCTCTCAGGTAGCAATAACGAGCTGACAGCTATTCTACCTGACTATAGAATATTCCGACATTGGTCTTCTACTTATTCAACTAGGCTCATGTTCTTGTCTGGGGACCGAATTTAGGACAAAAACCACCATCTAACACGTCACTCTATGACTCCTCATCCAATTATTTACATCTATCTATCTTGTTCAGAAGGGATACTGAAGAATTTTCACTTGTCTACCATAAAGCACTGTCAAAAATTGCATAAATACACTCATTTCAAGAAATATTTTAATGAATTCCTAGAACTTTTATTGGAAAAATACCTGAATTTCAAAGTTGAAAAATATAAAGGAGTATGAAATTTTCACTAAAATATGAACATTTTGCTAAAATACAATGAAATATAAAGTTTTTTGTTGGTATTATTTGATTCTACACATCTTAAAATTTAAAGATATTTATTCCATATTTAAAACCAGTTGATAGAGATTCTCCCTTCACTCACTCCACTAGCAGGTACAGGCAGCTAGTAAAGGGGAAGGTACTACTGTCTGTTACAAATACATCAGTCTTCTAAATTATGTAATGAAAATAAAATTATATTGGATTATATACTGAACAATACGAAAATTTATAATAGTAATATAATATATAATAGTTATTTTTAAAACTTATACCTATATATACTTTTTTTTGTTTCTACTTGTTTAACATCTCCTTTTATGCATATTTAAATCCCAGTTTCTACTGTGTCTAAATTATGTTCAAATGTATACCGAAACTAATATATATATATATATATATATATATATATATATATATATATACACACACACACATTTAAACATTTAACTGTGTTTTCCTTATATCTATCACACAATAACTAAGCACTAAGCATTACTAAACAAATAATTTATCTAATTTTTTTTAAATATATAAAAACAATCTATTAAACGCTAACAAAACTCTTAATTCTACTGAATAAATTATGTATTAACTGAATTTTCAAGACAATTCTAAAATCCACCACACTGCTAGAACTAAGAACAGTCTACTGAGAAAGACAAATGTTTTTTTGTGCTGTCAATACAATGTCAGTACTGAACTACACTATTTACAATAGATGGCCCTTCGCCGGTATGCCACCCTGCAAATTATCATACTAAAACTGTGTATTTTGTATTATATTAGTTATATAAATCTTAATAGAAATTCAAAGTATAACAAAATAAGTCAGGAATTAAAAACTATATATCATATTTTTTTACAAAAATGCTCTGAAAAAGGATAAATTATAATATTTTATTTTCTGGTTTTCTCAGCTTTGGGGGAGTTGGTTTATAACTGATAACAGCCACATTCCTAGCTATGGCCTAGTTATTGTATGCACCCCTACAGTAGTGGGGGTAGTAAAATGACGTCACTTCTATCAACTCCGTTGACATAGATAATTGTCTCAGCGCTCTCTGACAAATAGTTTAAAACATGAAATTTCATAAAATTTCTCGCTCTATTAATAACGTAAACATATCAAACTCGCCATAACATGACATGACATTTCATCTAATCTATGAAGATATTTTGTATTAGGCGTAGATCCGAAATCAGCATAAAGATAAAGCTCCTGCTGACAATAGGAGCAGAATAAGATATTAGTATATGACATCGGGAGACAGTTCTGAGTAGAATTTTTTTGATGTTTAATGGTGAAACCCATCATTTTAGTTGCAATTTTGAGTTTCACTGAAGTCTTTGGTGATTACGCATAGTACGGGTGTGCGCGCTCTGCAGTATAGGATGCTACCGTAAGTGATAATTATTTTGTGTGGGGTTCGATTGCTGCATTAGCAACTTTAACTTAGAGCGTTTGGTTTTAAGACTTCATACGCTGGAGAAAATGCATTGCTTAACTTTGTTTGTTTTGTTAACATTGTTTTCAATAGTAACTTGGGTCTCCTAAGCACATTGACTGACGCTCAATTTTGTAATGATATATAACTTAGAGGGGTAGAGTGTTTTTACCCTTGAATTCTGGGATGAACTTTTGTTTCCTTTTTTTTTATTTAATCAATAATATATATTTATTAAACACAATGTGTACACTAATATTATATACATGGTTTTACCATTTTGCTATTAATTCGTGAATTGTTTTGGTTCTGTTTTCGCACTGCACTAAGTGATACTTTGGGCACGGTTTGCTACAGAGTTTACAGATGCAGGTCTCCTCGGGTTCATGGTAACTTTGTTTATGACATATTTTGCCATGGAAGCCGTGAGCGGCGAAGCGTGTGTATAAGTGGCAAAGTCGAAAATTTGGTCCTTTCCATTCGTCTGTGTTTAACGCTTCCGTTTCCGTGATTTCGTTCGGAATCTCTCTGGCTTTTCTCTGTCTCTCCTCGATTGCTGTTTTGTATGCCTGCGTTTCTGGTAGATCGAAGTGTTTTCGGATATCTTCTATGAAGTAAGACTCCTTTGCTATTATGTAGGCATAGCTATGTCTTGTGAATTTTGAAATTGAAAGAGCCCTTTCAAACCCGACTCGAAATATTCAAAAATTGCATTTATATACCGGGTACACCATTCATTATATTTGATTTACTCCACGTTCCCAGAATTCGAGCGCACTAGCACGGCCTTGGAACTTGCATTCTCTCGATTACCAGTTTCGTGTAGCGCGGATGACAATTACACATACGGCCTAATATTTTCAGATTCTTCTTGATACAGTGCACTCCACTAAAATACATAGGCCTACTTTCTGGCAAGGTAAACAAACCATAGTATTACCCGTTCAATGAGTCGTGTTTATGCAGGAATAGAACACGTGACACTGCTATCTATGAGTGCAGAGGGGAATGGGACGTGGGACGCTGACAATATACACTGCCTTATGTGACGTCACATGTAAGCTTCGTATTTCTTCCGCCTGCAGAGATATTTTGAATGACTATTACCTAGCAAGATTCCCGACCCAAAGAAAACAAAAACAGTTCTCACCCGAAAAGCATGTTGGATTTATCAATGACTGTACATTACAGCTGTAGATCAATTTTTAAAAATAATTCAATACTTTAAACCAAATTCCTCATGGCTTGCCGATTTTATCAACCATATAAACCAGCACCCATCCCAACTTCCATCCCCAGATCCAGCTCTTTCCTCCTACCTCAAAATCAATCATCAGAATCCTAAACTATACCGACAGTTTGGTGATCCTATACATAGAAGACGAATCGCTTTATTCGTTTCCTGAAGAATCGATTGCAAGAAACCAAAACTTCTAACTGGAAATATTTCCTGTCTCGATATAATAGAGAAAGAACGTCACCTTGGAAAATAGTAAACGTAATCAACAATAATAGAGTAGGATCGCCTGCTCCGAATGTCTTAAATGCAGCAAGCACATGGAGCTTATCATTCTTATGATGAAGCCCAACTTATAACTAATAATCTTGCAAATCGATTCACACCACACAAGCTGGCGACTCCAATCCATGAAGTTGAAGTAAATCAGGTGGTAAACAATTTCCTGGCTACTCCCATTCTTCAAGCCGTTCCAGATATACAACTTACGTATCTCTGATGTCATATACGTACCATTCGATCCACTTGCTCATCTAGTACGGATGAAATTCCAAATGGCTATTGAACATCTCCCAAATAAAGTTCTTAATTTACTCTTATTTTACTTACGGTTATTTATAAATTCTGCTACATATTATGACTCAACACTTAAATGGCCAATTTTACACTTTTCGAAATACTTATCGCTTTATTCTCTGCTTTCACACTTTAAGGAGATATATTATATATGTAAGTCTGATAAATAATTTTCGAGATATAAAGAATTTTATAAGCCCTCTAGTATTTAAAGAGCCATATTATACATCAAGATGACAGTGATTGGTAGTGAATGTGATGTTATCGCTCCGCGGAAAATTAATGAAATTACATAATTAATGTTATGAATATGGACAAAAGAACAGACAAGAAAATGTTATGAATTCTGCACAAATAGTAAAGAAGCCTTGGTACAATTGAAGAATATAATGGATTCAAACAAAGACGTGGTAGTAAGCCCTGTGAATGAACATTCTTATGCTTATGCAACACAAAATATCTCTTACAAAAAACATACGAAAAATGTGTTTATTGTGTCACCAAAATGTCCTGAAACTGTTGTGAATTCTGAACAAACACTTAAATTAGTGCAAGCAACTACTAACAACAAATTAAGCATGGGTGTAAACGCTACAAAGAAGAAAATAAAAAATATGCTTGTGTTAGTTGAATTATGGAGTGCAGCTGAATGTTTGTCTTTTCAACAAACAGTAAATCAAAGTATCGACAATCTAGTAGTCACTATCCCGCAAAAACGCAACCCTAAAATCATAATTCATGTAATTGATGCTAATTTTCCTGAAGAAGAATTAGTGTCGGTTGCACAGTGCCTTCTAGATACTAGTCAGATCATGACAATTTCAAGACATGGTCAGACACAGTTAGCAGTTTTAGAAGTGTCTCCTAAGATCTATAGAGCCGTGATGAACATAGGCTATAGCCGGTGCACAGTAAAAGACCATATTCATGTGATTCGTTGCCATAAATGTTCGTCATTTGGACACATTGCAGCCGACTGTAGTTCGACATTACATTGCATGAACATGAAGAAAATAACTGCAACAAAACCAAAAGAGACTGTGTAAACTAAGACATTCAACCATCGTATGGCCTTCAGAAATAACTTTCGACCATATAATATAGATCATCCTGCTACGCCAAATGACTGTCCTGTATATAAGAGAAAGCTAAACATAGTAAAATCTAAAATAAATTATGGCTAACCTTACAATTTTTTAACAAAATCTGCAAAAATCATTACTTCCAACACAAGAAATATTAGCCAATGAAGGTTTCTATTCAAATCATAATCCTTCTCTAGATGATCTTAAAATGTTACGTGTAGGCCTACAAGAACCAAATATAAGAGGAGATAAGGTACTTGGTTTTCAAGCAGGTAATGTCTACTCGCATTTTACGGACACACTAATAAGATCAGAAATAACAATGTAAATATGTTGAAACTAACACAATACTGCACTTCGTACTACGTAATAGTCAGTATGAAATTCGGCTACATAAATGCATGGCTCTGTAATTTATATTTTGATGGATACATCAATATTAAAAATGCGCTTTCAGCACTGGATAATTATGTACTGAACTGGGAACAAAACCTATGTTTATATATAATTGTAGGCTTTCACGGCCGGCGTCTTGATCCATATTTGGTTTGTCTTCCGGGCGTATATGCCGTGGTCCGGTTGTCTTCATACTCGACGTTTCGTCTACTGCTGCGGTCTGCAGCCGACTGTTGAGGAGTTCACAGAGAGCAAGCAGTATCTCTTGATGAGGTCTACTGCAGTAGTAGACGAAACGTCGAGTATGAAGACAACCGGACCACAGCCTATAAGCCCGGAAGACGAACCAAATATGAATCAAAACCTATGTTAATATTTGGTGATATTTATGCGAAACGCAGTGCTTCGCATAGCCCTGTGAATGATGAACGAGGATCAAAATTTTATGATTACTGCTGTTCACACAATCTTACTATTCTCAATAATAGTGATGTTCCAACATACAGCCCAAACAACTCACAAAGTCACCTTGACATCTGTGTTTGTAATACTTCATTACTGTCATACATTGCTGAATGGTTGGTCAGCGAATCTCCTACTCTTTCTGACCATAAACTAATTAAAATTAAGCTGACTGCTAGCATACAAAATAATTCTGCTCCTCGTCACCTATAGGCTATCTTACACGCAAATACAAAACAAATAATGTTAAATGGCACCATTTTAAAAAAACTGTTGTGTCAAGACTTGCTCACTTATCTAATTGTATAACTAATGCAGATACGTCGGAATATATTAACACAATTGTTGAAGATCTCACTGATATTTACTTAGGCTACTTACTTACTTACTTACTTACTTACTTACTTACTTACTTACTTACTCATTGGCAGTATCGAACCCGATGGTTCATGGCCTCTCGGACATTAGCTCTCCATATAAACCTACTTACTTACTCACTGGCACTATCGAACCCGTAGGTTCATGGCCGCACGGACATAAGCTCTCCATACATCCCTATCCTGAGCTAATGCTTTCCAATCATTCCCTGTATAATCTACTTCTCTCAAAACATAGTTAATGTTGTTCTCCCACCTCATTCTTGGTCTACCAACTGGGCGTTTTCCCTCTGGCTTTCCTACAAGAAGTTTCCATGCACGTCTTTCATTCCCCATACGCGCAACATGTCCTGCCCATCGCAGTCTACGGGACTTAACTGTTCTTATTATATCTGGCTTCCTATAAAGACCATGTAGTTCATTGTTATGTAGTCTTCTCCATTCACCTGTCTGTTCATCTCTCTTTATTCCAAAAATTTTCCTAAAAACTTTATTCTCAAATACTCGTAATCTCCTTTCCTTCCTTAAAGTAAGAGTCCATGTTTCGCACCCATATAATATAACTGGTAGAATAATAGTCTTATATATATATTCAGCTTAACGTTTTTTGAAAGGAGTTGGGACATCAAAAGTCTCTGCAATGCATAATAGCATGCATTTCCAGAATTGAGCCTATGTTTAATTTCTTTGTGCATCTCATTCCTATTTGTGATTATTGTTCCTAGGTATTTGAATTCAGCCAATTCCACAAAATTTCCCTCATTTGTCATTTGCTGTCCATTTCCATTATATAATGTATTTCTACGTGTGACCATATATTTAGTTTTACTGATATTTACTTCCAGTCCTAATTTCTTAGTATTACTCAATAGTGTGTGCGTGTTGGCCTTTAGTATCTCCTCGCTATCGGCCAGTACTACTACATCATCAGCATAAACTAACAGCTTATTAATACCATTCAGTTGTAAGCCTTCCTCATTCTCTAAAGATTTAATGGCATGCTCTAGTACAAAATTAAATAGTAGAGGAGATAGTGCAACTCCTTGCTTCAACCCATTTTGGATTTCAAAAGTGTCTGAAAACTGTTTGCTTACACGCACCCTACTCGTTGAGCCATTTAGACACATTCGTATAAGTCTAACTAACTTTTTAGGAATTCCGAACTCCAGCAGGATACTATGTAACTTCTTCCTTTTAATTGAATCATATGCTTTTTTGAAGACTACATATAGTTGATGTACAGTACCATTATATTCCCATTTCTTTTCTAAAATCTGTCTTATACTAAAAATCTGATCTGTTGTAGACCTGTTTCTTCTAAATGCACATTGATGATCTCCTAGAATGTCATCAATATAGGAAGTAAGTCTGCTTACTAATATATTTGTTAGAATTTTTTACGAAGTAGAAAGTAATGAGATGCCCCTATAGTTGTTGCAATCAGTTTTATCTCCTTTCTTATAAATTGGTACGATAATTGATTCCTTCCATTCATCAGGAAGAGCTTCTTTTTCCCAAATCATACTAAGCAACCAGCGTATCTTGTCCATCAATTTTTTCTCCCCCTGATTTTATCAGTTCTGCTGGGATCTCATCTGAACCTGATGCTTTATACATCTTCAATTTTTCAATTGCCATTTCAACCTCTAATGCACTTGGCTCTGCGACTAGCTTTTCTGCTGTCTGTAACTTATCCTCCTCAATGTCTTGTTCTGTATGTATATTTAATAGCTGATTAAAATAACTTTTCCATCTATTTAATATACTCTTGGAATCTGCAATCATATCCCCATTTTCATTCCGAATTATGTTTAGTCTAGCCTGAAACCCTTTCTTCTCTATACTAATTCCCTGATATAATTCTCTAATGTTCCTATTTTTTGCATTCATTTCAAGATCATTAATCTTCTCTCTCAAATATTCCCTCTTTTTACTCTTTAGTAACTTGGTGGTTTTTCGTGTAACACTAACCAATTGCTCTAAATTTACCTCATTTGGCTCGTGTAAACATTTCATTTTTGCTAGCTTTCTTTTCTTTACAATGTCGGCACATTCCTCATCAAACTATTTCTTGTTTTGCCTCTTTTTTAAACAACCAATGCTTTCTGATGCTGACAATTTAATAGTATCTCTTATAGCCTCCCATTCTTTATTTATATCAGTTTCTTCTTCGTTTGCCACATTGTCATCTGAAGATTCCAGTACTTCAAATCTATTAGCAATTTTGATTTGGTATTCTTGTCGCATTTCATCATTTTTCAAGTTTTTTAATTCATATTTTACAGAATCATCTTTAGCGTTTGTTCCCCTCATTAGCGATAGCCGTTTTCTGATTTTCCCCCTGACCAGATGATGATCTGAATTGCAGTCTGCCCCTCTAACTGATCTAACATCGATGATGCTACTGTGCCAGCGTTTATCCACTAATACATGATCTATCTGGTTCCGAGTTTCTCCATCTAGGGATGTCCAGGTATATTTATGAATATCCTTGTGCTGAAATGTTGTGCTCTTAACAATGAGATTCTTTGATGTGGCAAATGTGACTAATCTAACCCCGTTGTCGTTACTATCTTCATGAAGACTGAATTTGCCTCTTGTTGGTTTGAATATATCTTCCCGCCCCACTTTTGCATTAAAATCTCCTAAGACAATTTTCATATGATATCGTGAAAGGCTATCATATAAGCATTCTAATTCTTCATAGAACTCATCCTTGATCTTGTCATCTTTATCTTCTGTGGGGGCATGTACATTTACAATTATAAAATCATGTCGTTTACCCTTTAGAATTATGTATGATATCCTATCACTAACAAACTTAATATCTCGGATAGCGGATAGGATCCTCCTTCGAACTAAAAAAAAACCGTACCAATTGCAGGTCTTTCTGCACCCTCATAGTATAATGCAAAGCTTCCTGATTCCTGACTACCTTCTCCTGGCCACCTAACTTCCTGTAAAGCGACTATATCCAAGGGCGATTTATCCAATTCCCGAGTTAATATCTCTAGTGCCCCGCTATTGTATAAAGTCCTAACATTCCATGTTCCTAGGAACATGTCCCTGTGTTTGAGCCTTTGGCATGGGTTCCCTGAAGTAGTCCCCGCCCGGAGAACCGAATGGGGGACTATTTGACCTCCGGAAAATTTTACCCCAGTAGAACCCATGTACGCATTTCTTGACGGTTGTATTTTTACGGTGAAAGATCGTCACTCTTTCGACCAAGGTACTTATTTCGTCTGGCTTATCACCTTCGACCAGTCCGGCATGGTTAACCCTATCGGCAGCAATGCTACCGCCGGCATAGCTCTCAGGATCATTTAAGCACACAAGCCACTCCACCACGACAAGCTAAAGATACCATGGAGGGCCATATAAACCTATCCTGAGCTAATGATTTCAAATCATTCCCTGTAAAATCTACTTCCCTCAAATCATAGTTAATATTATCCTCCCACCTCATTCTTGGTCTACCAACTGGGCGTTTTCCTTCTGGCTTTCCTACAAGCAGCTTCCACGCAAGTATTTCATTCCCCATACGTGCAACATGTCCTGCCCATCGCAGTCTACGAGACTTAACTGTTCTTATTATATCTGGCTTCTTATAAAGACCATGTAGTTCATTGTTATGAAGTATTCTCCATTCACCTGTCTGTTCATCTCTCGTTGGTCCAGAAATTTTCCTAAGTACTTTATTCTCAAATACTTGTAATATCCTTTCCTCCCTTAAAGTAAGAGTCTATATTTCGCACCCATATAATATAACTGGTAGAATAATAATTTTATATATTTTCAGTTTAACGTTTTTTGAAAGGAGTTTAGATATCAAGAGTCTCTGCAATGAATAATAGCATGCATTTCCAGAATTGAGCCTATGTTTAATTACTTTGTGCATCTCATTCCTATTTGTGATTACTGTTCCTAGGTATTTGAATTCAGCCACTTCCTCAAAATTTCCCTCATTTGTTATTAGCTGTCCATTTCCATTATATAATGAATTTCTACGTGTTACCATATATTTAGTTTTATTAATATTTACTTCCAGTCCTAATTTCTTAGTGTTACTCAATAGTTTGTGCGTGTTGTCCTTTAGTATCTCCTCGCTATCGGCCAATAATACTACATCATCAGCATAAACTACCAGCTAATTAATACCATTGAGTTGTAAGCGTTCCTCATTCTCTAAAGATTTAATGGCATGCTCTAGTACAAAATTAAATAGTAGAAGAGATAATGCCCCTCCATGGTATCTTTAGCTTGTCGTGGTGGAGTGGCTTGTGTGCTTAAATGATCCTGAGCGCTATGCCGGCGGTAGCAATGCTGCCGATAGGGTTACCCATGCCGGACTGGTCGAAGGTGATAAGCCAGACGAAATAAGTACCTTGGTCGAAAGATTGACGATCTTTCACCGTAAAAATACAACCGTGAAGAAATGCGTACATGGGTTCTACTGGGGTAAAATTTTCCGGAGGTCAAATAGTCCCCCATTCGGTTCTCCGGGCGGGGGACTACTTCAGGGAACCCATGCCAAAGGCTCAAACACAGGGACATGTTCCTAGGAACATGGAATGTTAGGACTTTATACAATAGCGGGGCACTAGAGATATTAACGCGGGAATTGGATAAATCGCCCTTGGATATAGTCGCTTTACAGGAAGTTAGGTGGCCAGGAGAAGGTAGTCAGGAATCAGGAAGCTTTGCATTATACTATGGGGGTGCAGAAAGACCTGCATTTGGAACGGGTTTTTTAGTCAGAAGGAGGATCCTATCCGCTATCCGAGATATTAAGTTTGTTAGTGATAGGATATCATACATAATTCTAAAGGGTAAACGACATGATTTTATAATTGTAAATGTACATGCCCCCACAGAAGATAAAGATGACAAGATCAAGGATGAGTTCTATGAAGAATTAGAATGCTTATTTGATAGCCTTTCACGATATCATATGAAAATTGTCTTAGGAGATTTTAATGCAAAAGTGGGGCGGGAAGATATATTCAAACCAACAATAGGCAAATTCAGTCTTCATGAAGATAGTAACGACAACGGGGTTAGATTAGTCACATTTGCCACATCAAAGAATCTCATTGTTAAGAGCACAACATTTCAGCATAAGGATATTCATAAATACACCTGGACGTCCCCAGATGGAGAAA
The DNA here is from genome assembly GCA_030220185.1 of Diploptera punctata. Taxonomy (NCBI): domain Eukaryota; kingdom Metazoa; phylum Arthropoda; class Insecta; order Blattodea; family Blaberidae; genus Diploptera; species Diploptera punctata. The sequence goes on along the minus strand of JASPKZ010000815.1, from coordinate 407,406 downwards.
CTCGGAACCAGATAGATCATGTATTAGTGGATAAACGCTGGCACAGTAGCATCATTGATGTTAGATCAGTTAGAGGGACAGACTGCAATTCAGATCATCATCTGGTCAGGGTGAAAATCAGACAACGGCTATCGCTTATGAGAGGAACAAACGCTAAAGATGATTCTGTAAAATATGAATTAAAAAACTTGAAAAATGATGAAATGCGGCAAGAATACCAAATCAAAATTGCTAATAGATTTGAAGTACTGGAATCTTCAGATGACAATGTGGCAAACGAAGAAGAAACTGATATAAATAAAGAATGGGAGGCTATAAGAGATACTATTAAATTGTCAGCATCAGAAAGCATTGGTTGTTTAAAAAAGAGGCAAAACAAGAAATGGTTTGATGAGGAATGTGCCGACATTGTAAAGAAAAGAAAGCTAGCAAAAATGAAATGGTTACACGAGCCAAATGAGGTAAATTTAGAGCAATTGGGTAGTGTTAGACGGGAAACCACCAAGTTACTAAAGAGTAAAAAGAGGGAATATTTGAGAGAGAAGATTAATGATCTTGAAATGAATGCAAAAAATAGGAACATTAGAGAATTATATCAGGGAATTAGTATAGAGAAGAAAGGGTTTCAGGCTAGAACAAACATAATTCGGAATGAAAATGGGGATATGATTGCAGATTCCAAGAGTATATTAAATAGATGGAAAAGTTATTTTAATCAGCTATTAAATGTACATACAGAACAGGACATTGAGGAGGATAAGTTACAGACAGCAGAAATGCTAGTCGCAGAGCCAAGTGCATTAGAGGTTGAAATGGCAATTGAAAAATTGAAGATGTATAAAGCATCAGGTTCAGATGAGATCCCAGCAGAACTGATAAAATCAGGGGGAGAAAAATTGATGGACAAGATACGCTGGTTGCTTAGTATGATTTGGGAAAAAGAAGCTCTTCCAGATGAATGGAAGGAATCAATTATCATACCAATTTATAAGAAAGGAGATAAAACTGATTGCAACAACTATAGGGGCATCTCATTACTTTCAACTTCGTACAAAATTCTAACAAATATATTAGTAAGCAGACTTACTCCCTATATTGATGACATTCTAGGAGATCATCAATGTGCATTTAGAAGAAACAGGTCTACAACAGATCAGATTTTTAGTATAAGACAGATTTTAGAAAAGAAATGGGAATATAATGGTACTGTACATCAACTATACGTAGACTTCCAAAAAGCATATGATTCAATTAAGAGGGAGAAGTTATATAGTATCCTGCTGGAGTTCGGAATTCCTAAAAAGTTAGTTAGACTTATACGAATGTGTCTAAATGGCTCAACGAGTAGGGTGCGTGTAGGCAAACAGTTTTCAGACACTTTTGAAATCCAGAATGGGTTGAAGCAAGGAGATGCACTATCTCCTCTACTATTTAATTTTGTACTAGAGCATGCCATTAAATCTTTAGAGAATGAGGAAGGCTTACAACTGAATGGTATTAATAAGCTGTTAGTTTATGCTGATGATGTAGTACTACTGGCCGATAGCGAGGAGATACTAAAGGCCAACACGCACACACTATTGAGTAACACTAAGAAATTAGGACTGGAAGTAAATATCAGTAAAACTAAATATATGGTCACACGTAGAAATACATTATATAATGGAAATGGACAGCTAATGACAAATGAGGGAAATTTTGAGGAATTGGCTGAATTCAAATACCTAGGAACAATAATCACAAATAGGAATGAGATGCACAAAGAAATTAAACATAGGCTCAATTCTGGAAATGCATGCTATTATGCATTGCAGAGACTTTTGATGTCCCAACTCCTTTCAAAAAACGTTAAGCTGAAAATATATAAAACTATTATTCTACCAGTTATATTATATGGGTGCGAAACATGGACTCTTACTTTAAGGGAGGAAAGGAGATTACGAGTATTTGAGAATAAAGTTCTTAGGAAAATTTTTGGACCAAAGAGAGATGAACAGACAGGTGAATGGAGAAGACTACATAACAATGAACTACATGGTCTTTATAGGAAGCCAGATATAATAAGAACAGTTAAGTCCCGTAGACTGCGATGGGCAGGACATGTTGCGCGTATGGGGAATGAAAGACGTGCATGGAAACTTCTTGTAGGAAAGCCAGAGGGAAAACGCCCAGTTGGTAGACCAAGAATGAGGTGGGAGAACAACATTAACTATGATTTGAGGGAAGTAGATTATACAGGGAATGATTGGAAAGCATTAGCTCAGGATAGGGATGTATGGAGAGCTTATGTCCGCGCGGCCATGAACCTACGGGTTCGATAGTGCCAGTGAGTAAGTAAGTAAGTAAGAAGAGATCCCAAATCATACTAAGCAACCAGCGTATCTTGTCCATCAACTTTTCTCCCCCTGATTTTATCAGTTCTGCTGGGAACTCATCTGAACCTGATGCTTTATACATCTTCAATTTTTCAATCGCCAGTTCAACCTCTAATGCATTTGTTTCTGCGACTCGCATTTCTGCTGTCTGTAAATTATCCTCCTCAATGTCCTGTTCTGTATGTACATTTAATAGTTGATTAAAGTAACTTTTCCACCTATTTAATATACTCCTGGAATCTGCAATCATATCCTCATTTTCATTCCGAATTATGTTTGGTCTAGCCTGAAACCCTTTCTTCTCTATACTAATTCCCTGATATAATTCTCTAATGTTCCTATTTTTTGCATTCATTTTAAAATCGTTAATCTTCTCTCTCAAATATTCCCTCTTTTTACTCTTTAGTAACTTGGTGGTTTCCCGTCTAATACTACCCAATTGCTCTAAATTTACTTCATTTGGCTCGTGTAACCATTTCATTTTTGCTAGCTTTCTTTTCTTTACAATGTCGGCACATTTCTCATCAAACCATTTCTTGTTTTGCCTTTTTTTAAACAACCAATTCTTTCTGATACTCACAATTTAATAGTATCTCTTATAGCCTCTCATTCTTTATTTATATCAGTTCCTTCTTCCTTTGCCACATTGTCATCTGAAGATATCAGTACTTCAAATCTATTACCAAATGTTATATGATATTTTTGCCGCATTTCATCATTATTTCAAGTTTTTTAATTCAAATTTTTCAGAATCATCTTTAGCGTTTGTTCCCCTCATTAGCGATAGCCGTTTTCTGATTTTCACTCTGACCAGATGATGATCCGAATTGCAGAGTGTCCCTTTAACTGATCTAACATCGATGATGCTAATGTGCCAGCGTTTGTCCACTAATACATGATCTATCTGATTCCGAGTTTCGCCATCTGTATTTATGAATATCCTTATGCTAAAATGTTCTGCTCTTAACAATGAGATTCTTCGATGTGGCAGATGTGACTAATCTAATCCTATTGTCGTTACTATCTTCATGAAGACCGAATTTGCCTATTGTTGGTTTGAATATATCTTCCCCCCCCTTTACATTAAAATCCTAAGACAATTTTAATATTATATCTTGAAAGGCTATCAAATAAGCATTCTAATTCTTAACAGATCTCATCCTTGATCTTGTCATCTTTATCTTCTGTGGGGGCATGTACATTTACAATTATAAAATCATGTCGTTTACCCTATAGAATTATGTATGTTATCCTATCACTAACAAACTTAGTATCTCGGATAGCGTATAGGATCCCCCTCCTCACTAAAAAAACCCTTTACAAATGCAGGTCTTTCTGCACGTCCGTAATATAATGCAAAGCTTCCTGATTCCTGACTACCTTCTCCTGGCCACCTAACTTCCTGTAAAGCGACTATATCCAAGGGCGATTTATCTAAATCCCGCGTTAATATCTCTAGTGCCCAGCTATTGCATAAAGTCCTAACATTACATGTTCCTAGGAACATGGGTTCCCTGAAGTGGTCCCCGTCCGGAGAACCGAATGGGGGACTATTTGACCTCCGGAAAATTTTACCCCAGTTGAACCCATGTCCGCATTTCTTGACGGTTGTATTTTTACGGTGAATGATCGTCACTCTTTCGACCAAGGTACTTTTTTCGTCTGGCTTATCACCTTCGATCAGTCCGGCATGGGTAACCCTAACGGCAGCAATGCTACCGCCAACATAGCTCTCACGATCATTTAAGCACGCAAGCCACTCTACCACGATATGGTAAAGATACCATGGAGGGGATCTCACTGATACAGTACAACATATTTCTGATTTACATCTGCCTAAATTATCTAAACAAGAATTTAAGAACTACTGGCGGTCAACTAAACTAGAAATATAATGTAAGGTTAAAAACTATAATATAGTTACCTTGTAGGTCCGTCTCCTCAACTTAAGTTCTTTTAAAACTCTGTATGCCTTTCGGGACTAGTCCCATCATCAGCAGAATGCATTAGGTCCGTTCTTGTTGGCCCTTGTTGAAGCACTGACTTGGTTGTGAGAATTTTGTACAGAGGATTGTGTGGATTAGGTGTGTATTCATTGAGTATCAGGTTGCTGTTGATTTCTCTTAGGATTGCGATTTCCTCCAGTATATTTATTCTCGTTGGAATGTTTTCTCTATGTACTATTGTGAGGGTGTTATCGATGTTATGCATATGGTGTGCAGCTTGAATTACGTGTTTTGCGTAACTTGATTTTCCTCCATTGTAAACGAAATCTCTGAAATGTTCCTTGAATCTAATGTTGAAGCTTCTGTTAGTTTTCCCAATGTAGAATTTATTGCAGTCTGTACATGTTAATTTGTAGATGCCTTTATTGTCGAATTCATCTATTTCTTCGATGTTGTTGTTTATTAAATTATTTAGTTTGTTGTCAATTCTGTAGGATATATTAATATTCTTATCGAGCTTTTTTAGTGTGTTGGCCAGTTTTAATGTTTCTTTACCAGTGTACGTGAGATTTATCCATGTTTTGTTGTCATTGGATTCTATTTCAAGTTTGGTTATGTTGGTAATGTTGTTTTTTCTTTTTTGTTTATTTATAATTCTATTTATTATTTGTTTGTTGTAGCCGTTAATTTTTGCCATGTGTTTGATGTAATTTAATTCTTTATTATAATTGTCTTTATTTAGAGGGAGTTTTAACATCCTATTTATTAGGCTTTTGAATGTACTTATTTTATGTTGAAAAGGATGTCTCGATTTATTGTTTATGGCTAGTGTGTTACTTGTCGGTTTTCGATAAATGCAAATTTTATTTTGTTGTTGGTGAAGTTTTTTGTTAGTGTTAGGTCCAAATAGTTTATACTGTTGTTGATTTCTGTTTCATCAGTAAAGATCAATTTGTTGTGCATGTTATTTAAATCTTGAGAGATTTCTTTGTCTTTTCTATTTTCGCTGTCATAGATATCACTGGGGAACAGTGATTTTGGTGCCTTAATGTTTTCACCTATTTATGGGTATATTTGGGTCACTGATTCCAAAGATGATTTCAGTTTCGTCCTATCAGCTCTAGTTTTTGAGATAGAGTTTATTCAAATTATATACCAGTTCAAAAATACTGGTCCACATATACAACTATATTACTCGCATACAATTAAATACAAAAGAACAAATACTTTCTTTTTCATGAAACAACTGTATCTATATAACTACCATAATTTATTTACACATTAGTCTCGTTAGAATCATTAATTTTCCTCCATCAGGTCGCAGAATCCCCGTTTCTGTGATTTCCTCCGATGCAATGATCTTGGACATTCTCGGTGGATGCTCCAACAGTAGTCCGCCATCATATGTATATCCCACCGTCCACGATACCTTTCTTCCATTGTACTTAATTCCTGGTGAAAACGCTCACCCTGTTCCTCACTTACATCTCCAAGATTGTCTGGAAATCGATCCAAATGACTGTGTAGGTAGTGTAATTTGATGCTCATGTTACAACCTAGTGCACAAAAAGCAGTGAGCATATTCTCCACTAGTTCATCACTATTAGGAGACTTATAGTTTCCAAGGAAATTCTTCACTACCATACAGAACGAAGACCATGCGGCTGCTTCAGTATCATTCATTGAGTCTTGAAATTGATGGTCATTAATAAGTTGGCGGATTTGTGGTCCATCCAATATACCTGCTTTTATTTTTTCCTTACTCAGTGCAGGAAATTTTGTACATATGTAGCCAAAACATGTTCCATCTCTATTCAACGCCTTGATGAACTGTTTCATTAAACCAAGTTTAATATGCAGTGGTGGCAAGATGATGTTGTTTCTGTCAACCAAAGGTTCTGCAACGATGTTTTTTTCTCCAACGGTCATGCTTTCTCTAAGAGGCCAATGCCTCCTCACCCAATGTTGATCTTTGGCTCTAGAGTCCCATAAACATATAAAGCATGGGTATTTGGTGTACCCACCTTGTTGTCCTAGAAGAAAATTCACCATCTTGAGATCGACACACATTACCCATTGGTGATCACGGTAAGAGATCTTCTCTAGCACTGTAGCTATTGTATGTTGATTTTCACGCATAGAAACTGAAGTGACCAATTGGGATTGACCTGTATATGTTCCCATTATGCAAAAGAACACATTTTAGGCTGCGTTTGGAGCTATCTATAAATAACCGCCATTCACTTGGTGTGTATTTTCTTACACCCAGCTTCATTAACAGTCCTTCAACATTCATACAAAAAACAAATTGATTTTCTACTGTGAAGAATGGCAGGAAGTCTGTTTCTCTTTTGCGATAGACTGTGACCTTTGTTCCCGGTAACAGACATTGTTTCTCTGCCAGCCTGGAAGCTAACAACTCAGATGACTTCTTTGGAAAGACTTAGATCCCTTATGAGGTCGTTCAGTTCCGCTTGACTAAAACCGGATGAAACTGATGAAGGTCCTGGGAAATCGCTGTCATTTCCCTCAGAATAGCTTTCAGTTGAATCATCCTCTTCTTCTGGTGACTCTGGAAGACTGGTAAAAATTGGAACAGGTATCTCCTCTGAATGTGGAACAGGGCGCGTCTTGCGGAGCGTAGATTGGGATATACCCATCTATTCCGGTTTTTGCTATTGATGCCCTTTACATTGACTGAACAAAAATAGCAGTCATCACTATGGTTAATTTGTTCTCGCCAGATCATTGGTTCCCCAAATTTCAAGCATTTCCGTTTCCCATTTGTCCATTGTCGTAGATGCTCTGTGCACGTTTTACATACAATGTGAGGTGCCCAAGGCTTATCTTGATCTCCCAGTTGTACTTTGAAATAGGCCAAATAAGCTCTTCTTACAAAGTCAGTTATAGGTTTTCTTTGTTGAGTGAATGTGTACTCCCCACAGATGAAACAAAACACATCAGGATTATTCACACAATTTCTTCGTGTTGAAGCCATGTCAGTCTAGAAAAAGGATAAACAATTGTCAAATTAGTAAAATTACATATGCAAACGGCAACAACAACATGAATATAACTTGGATTAAATCAATTAGTATTATGCAAACAATCGATTTACAATGGTGGTACATAAGAGCAGTATCATCAATATCTTGCAAACTAGAGCTGCTGCAACAAAATGGATGACATTTTTGGAATCAGCAGTGCCGAAATACCCAGAATCAGGTGAAAAATTTCAGGCACCAAGAAAAAAATATTTTTTTGTTCCCCAGTGAATTAATACGTCGTCTACATATCTTGTGAATAATTTTATGTTGAATTTAGTAATTAGTTCTTTGAGGTGTGTATTTTATAATTCTTGTAAGAATATTTCTGCTAGGATTCCCTAAGTGGGGCTTCCCATGGGGATTCCGTCTTCTTGGACGAAGAGTTCGTTGTTGAATTGGAAGTAATTCTGTTGCGTTATTGTTTTTATGGTGTTACTTAGTTGGTTGATGTAGTTATTTTCAATTTTCTTGTCCATTAATTTTTGTTTTATTATATCTATTGTTTCATTTATTGGGATGTTGGCGTATAAGTCTTTTATATCAAATGACGTCATTTTTGTGTTTTTGTTGATTTCTAGGTTATGTATTTTTTCTGCCAAGTCGTATGAGTTTTTAATTGTGAATTGATTATCTAAATTGATGTCTTCTTTTATTTTTTGGGTAATGAATTTAGAAATTTTGTAGTTGGGTGCATTTATGCAATTGACAATTGGTCGCATTGGAACATTATTTTTATGTATTTTTGGAAGAGCTTTCATTGTAGGTGGTGATGGATTATTATTTAGCCATTTCTTGTATATGAATGTGTTTTGGTTGTTGTTAATTGTTTTAAAGATTAAGGGACTTGATTTTATTAATTCTTTTAATGATCTGTTATATTTTCCGGTTGGGTCCTTTTCAATTCTTTTTAGGTTATTTTCTTGCATGAATTGTTTGGATTTGTTTATATATTCTTCTTTTTCCATGAGAACAATTGTATTGCCTTTGTCTGCTTTCGTGTGTATTATATTGTTATTTTTAAGTTTAGATTTTATGTTAGATATGTTTTTAAGTAGTTGTTTTTCGGTATTGTCTATTTTCGGAAATATCTTTAATGACTTTGGCTGCCTCTAGCATAGTTTTTATCATCTGTGTTTAGTTTGTTTATTACAATTTCGCTTTAAATTACTAGGTTTTGTTTGATTCTGTTTACATTGTTTGTGGGATAATTGAATTTATATCCCATTTCTAATATGTTTGTTTCTTGTTTGTTTAGTTTTAATTTTGTGAGATTTAATATTCTATTGTCAGATATGTTGTTAGGTTTGTGATTTTGTTCAGCATTTATCACTTGGTTTTCGGTTTTCAATGCAAAAGTGGGGCGGGAAGATATATTCAAACCAACAATAGGCAAATACAGTCTTCATGAAGATAGTAACGACAACGGGGTTAGATTAGTCACATCTGCCACATCGAAGAATATCATTGTTAAGAGCACAACATTTTAGCATAAGGATATTCATAAATACAGATGGCGAAACTCGGAATCAGATAGATCATGTATTAGTGGACAAACGCTGGCACATTAGCATCATCGATGTTAGATCAGTTAAAGGGACACTCTGCAATTCGGATCATCATCTGCTCAGAGTGAAAATCAGAAAACGGCTATCGCTAATGAGGGGAACAAACGCTAAAGATGATGCTGTAAAATTTGAATTAAAAAACTTTAAAAATGATGAAATGCGGCAAAAATTTCATATAAAATTTGCTAATAGATTTGAAGTACTGATATCTTCAGATGACAATGGGCAAAGGAAGAAGAAACTCATATAAATAAAGAATGGGAGTCTATAAGAGATACTATTAAATTGTGAGCATCAGAAAGCATTGGTTGTTTAAAAAAAGGCAAAACAAAAAATGGTTTGATGAGGAATGTGCCGACATTGTGAAGAAAAGAAAGTTAGCAAAAATGAAATGGTTACACGAGCCAAATGAAGTAAATTTAGAGCAATTGGGTAGTATTAGACGGGAAAGTACCAAGTTACTAAAGAGTAAAAAGAGTGAATATTTGAGAGAGAAGATTAATGATTTTAAAATGAATGCAAAAAATAGGAACATTAGAGAATTATATCAGGGGATTAGTATAGAGAAGAAAGGGTTTCAGGCTAGACCAAACATAATTCGGAATGAAAATGAGGATATGATTGCAGATTCCAGGAGTATATTAAAGAGATGGAAAAGTTACTTTAATCAACTATTTAATGTACATACAGAACAGGACATTGAGGAGGATAATTTACAGACAGCAGAAATGCTAGTCGCAGAACCAAATGCATTAGAGATTGAACTGGCGATTGAAAAATTGAAGATGTATAAAGCATCAGGTTCAGATGAGATCCCAGCAGAACTGATAAAATCAGGGGGTGAAAAATTGATGGACAAGATACGCTGGTTGCTTAGTATGATTTGGGAAAAAGAAGCTCTTCCAGATGTAATTCAAGCTGGACACCATATGCATAACATCGATAACACCCTCACAATAGTACATAGAGAAAACATTCCAACGAGAATAAATATACTGGAGGAAATCGCAATCCTAAGAGAAATCAACAGCAACCTGAATCTCAATGAATACACACCTAATCCACACAATCCTCTGTACAAAATTCTCACAACCAAGTCAGTGCTTTAATAAGGGTCAACATGAACGGACCTAATGCATTCTGCTGGTGATGGGACTAGTCCCGAAAGGCCTACAGAGTTTTAAAAGAACTTAAGTTGAGGAGACGGACCTACAAGGTAACTATATTATAGTTTTTAACCGTACATTATATTACTGTGAACTAATACCTCAACGGAAAATCACCATGAATTTTACTAGTATCGAATCTAAACTAGAAATACTGAGAAAACGCTGTCTTACATGTCAAAGAAGATTTAAAAGATCCAAATGTAATGTCCTTCGAAATATATATGAATTAGAATATAAGAAATTTAAGAATATTTACAAAAAATGAAATATATGTGGCTAAGAAAAATTACTGGAGAGAATTCTGTTCCATCCAAACTAAACATAATCCCTGAAAAATAGTATATCAATTTTGTTATAAACCTGTAAATTGTAACGCAATTACTCAAACTATAGAAACTGAACAGGACTTCACGAAAACAGCTCTAGAAACTGCTCGAGTTTTTCATGCAAATTTCTTCCCCAATAATACAGAAGACAATATAAAGCAGCGAGAAATTTGGAACAATGTTCTTATTCCTCCTAATATTGAAGACGATATAGAATTTAACGAGAGGAAGTGGAAAAGTGTGATCTTTTAAGAATATTTAATCAAAAAGCTCCAGGCATAGATGCTATTTCTGCCAATATACTTAAGCAAAGGCCCTATTCACCCCTTGCTACCAACGTTTTCCCTGACAATGTATAATAAATGCCTGAGTTTAGGAGTCTTCCCTAATTGTTGGAAGTTAGCTGCAATTAAGATAATACCCAAGACAACTTCACAAAATGGAAGTCATATAAATTCTTTTAGACCAATTAGTTTAATACCTGTTCTTGGAAAAATTCTAGAAAAAACTAATTATAGATAGAATTATGTATCATTTATACTCCAATAACTTACTGAGTAATGAACAATTTTGGTTCACACCACAGAAGTCAACTGAAGATTCTGTTTGTTATATGGTAGACTGGATAAAGGAAACGTTCCGAAGGAAAATGCTCGGTTCTTATTTCTTTAGATGTATCTGAGGCTTTTAACCATGCATGGTGGCCCAAAATATTGTACCAACTTAAGCAGAAAAATTGTCCCAAAAATCTGTATGAACTTATTCAAAATTATTTTCAAAATCGCAAAGCGCAGATTACTATATGTGAAGAATTTCTTTAAACTGGTGTATCTAGAGGATGCCCCCAGGGATCTGCCTGCAGCCCAGGATTATGGAATATTCTGTATGATGAGCTATTAAAACAAGAGTTACCAAACCGATGTAAGATTATTGCTTATGCAGATGATGCGCTCTTATTTATCAGAAGTATTGATGCGCAGACACTTATTCAAATTGGCAAAATGGCTCTAAATATTCTATTCTATTGGGGAGTAGAAAATAAACTAGAATTCAACCCCCACAAATATCAAGCAATGCTCAGTACAAAATGGAGAAATACAGAATTGAAGCAAGGTTTACAAATGAATGGCCAAGACATTTCATTTGTCAACAGTATAAATTATCTAGGTGTAAATTTAGATCCAAAACTACGTTTAGACCTCATTTAAAACACCTATCTGTCAAAAGTAGTTAATTCTTAAGAGGTCTATCAGTGGCAAGCAGCCCTACTTGGGGATTAAATCCAGAGATACTGAAAATTATATATATTGGTGCTGTTAGACCATTGTTGTTTTAATTGTGCTGCTGCATACCAAGATGCTTTCAGCAAAAAGTATGTTCAGAAGAAATTGTACCAAATTCAGCGAGGATTTGCATTACGTATATGTAAATCTTATCGTACAATTTTCACTGATGCAGCACTTGTCATTGCTGGTATTCCTCCTCTACATCTAAGTGCACTTTATTCAGCTGGCTTAAACAATATTAAAAGAAATCGTACAAAGATATTTCAACTGTTTACCTTTGATATTGATTATGCAATGCCTTTCATGGCTGCTGGACATCCTGCCACACAATATGACAATCTATATGTGCAAATCTGTGGAAACACTCATGCCTATACCATATACACGGACGAATCAAGATTTACTGCAGGGGAAGAGCAAGTACAAGTTGGATGTGCTTATGTAGTTTATTGTGAAGACAGTGAAATTTTCTTCAAACTATTCAAACTCTCCCCTAACTGTTCTGTTTTCCAAGCTTAATTATATGCCATAAAAGAAGCTGTACAGTGGTGTCTTCTACATAAATGTAGTGGACGAAATTTTAGTGACTCGCAGCTGCTCTTCAATCGATCGCAGATAAATTTAATTTAAATCAAAACTAAGTAAATTAGAAATAACATAAAAAATTACACAAAACACCTGTGCCTGTCTTGGATACGAGGGCACCAGGGAACTGTGGGAAATGAACGTGCTGATCAACTAGCCAAATCCGCAGCATCTTCTGAGCTTCAATATTCATTTTCAAAGTGTCCAATATCCTACTTTAAAAAGAAACTTTTTGACTATATCATCACTGATTGGAATGGACATTGGATAAGGAGTGCAAATGGTGCTTTGACTAAAGAGCTCTTCTTTCCTACAGTACACCATAGGCTAAATGTAAAACATTTTATTCCAAATTTCATTTTAACACAATTGATGACTGGTCATGGAAAATTTGGAAGTTATTTTAGAAGATTTAATATTAACCCAGATAGTGATCATAATTGTAAATGTCAAGAATCAATACAATCTGTAAAACATGTTTTATTTGATTGTCCTATATTCGAAAGACAACGATTCTGGTTAAACTTGCTTTTAAATGATGCTGAGGCTTCTGCCTCAATGTGTGAAGTGATTTTTAAGAACCAAAATTATTATAAACATTTTATGAAATTCATAACAAACATTCATAACAATATGTAGTATTTTCTAAGACACTTATTTATGTAATTCATAACTCTCATTCAAAACTATAAGATCATATTTCTGTTTTTACAATGCATAGTATAATATTGATATAATAAGCTACAACCCTAACATGCCCTTGTGGCGAAATAGGGTTTCAGAATATTTGGAGATTCAATAATAATAATAATAATAATAATAATAATAATAATAATAATAATAATAATAATAATAATAATAATAATAATAATTAATAACAACAATAATAATAATAACAATATATACTAGACGATAGCGGTATTCCTATTTTCTTATTTTTAGACTGGTTTTAGTTTATCTTTATATTTCTGCCTTATGGTAAGGGTTGTCGAAAAAGAATTCACAAAAAGTAAAAATAGAAAGAGAAATAAAAAGTTTTGAAATAATTAAAATAACATTGCTTACAAAAATAGTAGTGATATTATTAGCGTGTAATTAATTCAAGTTTTGTAGCGTCATGTACAAGTAATTTCTAATTCTGCAACACATGAAATTGCGACATTTCAAAATAAAGACTATAGTCTTAGTAAATATAGATCTACTAATTTTTTTACTTGTGCTTCCTGGAAGAATTACTTTCCCCTAATACAGTTTAAGTAGTGCTCTTCCGTTGGTAGTCTTGCAATAACATAAAATGCAGAAAAGAGTAAAGGTTTTGCCATATTTTTACTATTACTTCCTACAATGTATGGATGGAATAATGGAGACCATTATTCGTAAAAAAAAGTGTGGACAGTTTTATGAATTAAATAGACGCGTAGTTTATGCTTTGAAGTAGATTGGTAATGGTGGCCATGCAGAGGTCACGAAATTTGAAAACATTTTGTATTTGCCTCCTCCACCAACTATCAATGGCTATCAGTAGCATGTGTCAAACAAAATTTTCACCCGAAAAAGAACAGAAATAATGAGAATTGCTGGGTATGAAGTGAGGATTGACACAGAATACCATTGTGCATTTTCAGTTGATGATACCTGGCATCGCAGGGCGGTTTCTTCACTGTCAGGAGTTGTGACAGCAATTTCAGTAGTCACTGGAAAGTCTATGTAGAAGGCATAATAAAAACGAGGGTCCCTGCAGAAACAAGTCTGGAAGGCCGAGCACAAGTCTGTAATTTCTGCAAACTAACATAATTCCTCTCTTAATATGAAAGTAGTTGATACTCAAAGAATCTTCATAATGTATTTATGATCAGATTTTCTTCTTTTCTGGGTAATTAATTAATTAACTTTTAATTTTTTATATTTTTTGTCAACTTTAAACTGTCACAACTCAGCTACGGTTCATTTGACATAGTGACAAGTTTTTTCTTAATTATAGATTATACCTTGTTCTTGGTCATGAATATGATGTAATATTTTGTTTTTATGAATTGATATTAAAATTACTGTTCGTCGTAAATATTCATTTTCTGAAAACAATAAGTTTACAAGTAAATATTATTACTTTATGAAAACATGATTACTTATACTCATGAGTAATTTGAACAATCAATCAAGCCTCCACATCAAATTTTAAAAGAGCTGTGATGTTGGCTACAATGTGGAAAGAGATATTGACTCCAAAATAAATAAATTTCAGACGGTGTGTGGAACAATACAGAGAACATTCAAAAATAAAATTAGAAAAGAAACCAAGATAAAAATGTATAATGTTATGGCGGTTCCCACAATATTGTATGGATGCGAAACCTGGGCTCCAGTGAAAAAACAGAAGGATAGAATACAGATGGCGGAGATGAGATTCCTAAGACAAGTAAAAGGATGTACAAGACTTGATAGAATAAGAAATGAGGATCTAAGAGAAGAATCGAAAGTACAGCCTTTATTGGATAAAGTCACGAATTACAGACCGAAATAGATTGATCATATGGATGGAATGAGTAAGGAGAGATATCCATTGTTAGCGAGAAATTATCAAGCGAGAGGAAGACGTGATGTTGGAAGACCTAGAAGACGTTGGGCTGATGCATTATGAAGTCGGAACGGGCAATTGCCTAATCCCTGGAGTGATGATGATGATGATGATGTAGCTGTTTATACCAAAACCAGTTCTTGCAATCTATTTTACTTGTTTCAGTTAACTTACATTGTTGGTAGAAATTATTTTTATAATATAGTTTTTTGGCTGATTTTTTAGTGCAATTTTAAAATTTTAAAAAAGAAGTGAATATTTCATAGTAATCATCAACCAACTATTTTGGTACCATGTTGCATTGTTTATATAGTTGTGTAATTTATAAAGTGATTGTTAATAGTCTTTTCTCTGACATAAATAATAGTGTTTGTCATTTTTTTGTGGGAAAATGGACATTTATTTTTTCTCCTTTTTGCCCAAAAAATGGACATTCATCTTTCTTTCCCTGTAAGTTGTGTACTAAGAGACAACAATATAAAATAAGTTTACTTTCGGTTTACATTGTTGGATGAATTGTTAGACGATTAATACCCAATATAATGTCTTCCATAATATATTTATTTCAAAACACTGTCAACAATATTATAAATGTTATAGCGTTTCAAACCTTAAAATTAATTTATCTCAGTTTGAGTTTATTGTGACATTCATCGTTTTTCCCCTTGACCCTTCATATGTAAAAATTTGGTAGAAATTGCTCCAAGTAGGCTACTCGAGAGTTATGCCGACACACACACCATGTACATACATAGGTAAACACATGCATAGGCCTACATATATTTTTTCTATAATTAAGTTTACTAATTAAATGTTTATTTCATTAGACCTAGGCAGGCCTATAGGCCTATTTAATGAGTCTGATAATATTTTATATTCTTCAAGATGCTGCTCAGATTTAAATACATTGACTAGACGGTTGATAACCGCTTAGGTAGTCACTATGATATTTTCATCAGTTTCTTCTTCTTCTTCTTCTTCTTCTTCTTCTTCTAAAGGCAATTTTCCATTTTGTACAATTTTTCTTCACCCTCTGAGAAAAATATTCGATACTATGTTAATATTCTTACTGTTCATTATAAACACAATTCAATTTCCTGAGCTCTTAAAGTGCAAATAACAGAAATATAGATCTATTCCGTATTTTTAGTTGATGTCATAAACCTATTTTTTGGCAATGAAGGATTTTTATAATAAAAAGGTATAAATATTGATTAAATGTGATTATATAAATTTGGAATAAGAATATCAGAAAATAGAAAATTAAACACCATACTGTTTGCAGATGACCAAATAATAGCAAATTCCGAAGATAATCTACAGAAAGGTCTGTATGAAGTTAACAAAATTACAGAAGAATATGGTTTGAAGATATCTACAGAAAAAACAAAAATTATGGCATTTCAATGTGTAGATCCTGTCAGAAGTGAAATTGTACTGGACAATAAAATTTTGGAGCAGGTGAATAATTTTACATAGGCCTATCTAGGATGCAATATCTCATATGAAGAAGAAAGGGATGTAAATGCAAAAATATCTAAATTTTTTAAGAATTTTAGGGTTAATAAATTCTATCTTCAAGCCACAGTTAGTCCAAAAGCATTCAAGATTAAAAGTGTATAAAACACTGGCTCTTCCAACTCTTTTGTATGGTAGCGAAGTAGGCCTATGGACGTTGAAACAGAAGGTTATACAGAGACTTAGATCTGCTGAAATGAGATATCTTCGTAGGACTGCAGGATACACACTACTAGATCAAAAAAAAATGAAGACATCTTAGAAGAATTACACATGGAATCTTTAGAAAACAAAATTTCTGATTATAAGTCAAGATGGATACAACATGTTCATCGAATGGAAGATCACAGAATACCCAAACAAATGTTAAGATATCAACCTGCAGGAAGAAGAAGACCAGGACATCCACTCAAAAGACTTTTGGATGGTGTTTCTCTTGAGGCCGAAACAGGTCAACAAATGGCCTAAATTCGTGAATGTGCTATGATGATGATTAAATGTGATTATAATACTGATGCGAATGACTGTTTTGACAACAATAAATAACTGGACCGCAGTGGAAATTTAAAAACAATCCTGTAAATGTATCTTCGATCGGTCTTGGCAATTCGTAAGTTGGGATTTCTCCGCCAGAATACGAGGATCTCTCCGAATAGCATATGAAACTGGAGCTACAGTTGCACTTCTAGTTACATCTGATGGTCAAAAGGTCAGCTTATTTTTATTTACATTACCCACTACCTTGTCGTCCTTCTCTTATGTATCCGTTTCGTTTCTTGGTCGTCTGGGCATTCAATAATTTCTCTCACTATCGCTGAAATTCCATTCCTTAGTATTTCTCTTAATTTTCTTTCCAAAATGTTCTTCCCTTCAAAAGTAGGCCTAGCTTTAAGAAAATGATTGTGAGGAGTAGGTGTATTTTTTCCCTCATAATCTGTATCAACATAAAAATAATAACTATTGTACAGCTGGCTTAACTTGGCAGAGAGAGAGAGAGAGAGAGAGAGAGAGAGATGGAGATACAAGGGTAGATCATTGACCACTTTAGTCTAGATACAAAAGGAAGAACCCATCCTGTTGTCAGTTTTCCTCTCCCCTCCTTTCCTTATTATCATTTGGTGAAGAAATCCGACAACACTGGTGCGAGTGAGAGAGGTGAGTACAGTTGTCTCATTCTACAAATTTCTCGTAAAGTTAAACCAGAGAGACTATAACTAAGTCACTGGCACTATAGAACCCGTAGGTTCATGGCCGCGCTCACATAAGCTCTCCACACATCTCTATCCTGAACTTATGTTTTCCAATCATCCCCTGTATAATCTACTTCCATCAAATCATGGTTAATGTTATTCTCCAACCCCATTCTTATTCTACCAACTGAGCGTTTTTCCACTGGTTTTCCTATAAGAAGCTTCCATGCCCCTCTTTCATTCCCCATTCATTCCACATGCCCTTTCCATCGAATATAAAAGTAATATGTAGCCTAATGTCCACCGCTGTGATCTCGAGGTAGCGAACTGACCGCTTACGCAGCGAGCCCGGGTTCGATTCCCGGTCGGGTCAAGCTTCCTGGGTGAAGTTTTCTTCGGGATTTTTCCACACCAGTAAGACAAATGTAAGGAAGCTTTGAGGCCCAAACGGTCTCCGAACATCATCTGCCATCATCATTATCTTCCCCGGTGTGGAAAGCAACGGGAAGATGCAAGCATAGCTTGAAAATGCTACGATTACAGTGAAAGACCTTCCCTAGGGCAGAACACTATAGATAGATGTAGCTTAATAAAGTACGTGAGATTATGTATTTGTTTATACAACATGCACTCGGTCAAAATCTGGAACAACTTCTGAAAGTAGTTGGTATCAGCTCAGTATTAAAATGAAAATGTTCAAATGTTTATGTCAGTCTTGTACAATACTTTAAGTGACATGAAAATGGTTTATTTTGAAAACAAAATATTTTAGAACACCACAAACGTTTTGAAATGTTTAAAACTTGAGGACAATGAGACCCCTAACCTATAACTTCCCTGTCAGATATAACAATACCCTGACCACACCCTCACGTCTGTCTGTCTGTGGAATTAAGACGACGTGCATGTAATTTGATGCACTCTGTTGCCAGACTTGTTTAGATTCAACTTTATGTTTTCAATAAATTGTACAGACAAACTCAGAATTTGTATCTATTTAAACCAACAAGTCTCTTATTTTGCATGACAAATTTCACTTTTAAACCAAATAATTTGGCTCAGGTGATGGCGTTTGATACTCTTATTTAGGATGTCTCAGATTCATACCCGCTTCCACCAAACTGACTGAAGTATTTCCTACTTTTCCTCAATATATATTAGTGATCTAAAACGCGTGATAAACGCAGTAATAATCCACAACCTACTAGATATCAAAAGCTCTAGCCTCGTTATGACCTTAGATGTTAAAGCTTCTATAAATAAGAATTAATGTAAAATTCACTTTTAACTTACACTTTATTATGTATAATTTGAGTTCGCCTCTATTTTGTAACTTCTAGCGCACCCCCAGTTTGATTCCCGGCTATAGATCTACTATATTTGGAAAATTGTATCTATTCAGCCTCATGATAACAAACTGATTATCTTCTTGGTATAATGTAACATTTCGGATAACCTCAGTGATGCAACTATTAGTATTTCTGGCTGGAATTTCAAAGGTTCAAGTTCGATTCTCGAAAATGTTAAATAACATTTTTCTTTGTGAACCTTATCTAAATAGGCCTAGAGGAAAAGATAAGTCAAGAATAAGAATGGAGATTAACATTAACCATGACTTGAGAGAGATGAATTATATAGGGAATGATTGAACCTCCGGGTTCGAAATGCAAGTGAGTTAATGGGCCTATATTTGCAACCCGGATTGCATAGCTACATGACAAACGGCTAGATACTCGTCAATTGTAGTGAAATCAGTTTAATAAACAGAAATTAATTTGACGGGTTGTGTCACGCAAACATTTGACTTCATCTGCTAACAGATGATAACAACCACTTCAGTCGGCCTTGACTCTTCGGAGCTGTCGTGCCATGGAATTGATTTTTAAAAAAATATACTCAGTGATCAAGAAAGCGCGAACTGACTAGATAGTAGGCCATTTTATTTAACGAATTTCATTGATGCCTGAATCTTGCCTCTAATGTAGGCCCTAGAGTATACTCAAGAATCGTGGTTTTAATAGTAGGCAATGGATTTATTTTTTAGTGAGTAAAAATCCAGATTAGACTTAGGCCTACTACTTTATTTGAGAAGGAAACTTGCTGGAACCTATGAGTTGCATTTCACATAGAAGCTAATTTCTTTGCTCCCATCCTTGTAATTTTGATAGGCACATCCAATTCGTGAAATAGCAGAACCAAATATGTGTGAGTTCATTGTGTTTTTTTTTTCCAACATCTCTGATAGTTATGGGCCTACGCTAGTGCTGGGATTCTTTCATTATTAATACGATCCAGGTGGGCTCTCCAATTGTCTTTATTATCCTCTATTTTCTCATTTAAGTTGTATATATTCAATTCATTTCTTATATCTTCATTTCTTATTAGATCAATTTTTGTGTAGACATTTATACTGCGAAAGGACCTCATTCCAGCCGATTGAATCTTACTTCTATCTATTTCCTATCTCATTATTATTATTATTATTATTATTATTATTATTATTATTATTATTATTATTATTATTATTATAAAATATTATATTATAGGCTAGCTATAATAATATCATTAGACCTATATAGGCCTAATATAATATTATTATTGTTATTACTAAACGGGCCTATGATTTATTTACAAGGCTCTTTTTAGCATCTCACTTCATTCAAAGATCGGAGGCCTCTTATTTCAGGATCGAGATTATTTTAAATCCATAAATTTACTGTAGGCTATGGAACTTAAATAGCCTATTTGCATAGCAGATTTTTTAACGCATTAAAAAAATAAATTCTATCTTCAAGCCACAGTTAGTCCAAAAAAATTCAAGATTAAAAGTGTATAAAACACTGGCTCTTCCAACTCTTTTGTATGGTAGCGAAGTATGGACGTTGAAACAGAAGGATATACAGAGACTTAGATCTGCTGAAATGAGATACCTTCGGAGGACTGCAGATCACAAAAAAAAAATGAAGACATCTTAGAAGAATTACACATGGAATCTGTAGAAAAGAAAATTTCTGATTATAAGTCAAGATGGATGCATCATGTTCATCGAATGGAAGATCACAGAATACCCAAACAAATGTTAAGATATCAACCTGCAGGAAGAAGAATACCAGGACGTCCACTCAAAAGACTTTTGGATGGTGTTTCTCTTGAGGCCGAAACAGGTCAACAAATGGCCTAAATTCGTGAATGTACTATGATGATGAAAAAAATAAAAAATCAATCTATCCTCGGATAGGATTGAAACCGTAATTCTTAAATAGGGAAGCGAAATTGTAATACAGAAGAATTCGCAACTTACGACCTTTTGAGTACTCAATGTCTCAAATACCCGTGTCAAAAATCAAGCTCTCGTCGGCCGATACTAAACAGAGATGATAATAATAATAATAATAATAATAATAATAATAATAATAATAATAATACTTTATTTATTCTGGCAGAGTTAAGGCCATAAGGCCCTCTCTTCCACTCAACCAGCACAAATACAAATAAATATTCGACAAATATAGATATACACTACACTAATTATAAACAGTTAAAGATACAATAAATGTAGCAATGTAAATGTCATGTACAAACAACATTTCATAGGGTAATAACAATAATGATACGATAATAATAAAAATAGTAATAATAATAATAATATAAATATGATACATTATACGGGAAACACCAATTAATATATATATCTTACACTGGATAATAATGAAGTCGAGTTTAGAGCAAATATAAATTTAGATTTCTTTTAAAAGATGCCAATGTCCGGCAGCCCCTTATTTCTTGTGGTAGGGAATTCCAGTTGCGAGAAGTGGAGATGGTATATGACATGGAGTGATGTGATGTCCTATGTTGCGGTATATTAGGTAAGAGACTATGTTGTGATCTTGTGTTAAGTTATGGTTTGAGTATAGATACTGGAAACGGGATGATAAATAATTGGGAATCGAGGTATGTAGGATCTTAAATAGGAGAATTAGACAGTGCGATTTTCTTCTCTCTTTTAGATGTAGCCATGACAATTCGTGGAATAATGGAGAAATGTGATCGTATTCTCGAACATTAAATATGAATCTGATACACATATTATGGACACGCTGCAGTTTGTCCGACAATCCGTCACTTATGTCAGTTAGTAGAACGTCACAGTAGTCAAAATGCGGCATCACTAAAGTTTGGATTAAAATTCTTTTAAGAGTTGTAGGAAGAAAATGTTTAAGTCGCTTTTAGGGAATGCATTATGGAGAAGATCCTTTTAGATGTTTGTTTTACTTGCTCATGCCATTTTAAATTAGAATCTAAGTGAAATCCCAAGTTTTTAACGACGTCGGTATAAGGAATTTGTTCATTATCTAATATGACAGCCGGCATATTGCCATTGTTTATGAGGTGTAATAGCCTTGGATGTCCGATAATTATTGCTTGCGTTTGTTTACATTTAGTTTCAGCCCATATTGTCTGGACCATAAAGATATATGCCTGAGGTCAGTGTTTACTTTGTCAATATATTCATTAATTTCGTCAGGCCTAAAGTGTGTGTAAATCTGTAGGTCGTCGGCGTAAAGATGATGCTTGCAGTTTTGTAGTTTCTTGGTCACGTCATTAATATAAATCGAGAAGAGAAGAGGAGCGAGGACGCCGCCTTGAGGTACCCCTTTCCTCACCAAGCGCCAGGAAGAAATGCGATTATTAACAGAAACTGATTGCTGACGATTAGTGAGGTAAGATGCAAACCAATCAAGGCAGTTTTCCGACAGATGTAGTGTCTTTAGTCTCGCTAGCATTAAGTCTATATCTACTGTGTCAAAGGCTTTGCTGTAGTCGAGTAGGACTATTGCGGTGAGTTTGCTTTTGTCCATTGAGTCTCTTATGTCCTCTACAATGTCAAGTAGTGCAGTACTGACAATTTTCTCCAAATTTATTTTATATGCTAACACAATGTTGTGATTAAAGAGTACTAGTCCAACTTAAATCTGAAGAGGGAACTATGTCCTATGGAAATGGATCAACTTTAAACTATCAAATAGGATTCTTTGCATATCTATTTTTAATCTGAATCTCTGAAAAAATAACTGAAGAAGTGGCGATGCAAAATGCTCAACAATACGCCTACATAGCCTATATCTTTGCCATAACAAACTAAGCAGTAATTTAAAGTTAGTTGATAATTTGAAAATATTCAAACGATGAAGGGTCTTGCAAGATTCTGTGGATCATTGAATAACAAGAAGAATATATAGACGTTCTGTTAGCATCGTGAGGCATTTTGGTAGCTTCAATAAGTTAAGTAGAGGATCCCGATTGAGAAAACCAGCTATAACGGCTGGGGCCCGACATGCTGACCACATGTCACCCCATGGCCTATTGGCTGGATGATCATCTACCTCTGTGATTAACACATGTGGATGTGAGGCCAACAGCCGGCTGGTAGGCCAAGGGCCTTCTAGGTCTGTCGTGCCATGGAGTTTATTAGTCTATTATTATCTTTATAATTTTATTATTATTATTATTGTTATTATTATTATTTGTAGTAGTATTAGGTCTATTATTATTACTCTTATTATTAATATTATTATTATTTGTAGTAGTATTAGGTCTATTATTATTATTATTATTATTATTATTATTATTATTATTATTATTATTATTATTATTTGTAGTATTAGGTCTATTATTATTATTATTATTATTATTATTATTATTATTATTATTATTATTATTATTTGTAGTACTAGGTCTATTATTATTATTATTATTATTATTATTATTATTATTATTATTATTATTATTATTATTATTATTATTAGATAGGCCTATATTAAATAAACAATTACAATGGTTTGGACACATGGAGAGGATAAATGAAGATAGATTGTCAGTTAAGAGTTTGGAATGGATACCAAATGGAAAGAAAATAATAGAGGGACTAAAAAGACTTGGATAGCGAGAATTATTAATTTGAAGAAGGACACGGGACTGCAGGTTAGTGACTGGAAGAAGAGAGATGAATGGAGGAATGGATTCAAGACTTAATATTGGGCAGAGAAAGATGTATTATATTTAAAACCTGATCAATCAATAACAATTATTATTATTATTATTATTATTATTATTATTATTATTATTATTATTATTATTATTATTATTTATTATTATTATTATTATTATTATTATTATTATTATTTACGACACTCTTTGACAACGCAGATAATAGCGTCGCAATACAAAGCTGAACGTTAAAGAACGAACACATTATGCTCTGAGTCTCTTATTTCAGACTTGAGATTCCTTTCATGCCCTAAATCTATGACACAGGGCCCACAAGTTTTCACTTCCCTTCCGAAGAAAGCCATAGGTCTACTCAGGATTTTTATATCCTGAAAAATAATCCATTGACCCCGGGTGGGTTTAAACTCGTGAACCTAGGGATCAGAGATCAGAATGATTATCATTAGAGCAAGAGACTGACAAATTACTATTGTTTGTCATTATCCTCGTACAATAAATTGGCGAAACTAAACTAAACATACAAAAATAACTTACCTGGTTATTTAAGATCGCTGTTCTATTCAAATGTGTTTAGACATAAGTCGTTTATTCACAAATAGATGTTTAATTGAATTGTTCAATTCACCATGTAGCGTAACTGATACTAACATGGATGTTCTATTGTTTTCACAACAAATACAATTAGCATGACTATTTAACTCATGCCCCAAATGGGAGTCAATGACCAATCACGTTTCAATGATTTCTGTATTACAACCAATCAGAGACGTGTTTCACGAAATAATTATCAACGTTAGGATTATCATATATTAAGCAAAGCTCCTCCTTTTTAATATTCTGAACAGGTCTGACCGTTATTTTGCAGTGACTGAGCCTATAACAAATACGGCTACCAGATTGTATATAATAGTGCTTACATGTCAACATTTGTAGCAATTGATTATACCACCAAAAAAAGAAACCACTGTTTGCACTTTCTTAAATGTATACGACATCAAAAATGAATTAATATACAGATTGATGTGTTTCATTTTTTCTCCACTAGAGAGCATTCTTACAATATTGCGTTCCTTTGGCAATAAATAGTATGATCTGGTTGCAGTGATAAACAAAAGAAGCAGTAGAAGCGTAGGCTACCTATCGTTTCTCATTAGTTTTCAAACATCACCGTTTACTTTAAATATAAAAATATTTTTAAATAACTGTAGTTAAATAATGATTTGTGAGTAAACAGCTTTATTTTATTCGTTAAATAGTCCTAACAAATGCCACTCTTGATTTCCAAATTCTCTAGATAAATTCACTCCTCACTTCGTGAGTCGTGAATTTATCGATAATTTGGAAATCACTCGTGGCATTACTTATGAATATCTGGTTCAAGAATCCAGTTTAAATGTTAAATCGACATTTGCATGTAAATTGCACTATTGCAATTGTCTTATTTTCACTTTTATTCTGCTTAATTTAAGCTTTCGAATAAATACAGTAGGCCCTATTAATATTATATAGACCCCTGCTTATAGGCTCCCAAATAACACATTGTCTGTTGTAAAATCAAGGATCTTCATCACGAGATTGGGCCACTTGATCAGTTATGACTGTTCTCTCCATCGCTTCCTTGGTCTTCCAATTCTTCGTTTATCCTGTGGTCTGTATCTATATGGCTGTAATAGAATTCTTGATGGTTGCATGCGTTGTAAATGAAAATGCCAGTTCGGCCAGTATTCGTCAATAATATCTAATATATTACCGATATTTAGTTTTTGACGAATAGATTCGTTTGTTTTATGGTAAAGAAGAGAGTATTCTGCAAGAGGTTCAAGTAATTTTATCTCTGCTGCTTCTATTCTCCTCCTCTAGTAGGCCTATGTGGTTAAGACCCAGTTTTCTGAACCGTATAATAATCAAGGATGATCTCAAGACTTCAGAAAAGTAGCCTACTAATTCATTGTACTAGCCAAATTATATGTCTAATCAAAATGTTTCTTAATTACACTAAGCCTACCGGTTTTTTATATGATCATCATCATCATCATAGTACATTCACGAATTTAGGCCATTTGTTGACCTGTTTCGGCCTCAAGAGAAACACCATCCAGAAGTCTTTTGAGTGGACGTTCTGGTCTTCTTCTTCCTGCAGGTTTTTTTTATATGAATAGGTGTTTATTCTTGCATTACTCGCCTGTACAATCACGATGTATATTGAACTGTTCTCACCGAATGGCTTACATGGGCCCTAAAGAACGGAGAATAGGACTTTTTTTTCCTTTCATATTTCTCCGATAAAATAGGCTATGTAGGCCTAATAAATACTCATAATATTCTAATAATATTTAGCCAATTTAGTTTTATATATATTTTTATAGGCCTACCCCGAACTTCCCAGTGTGGGAATTAGGGCGCTCGCTTGTGGGAGTGTTCATCCAATCTAATTTAGTTACGCTTTGCCCATAGATGTCAAAGAGTCGGCATATCCCTTCATTGAGGCACCTAGCGGGCAACTAAGGTATTGCTTGATGGACAATGGTCGATACATTTTGAACAATGGCCTTTTTATTCAGGCTTACGGTTCTTTTACAAGCCTGAAAATATTCAGACTCGGGACCCACGGCTTGAAGTCCCTCCCGGAGAACTTGTTCCTTGGATTTTCCCATTCTACAATTCCATCGATCCTGGTCGGGTTTGAACCCACATCCCTCGGAACTATAGGCAAGGAACATAACCACTAATCCACCGCGGCCGACTTGTTTTATATATTAACTTATAGCCTAATTTAGTTTGTGCTAAAATCGATCGCTACATTGAACATTATTTGATTCCCATTGTTCTGCAAAAAATCGGCCCAATTTTCACAATCATCAACTATTACACGTATAAACGTAGGGCCTATCTGTAAAAATATCAGACACAACTGCAGATCTGAGACGAAAAGTCTCTAAAAAAATTGATAACAGGCCTACTGTATACCCAAAGGATACATTTCGAAAATCTCGTAGGCTTGGTAGGCTACTTGTAGGCCTATTACTTCCATTCTATATGCCTGTAATATAAAGGGTAACGCCACGCTGTAGCGTAGTTGATTAAGGCATTTCGCTAAAAGCTGGAAGATTCGAGTCCCGGTGGGCTCAGTATTTTTAAACTGACCCAAACCTCCTGGTGGCACCAACGGCCTTGGGTCTACTCAGCCTCTAACTGAAATGAGTACTTGGCGATTTCCTGGGGCGTCAAGTAAGGCTGTCAACCCCGCTGACATCAGTGTCGATTGTCTAAAAAAAACTAGGAACCTTAGGCCTACCCTGCAACTACCTCAATGGCCTCCTAAGGCTTCTAGGGGGATCAAGCATGAAAAAGATGAAGACAGAGAGAGATAAGAGGCGTCTATATAATTTTAGCCTCTTCTCCCTCTCTGTCTTCGTCTTCTTTTTCGTGCTTGAACTTCTTGTTTTCATGGAAGTAAGTTGTAGGCATAAAATCCACTCTGGAGATATCAGTTAGAATTTTGAATTGTGTCACTAATGCCATGAGTTATTAAAGAACTTCTTTAAAAAATAATAATTCTAATAATAATAATAATAATAATAATAATAATAATAATAATAATAATAATAATAATAATAATTTCGTGTGAATGTATATGGAACAGGGTGTAACGACAAGTAGGGTCGTCATTAAACGAGATTCTTCCGCGTTACTATAATAATTTGTCAGGTGTCTCCATAGCATCAAAGTGCTGCATCATGCTCATGTTTATATCCCGTTTTGTGTTAGTAGACTATAACTGCATGATTCCTCAGTATGATTGTCATAAAATATTATAATATATTCGTACATTCACTACTGACATTGAATAATATGACATGTTAGGTTTCAGTTTATGATTAAGTGAAAGTGGGTAAGAATTTCATAACATTATTTCATGTGAAATCCTTTAAGAAAAAGTCTAAAAATTACTTTTACTCGAGTATTGTTATAAGAGAATTGGAAAAAAAAAACAGAAAAGTGACGTTTAACACAGATCCTATAGTTGGTACTCATTACAGGTTTAGCCTCCATATAGCCTACCTAACGGTTACCTGGTCATCCATGTATAGGAGGTCCGCGGGTTTAGGATGTGAAAATTCTAAATAAGGATTCTTTCAGAACGTAAGTAAAGACGAGGTTATTGTTTCGTACATTTAAAACACACTAATGAACTTAAGCCCGAAACAAGAGCCCTCTATTTGTCGATCCTTTCACTTCTAGGTTTCAATCGCGATGTAGGCCTATAGGCCTAATATCTCTTCCACATAATTGTGTATGTTAATAGATATTATAATAATCAATAAGATAAATCCCTATGGTAAATTATGCACGATTTGTTAAACATCAAGATTAAAAAAAAACTTTTTATATGTCCACTGAGGTCATTATAGCCTATTAAATAGGCCTATATGATAAAAAATGTAGGCCTAACGGAAAAACTCAGTCTTCCTCAACTATTTTTTTTAAATCTTCTTAGGCATTAGGCCTATACATTTTTATCCATCTATAGCCAAGCTTTCTATTGATTATTATTTCCTGTAATTATATTAATAATAATAATAATAATAATAATAATAATAATAATAATAATAATAATAATAATAATAATACTTTCTTTATTCTGGCAGAGTTAAGGCCATAAGGCCCTCTCTTCCACTCAACTAGCACAAATACAAATAAATATTTGACAAATATAGATATACACTATACTAATTATAGGCCTAAACAGTTAAAGATACAATAATGTAGCAATGTAAATGTCATGTACAAACAACATTTTATAGGGTAATAACAATAATGATACGATAATAATAATAATTATAATTATAATAATAATATAAATATGATACATTATACGAGAAACACCAATTAATACATATAGGCCTACCTTACACTGGATAATAATGATGTCGAATTTAGAGCAAATATAAATTTAGATTTCTTTTAAAAGACGCCAATGCCCGGCAGCCCCTTATTTCTTGTGGTAGGGAATTCCAGTTGCGAGAAGTGAAGATGGTATATGACATGGAGTGATGTGATGTCCTATGTTGCGGTATATTAAGCAAGAACTATGTTGTGATCTTGTGTTTAAGTTGTATAGACGGAGCTGTGTTCAATTGGTTTATTCTCATTCACTAAGTTTTCATTTCCGACTTCTCACAGAATTTTCATTTACTATTATTATTATTATTATTATTATTATTATTATTATTATTATTATTATTATTATTATTACTACTATTATTATTATTATTATTACTATTATTATTATTATTATTATTATTATTATTATTATTACTATTATTAACAACACTCTACTGATAAATACATAAAGAAGAGAATGACCATAAATTAAATATTTCGGAAGAAATATTTAAAAAAAACCGGGAAAAAAAGCTGAATGAGAATTTATCAATTGAGTACAACCTGCTCTACAGAACAAACACAGAAAAGCATAAAATAATCCATAGAACACTAAGGACAGATACAATTCCGGAAGGCATACGAATAGGCATATTTAAAAATTTCAGTTGAGGATGACAGATTTTATCAGGTATATTTTTATCATTTGTAAAAGATTGACTGAAAATTTGAATTAAATTCATTCCGTAAATAGTGAGACAGCATGCAATAGTAACTAATAGGCCTATGTTGGCCTAACATATTAGCCGTAAGGCTATAGGTACTCATAAAAAGTACCGGTACCTATCATAATTAATTTTAAATTCATATTTATCAGAAAGAGTATCATGTTGTATAGGCTACTTTTAAAGGTTATTCACTTAAGAATACTTACGGTAAACAGACTATGGGAAGTAGATGAATTTGAATAATGGTGTTAAATAGCTGAGGGATAATGGAGACCGGCTGCTCTAGATAACAAGCAGGTTCCCCCCCCCCCCCGCCTTCACATCATATTTAGTTTCATTAAAAAAACACAAAACTCACGTACAGTGTAAAGACGCATGCGTGGTTCTTTGTTTACAAGCATCAATTAGAAATCTTCTACTAAAATTAACTTGGTATGAGTCACTTTGAACCGTGAAATTGTGCCTCAAACTGAGCGTCCGTTTCCAGCTATGTCCTTTGAAACCTTAATCCTTTCCTTTTCTCTTATCTTATGAAACTGCAGCTAAATTTTATTTTATAATATTTACATTTTTTAAAGTACAGTCTGTTTATACACAGTCATGGACGTAATACAAATTTATAAAGAGTAGATTAACATTCTGATTTTAAAATTCATATAATCATGAAATGAAACGATATAAAATTTTTACTTTACATTTAATAGTGTTATACAGCTACAATATATGTATAAAGCACTGGCTGTTCCAACTCTTTTGTATGGTAGCGAAGTATGGACGTTGAAACAGAAGGGTATACAGAGACTTAGATATGCTGAAATGAGATACTTTCAGAGGACTGCAGGATATACACTACTAGATCACAAAAAAAATGAAGACATCTTAGAAGAATTACACATGGAACCTTTCGAAAACAAAATTTCTGATTATAAGTCAAGATGGATGCAACATGTTCATCGAATGGAAGATCACAGGATACCCAAACAAATGTTAAGATATCAACCTGCAGGAATAAGAAGTCCAGGACGTCCACTCAAAAGATTTCTGGATGGTGTTCTCTTGAGGCCGAGACAGGTCAACAAATTACCTAAATTCGTGAATGTATATATATATATATATATATATATATATATATATATATATAATATACAGGTACAACATTACAAAACAGAAAATATGTATTTTTTACAAAATAAATAAATGTAGGCCTACTGCTCATTTTATGCTAGACATATGCAGGCCTATTCATAAATTAACAAAAATATTACAATATTTTTCGAAGAAAGGTATCAAGTATCTGCACATCAGTAGGCCTATTTGGTGTTGAATGCCCTCCTATGTGTGTATTTATAAATGAATATAGCCTATGTTTGTAGACTATGGATATAGGCTATGTAGGCCTATGTTCCGCCATAAATCTAGAATTCCTGAAGAATTTCAATCAAACTTGGTAGGCCCTACACATCTGAAATGGTCTACAATTTCGTAATGATATATAGGGGTAAGAGATCAATAGCACCCCTAGAGGTGGGAAAGGAGTGATATGTAAGATTTATCGAAAATGACCGATGTTCTTGTTGAATCCATAATTTTCGAGGTAGCTGATTGGCTATAAATAGTGATACTTCCGATTCAGTTTTAAGTTTAAATTCAGCCCATATCGATATGGGGTGAGAAGTGGTAAAAATAATATTCCAAAATGGAATAGTGTCGAATCCATAGTATTGGGGTCCTTAGTTATTAGTGACAAGAATATTGGGATAAATAAAATCCCAGATACTGCCGGATTAACAGCAGGCACCTATCGTTTATTTCCGAAGTGTGGTACGATGAGTGGGCCTGCATATTTATCTTCCACTCCGGCAGCCAGGTTAGATTCCCGGGATATGGAATGTTAAGACTCCACCTTTTGTTCTGGATGTATGTTCTCTATCTTCTACTATCTTCGGTTATGGCCTTGGTTAATCATGAATCCACAAAAATCTGCTCTATTTATCCATCAATTTGTGGTTCAGATTTCCTAAAGTAAACTTTAATAAGATTCATGATGTGTTCCGTTGAGGTTTATTCAAAATTAATATAAAATTATGGAATAGATAGTGAGATTCATAGATAAGCTCGTAAAAAAACAAAAAAGGAAGAACAACATAACCAACATAACTAAACTAGAAAAAGAATCTGACAACAACAAGAAAACATGGATAACACTTACATACACAGGAAAAGAAACGACAAAATTAGCCAATGCACTAAAGAAAGCCTATAAAAACGTAAAAATAGCATACAGAACCAATAACAAATTAAACAACATAATAAACAATAACATTGAAGAAAATAAGATTTTCAACAGCAAAGGAGTTTATAAACTGACATGTAAGGACTGCAACAAATTTTATATAGGAAGGACAAACAGGAGTTTTAACATCAGATTCAAAGAACATTTTCGAGACTTCATTCACGCAGAAGGGAAATCAAGCTATGCAAAACACGTTATCCATGAAGGACATCGCATGTTAAATATTAAAAACACCCTAACAGTAATGCACAGAGAAAATAATCCAGCGAAGATAAACGTACTCGAAGAGATGGAAATTATGAAAGCAGCTCACAACGACAGCCTGATAAACGAAAACGAACCCAATATACGCAACCCCCTCTAACAGATCTTCAGTGAAACACCAGTTTTGAATCCTGCCGATGATGGGACAAGTCCCGAAAGCGCTACAGTTAAATGATTAATTAAGTTGAGGAGACGGACCTTTCAGGTGAATATTCCATAATTTTATATTAATTTCCTAAAGTAGCCTATTGGCTTGTCTTACAAAAGGAAGAGAAGATATTATTCCAGATATTATTATGTAAGATGTAGGCCTATGTGCTTATTACTGACGTTCTTTAATATCCGAGTTTTTTTATCGCCGTGATTCAAATCTGAAATATGAAAGAGTGGAAATACTTTATTGATAAATATTTATTTCAGTCATAAAGGGAATCCAATGTACCTATTTCCGTAATGTTAAATTTTTTCTCACGATCTGCCAAATGAATTTGCTTCAAAATAATAGGAGACAAACCTACTTATAAAATGTTTGCGCACAATTTAACTCAGAAATATATCATTAGACTTACTGGATTTACATATTAGATATATTCGAATATAATACGAATCTATGTCGTCGTTAAAAACACACTAGAACAAGCCTCGAATAAAAAAAAACTTGTATAAAATCATTTAATTTTACGACGAAGCTATGAAATCTAATTAATAGACTAGGATTATATATAGGCCTACTAATATTTAATTCTAGCTAGAGAATAAAATTTTCTGGTAAATTATTTTGTGAATTCCTTTGTAGCTCGAGCAAAATGACTGTCAAAGTTTAAGTTCTCTTACTCTGAATAGAATCTGAGAAAATACAAGTATTTATCTTCTTCTTCTTCGTTTATGTGATAGACCTTGTGGTCTGTTACGGTCACAATCCAACGTTTGAAGGGTCTGCCCAACGATCTCTTGCCTGGTGGCTGGTAATTTAAGATCTGACGTGGTATTCTTGTTCTGCTCATTCTTCGTACGTGAGATTTCCAGTTGTTTCTGTATTTTTGTACATATTCCATGACTGATTCTGTTTGTAATTATTTGAGAATGTCAGAATTCCTTATATGGTCTGTCCTTGAATAGCCCGCAGTACGTCTCATAAATTTCATTTCTGCCGCAGTTAGTCTTTGTTCATCTACACTGCGAATTGTCCAGGCCTCACTGCCGTAACATAATATGTTTTATAAATTCTAGTTCGTGTGTGTTGCTGTACTGTGTTTGGCTTCAAAATATTATTTATAATTCCTGTTACTCTGTTAAATTTTATAATTTTTTTACTAAAATCTTTTTCTTCTTCATATGTAACTTGGTATCCGAGATAGTTAAATGTGTTGGTTTGTCCTAATATTTTATTATTAATAACAATTTTACTGCGAACTGGGTCTTTTCCTAGGAAAGACATTACTTTAGATTTTTCTGTTGAGATTTTCATGTTGTAGTTTATTGCCGTTTGGTGAAACTAAGTAATATTACTATGCATTTTTGGATCTCGTTAAATCGTTTTACGTTCGGTATAGCCTATATACGATACTAAACACGGCTTTTATTTTCATATAAATGAAACCATTTAATTATTTTTACATTCTGGAAAAGAGTATTGATCACGGTTTTTTTTTTAACGCAGAAAACATTTATTTCAGAGGAGAACATAATAATTCTTAAGTCCAAATTCTAACATGTAGGCTATACCTATAGAGGGAACACGCAATTATTGCTATCAATATAAGAAAAGTGATTGTACTTTTTTAACCAGCGTTGTACCTGACACTAGATAAAATATGTAACCAATAGAAACATGGGGATGTAAATGAGGTAAGGACTTGGAACCCCTGCAGTGCTGCCACCCACATAGTGCGGCAGATACTGTCAACACTGGCAGGCGTGCAGGAGATGGGTGGAGAGATATTTATTATTACTAACAGACTGTTCCTTAATCTTACACATAATGACTGGTAGAAACTTAGAAAATGGCGAAATTAGTCCTGTACTTTATTTATTTATTTAGCAGTATTTCACAACGTTTCACATCTGTCCGGGTCCAATTAGGTATTAATATAGGTCTACTGAAATTCTCCTCCATTCCGATCTCTATCGTGCAATTCTTTTTCCCTCGTGCTGCTTAAAACACCATAATTCCATTTTATTTTTGCTCATTCTCTTCTTCTTCTACCAGGGTGAACCTATTCCAGTATTTTTCTTGGGAATCTGTTTTCTGTCATTCATTTTATATAACCGTACCATTTTAATTGTTCCTTTTTATCATGTCTCTTTTTGAAATTCCAACTGAAAGCCTCCAAAAATCAATTTCTGCAGAATTTGATATACTTATAGCTTTTGATTTTAATATCCATGTTTTTTAATTGTATGCCACTGTACTCCTTATTAATTATTGTATTAAAATGTTTATTTTCTTTTATTATTATCCCGTAAAACACCATTTAATTTTGATGTAGCAAATTTATCTTCTCATTAATTTCAGCATCATGACTTCCTTCTCCTTTAATTTTTTGTCCTCAAATGTACAAACATATTCGTCACATGCTTTTGGCTGTATTTTAAATTAGATCGTCCACCGCTGTGGTCTCGAGGTAGGGTGCTGCCTTGTCACGCAGCGGGCTCGGGTTCGATCCCCGGTCAGGACAGTTTTTCTGGGTGAGGTTTTTATCGGGGATTTTGCTCACCTGTAAGACAAATGTCAGAAAAACTTTAAGGCCCAAACGGTCCCCGAAATCATATGGTCATCACCATCATCCTTATCATTATCATCATCATCATCATCCTTCACCGGTATGGAAAGCAACGGGAAACTACCACACCTACAATTCCCTAGAAAAGCTGCAAGCATAGCATGAAAATGCTGTGATTGCAGTGAAGGACCTGCCTTCGGGCAGAATTACTATGGATGGATGGATTTATCTCCTATTATCATAAGCCCCTATGCCTTTGTGTTGTCCAAATTTATCTTCAATATCCATTTTTCATAGTTCTCTTTCAGTCTTTTTGTTAGGCCTATATAGGTCTACTTAAATTCTCGTAATCCTCTGCCATCAGTACCTGAAGGTCCTGATCATCAGCAAATACTCGTAGTAGCGAATACATTTTATCTTCTCATGGCTTTATTCCCATGTGTGAAGATGTGTTCTTTTCCCTATGTTAAGTTGTTCTGTAGATATATTTTGAATTAGGTCGGCGATAAACAATATCCTTTATTTTAAAACTTTAATAACACCAAAACCAATATGTTTGTGTTTTCATAACATTTAAAGCTAATTTTATGAATTATATTTATGTTTAGGTTAGTAGCCTATAGGCTATAAAACACATACACACACACACACACACATAGGATATATATATATATATATATATATATATATATATATATTATATTAATCCTTATGCGGATGTCTATTTGTAACATTTCTCTAATAGAGATATTAGTAGGTATATTTGTAACAGACGGTCTGCTATGAATAATAGGCTAATTGTGGCAGTTGCTGCCCCTGCAGGAAAAAAACCTTGTGTGCAAGGTCGAACGTGAAAAATGATATGTGATTGTACCTCATTTTACTTGTCTCACACAACAGACTGCAATAGCAGCAGTTGTGTCGGTACCAGCTCAAGTAGTATTAGCAATAGAAATAATAATGATGATAAAATAAAAGTACGTAATAATCGTAATATTAATAATAACAATATTATGGAATCTATTTAACGACGCTCTTTACCGGCTAAAATCTTTAACGTCATAGTTCAAATGAAGATGTGAAAGGTTTGACAAACATTGCTCAGAGGCCCCTTGCTAGAGACTCTTTTATGTACCACAAATCTACGACGGACAAACTAAGGCTTTAGTTTCCTTCCGAAGGAACTCGTGATTAGAATTATTTTTAAAAATCCATTTTCCATGGTTGCATATGAGCCCAAGAACTTCCTAACTAGAGCCGAGTATGGTAATCACATGACCGACAGTATTAATAATAATAATAATAATAATAATAATAATAATAATAATAATAATAATAATAATAATAATAATAATAATAATAATAATATTATTATTATTATTATTATTATTATATTATTATTATTATTATTATTATTATTATTATTATTATTATTATTATTATTATGATATTTATTATTATTATTATATTATGATTATATTATTATTATTATTATTATTATTATTATTATTATTATTATGCGTTAGAATTCGAGTCAGGTCATCAGGAGGGTTGAGATAAGACTATTCAGGCCTACCCTATTCCTGTGCAGACTGCCGTTGGATCGCGTTATGAGCCTTCCACAAAATGAGTGCCGAGAACTTTCTTTGGAGTAAAGTTAACTGACGGGAATATGGAAAAGCGCCCTATTTCTTTCTCATGCCTTTGGGTAAAAATTTGCCCACATGGGTCTTATATGATGTAAAAAGTAAAAAGTAAAGTGATCCCACAACAGACCCGGAGGTCCTTGGGGTAGTAGGAGGTTAAGGTTCCCACTTTTTCTAGACAATCGGCACTTTATGTCAGCCGGGTTGTCAGCCCTGCGTGACGGCCGCCTTTACCCCCAGAACAAGCGTCTGGTACTCATTTCCGTTAGAGGCTGAGTCGACCCCAGGGCCATAGTGCCGCCAGAGGGCTTGGATCAGTTTAAAAATCCTGACCCCAACGGGACTTGAACCCTCGACCCTCCGGCTTGTAGCTCAGTGCCTTAACCACTACGCTACGGCATGCCCCTTATATGATGTTAAAGGAGTAAATTTACCTAATAGGCCCTAATAATATACCTTATTATTATTATTATTATTATTATTATTATTATTATTATTATTATTATTAAGGTAAAGTCGCCAAATAAGAGACAGTCTCCTAATAAGAGATACCTTATTATCTAGTCCATGAACAGTTGTCATCTGATGTTTGTAACAAAAATCTGAGCTTTGTACTATTATAGCATCGTGGTCTTTGTTTGGTGTCACTTGGTTGATTGAAACGAAGCAGAAAAGGTTGTGTTTGTTTTCGCGACAATTGAATTTTTGTAGTGACGCTATTCAAAGTTGTGGATAACTGTGAAGGTGAGTTCTGATATTAATTTTACTTATTTTCCCGAAAAGCTCATGAAATGCAGGCTATTATAAACTAGAGTGATTATTAGTGACACAATTTATTACAGCCTGACCAGCCACGGAATTGGCGACCGTGCCGTTCCCTAATAAGAGATACTTGTGGTTCCAAATAAGAGATAGTGTCTCTTATTAGGAACCAGAAGTTGTTTCATTGACTTATGCAGATTCTCCTGTATACAAGTGCGCTACATTTTCTTAATCAAATTCATCTCGTTTGATAAATACGTGATTTAACTTTATAAAAATAAAGTGGTCACATTATAGGCCCTGAGAGGTCATTTAGATAGCAGAAGGTTAAGGTTTCTTCTGTCTTTCTAGAAAATCTGACCGAGGAATCAACCGGTCTGTCACCCCGGCTGCTACTCTACAAATTTCGATCAATGCATTTCGAAAGACAGAGCTTGTTCCGTGCAACAGGAACATTTTTTTCTGACAGCGATTTTGCCATCCACACCGGAGATAAGAGTGATGCAATCGTAGTTCCTGATCAGGAACTCTCGTGGGTCTTACTGATGTGTCACCTCTCCCTCAGATCCAACAACCATCAACAAGTCGAGAACCAGAAAAAAGGAAAGGCAGAACCGGAAAAGCAGCCCTTCTGACAGGCAGTCCGTATCGCCAAGAACTAAAGGACAGTTTGAATAGAACCAATAAACTAAAATGAAGCAACTTTTTAAAAAAAAAAACAAATTCAGTAAAATCTAAAAAGTCTCGGTCAAGAAAACGCCGAGTTCTTCAAGCGAAGAAACAGATACGGAAATGGAGATAATTGATTCAGGCGATGATGATTCAGAGTTTGGTGCTGATGATGCTGAGTGTTTATTTTGCACTGGATTGTATTCAGAGGACACAAGAGGAGAAACATGAGCTCAGTGCATTGACTGTCATCGCTGGGCTCATGAAGATTGCGGGGCTGATGAGGAACCATTCGTCTGCTTATTTGCTCAAAGATGCAAAATTAATTATCAACTCTGAAAAGACACTATTAACATGTATAGTGAAATTAATTATTATTTTGTGTGTGATAAAGTGTTTTTGTTTTGAATATACTGGATTATTTGAATGTTTTTGCTGAAGATATAGAAGCAAATGTAGGTATCTCTTATTTGGAACCCTCTTCGAAATTTTCAATTTTTACAATTATTATTGTTCTTACAGTTTTTTAAAATACTTACTATGTAACGAGATTTTATTTTATGGAATATCAAAATAAAAAATATGAAACATGTATTACCATTTTTAAATGTAATAAATCAGTTACCATTCTGATACAGAAGCGATTTTTCAAAAGGTATCTCTTATTTGGGGCCTTTACCTTATTATTATTCGTGTCGTGTCTGCATCCAGTTTTGTCATAGGCCTATGTGTACATTTAACACAATAATTGTTGTTTCATGTGCCTTCTAGAAGTGGTTGCCGCATGGCTGTCGGTTCTGATGAGGAAGAATGACGAGAAAGACGTAGAGGCCCGTCATTATAACATTGATTAAAGAGTCGCGCTTTCTGGATCTGAGTAATAATGTTTCGCGTAACCAGTGGATAACCGCTACATTTTCCCGTGACCGCTGGTTTGCATGGTGTCATGTTCAGCGGTGACTACAGACACTCACTTTATTCTTTAAAATTGTTGATTTATGTTAGTTCAATTGTCGAATTAATTGGTTATCAATTATTCAAAATAGTTGTTACTATAATACACGTTAGACGAAATAGCCTTAAATTAATAAATTTGAATTTAATGATTAGACTAAACAACACAAATACACAAAAAGCTTAAATGTTTTTATGAACTGAAAATTCTTATAGAATAGGCCCATAACAACAAATGCAGCTTCATTTTTCTAATACCTATTTTATAGGTCTATAAATTAATAAATATTAGATTACTATTATTTGTTATTATTATTATTATCATTATTATTATCATTATTATTATCATTATTATTATTATTATTATTATTATTATTATTATTATTATTATTATTATTATTATTATTATTATTATTATTATTATTATTATTGCTGGGTGTGTCATAAAAAGGAGACAAAAATAAATTTATGTTGATTATTGTTTGGAACTCCTCCCTAATCCACCCATAGCTTACAACCCTTATTTTAAGTAACCTTCCCAGAATATAAGCACTGTAATTATGTATTTTACATACATTTACATAATGAATTAATTGACTATTCCTGCAATTAACGTAGGGCCCACAATTAAAAAAGTAAGGTTCGATGTGATCTCACAAGTCAGTAAATATGGGGCTTATTTATTTTCTCCAGAAAAAAAAATCGATTTCATCTGGGTAGCATTAAGATGCTAAATATTAATGATGCAAAAAGAAAATTCCCCTCTTAGGTTCTGCTGTACTTAGCATTTAAGAACTCCATTGCGCGACACTCTGGCCTACCAGCCTGCTGCTGGCCTCAGATGTGTCATTTATAGAGATGGACCAGCCAGTATAGTATGCCTTTAGAGCTGATTTTCTCGACTGTTGTTAAATTTCATGACAAAAAATTTCTCTCGCCATGAAGACACGAATCACTCGTAGCTCTGCATCAATGCCCTTGACCACTCTGCTACGGAGCGGATATTGTTTAAGTTACATCTTGCCTTTACAAAAATGGTTCCAAAATCTAAAAATTGTATGGGAAGATTGTACCAATAGAGGAAGAAAACACATAAAGAGACATCTTAAACAGTGAATGGGTTCAGTAAACGAAGTTAATAATTCGGTGCTGCTATCGAACCCGGACGGTAATGGTCGTGAGGATATAGGCCTAAGCTCTCCATATATCCCTATTAGCTAATATTTTTCAATCATTCCCAGTAAAATTCATCTCCTCAAATCACCCTTATTCTCCCATCTCATTCTTGGCCTACCTATTTGGGTTCTTTCTCTCTGGTAAAAACTAAAAGTTTCGGTGTTTCTCTTTTATTCTCCATGATGTCCTCCCCATCGCAGACTACATGACTTAAATGTTTGCATTATATTTTGTTTCTCTTAAATATTATGGAGATCATTGTTATGTAGTTTCCTCCATTCGCCTGTTTGTTCCGTCTATCTATGGTCCAAAAATACTAAATTTATAACTCTTTGTTTTCAAACACTCGTAGGCCTTAATATTTTCTCCTCTTTTAAAATAAGATACCCTGTTTCCCTCCACTTAA
The DNA here is from genome assembly GCA_030220185.1 of Diploptera punctata. Classification (NCBI taxonomy): domain Eukaryota; kingdom Metazoa; phylum Arthropoda; class Insecta; order Blattodea; family Blaberidae; genus Diploptera; species Diploptera punctata. The sequence continues at coordinate 367,310 of JASPKZ010000815.1, read as the reverse complement.
CTGGAATAATCGTCGTTTTCTGAAATAATTTGAAATCACAAGAGTTGTAATAAGTTTTACAATAGGCTACTGTCACATGCGTTTCTAAAATTTACTGGACTTTAATTTATGTTTTCATATATTTCATGATTTATTATTATTATTATTATTATTATTATTATTATTATTATTGGTATTATTGGTATTATTGGTATTTAAATCAATCTCTTCTTCAAAATTCTGCTCAATTCTTGATGTAGGGCCATTAATTCTCATTTAATTATGCATTCATACGTGTTGCACCCTCTACAGTATCGTGCAGTTTATTTCTAAATGTCGTATCTTGTGTTTCCTTGCTAAAAGGAGTGGCTACGTCTATTACATAGACACAAATTATAACTCTTTATTTCCTTCTACTAATATTTTCATGATTCATTCTACAAGATTCTAAACAGAGTGTATAGTGGAAATATTATAATTATTCTGTATAATACACAAACATAGCAGAAGTGTGCGGAATACTTACAAGTTCATAAACTTGGGTTTAGGTCTTTGCATTACTATTTTTTTCAGAAACAACAAATAAAGTAAATGAAATGAAAGTGTAAACCTATATAATCGAAGAAATTAAATAAGCAACTAATACATTAAATAAAATATAAAAGCAGTAACAAGTTTAAATGAAGATATACAAAGATACCAACAAGAATGGTAAAATCATCTGAGGAGAATGGCAAGAAATAGACTTCCAAAATTGGCATTCCAATATACCCCAACTGGACATAGGGACCAAGGAAGACCAAAACATCTTCGCTAGGTTTACCGTACAGGCCACATGGCCTAAAACGAATTTGTTCATGATGATGATGATGATGATGATAAAAGCTGTGAGATATTCATAGAAATGAAAATATACGAAACAGTAATCCTTGAACAGTCATCTATTAATAAAAGTAAAACTCAACATCAAAGAATATAATAATAATGACATTCGTTCTATTACCATTCGCACTGTAGCTCAAACATACAATAATTTAAACATGTTTCCACAGCTAGTCTACCTCTAGTAAAAAAGCATAACTAGGCCTGGGACCCGACTTGGCATCCACCCCCCCCCCGCCAAGATCAAGAAGATCAACTTAAAGACTGTTAACAAATCGTATATTTCGAATCGGGGTGTAATATTTCGCGCAACACTATTTGCGGCGTTACGTCACTTAATGAAGAGTGGAGAGGAAATAGGAGCACAGAACAACAAATGTATCGTAGAGTAGATCATATATACATATATATAGCCTATAGTATAAAGTAACAAAAGAATGTATACATGGTTCGGTGTTAGCATAGCCTATATTTAGATTTATTGATATTTACTTTCAGTCTCATTTGCTTAGTGTCTTTTGATAGACTGTATAGCCTATATTGACATTTAGAAGTCTATTTCCTCACTATTGCCTAATAATAATAATAATAATAATAATAATAATAATAATAATAATAATAATAATAATAACACTAGGTACATCATCAGCTGATTAATATCATAGAGTTGAATGCCCTCTTTATCCTCTGAAGATTTAATCCCATGCTCTTGAAGATAACTGAATAGCAGAAGAGATAACGCATCTTCTTGCTTTAACCCATTTTGAATTTCAGAAGAGCCTAAAAACTGCTTGCCTCCTCGCACACAATTCTTTACGCCATTTAGACACACTCGGATAGGCCAAAGTCAATACAAAATTTTAAGAATTCCAAATTCTACCAGGATATTGTACAATTTGTCCTTCTTAATTGATTCGTGTGCCTGTTGAAGTCTAGATGTAGTTGAAAGCAATCTCAACATTATTCTCATTTATAAAGTTTATTTGTAAATTGTTGTTTTCTGTTGGAGAAAATCCCCTTTAGAATAAGTGATCTCTTATAAATAATAGAAAAATCGAAACATTTTTAATCTTAAAAATAGAAAATTTGCTTGATTAAAGTCAAGTTTATTATTTTATAGTAACTTTTGAACTTAGGAATATACTTTCCAGAGTTCATATTATTTATATTTTCAATAACAGACATCTTGTTTTGACAGCCATATTATAGCCAGACCTGAATGCTGTGTAATGAATATGGTATCCATAGCAACAGCGTTATGGTACAGGTGTAATGATAACGCTGGAGATGTATGTTTTAATTAAAGGAGCATGCGCACATTCATCATCTCGGGAAACTACTCATTACGATGTATAAATCACTTTACAGGACTGTCCAAACTATCAAGTTCATTAGGGTGTCCAAATTATTATATAAACGACAAAAATCCTGGTACAATTTAATATGATTTGATTTTCAAAGCAAAATAGACATGGGGACATGCATCATTCATGCACGCACTATCTAATCTTGATGCGCCACCTACAAAATGATTAGGCTAGATGAATGTGCCTGTCATCTGTCGTTACAGAACACTCTCTGAAGTCCAGATTCGGCCCAACATTGAAATTCATTCACCATTTTGGATAATCTAGTAACATTTGTGGCACTTAATACATTACTACATGCTTAAAACTTATCTCTAATATGTAAATGTGAAACAATTGAAGTAACACTGAAAGCAACACGAACAGAGTATGTAAAGAGTAATGGGTAAGTACGGCAGCGAGTCCTGGATAATAAGGAAAAAGGATTATAGCCGTATTCAGGCGTCAGAAATCAAATTTTGTAGATCATTATTGGGAAAATTTATTAAAACATTAGATAAAATCAAGAATCAAGAAAATAGAAATAAATTAAATATATTTGCAATAACTTGAATAAAAAATGTGAATATAGATATAAATGAAAGGAACATTTAGAAAGAATGGACGATAGGAGAATACCAAAATAATTCTGTCATATAAACCAAGAGGACTGCTGGATTCTGGGCGACCAAGGCAGAGATGGAATGGGGCCGGAACAGGAATAAAAATAGAAATAATAAGCGGACTAAATATTTCATAATTCCATATATTTTTGTAGACTTAGAGTTGGTGACGCTAATCATCAGAATGATCTCCAGTTTCGCTAACACACGCTTCTACTTATCAAACTTTATTTTGTTTAATTAGGCCTATATGCTTGATTGATAGGGCCTATGTCATACAATGTTTTATTACATTTTTTTCGTTTTTATGTAGAGTGGATTTAATATGCCTGAGAGCATCATCCATCATTCATAGTCAGAAAACAAAATTACATTAAATTTGATAAATCAGTAGGATTGTTAAGCTATGTTTTATGTTACAAAAAATACATAGGCTACCGGTAAGTTATTTTTTGCACTTTGTAACTAATATTGTACACTTACTGCTATTGTCGATGTGCATCGTAATTTGACATTCCCACAATGTAAACAAAAGAAATCTCAATACTTTAAAAATGACCAAAATCACTAGTGCGGTAAGTAAAAAAAAATTTTGAAATATTGATAGTGTTACTGCAATTAGTATTAATTTCGGTATTAATTAATAACATCCAGCTTTCCACGCCTCTTCTATTTCATCATCACTGCACACATTGTCTAAACTTTCCCCATAATCAGGAATAAATCCCAAATCAAATTGGTTTTACAGTTTTAACAAATATAAGTTGACCAACAATACTTAATATTTCTCCGTAGCAACACATAGAGCCGATTCACCTTCTGAAATGTAACAACTATAGGGCTATTTATTAATATTTTACCTAATGTCTCAAATACTAAAATAAATAAACATAGTACAAAAACTATTATGGAATACTCATGTGGTAGACACATAACGGAATCTCGGAAAGTAAAAAAAATCTCGGCGCAAGCGCCCCATTTTTTAAACTTTTCCTAGACCTATATCAAGTGTTTACCGCACCCGTATCGCAATATAATATAACAATGCATGTTTAGTTAGGCTATATTTTATAATTAGGCTATGTTAAGTGATACAGTTTTGATTGCTTGAAAAACTAATGCATTATTGAGAAGATGTAAGGTGATAGTAGACTACTAATTTCTTCTCATAGAGGTTTAGGCTGATGGAAAACTGATTTTCTAGCTGATAGAAATAATATCTAGAAACTTAAACCATTTTACTGTTATTGGAAATCGCATATTGTTACTTACATGGACTTAAGATTGTTATTAGCGAATTTCGAAGAAATGAAGCTATTGAGGTTTCTCTCATTGAAATATTTTGAAAAATTAGCTGAATGCAAGCATTATTATTTTTGAAAAATATTTTAGTGATCTTCACCGATCCTCTAGCCTATATTTATCTATCTTTAAAGGGCGTGATCGCTCAATGGAAATAGCATTTTTATCATAAGTGATGCCACGAGTGATTTCCAAATTATCCATAAATTCACGACTCATGAAGTGAGGAGTGAATTTATCTAGAGAATTTGAAAATCAAGTGTGGCATTTGTTAGGACTATTTAACGAATAAAATTGAGCTGTTTACTCACAAACCATTATTTAAATATAGTTATTTTAAAATATTTATATATTTATTTAATTTCATCGGCGATGTTTGAAAACAAACGAGAAACATTTGTTATGTTTCACTTGTTCATCACTGCAACCAGATAATATTGTTTATTGCTAAAGGATCGCAATATTGTAAGAATGCACCATAGTGGAGAAAAAATGAAACACATCAAACTGTATATTAATTAATTTCTAATGTCGTGTAATGTAAATATGTCAATTGGATTTTTCTGGAACGTTATTACTTGGGAAATAATAGTTTAAGAAAGTGCAAACAGTGTTTTTTTGTGATATATGCTAAACAATTGCTACAAATGTTTTATATTATATCCCGCAGCACTATCTGGTTATATTTGAGCACTATATATATAATCTGGTAGCCACATGCATTATGGAGATCTTACATATTAATATCCTATAAATTATTATAGGCCTATTCAACATATTTCTTAGAGAGTCAGTCACTGCAAAATAATGATCTGACCTATTCAGAATGTTAAGAAGGAGGAGCTTGATTTTAAAGTGATAAAATTAAATGGATTAAATCGAGGTGAAAAAGGCGGTGAATGGTTGTAAATCAAAATTCATTGAAATGTGATTGGTCATGGACTCCCATTTGGGGCATGAGTTAGATAGTCTACACAATGTAACCAATTGGTATATTTTTAACTGATTGTAAAGTTTGAAATGCAATAAAATATTACAGGTAGGCCTATGGAATAGGATAACTACTAGGTCTATATTGACCAGAGTAATTACCGATAAGAACCTCATTAAACAATTCTGGCCACTTTTTCAACACCGTAATTAGCAGAAAAATTGTAGGAATTCAATGCATATGTTTTGGAAAAGTAATCAATGCCGGGCAATTAGGAGAAAAAAATTCATGAATGTGCCAAAACGTGGTTTTTTCACTTTTCAGCTATAAAGAAAAATTAATTTGTAGCACGTTTATAGAGCTTAAAAAATATGAAAAAATGGGCCGTGAACATATAGAATCGGTTCACATCTTTTTGCAAAAATTTGAATTCCAACGATTTTTCGCTAATTATCGCGTTTAAAAAGTGACCAGAAAAACTAAAAGAAATCTAATTACCTGGCCTAATTATGACATCTTTAAATTCCTGTAACCAAAATTAAGATTCATTCATAGTGTTCTGTCCGAGGGGAAATCCTGCACTACTGACTGAGCATATTGTCTCTGTTCTGTTTATCTCTTCGTGTCTCAGATAATAATAATAATAGTAATAATAATAATAACTCTAATTCACTCACACTATCGAACCCGTAGGTTCATGACCGCGCGGATATAAGCTCTCCACAATCTATCCCGAGCTAATGTTTTCCAATCATCCCCCTGATTATTCTACTTACCTCAAATCATAGTTAATGTTATTCTCCCACTTCATTATTGGTCTATGAACTAGGCTTTTTCCTCTGGTGTTCCTACAAGAAGCTTCCAAGCACGTCTTTCATTCTCCATTCGTGCTACATGTCCTTCCCACCGCAGTATACGAGACTTAACTGTTATTATTATATCTGGGTTCTATAAAGACCATGTAGTTCACTGTTAAGTAGTCTTCTCCATTCACCTGTCTATTTATCTCTCTTTGGTTTATTCTCAAAAACTCGCATTCTCTTTCCTCCCTTAACCCATTCGATTCAGGTTTAAATGCTCAATGCATTTCCCCAGAAACCGGATTTAAGTACCCTAAATTATCTTGTATACTTTCAGACATTCAAAACAAACACAAGATAACGGTACTTGAGATACAATAAGGGCGAAGATCAAAATACATTCCTCTACTATTCATAAATGTTAACAAAGATTACACTACCAAGGGATGTGGAAAATATTGCAAAATATATAACAGCAGAGTTACTCGAATGTAGGCCTACCTCGCCTTTTGAGGCGAATGGGTTAAACTAAGGGTCCACGTTTCGCATCCATATAACTGGTAGAATAATAGTTGTATAGGCATAGCCTATATTTTCAGTTAAACGTTTTTAGAAAGAAGTTGGGACTTCAAGAGTCCCAGTAATACATAATAGCACGCATTTCCTGAATTGATGCCATGTTTAATTTCTTTGTGTATCTCATTCCTATTTGTGATCATTGTATTTGAATTCAGCCACTTCTTCAAAACTTCCCTCACTTGTCATTACAGTAGCTGGTCCATTTCCATTATATAATGTATTTCCATGTGTGACCACATATTTAGTCTTATTGATATTTACTTGCTGTTCCAATTTCTTAAATGTTACTCAATAGTGTCTCCGCTATCGCCCAATAGTACTACGTCATCAGCATGTACTACTAATACCATTGAGTTGTAGGTCTCCATCCTTTAAAGAATTGATGGCATGCTCCAGTACAAAATTAAATGTGGATTTCAAAATATCCGAAAACTGTTTGCCTCCACGCACCCTACTCTTTATGGCCATTTCAACCTCTAAAGCACTTGGTTCTGCGACTAACATTTCTGCTGTCTATAAATTATTCTCTTCAGTATGCTGTTCTGTATGTACATTTAATAGCTGATTACAGGAAGTTTTTCATCTATTTAATATAGGCCTACTCCTGGACTCTGCAATCATGTCCTCATTTTCATTCAAAATTATGTTTGTTCTAGCCTGAAACCCTTTCTTCTCTATCCTAATTCCCTGATATAATTATCTGATGTTCCTATTTTTTGCATTCATTTCAAGATCATTAATCTTCTCTCTCTTTTTTTACTCTTAAGTAGCCTCGTGGTTTCCCGTCTAACACTACCCAATTGCTCTTCTTTATTTGTTTCATTATAATTTTTTTATCTTCTATTTTTTGTACAATTTAGTTCCTTGCACGATTCATTCGTCTCTAATCCATATTTTTTTGAGTTAGCCTATATGTTATTTTCCGTATAGGCCTACGTATGACATTCTTAGGCCTACATTCTGTAAAAATTCAAAATCTGATGTTACAGAGTTCCTCAAAAAAGTAAAGTGCCTTCTGACACTGTTGTATTTTTATCAACATTTTAAATTTTGACCAGCCTTAGCTTATAGGCTAGTTGTCATAGCTTCTGACTATAATTAATAAGGTCCTGGGTTCAATTCCCGGTCAGACCTTAGGAATTTTTTCTTATAAGGGATTATTCCTGTGGTCGCCCATGTTCTGGATTTCGCTTAAGTTTAGGTTTAAGGACTCTCCTGGTGCTTCATTATCTTTCATCACCTATTACATCATCGGAGTAAAGTAACTCCTTTGCCTTCCAGGCGCCCAAACTTAAGAAATGGGTTACTATTCCGCCAAGCCATGAGAGAATACCAGAAATGTCTTTATGACATTGGTATTGGTAGGCCTATATATAATATATATATATATGCTACATACTATTATACATAGGCTACATATATATAGGCCTACATACACACACACATAGGCTCTATATATAGGCCTACATATTAAGTTATACACACACACATATAGGCCCCTATATATATATATATAAACTTACTCGACCAGCCTCGTGTGCTAGTGGTCAGCGTTTCTGACTACTGTTAATAAGGTTCCGGGTTCGATTCCCTGTCAAACTACAGGAACTTTTTCTTAAAGGGAATTATTCCTGTGGTTACCCATGGTCTGGAATTTGGGTTAAGTTTAGGTTAAGAACTCTCCTGGCGCTTCATTAACATTTATCACCCTTCATATCATCGGGCTAACTTAACGCCGCTTTCTAGGCGCCCCAACTTCAGAAGTGGGTTATAATTACGCCAATGCCAGGAGAGAACACCAGAAATACCATAAAAGACAACCTGGTGGCATTAGACGAAAAAAATGCCTATAAAGGCCTATAGGCCTATAATATATATAAACTTACTTGTCGTCAAGGTGTGAAAGTAAAAGGAAATTCGTTCTTTTTATTAAATACCGGTATTGAGTGTTACAGATAGACAACAAAAAATCGATTCTTCTTCTTCTTCTTCACTTCCTGGTTTAGGCAAGAGTTGCCTGATTCTATATATTATTATTATTATTATTATTATTATTATTATTATTATTATTATTATTATTATTATTATTATTATGATTATGATTATTATTATTATTATTTCTATTATTATCATTATTGTTGTTCACAGTAATATAATGTACGGTTAGAAACTATAATATAGTTACCTTGTAGGTCCGTCTCCTCAACTTAAGTTCTTTTTACTAGTATCGATTATTATTGTTGTTGTAAATATTATTAGATAAATATAGCAATTGAAAATGACACAAACAATAATTAGGCCTACTGCGTGAATTAAATAATAGAACATCGCGTTTTATGTTAACTTCCCTTATGAACTCTTGTTAGAATATTTATTGTAAAAATAGGAGTGTCCAAATTGCCTAGGCATCCATTTTTGTTGACGATAAGTAGGCCTATAGTGATACTGTACTTGCACACTAGCTTATATATATATATATATATATATATAGGCGTATAATATGAAAAGAAAAATGAATGCTTGAGTCGGGATTTGAACCCGAGTCTCTAAACTCGGTACGTTTAGCGCTCTAATCATCTGACCCACTCAAGTATTCAGAAACAAACATACTTTTTCTTGTAGCCTATATGCAGTAGCCTATTCTCAGAGAAGCATTCCAGAGAATTTCAGAGAATACTACATAGGCTATATAAGAAAAAAGTATGTGTTGGAATACTTGAGTGGGTCAGTTGGTTAGAGCGGTAAACGTACAGAGTTTAGAGACTCGCTGTATAGGCCTAATACCTATATAATAAAGATGTGATTTGCCAATATGCAGTAGGCCTATGTTAATAATATTCGAAATAGTCTAAACAAATTGCAACTCAGAGAACATTATTTCTATAGGCCTATGCCACATTCTCTTGGCGACACGTTTGATTTGAACATGTGTATGTGCGGATTCAAACCCAGCCACGGTCGATGGTTATTTCAGGATGGAAAGATCCAAGGAGTAAGTCCTCCGAAAGGGACTTTAAGCGTGAGTCCCGAGTCTGAAGATTTTCAGGCTTGTAAAAGATCCTTAGCCTGGATAAAGAGGCCTCTATGCAAAATTTACCGACCTCAAACATCCTAGTAATATCTTAATAGCTCTGCTGGATGACTCATTGAGCCGGTGTGTTGACCGCATGCCACTAATGACATCTTTGGGCAAATATGGAAACTAAAATTAACTCGATCTATTAATTCCTGACAAAGGAAAGGCTATGGCTCAACAATAGGCCACGCCATTAATAGAAAATAATTGCCCGTATTTATTAATGCTTAGAATATTTTATTACGTCAAATTTGGAGAGCAGTCAGTTGTTTCATTTTCTAATATGGAAGACGGCTGTATCGAATTATCCCTTCTTCATACTTAATTTTTATTTTGAGAGACTTTGGTTTGTAAGTCTATACCACAGGTTGTTGCACTATTATGTAAAATCGCTCAATTAAAATTCATTAATTTCCCAGGCATGGAACACGTAAAAGTGTCTAAAATGGAAAGATTAGACCAAGAATATGAAATAAAGAATATTTAATACAATACGTAGGCCTACTTGAAAGAAATAGACTTTCAAAATTGTCATTCCAATTGACATAGGGACCACGGAAGATCTAAACATCGATTGAAAGATCAATACCACCTTTGATAGCTTTACCTCATAAGCCATAGGCCTATGGCCTAAAATGGATTTATTCGTGATGATGATGATGATGATGATGACGTAGACCTTATTTCTACCAACATCTAATAGTAATATACTGAAGAATACGCTATAGTGTTATCTTTGTATATTCAATATAGCCTATCACAACAATTTTTGTTCTGGTTTATTTACTCATAAATTCAATTTCTGCTATAAGTTTTAGTGAATAGTGAATAGTGAATTCTTGTTGAAATGTATTGCAGTACCGGTATGCACCTACACCCATTTCATGAATGCATTCTTAACATGTGTGCATAGAAAGTACATTTTATTATGTAAACATATTGGTCAATTTCTTGTGTCTAGATGATATTCTATTTCGATTTATTTTTTTATTCTACTCTTTGAACAGTCCAATATTTTCTTTAAAGAAATAATTTACCTGCTCCAGGTGTCTGATATTTAATGTGAGATGACCTGATATAATCTCAAATCAAGAACTGTGGTGCAAAACTGAGCGAGCACCTATCGAAAAACAAATAGCCTAAAGGGATGAAAATTGCGATGTATTGGGCTTACTCAAAGTAAACCTCAAGCTGCAATATAAAGATGCGCATTGGACTAGAATCCGCAGGGTTCAAGGAGGAGAGGAAGACCAAAAAAATACTTGGAAGAGAACTTTTGAATGAGAAATATGTGAAATGCGAAAAACGGCTTGCTGATGATAGAGCTATAGGACTATAGAGAAATTTCATTACGGCCCTATGCTCCAGCTAGAAGCGGAAGGAAATGGTGATGATGATGATGATATTTTCTTTGGGCGAGTCTGTCTCTTAGATCAGAAATACGTTTCGATTAGTGAATATAATTTTAGCAGTCAGGAAATTCAGTTTATGTGGAATTTGAACTTATGAAATAGTCCTGTTTTAAGCTCGGACACAGGAACACGGGTAAATGTAACCTTTTAAGGACAACCCTCGCCAGATTAAAATTGTAACCATGTCAACGTAAACCACGTGATCATGACAGAAAACAGAGCACGATCACATAAATTACCGGCTACTGGTGGTAGAATACAACAACTATCGTGTAATAGACTGTCAATTATTTCCCTTTCACAAACAAAACAATTGACATGCGATGCTGCTTTGAATAGAAAGGACGAGGTAATGGCCGTGTAAACATGCATCCTACTTCCATACAAATACTTTATTTACTTCAAACAAAATGATTACATATTTAAACAAACGTGACCCTTTCACAACAAGAAACCTGGCCACGCAAAATTCATCCCTTAAACTGTTATGTTAATATGATGATGATAATAGTAATAATAATAATAATAATAATAATAACAACAATAATGTGGAACTGACCGCTATCCAGTGAAAGAAAACAAATGAAAATATAGGCCTAGTGGAGCATAATGGAAAAGATGGGTCTTATAGTAACAAATTACATATTTTAGAAAATGCAAAATTCAATATTTCACTTTTTACTGATGAAAGTATTATTCCTTAAAAATGAGGTATGAAAAGAGAATAAGTTCGGAAATATAGACATTAAATTTGAAGGGATCACAGAGAAATTTTATAATTTTATAACTAACTAACTGGCACTATCGAACCCGTAGGTTTATGGTCGCGCGGATATAAGCTCTCCACACATCCCTAACCTGAGCTTACGTTTTCCAATCAACCCTGTATAATCTACTACACTCAAATCATGGTTACTGGTTAATGTTATTCTCGCACCTCATTCTTGGTCTACCTACTGAGCGTGAATTAATTTTACAGAGTAAGTCAGAATTCCTCTTACCCATTTCTAGGGGTTGTAAAGAGAATATGGTATTTAAATGCTTGATGAGAAATAGCATATTTCATATTGAATGCCGGTATTTGGTAACATATCTTCCAAAAACTTGATTGGTACTTTCTGCTGGAAACTCAAGTAGGCCTACCTGGAACTTATGTGGTTTTCTACGTTAGAATATAGAAGAAAATACAAATGTCAGTAGGTAATATATTTTTTAAATAATTTATTAGATTAGATTACTTAGGAAAATGATGAATGAATTTCTTAGGCTTATATGAATAGTCTAAGAATTTTTTTAATTTACGTTTAATATTGGAAATTATTAAATAATATTAAATCAAACGTGGTCTTTTTTCTACTTTGAGGTAGAAGTTTTAAAATCATGATTGTCATCATTATAACAGAAACGAAGCATTTCTTTACATGTGTTCTTCGCTAAAACTTTATTTATTGTCTCCTCTGAAACTTCCAGAATTGTAAATGTGCGAAACAGGAATCGTTAATCACCCTGTGTCAATATTTTCTAAATATGTAGAAGTTACAGCATACGTAGAGTTTTTTGAAGGACGATTTTTAAGTAAGATTTTAATTTAGGTAAATGAACAGGTTGTATTGAAGAGTTTGCTGCTTTGATGTCAGACAAATAAATACAAAGTAGCAGATTGCATGCAATAATTAACCTATATCGTGAGAATGTAGTGTTAATGCACTGTTCACACAGATATCAACCAATAAGACAGCAGCAATGCATTTTCATAGGATTGCATGTTGCATGCATGCATTTAGCACAGACATTGCATTGATATCAAGCATCTGTCTGTTTATAATAAGCATAAATTATGCATCTTTAAGTTCCCGCCCAAACAGTTTGTTTTTGTTTTTTCGTGAATCACAATAAGATTCAGAACTTACACTACATTCATTTCACAAGGAGTTTAATGATCTCAGAACCAAATTTTGACTTAAGTAGATTTGTGATAACCTATTAATAGACTACTACTTCTACTAATACTGCTACTACTTCCATAATTAATAATAATAATAATAATAATAATAATAATAATAACCTAATAATAATAACAATAATAATAAAAGTAATAATAATAATAATAACAATAATAACAGTAATAATAATAATAATAATAATGTGTATTAATAATAATAATAATGTGTATTGCAATCTTCGATGGCCCGGGTTCGATTAGTGGAGGGGAATGCAATTATAAATCTCCATCTTGTGTCTGGGTTTGTTATTTTTGCCTTATGTTTTACTGTGATGTGTTCGGCACAGGTCCTAGTATGCTGCTAAACATAGGATGTCTATATCTGTTCAATGCATGATTCAGAGGTCCTGCTCCCTTGTCTACAGGTTACAGGCCTATTCACTTCAAGTTCCATAGAGTGTAAAATCTGTAATAAATTGGAGGAATGGTAATAATGATGATGATGATGATAATGATAATAATGATAATAATAATAATAATAATAATAATAATAATAATAATAATAATTGTACAAGCCACGGCCAAGAATCCCGAAAAAGGTATTTTAAAATACATTAATATTATTATTTAGGCCTATTAATATTATATTCTTAAGTTACAACTCATTATCTTATTGATAGGCATATGTGAAGTAACAAAATCCAGTTATATAAACCAAATTTAAGGTTGAGAATTGCATCATACTAACCAAATGACTACCTATTCCACATTCTAATAACTTATTATAATGATATTGTGAAAAGAAAAATTAATGTCTGAACCAGAAATCGAACCATGGACCTCTAGTTCTCCAGACTAGTGTGCAGCCCACTACACCATTCTAGACCTGGCACAAACATTAACGATTCTTTCCACATTTATATTTGTATATGTGGAAAGAATTGTTAATGTTTGTGCCCCGTCTGGAATGGTGTAGTGGGCTGCACACTAGTCTGGAGAACTAGAGGTTCATGGTTCGATTCCTGGTTCAGGCATTAATTTTTTTCTTTTCACAGTATCATTATAGTATTATAATATGATCCATTATTGGAACTGTGTTAAAATAACAGTATTGGAAAATGTTAAATAATCCACATTCATGTTAATATCAAAATATTAAAAATATTATTATTTATTTTCTCATACTGTCATCCATTTTTATTACATACTTATTATTAATTACATGTTAATATTTTTAGCAGACTTATTATTAATTGAACAAGAAACATAAATATTAATCCTAAAGATAGACTGAGGCTAATAACAGTGTTGTATCTGTCCGGTCCCAGCAACAAATCCAGTCGATTAGGTTTCCAAAGCTAAAATGCCACATATTTATTTAGTTATATTTATTTATTTGTTATACAGAAACAGTAGCTCTATTCCAGTTACATTGAATTGCTGACAATGTGATCTGTCGACGTAGTTCAGGAGAAAGCACATCGACTTTCCGACCAGATTAAATATCGGGTAGGGTTTGAAATTTTATAAGTTGCTAGATTGTGCACCAAATGTGTTTGCTTGTGCCCTACTCCTACATGCGCCGTTTTAAGAAGGAATACAGTATTGTATTTTTGGTAACGATTCTTCGGTAAATTGGAGGCAATTAACTTAATATTATCCTTTGTACTTTTGATAGGTCTAAGAGTATGTTCTGTGCTCTCACATTCTGCACACAATTCACTATAACCTACACTCACCATAACTTGAACTCATTTTTGCAAACATTGCAAATATACCTTAATTTAGTCCTAGGTATTTCCAAACAAAATTATCCAGAAGCCCATAGTAGGCCTACTGAAGAGCAAGACTTATAATGATGCAGCACATTAGAGACCAACCATATTACAGTAGGCGACATTTATCCCAAATACCTATTAGCTGAGTACTAAAAGTACAGAGTGTTGGCATTTCTGTTATGTGAACTAATACCAAAAAGAGAAATTCTTAGTAGTATGGAGAATATTGTTTACAGACAACCGTCTATTGACTTAAAAGAAAAAAAAATCGCCTGAGCAGACATCCGAACTACGTAGGCCTATATTTTTGTATCAAAGCTTGTTTAGGCCTAAATTTCTGCTTCTTTTAAATTGATGAAATTCCTGTTTCTTGGTAGGCCTATAAGTTTATTTATAGACCTATGTAACCTCAATGAAAGCAACTTTAATTACTATAAGTTATTGTTTTTGGTAGGTGCAAATTTAAGTGATTTCTACTATTTTTTTCTATAACTTAATTAAAATGATAAGTAATTTGAAACCAATGTCCTATCTCAAGATATACCTATAATAGAAGGGTTAATGATAGCCCATTCTGTTCAGATGTAAATAATAGCCTACTTATTTTATTTGCATAGGCCTATTAAATTACAGCCGTACTTTGACACAATATGTTGGAGGTAGAATTTTATATCCACCATTTGAAGAATAATGAAAAATTTGCAGTAACACATTCATTTGTTTACTGACTTCCTTTTGCTTAATATTTGTCTGATCGTCAGTTGTTTGATGTTGCGTTACAATTAAATTGTCTCAGAAAACAAAAGCAATTATGTGTTTTGTTATTAGATAACATTTAGCAGGTAATTACGTGTAAAGAATCTGTGAAAACATCTGCCTGTCACATGTCAGCTATTGTTACAATGCTCTGGAATCCTTTAGCTACTTCTTAGGAATCATTTGCAAGCAGTACGCTAAATGCAATTCATTCTTACAGTTCGACAAATATGATTAATTGTAGCCTATATGACTTACCTTTTTCTAAATTATACTGAAAATGTTCTGTTACTTGCTGTGCTGTAGTTTAGTAGGTCTAAACTTAAAGTAGGCATATACATATAATATAAATAGGCATACAGGCAAATTGAATGCACTCAATCTCCTGTAAAATGAGTGGCAGTATTTTTCCTGTGGATGAAGTCGGCAGGATCCTGGGCTAAGCTACCCTACCTCCTTGTCCTGTGAGCCTGTTGACAAGGTACTTTTATGTAACCTTTTTTTTTTTTACTCATTTATTATGAAGGGAATAAGTGAAACACATTCTAGACCTAATAGAGATAGGCTGTAATCAAAAACAATCTGTGGTAGGCCTAAAACGGAAATTCAAACTTAGATTTGTTAACCAATCACGTACTAATCAAGATAGGAATATAATCTTAAAACTAGAATTTTATTGGGTTATATTCAGAACTTAGGCCATAAACTGTAGGATTATAATTAAAGTCAAACATATGGTTGAGGGGACTGAAGATAAGGTTGAAGGATCACTTCACATTAACCACGTGACTTCCTGTACTATCATCTGCTAGCCAGTAACAGCTACCACTTCAATCAACTTTGACTCATTAGAGCTGTCGTGCTACAGAAGTATCTTTGTAATTTGAAAACAGTCGACATTCGCAGATGAATGATGGCGATGAAGATATTTTGTGAGTGATGTACGTATTTTATTATTTACATTAAGAATTTTATTGACAGAGTGAAGTTGCTAGTCACAATAATTGCGCAGTAGCACGTGCTTGTTGTCTGCCGAGCGGATGCTGCGATGTGACATTTATCTCTTGTCTCATCCTGCGTGCAATAGTGTCATATCACGAGTAAATTAGAATATTGGTAAAAACAACACAGGATTAGTGGCTATACACTCACCACAATAATTACTTAGATTATATTAAATTTTATAAGTCAGATACAGCACTTTGTATTTGATAGTCAGAAAACAAAATGAATAGGCTACATAAAATTTGATAAGTTAATTAACTCTAGAACTTAGTAATGAATGCGTAGATTCAAGTCCGCATCCACTAAGCCTCTTCATTGGTCCCCTATCTTCAGCCAATTCAATTCAGTTCTTATCTCCGGTATCCAGTTCCTTACGCTCCATCCATATATTATTCTCCCTTCTATAAAAATCCAAAGCATTTCTACCGCCACTTATTTAGATTACAATACCGTCCCATTCGAATCTTCTAGATTTCATAACATTGATATACGCCTATTAGGACAAGATGTAGCCTAAGTTATGCTAAATTATAGGGTTTTCCAATGTCTTCCCTTAGGGATGGGACCGAGTGTTTTTCTTAGAATCATACTTTCATTTTATTTATTTATTTACTTTTTTCCACCTTAACGCAGATTCATCGAGTGATATAGTCTACATTATAAATTTATTAATTTTTATCTTGAGATTCTTAGACAAAGACCGAGAAAATAGAAGAATAATTTGAACACTAATATGAATTTCCTACTTTAGGTCTTTAATTTCTTCTTGTATAGGTCTAGGCCTATATGGCCTATATGGCCTGTGTGATTTAGATCTGTAAAACGATTCTAGATATTAGAATAAATTAATTTTTATAAGAATCATTGCCAACAATTACTGTCATAGTGTTTTCTACGTCCATATAGGCCTAGGCCTAGGCCTTATTTCGATTGATTATGCTTAACTTACATCTAAAGCAATTTCGTTACAAAATTTAAGAGGGGTTCCTTATTAACCTTATTTGCTATTAGATTCTGATCATCTTCATAGATGGCTCGCCATTCATATCTAAACTCACGTTGTTGTCCTAACGGCACATTCAACAGTGGAAATGATCCCCTTGTTTCAATGGAGAAGCTACTTAACACATTTACACATTTACAAGCTATTTATTTGCTTCGGTAGCTAGGCCTATATCCAATTTCAGTAGCTGTACCAAATACAAACAAAATTTGGTAAAGAACATCTCTCTTAACCGAGTTATAAGCTTTTCTGAAAAAAATCACAATTTAAAAATTTGTTCAAATTGTAAAAGTAGGCCTACTTACTCTATATAAATAAGAGAGATAGGCCTATTTACATAAAATATTATTCCTGGAACCTGCCAAATGTCTTTTCAGGGAAACCAATTTAAGATTTAATTCATCCCTACCTCCTTACACACATTTCACTCAATGGTGAACATTACCAGACATATAAATAGACTACAGTGCTTTCACTGTGGCAAGTCCACTCAAGGTCACGCATACAATCTCCACTCATTTAACTAGGGTTTCAAGTGCTGCCCCCTCTCTTCCTCAATGCCGTATAGGCCTATAGCTGCACTATTATAATAAGTATGTGACATTAATTTAGGCCTACTCTTAGTAGGTTCAGAGTAGTGAGGAGAATGCTGACCAAACTTGCCAGAGTGAAACGAATATCGTAGCTATTCTGTCCTATATTTATTTCCAATAGGTCTAGCAAAAATTAAACGGTCTCAATGTTATGAATACTGAATCTATCAAAAGGAGCTGCAGAATATAGGCCTACCTCTCTTTTTTCTCATTTTTAATGTTACCTGAGCTTAAAATAACCGTTCAGTTTATTTTTTCAAATAGCCTATCATATAGCCTATGGTTTTCGTTGTGTATTTTCTATTTTGGGTAACATAAGTTGTAGTTTCAAAGGTTGAAATTAAAATTAATGCTAATTTATATAAACAACGGAATATGTCCTCGTTGACCAATAATATAGCTTAGTAGCATCTTAGATTTCTTTTGCAGAAATGTAGCCTATTGCAAACTATCGCTATTCATTAGGATAAAATATAGGCTAGTGGTAGACTTCAATACATTTTAGTATCGCCTCATAAAAAGGTCTTATTTATCTACCTGTGACGCAAGGGTCTGGTATAACAGTGAGTAGGCCTACAAATTAGAGGGGTAGGTAGGCCTATATTATTTTGAGTTTTGCTATACGAGATGGTAGTTTACAACACTGGAAGTCATAACTTCGAAATTGTTGTGAAGGTAATTTCAAAGCCGGGGTCCTTTAAGGTTGAGACATAAACTTATATAGAGGCCTGGATATTAAAAAACCTAAAATAAATGTATATGTTCACTGATGATTATCCCAACTAAATAATTACTATGTCAACCAATAATTCATTATAATAAGACACACAGTCTTGGTTTGGTTTCATCTCTACTTCAATTATTTACACATCGAGTTATACGTACCCAGGCTTCTTTATTCTTCTTTTTCTTTTTGTTTTAGTTCCATGTAGAAATATGAGTTCCTTCATCTCTTTTTTGGTCTTCTAGTTGTCCTTCTCCCATCCTCTGGTAACTTATCTCTTGCTATTTGGTGTCATGCGGGATTCCATTCAAATCTTCTATTTCCCACCCATTCACCTATTGCCTGAATATTCAGCTGCCTTCTTATTTATTCATTTCTTATTTGATATTTCCTTGATTTACGTACAATCTTCCTCAGAATATTCATTTCATTTGTTTCTAAAGTTTGTTTTGTTTTAACAGTATCTGCTCTTGCTTCGAATGCATAGGTCAATATTGGGCTATCTCTGCTTCATATAGGCCTATTCTTGTTTTGATACTTTTTTATTCAAGTTCTTTAATAAGTTCTATATAGCCTAATCTTCCTTCTCCAATTGACGGGCGATATTGTCATTTTAAAAAGGTAAACAACTAGGTACATCTGCGTGAAAAAAAAAACAGTTATTGTTAAATAGTCTACAATTTTTAGAATAGAGGTATTCTTTTTCTTAAAGGTCCGTGCCTGCTCTTATTATATGGCTATTTTAACTAAGTGTTAATTTACACAATTCTATGAAATTGTTTGATGTGTTATTGTGCTGGTAAGTGGACCTGAGACAGAGCGGTGCAGCTTTGAAACCAGATCAGTTGGAAAAACGGTGAGAATTATATGTGAACATTTTCATGTTCTTTACATTCCGACCAGAACATAAACTGGTCGCCATGAAATATAATTTTATGATTTCGTTTAAAATGTTGAACGCAGCGTGAGGTAAACAGTTCGAGTAAGTTGAAACCATCCAGCTGTTCAGCTCCGTGTCAAAAATTCACTTGCTCTTTGATATTTTATACCATCCAAATCCAATGAGCATGAAATATATTTTAGAATTCCTAAGTGTTTGCAGTTATCGGGTTAATTTCCACTTTTATACTTGGTTACGTTTTTCTTCCTAAGCCAATCATTGAATTTGTATTTTTTTTTGTATTTTAAATTTTCTCCCACAATATTAAGAAGATGATTAATTTATAAAACGTAGAAATCTCTGCCTCTCTGTTCCCGAGGTTCACAAATTCAATCCCGGCTCAGGTTGGTTAGAGTGTAAAACTCTTGAGAAGGTCTGTCACTTCCGTCGAAAAAGAAGTAAAATGTAGGCCTACATCTCATGCTGTAAACATTTATGAGTATGCGTCGCATAAAATATTGTAAAACCAGAAATCGAAGGTTTCGAGCAAAGTTTTCCCCTTTTATTTCGATCTTTCATTCGTGAGATTATTCCCCTATTAGGCTATGTAGAATGGACCTACCAGATATCAATTTGCAGCTTACTATTTAATTGCTCCCCCCCCTCTCTCTCTCTCTCTATATATATATAGGCCTATATATATATATATATATATATTATTCAATGCCATCTGGTTGTCATTACGACAACCTCTCTCTCTCCTCGCATCAACGTTATTGTAAGCCACTTCTGAGTTTGGGGCGCATGGAAAGCGCAGTTACGCTGCGATGATGGTAATGTGCGTCAGGAGAAGCCTTAATCCTAAATTTAATCTGATAAGATGAATATGATGATGATGATTGTGATGGTCAGATGGTGTTCGAGGATCGTTTCAGCCTTGATGCTTTCTGGCATTTGTCTGACAAGTGAGGAAAAACCTCGATAAATCCTTACCCAGGAAACTTATTCCGACCTAGGATCAAACTCGGGCACGCTACCACCGACACACAGCGGTTGACTATGTATAGGCCCTACGTGGGTGTGTGTTAGGCCTATTTTTATATCCTACCTAGTTGTATAGTTATGAGAGTAGTCTATTATTTTGGAGCTTAGGCCTTCGTGTTGTCTTTGAACCTGTTTCTTGTTTTTGTGTAAGTTATGTTAGAGTTTGATTTTTATATAGGGGCCTAGGGCTATTGTGTTGTGTATAGACAATGGATATATAGGCCTATTCTGGAAGGAAGAAGCAACCCCAGATGGTTGGAAAATAGGAGTCATCTGTCCATTAAATTTGTAGAAAAAATGTATGCCTAAATCCGGATTTGAACCCAATATCTCTGGTTGTCATTGAGTTAGAAGCGATAAATTTAATATCATATATATGCCCATTACACAAAAAAGTGACCAAATTACTTGTAATTAATAACTGTAGAGATATAGGCCTAACTTTATTAACCATTAAATTGGCAAAACACTTATTTCTCGTGTCAGTTATTTAAATGTGGGGGACCGCAGCGAAAACGAAATGGTGCGTAACTGTTTTTTTTTAATATCCTAAACGTATTTTTATTATTAGGTATATTGTGAAATTCTAAAAAAAAAAAAAAAAAAAGTAATCTCTCCTCGTTAGTTTTCATTTGTTTGTATTAAAATTATTAAATGAAAGAAACCAACTGATGTATCTTATAGGATACATTTTTAATTTAAGGGTTAAGTAACCTACTACTTATTTCTCAAAATAATATATAACAAACTATTTCAAGATTCGAAAAAATAAGATAGGAAAGTAGGCTATCATGTTGGATTCAGAAGTGGAAAATCGACAACTGATCACATTTATGCTTTAAGACAAATCATTGAAAAAAAAGTTAACCAATTTATTGAAATCTATTTAATGATTTCTCAACATCATACAATAGCAGCTATAGAGCTAGTTTTTATGAGTACAATGCGATGATAGAGTTGGAAATTCGTAAGAAGCTATGATACTAGTTATGGTCAGTGTCAAATAAAACTCCAGTCTGATCTATCGGAATCTTATAAAATAATAAATGTTCTAAGACAAGGTGACTCACTAGCGTGTATTTTGTTTAATATTGCCCTAGAAAAGTTATAAGAAATGTCAATATACATAGGCTACTAGAAGTACAATACCGGTACTCTTTAAATCAACCCTATTAGCAGGCATAATTGATAGATTAGATAAAGATATCGAGAAGATCTATAAGGCACTGAAAATAACAGCTATCAAAATGGAGTTGAAAATAAATGGAAAAAAAAAGAAGCTAAATATAATTATGGATATTGGTAACAAAGAACAAAAAAAAAAAAAAGAGATCTAATACAAATAACGGATATAAATAGTAATCAATATAATTTTGAGAGAATGTCTAGTTTGTTTATCTTGGTTCTTCAATTAGCTTAATGCTAGATTAGTAACAACATTAATGTAGAAATTAGAAGGAGAATTCAAAATACCAAAAACAATAAGGCATACTTTGGATTATTGAGGCACTTTAAGTCAAGACTTCTTTCAAGAGAAACGAAATGTAGTCTATAGGTCTATAAAACTCTGCTAAAATCAGTATTAATAAAAGGCAGAGAAGCATGGACCATGACCATCACCGATATGTCAAGTCTGAGTTCATTTGAAATGAATATATTAAGAAAAGAATGTGGCCCATTATGCGTGCGACAAGGGAGAACTGGCGTGTAGGATACAAATTTAAGCTTTAGGCATATAGCCTAAGTGCTTACTTCAATTAAATTTAAAGATTGCTATGGGCAGAGCACTTATAAAGAATGATTGATCATGATAAAGGTCTACCCAAGAAAATAATAGGAAGTGAATTTGTAGGAAAAAATAGGAAGTGAATTTGTAGGAAAAAAGGAATGTGGGATGACGGACACTGCGTTGGATGGATGGAAGAATTTTGAGGATATGAGGAAGCTGACACTTGAAGTATGGCGGCCGGTTGCTTAGAGACATACAAGACTGGAAGGGGGTTCTGAGGGAAGCCAAGGCTCGAATAGGACTATAGTTGTTATTGCTTATATATATATATATATATATATATATATATATAGAGAGAGAGAGAGAGAGAGAGAGAGAGGGGGGAGGTGAGTTTGTGTAGGGATATTTTTATATTGTCTGCGTGTTTTTTAAATTCTTAGTCTATTTTTGTATTTCTGTAAGGTCTATGTTAACTTATATGGGTCTGGATATGTCTATGTTTAAATTGTTTTGATTGTTTATTTGTAGGCTACATAGGCCTACTTATGTGAAAGTATGAGAGTGTGTTCTTTTTTATGTTTGTATTTTCTGTTTTCTTAATTTTGTGTAGGCATATGTAAAGGGCATATGTGTGTAAGATATGTTTGGATTGTATGTGTTAATTTTGCTTTCAATAGGGTGTTTATGGCTGTGACTGTTCCGCCTTTATGCTTACATGTGCTATTTTTCCCCCTGAAGGCTAGGTTTTCTTATTTATCATATGTGTGTTTGGTGTGTGTGTATGTGTGTGTGTATGCGCGTGTGCGCGTGCGTGCGTGTGTGTGTGTGTGCGAAAAAGAGAGAGAAAGAGAATGAGTGTGTTTTTTATATATATGCCTATGTGTTGTGTAGGCATATTTGTGTTTAAAAGTTTGTTTGTGAGTCTTTATGTAAACCCCATGTGCTCAAGGTAAGTGCTTGTATTTTATAAGTGTGTTTTCCTGAATTTAGGTGTGTTTGCTTCTATATAATATTGTATTTGTGTGTTTATAACTTATGAGTGTTTTTTCTTCTCCAGTGTTATACCATATGAAAGAACTGATGTGGAGTTAAATGTGGTGTGGTTATGATCATAAGATTTTTAAACCACTCTCGCATTATAAATCGCTGCGGGGAGGAGGACCCAGGTACGTGAATGTGGCCCAATCGGATCGGGTTTCTCGTCTCTGGACCACTCCGCCTCTTCTCGCATTCCTGAGGTCTCCTTATGCAGGATAAAACAGGACTACAGGAATGTACTCTCTTATCATGCAAACTCTACTTGATGAAGTAATTATTCACTCACTTGTGTCTTCATGAAGTGATCTTGCTTGTCTTTTCTCATCTGTTAATAACACTATTGATTTTGTTTTAGAGTTAGATTTATTAATTTTAGAAAACACATAATACAATAATAAGCCATTAAAAAGTAATATAAAATTAAAGGTTTGTAAGTTGTATCATCATGGCGTAGGCCTTCATTTTACATTTTGGGTCCGTTGAGCCTCTTCCTATATTTCAAGATTTTTTATATTTTTTTCAGCGTTGTTTAGGCCTTAATTTGTCTTTGTGCCTTCATTCTTTAGAGGTGATTTAACAAATTATTTTTGTATTTTTGGGTAGAGCCTATAGGGCCATGCTATATTTTTAACGTTTAACTTATCACAAGTGTCAACATTTCAGTTTTTATCCAACCTCATAAAAGAGCTTCCAAAAATCTCATCTGAGTAACTTGTAATTTACAACATGAGAACATATATATAGGCCTATAGTATATTGTTCAGCATAGGCCTACCAAGTCCTTAATCTATGCTATGTCTACTTTATAAAAAAAACTGATGTTAAAAATAATTCTAACTACACTTCACCATGATCATGGTTTGTTATATCTAATGTGTAATTCCAAACAAAGTTTTCAAATACTCTCTAGATGTAATTATGGTTTAATAACTATTAACACCTTGTTTCTCTAAACATGAAATGCTGGTCATTGTAAACTTGCAGTACGAACCATCCCTGTGCTCAACTGTTACCCATTTGAGAAACACCTAGTTACCGGGTTATGCTATATAATTTACATAGTCTATAGCCTATTAAAATAAAGAAATGCTATGATGAGAATAGATAAATAGACTACAATAGGCATACAATTACACTTCATATGAAATAGGTTAATGTAGTAGAGACAAGGAAATTGTTTCTTACTAATGGGAAATAATCTGAGGATACAATAGCATAGATTTGCGGAAGCTAATAGAACCTCAAGTTTGAAACATGAGAAATTTGAGCAATTTTTTTTTTTTTTTTCTCTCTCGTGCCCAGTTTTAATAACTAATTCAACAATCACACATATTAAACCCTCATTAATTATCGAAATATTTGAGTTAGATGGTTGTTTTCGAGACTAAGATTCCCCATCCCTGGTTCAAATTTCAATCTCGAATCTATTAACTAAGTTGGCAAGAGAAAAGATCGGTTAACTTATAATTTAATTGCTATGATCAATTTCACCATTAGCTATAGACTAATATTTATTTTATATTTTATTAAAAATTGGTGTTTAGAGAAATTCCACAAGGCACATGAACTTAGCGAGTTGGCTCAAGCGAGTTAATTCTCGCATTCTGGAGGTGCCAAATACAATTCCCAGAACGACCAGCCTGATTCTTACCTGATTTTTCTCAGTCGTCAAGGAAAATCTCCGGTTGTAATTTAAATGCCATCCCATTTAATTATTTTCACAATTAATTATCATACTAAATACCCACACTAGATATAGGCCTAATCTAACAACAATAATTGTTAGGGCCTATTTAATATCTAGGCTGTACGTAGACCTCTAGGCTTACACCATGACGCGATGTAAGTAAATAAGCTGAAAAGTGAAAACGAAATTGAAACAAAATAATAATTGTACCGACCAGTGAACATAATTCCAAAATAATCGTGCTACATTAGGGTCGTGTCGTGTCAGGGGCTAACAGAAGTACAGAGTCTAAACTTATTTCTTGTTATTATTATTGTCAGAGTAACAAATGCCCTTCCTTCTTTTCAATGGAAACAAAAATGTCTTTATTTATTTTTCCAAGTATTGTAATTTATTTGTTGTAACACATGATGTTATGGGACGCCTTTGGGCCTTGTATAGGAGATTTTGTTAACGTTAAGTAGAGAGAACAGGTGAAGAGCGGGCGGGCTGTCAACTTGACATGTTGACATGTGTCAAACAGCTGTGTGAGAGCACAACAAGATGCTCTGACCGACTGACCGACACAATGTTTCCAGTGAATTTCGTTATTATACATAATAAAACACAAAACACCCGTTTCTCTTCAACAATAGTGAACAGAAAAATAGCGGTAGACATAATATTGTGTGATTAAATTGGTCTCATGGCGAGTACAAGTGCCGACACCTAGCACTTAGCAATAGACATTAAACTGTTGGGCCTGTACTGTGTTCCAATCAATTGTAGTCTACAGAGTGAATAATAGAAATGCGTAACTACTTGATATAACTAGCGAAATATTTTTAATAAAACTGAAATTGTGGTTGAGAGACTGCATCACGCTAATCCGTGACTCCCTGCATTTATTAATTCTTATTTTCAGCTAGTTCTTCTTCCAGGTAGTTGTGACATAGATATTTTAATTAAAATTAAATGAGCAGGTGAATCTGACCTGAGGCATGGTTTTTGATGAGTTAGTTTTTTTTTAATACAGTAGGCCTAGTCTTAATTGTATTATGAGGCAATTTTTTGAAGAAGTGACAGAATTCAAATAGGTCTATGATGTTTATTTAACTAACCAACTAATTCACCAGCACTTACGTACCCGGAGGTTCATGTGCGCGCGGATATAAACATTCCATATATCACTAATCTGAGCAAATGTTTTCCATTAATCCCGTGTATAATTCACTTCCCTCAAATTGCGGTATTTTTCACCCATCTCTTGATCTACCTACTGGACCATTTCTTTCTGGATTTCTTACAAAAATTTTCCAAGTCCCTATTTTTCATTTCAAATTCGTGCCACATGTCCTGTTCATCGTAGCTTACGAGACTTAACGTTTATTTTACATTTAGTTTCCCATAAGATCGTTTAGCAGAATTCAAATATCTAGGAACAAACTTTAAAAATACTAATGATGCTGAAAAAAAAAGCTCAACTCTGGAAACGCAC
Organism: Diploptera punctata; assembly: GCA_030220185.1. Classification (NCBI taxonomy): domain Eukaryota; kingdom Metazoa; phylum Arthropoda; class Insecta; order Blattodea; family Blaberidae; genus Diploptera; species Diploptera punctata. The sequence continues at coordinate 340,724 of JASPKZ010000815.1, read as the reverse complement.
GACATTATGAACACTTGTTATCTCAACTACTTAAAAACATGTTAAACTGAAAACATATAAAACTGTTATTCTTGCAGTATATAATATGCCTACTCTATGAATGCGAAACATGGCATCTTATTTTACGAGAAGAGAAAATGATAGGCCTACGAGTAGGGCCAATTTCAGAATAAAATGCTTACGAGAATGTTTAGACCAAAAAGAGGCGAACAGACAGTTGAATGGAGAAAAAATACATAGGCCTAATTATGAGATTCATGAGTTTTATGATAGGTCTAAATCAGGGATAATAAAAAAAAGTTAAGCTTCATAGACTGGACTTGTAGAACGAATGGGAGAAAGAGGGCCGTAAATATGCCTATTTATAGTTAGAAAGCCATAGGAATAGCACGGACATTCATAAGCCAAGAGTGAGGTGGAAGAATAGAATAGGTCTAATCTTTATTTGAGGAAGTAAAATTATGCAGGGAATGACTGGAAAACATTACTAGCTCAGAATGGGAATGCATGGAGAGTTTATGTCCGGGCGACCATTAACCTCCGGGTTCGATAGTGCCAGTAAGTTAGTTTAGCTACATATTTTAGCCTATATAGCCTATGTGCTTTTTTTTTATTTCTGTGTTTATTTATTTGTGTATACTGTATAGACCTTACATGTAATACTTTATTTAGGCTTATTATTTATTTATTTAATTAATTATTTATTTATTTAGTCTACTTACTATTTTTATTTAAATGATTGTTTAGCCCTACACATTTGTTTATTTATAGTGGAATATCAAACTGGGCCTATCCTAATTTAAATAAATAGAAGAATTAATTAATTTTATTAAGGTATTAGTTGCAACTGAATAATTTTTAACATCCTAGCACTTAAATAATCACATGTCTTTGTCTACACTTAGTAAGTTATAATAGAACTATATAAATTGATTTCTTTTCACTTTTATAAATAAGTTTTTCAAGTTAGGAGTCACAACTCATTAACACAATCTGGAATTTATAATTGACTATGGTGAATTCTGACTAGTTACTACCTATCTAGCCTATTTTATTTTTTCTTAATTATTTTTTACGTTATTGACCGATGTACACAGGAAGTAGATGATGCTAAAATAATTAATAACTTAATAATAATAAGTTAACAATAATAATAATAATAGTAATAGCTAATAATAATAATAATAATAATAATAATTTTAATATCGTTGAACTTACTTTATTTCATCATCAAACCATGGTTAGTTGAACCAAACAACACCACATAACTAGATTTATCGTAGGCTATAATGAAACTGAAGTAAGTTACTTGTGACAGGCTTGAGGACACAGGCTGTAATTTCGAAACACGCCGGTCCTATTCCAGCCTTTGTAGACCAATAAATATAGCTCTGACGCGATGTATCATTACATGCAGTAGGGCCTATTAGTCTAAATTATTTTATATTGCAGTCAAAATAAAAATTAAATAAAGTCAATTTTACATATTTACAAACATTTGTTATTTTATTTGTTGATTTAACTAGGCCTAATGTAATTATTGGAAATAGGCCTACCTGTAGGGTACAGTATTGTAATGTTTTTACATGATCTTAATCGTTAAAAGTATTAATTTATTAACATGTTGAATCAGCTTATGTTTGATAAAAGTGCCTTTGGATAATTCATTAATGTTAATTTACAAAAGTCGCCTGCTGTTCTTAATTAAAAAACTAATTAATGTATGACCGAATCTTTGTAATAGATAATAGAAGGACAATTTTTTTATCAAATTATAGGGCCTACAGTTGGTTGCAGGTTACTTTATGGTACCGTATTATAATCTACTTTGTTTACATTGTAGGCTACGTTACTAGTTAGTACAGTATAAACAAAGATATTAATGACCGATAGCTTAAATCTATTATGATATGAATGAATTGATTAATAATTAGAAAGTCACCCATGTGAAACTGATTGTTCATTAATGACTGATCAGTTAACGCTTGAAAAATCATGAATATTGTTTGTGTAATATAGGCCCTAGTTTACAGTGTACAAGTTACAATAACATCCAGCCCATAAATAAAAAGTAAGCGTTGTGCCGTTGTTCCTAAAAACAGAGAAAATTATTTTTTAACTGACCTCAAGAAAGGCGCGAGAGGGAAGAGCAAAGTGGGGGGAGGGTCATAAATCTACCCCCACCCCGAATGGCCTAAAGGCACGGTAACCAATAAAGGAATTTTTTATGCGTTTTGGGGCTTCATAAAAGTATCCGTGGCAACAATAATACCACCTGCTCTAGCTATAAAATGGCAACAATACCTTATAAATAATGCAGGGTTCTTTCTTTCTCATACGTTGGTAATGACTCGGATTCTTATAGTAGGCTACTCGGTTATCAGAGAATAAAACTTTTAACACCTTCACTACATAAGTAGGTACATTGGGTACTAAACATAATTTAACATAGGCCTAGTCTAGCTCTTAAGTAAATTACAGGCTTTACTAACATATAATGTCATGATACATTACCACTCAGCCATTATTGTTGTTTCAGAATCGGCAATGGTTGTTGTAGTAAAAATAAATATTTAGCTACTGTATTTATGAAGTATTATTGCCTAATGTTATTTAGGCATATAAAAATATAAATTGTAGCTGTGTTCTTTCATTCTTATTTTTATATTACGCTTTAACATCTCAGATATTATCGCGTCCAGAATCTTTGGTGTAAACAAGAAGCGGTAGGCTACATTTATAGGCCTATTACTGTGTCCTACTTTCCAGCAGACTAGATGTTCACTGATTTCGTTCTAATTAAATTATAAAATGGATCTTGGTAATGAAAATTTTAGCCCATAATTTAGCTTCATCTCTGAGAAAATTCCTGTCAAGTTGAACGATCACGGTGAAACCCAGATCCTCTCAAACAATAAAACAACTATTAAAAAAGTATACATTTCTATAGGTCTGAAGTAAACTGTATAGAGAGATGGAGAAAGAAAGAGAGTGATAGAGGGGGAGGAGCTGTGAGAAATATAGGCCTATAGGTCTAAGATAGGGCCTATCAAAACATTTTTAATGTTGGCTTTAGTAATTTCCTATGTGTCAATTTCCTTACAAAAATTTAGTCCTAAGTCTCCTATAGGTAGTCTGTAGGCTCATGTAAACGAGATTTTTTAAAAACTCCTTTAATTTATTTATTTACGCTTTTGTTAATATATTGTTAATAATTATTTACTTTTTTATTTATATATGTAGGCCTGCGTATTTATTTTCTGTTTATCGGAGAACTGTATTTTTTATGCTTTATCAACAAATAGATTGTTTTTGCATATCGCCTTACAATTAGTAAAGAAAGTGAGTTAAGAGAGTAGGCCTATATTCTGCGTTTTTTTTATCAAACATCGGCTTGTAAACTGGCAGAGGAAGGGATAAAATAATTGATAGGCTATTATTTAAAAATGTCAAAATTGTATTAACACCTAAGAAAAATAAAATCTTTATGAGATAATATGATTTTAGTACTATTAGGCCTAGGCATATACGTAAATAGTAGGCCTATTTATATTTTTATATTTTAATAACAGTTTTAAATTTATATAGGCCTAAGCCTATATTTTACAATGTAAAAAAAACATTAAGGCTATAGGCCTACTACCCAGGCATATAGACCTATTTCGAATAAAAAGTCATTTATCATATTATTAATAGGTCTATAAGTTAGTAGTCAAACATTTTATATTGTTATACATGCATAGGCCTACTTGTATTTTATTTTTGTAATAGGCCTATTGAACAAAACGAACTTCCAGAAAAAAATAAGTGTAGGCCTACAGACTATTACTCAATTTCGACTGTTACACCATTTACTGTTTGCATCTCAGATTCTACAAACTGTTGACTTCCCCCAAGTTAGAACGTATCTACGCCCCTTCATGCACCTGGAAATGACCTTCAAGGAGTCAACAAATACTCCTCACTCCTAATCCCTGCAAATAATTTTACAGAAACATTCTCTTAAGTCGCCAAACAGCCTGCAGTAAATAAGTTAGCTATCTTCATTCATTCAAATGTTTAAACAGTAGGCTACAACTAGACGCTATTTATTCTTAAATTAGGCCTACTATTTCTAATAGATCTATGAGTCTATCTCTGAACAATTATTAATTAATTATATTTATTCATATAGGCCTATTTCGTTATGTATCATACACATCAACATATTTGTTTTATAGTCACTGTATTAATTTAAATTGTCTACTTAATAAATTGTATTGTATTGTATTATATACAGTGACAATGCATAAGAGCCTCATTTGAACATTTTTTTAGATCATCTATTCTTATTATTTTCCTCCAACTTACCGACTATTCCCACAGCCGTTATTAGAGGTTTTTGCCTTCCATTACTTTCATTAGTGTCTTGGAACCACATGTTTTGAGATCTTACCGGTGGAATCCATTTAAAAATACTTCTCGATAACCTTTTAATCTCGATCCATTTCACGTGTCGATACCAATCGAATTGTCTAATTATTACAAAATAAAAAATTTAAACATTCTTCAAATTGTATACCTAAATTTTACACCGAACCGAAAACTTTATGAAATATAGCCTAAAACAAAAAACGATTTGTGTGTGACCTCTTATTTATGTGTAGGCTAATTGATTTAGATTTTAAATTAATTTAATAGTTCAGCTACTTGTTAAAAATATTGCACTGAAATTACTAGGCCTACGTGTATCTAGCCCTACCTACGTCAGTTAAATTAAGTAGCCCATTATATATGCTAGTCACGAGGCTATTTATTATAATGAAATGCCATTATATGTTATTTAGAAGTAATTTTATTAGCCACTCAACTTATTCATATATTTTTATTTCGCTTATTTTACCACATTTTTAAGTATAGGCCTATTACAAATTGTTGATTATCTGATTATAAAATTTGCTTCTAACGTAACAAAATACATCAACGTAAAATAATTATCTACATCTGTACATTGTTAACATAAACATAAACAAATCTTAATATCTCTCCAATGAAATTTTATATGTGTAGGCCTACATGAATACCCCGAATAATAAACCCGCCATGAAAACGGGCTAGCAACCCACTTCAAGGTGTGTCTTATACATTGCTCTCAGTCCCAAGGAACCAGCCAAGAGACAGATAGACAGTGAATGCACATCCAATACGTCTTCCTCCAAGGAGTGATTTTGAGAATAAACAGGATGAAAATCCTACAAATTATGATTAAGAAGAAGAAAAAGATTATGCAAATTGTTTTTGTACTAAATGTTTATATTAATACATACTCTACATATTTATTTTTTTAGGAAATAGATAACCCGCTTTCAGCATAATTAAATATTTTATTATTATTATTATTATTATTACTAAAATATTTATATACCTATAGCCTATTTTATTAAGTCGTATATCATATTAGTCCACCGCTGTGGTCTCGAGGTAGCGTGCTGCCTTGTCACGCAGCGGGCCCGGGTTCGATCCCCGGTCGGGGCAGTTTTTCTGGGTGAGGTTTTTATCGGGAGTTTTCCTCACCTGTAAGACAAATGTCAGGAAAACTTTAAGGCCCAGACGGTCCCCGAAATCATATGGCCACATCATCATCCTTATCATTACTATCATCATCATCATCATCCTTCACCGGTGTGGAAAGCAACGGGAAGCTACCACACCTACACAATACCCTAGTAAAGCTGCAAGCATAACATGAAAATGCTATGATTGCAGTGATGGACCTGCCTTCGGGCAGAATTACTATGGATGGATATCATATTAGGCCTATTAGGCCTATTTATAGTAATTAATACACAAGTGATCTTCTTGGTGATAAAATAGTAAAAGAGGCCTATAGGCTATAGTCAATATGCTCAATTCACCAATTAATGATTAAAACTAGAAACATGTTTCTGCAGCTAAACTGTCATGCTCAAAACCTGATATTGACTGGTGAAAATCTGGCCATGAGGATGACAGCTTAGCTGTAGAAACATGTTGACCATTTTAATCATTAGGCCTAATGGTGAACTGGCAAATTCATATTTTACTGTTTATATCATGTCGATTTTTATCACCTAACCGTTCAAAAAATTATAAAAACTTGTAAGCAATGAGATATGTAAATAATTTTAATGTGATTCCGAATTATCGAGATAGGCTTATAGGCCTATCATTTTTTTAAATTTCATAATATTGAAAAATAATTTTATAAACTATAATTCTCGAAAAAAAATTGTTTTAAGTAAAATAATTATGCATTTTGTAGGTTTGAATCCAATTAAAATGTATAAAAATTCCTATGCAACAGGCTCTATGCGGAATTTCTTTTAGCTTGTAAGACTAATCCCTCCAACAGTACTATAATTTAGCAGCTCTTAATATGTTTCAGATAGACATAGTAAGTTACTAGATTAAAATAACAATATGAATATGGACGAATTAGGCTACTATGAAAATATCCATTACCGTAACATAATATTTTGAGAGTAGAACGACTTGATCATAATAGTAGGCCTATAAGAAAATAGACAATTCATTAACAGAGATAAAATTTTTGTGACACTAGTAACAATAGGCCTACAATAATATGAAAATAGGTAATTAAAATGTTCAACAATTTTATGACGCTAAAGCATCAATACAATATTATGAAAATAGATGTCATTAAAAATAATGCATTGACGACATAACAATTGGGCAAGAAATTATTATAAACATTTTAATGTCTGTCCCTATCATAATGTTTTAACAAGTTATAAAATGATTTTTGAACCCTTAATGGCACGCCATGTCTGGAACAGTAATTACCCCTGCTTGGGGGTAGGAGTGTCTGAGAATAAGACAAACCCACTTACTGATGGAGTTGGTCGCTTGTTGCACTGTCCATTGTCTACTTGGGTGGTCTGGCATTGGTATCACAACAACATATCTCCGAACCTGCTAGCGGCTCCTTTTCAAACCTCTAATTGCTATTCACTGATAAAAATGTACAATCAATTGGCGATACCTCATTACATCCCACCCTGAAGTATTGGTGAGAAAAACCTTTAAAGGTGTTTAACATGATCTCAAATCCGAAATACTAGAATGAAATGTCACATTAATAATAATAATACGAGTAATAATAATAATAATAATAATAATAATAATAATAATAATAATAATTACAATAATAATAATGGTATAGGGAAGTTCGGGTAATGTAGACTCTTCTGTTTGAGTGGACCCTGTTAATATCGTCTTTAATTGGTGCTGCCCTCGAACAGAAAACATTTTAACTTCTTCCCTCATCAACTTTGACGGATTCGAGGCCAGTTTATTTTATTCTTTGTGTGAAGAAGGGTTTATTTGTGATATTTATGAAAATTACCACTTTAAAAGTTTTTCAAGCTAATAACCAATTCTTAATTTCTGCTGTTGAATATTACAAATGTTGAAAAAACTCCAAAATATATTATATTATGAAGATGCTGTTTTAATATACGAGTACTGACCTATATGTTATATTTCATTCCTTAAATCTAGATTGAATCATAATATATTGTAAATAATAATTATATTGTAGACATACCATGCTATATTTATTTTTATTGTAATTTAGATGTAAGAATAATTTTTGTATTTTTTTCTATCCTGGTTGAGTGGTAGACGAGGCCTTAAGACTTCCTAACACTGCCAGATAAAATAAAGCTATTACTATTATATTTAAACGCGCTCCACGCCTCCGTTGGGAGAGTAATTTTAAATCTGGATCACTTATATGATTCCTGAGACCACATAGGCTGAGGATGCAGAATTTTTAGTAATTTTGAAGTAAAAAAAAAACTTTTTCTCAGATAAATGAGTGTAATGAGTACCGTGCCCATGGGCTTATTTGAAATAAAAATATCTTCTGTGTTATATATTATGTAATTTGCTTTAATTTTGTAACAACTGATAATTTGATTTCCGATTTAAATTACATTCATTAGAAAATTTAAAAAATATATAAGGTAGGCTATAGAAAAGAGAATTTAAGAAACTTGGGAGTGATCAGCTAACCATTTGTACCAAATTGCATTGCATAAGAAAGAAAACACAAAGGGCAACGAGATTAAGAGTTAGGCTGCCACATGATGTTGTAGGCCTACTTTCTTCTTCATTATAAGTTAGGCCCTAATCCAAAGACACAATCCAAGTTTAATAACAAAATTAATAACTTTTAAATAAATAAAACACCAAAGTATTAAATAGCTAGAGAAGTCAGAATGGCCAACCTTACAGTAAATTGTTGATTATTACTACGACTCGGAAGTTGAGGAAAACATTTTTTTAATTATGTCTGAATGACAAATTATATTTGAAGAGAAAAATATAGGCCTATGCCTAAATCGGGATTTGAACCCAATAACCTATCACTTAGGCATTATTTTTGCCTTCAAATTAAATTTGTCATTAAGTGAGAAGTGATAAATGTAATATTAGGCCTAAATATCGAATATTAGCCTTACTTGCAAGAAATGTAATGTGTTGATACTTACTTACTCACTGGCACTATCGAACCCGTAGGTTCATGGCCGCGCGGACATAAGTAATGTGTTGGTTTCCATTTTAAAAGTGCTCTTATTTAAGAGACCGCTAGATGGCGTTAGTGGAACGAAAGTTCACTGCTACCTGGCGCACGGGATTCGTATTAGCATAAGAGAAAAATCTATGTTTGAATCGTGATGCCTAATAGCTTAAATCGTTAAAGCACTGGTGTACAGAACCAGAGATATCGGGATCAAATCCCGATTTAGGCATTTGCCCATATTTTTTCTCTTCAAATTTAATTTGTCATTAAGTGAGAAGTGATAAATTTAATATTAAATATTGTTTTGTGTGTGAAGACGAAGCTCAACATAGGCCTAACATGTATTTATATACATTTTGGATCACTGTAGGTCAGAAATGGTGGATTATAGCCTATCTGTTTTTTTAAAATTATTGGTCCATTTTTTAACTTTTTTTTAGGTCTTAACGGTTTTTTTTTGCAACTGTATCTTCTTTTGACTTCATTTATCCTATCATTTGTACAATTGAAGAATTCACAGAGTCAAGTCTCAATTCCAACTTATTTTAAAAACACTATCTAGTTTTACTTTAAAAGACTTTTTACATTTCAAACTCATTTGTGCTGGGAGAAACTATTGAACTTCACAAAATATCACATTAATTTTAACCACCAGCCACTGACCGCCTGAACTATTGTATTTCGACTTCAAATGTTCTAAAAAGTTGCCACTTTGTGACAATTACCTCAAGTAGATGGTTTTATCCACTCGTTAGTAACTGCAACAATTTTTACGTCCTTTTTCCAGTTTTTAGGTTTTTATAGGCATTTTATAGGTCCTCAACTTCCGAGCCCAAATTATTAGGCCTACAATAATAATGTGAAATTTGTAGTCTAAAGAGGTTGCTTGCCGATCATTAGGCCCATATAAATAAAAAAAGTATTTAGGTCTGTTTATGTGAAAAAAAGTAAGTTATTTTTAAATTTCAAAATTTCTTCAAATTCAGCATTTATGTAGGTCTATATAAACCGAAATAGGCCTAATTATAACGTTAGTTAGTATGGAATGAGAATTATGGTTTACATACTAGGCCTACTTATTTCTTATAGGCTACTCCTAAACTTACTCTTCCTTACGGTAAGAGATAAATCGGCAGATTCACGTGTTTTGAAACAACATAGGGATATAAATATTGCGGTTGTTATAATCGATGCCAGGACCTCAGGGTAGTAATAAAACTACTTCATACAAACATCCACAATATTACAGTTGACTTTTATTGGACAGTTACTGACAAGGCTTGCCCTTAACCCAAGTTGTAAATTAATTATACGAGGTAGCCTAGCCTATATCATACATCCGGGTTCGTGGTGTAACATTTACGATAGGCTATCTGGGTCGCATACCGGAGGCACCGGGTACGATTCCCAGTGATACGATTGAAATTTTTCTTTCGGTGTAGGTTTTGAAAAGGGGCTTTTCAGCTATTGACGTAAGAAGTAGCAAAATCCGGTTAAGAAAAATGATACTAAAGTTGAGGGACTGCGTCATGATGAACACATAACTGGGCCTTTATATAATAATTTCAGTCCGCTAAAGCTATAGCCCTACGGTGTTCTTGTACATTTTTATTTATTATATTTATTATATTTTATTTAGCAGGTTTCACAATGTTTCAGAACACATTTCTCTGTCATTCATACTACTTATCTCTCTGTCATTCCAAGCTATATCGTCCAATCTTTTTTCCCCTCATGCTGCTTAAAGCGCCTTCAATCCACGTTACTTTTTGCAGTCATCTTCTTTTTCATCTAGTAGTGGCACCCGTTCTAATAGGCCTATTCCTTTTTGGAAACCTGTCCAACCTTTTTTTTACATGGCCACACCATTTTAATTGTTTGTTTTTTATGTAATCCACAATTGAAGTTTGAACAATAATTTATGTTACCAATCTCATCAAAACGGTTCATCTTTCTAAGCATAAAATAGGCCTAAGTACTGTAGATAATAAATATGCCTATATGGGGAAGTCGAGAAATTAATTTTATTGCTATCATGGCGAAAAATAAAATAGGCTTAGCCTATATTATATGGGCTAATAATAAAATAATACAAAAAAACTGCTCGTAATGGATTTCTCTTATCTAAAGTTGAAACAAGTTAGGACTTAAATCAACATGCAACTGAAAATGCTTGGTTAATGAGCATTAAGTTGATGAATAAAAACATACAAATGCAAGAAAAAATACCAGGCGATAGGACCTAGTATAATATTGTCGCCACTCGCGTAGAGTGTCTGTATTCCATTTCCAATTGGTTAAATTCCGTGGTTAAGGTTTTCAGTTTTCTCATCTGCAAGATAAATACCAGAAGATTCGGACCACAACTTCCGTGAAAAAAATCTCTTATATCTACAATTATTATAAATCATAATAGGCCTATCTGAAATAAATTAATTTTGGGAACAGAATAATCTAGTTTACAACAATAGAACCAGATCCACCAAAGACTAAGATTAAGCGTCTCAGTGGTCACATCTGTCAAGTGAGAGTTTAGAACCCGATATGTCTCTAGGGTGAGAAAGAATGTCGAATTTCACAGAGTAGACACAACAGTAGCCCCTATAATAATATTACAATCCCTCTATTATAATTAAAGAAACAATAAATAACTACTGTGTTATAGACTAAAAGGAAATAATCCGTTCGTCAAGAGCTGAAATCCTACACCTATTTTTTCAGGAATATGTTCTGTACATTCGAGAATATTTTTTCTTACCATTTCATGATACGAAATATTCTTTTAACTTTTCCTCATAATTTATTTTAAAAAAATATCTAGTTTTGTTTATTAAAAACATAGGGCTAATGAATGTGTAACCTATTTTAAAGGCTCAGTCTGGACCAATGTCATTTTCGTACAGAATTATCACAAAAAACTTGATATCTCATTGTGATTTGAGTACCTGTCAACACGGCATAGAGCTATCTTGAGTACCTGTGATTACGGCACAGTGCATCTTCGGATTGCGGAGAGAGGATTATTTAATAAGCAGTCATGGACTGTTGAAAAGAGTGGCCCTCCAGCGTAGGTGTTTGGTGTGTGATAAACAATCTCACTCTAAAAATAATTTCGTTTATAAACAATCAGTAACGATTGAGAATAAATCAAGAAGATTGAAATGAATACATCAATTAGGTCGTATGGAGGACAATATAAAGTGATAAAAATAAAAATTCTACCTTTATGATACTAGCTCATGTGGGTTAGTAAGGATGATCATGGTAAACAGACATAGGCCTATTAAAAAAGAACTTGAATTCAGGCAAGGGGTTTTGTTATAGGATATCAAATAGTGGTGAAAAATATCACCGTTGTTGGATTATAGGCTATTAAATGATAAGACATCTTCCTGATGTTATTCTTACAATTATTAAAATTTTAAATTATGGAGTAAAGTAGTTGTATGTTGCATACGTCTTCAAGTAATTACATGCTACATGTGATGCGATTATTAATAAAGTTTCACCAGCCTCGTTAGCGTTATGACAGGTTTCATCTGCTGGTTGTAATTATATCTACATTAACTCTAGGCTACATTTGCATTTTTTAAGATTAATCTCAAATAGGCCTATATACAATATATAACATTAGAATCAAATAGGTTACCAAAAATGTACTGAAATTAGAACATATGGTACCATCAACAACCTTTTATCTTCTATTATGACCATAGGCCTAGCTACAGCAGCCACACGGATCCTATTCTGAGCCAGGTTTTCCCTTCGTTTGCTCTTTCTTCAAGGACGCGTCTGCCTCTTCTCCTGGGTAAAATTAAAAACTTGTTCATGAGAATTAAAACCATGTGTAAAATTCGTCATATTTGGATCCATCCAGCTCTTTGGTTCACTTTGTTTAATAAAACATTTTTAAGACATGCTGGATTTTAACCATACAGTGCCAGAGTCTGGTGACGGGGGTGCCATCTTAACTACCAGACCAGTTGATTTCTTGTCAAGATTACTTCCCTTAGCCTTTGTGAATCCCTTCACACCGCAAGGCAGCGGTTCCACTCCAAATCACCCCAGAAGTGGGTGGTTTGCCTCTTCCGCTATTGTCGCCGTACCGAAGGAAACCTTCTCCGCCGACTCCACCGTTGAGGTCTCCGATGTAACCCTGTCAAGGGGCCCTTACAGGTTACTGTCAGTCGGAGCCAATTGAACCCCGTTTTTTAACGAAGTGTTACTCCTCCCCTCACATTTTTTCAACCTGGCTTGGGACAGGCTTTCGCAGGTTTAGAACATAAATAACGGAACAAATATATTTACATTTTCGTAGTTTTACCACAAAAAATTCGTTTCAGTGGGGGCATACCGTATCAATATGCTACAAGCCCAAAGGTTGGGGTTTCGAATCCCGGTGAGGTCTGGATTTTTAAACTAGCCTCAACCTTCTGGTGGCTCTATGGACCTGGGGTCGACTCACCCTCTAAAGGAAATGTGCACTTGACGCTTTTCTGGGGGTAAAGCTGACCGTTAAGCAGAGCTGACAGCCCGGCTAAAATCTAGTGCTAATATGTTAGAAAAGGTGGGAGCCTTAATCTCCTCCTACCCCTAGGACCTCCAGTCCCGCGCCCTAGTCGAATAGTTTAAGGTACGATGCGTTGGTGCAGAGCTACAGGACTTAGCGCTGGTTCGAGTCCCGAAGGGGAAGAACATTTTTTCATCGAATTTCGGCCAATATGGGACCGGTTCCCACCCCAGCGTCATAAGTAGTGACTACAGGTTGAGAAAAACATCTATAATGGCTGGGAGACTTAACATGCTGACCACATACCATCCTATATTGGCTAAATGATCATTCATCTCTTTAAATTGTGCAAGTGAATGTAAGATATTGTATTCACGACTAATGAAGTAGCACGAAGGGCGGTTGAAACGGAACTGTAAATAAGAATTCGGTTATTATCAGTTTTAGCTTAATCGTATTTCCTTAAATCAAACAAAAGATGTTAAAATCGGCCTTTATACTGGGTTCCTACAAATGCTATTTCGAGTTTTGAACACGTGTAAATTACAGTTAAATAAACTTTCAAACATGAAACTAGTTCTAATGGAAAGACAAACTCAAAACGTTTTGGTTACAGTACCTTGCAGATGTTCAATGTTAGCTCCGTAGGTAACACGACACACATCAAGCCTGTAGTCCATTTCCGCCCAGGAACGTTGTAGCACATCATGTTCAACTGTTTCGATGGCTGCTGTGATGCGCCCTCTTAGATCAAGGACGGTCTGTGGAAGAGATGGCTTCTACACAAAATCTTTGACATAACAGCACAAAAGAAGTCATGGGGTGTAAGGTCTGGTGAACGCGGAGGCCAAGGAAGAAATTCTTCATCGTCATTACCCACACGGTCAATCCATCGGTTCGGTAGTCTGGTGTTGAGCTCTAATCTGACTTCATTATGAAAATGAGGGGGTGCGCCGTCCTGTTGAAAGATCACGTTGGGCATTTCCTGTTCCAGCTGAGGCAGGAGCCATAGTTGTAGCATATCCAGGTACTCACATCCTCAAATTGTTTTCTCTAGAAAGAAGAACGGGCCGTACACTTTCTGCAGGTTTAAAGCCTAGAATACGTTCAATTTAGGAGAGTCGCGAACATGCTGCAAGTAGGTATTGGGTTTTTCCGACCCCCAGATTCTAACGTTATGTTTGTTCACTTTACCTGAAAGATTGAAGGTGCACTCGTCACTAAACACTACGGATTCGAAAAACATCAGAGTCTGCATATTCTCGCAGAAAGTACGACGCACAATTTTATCTTCTTCCTTTAAGAACTGGAGCATCTGCAATCGGTATGGATTAAATTTCAAATGTTTAAGCAAAACTATCCATACGGTGGATTTAGGGATCTGCAGCTCCCTACTATCTGCAATGGTTGATTTTTGAGGACAACGTGTAAAAGATTCACAAATTCGGTCTACAGTTGCCTCACTTACAGCGGGCGTCCAGAAGATTTCGTCTTACAGATGCACCCTCTTGTCGTAAAATCAGAGTACCACTTACGAATTGAAGAACCACTGGATGGATCTTCGCCAAATCTCGTTCGAAAATGTCGTTGAACAACAATTACAGAGTGATGAACATGATAATCAAGAACACAGAACGCTCGCCTATCCTCTATACCAGCCATTTTCTCACTTTCAACAAAACGTAATGTTGTATGTAATTATAAGTCATTGTTGCCAACTGTGTACTGCCAACTGTGTACTGCCAACAGTGATAGGCCTACTATAACCAAAACTTTCTGAGTTTCTCTTTCCGTTAGTACTAGTTTCATGTTTGTAAATTTATTTAAACGTAAGTTAAACGTGTTCGAAACCCGAAAGAGCATTTATGGGAACGCGGTATAAAAACAGCGAACCTTTTCTTTCCACAAACTGAGATAGGCTATTGTAAATACATAACATTTGCAGCTTGCAAGTTGAAGTTTACATCCAGTGCAATATGTCTGCAACCTTTACATTATTTAAATAGTAGAGGACCGTAAACTAGTACTTTTGATATAGAGAATCATTGGTCGGAAATCCAATTTCACGAGCCACTACATCTTGAACTTAAGCCTATGAAATATTAGCCTCACGCTTTAACAACAAACAGAGTAGGAAGTTGAATAGTGTAATAGGCTACAGTACTGGACAAACGATTGAGATAAGTATTCTCTGGGTTTAAAATAATTTGTTCTGCTGCTTGCGCTGCGCTAGATGGTAGGGATGTAATTGCTCAGTAATCTTGAAGTAGGCCTACTTGGCTTATTATTTGAACCGTTATTTGCTCTGATAACATTGAACGGTGGTAGACCAAGAATTAGGTGGGAGAACAATATTAAACATGATTTGAGGGAAGTATATTATAGTAGTGGCAGGCCTAGTCATTAAGAGATTTGTGGAACACAATTAGCTCAGAATAGGGATGTATGAACAGCTTATGTCAAGAACCTATGGGCTCCATAGTGCCAGTGAGTGATTTAGTTAGATAACATTCAACCGGGGAGGGTTATTTAGTTTTAATTTGGGAGCGGAACTTAATACGCCGTGGATCAAGTTACTTAGAGCATCCCTTTGTAATCGCAATGTAGGAATTGCCATAATAAGACAATGCGAGAGCAAAAATACACTAAGTAGAATTGCAAGCACGAGTAGGCCTAATTGTTTAAAAAATAATAAACATGAATGTGGGCATGGGAATAAGGTACAAAAATGAGGCAGAGATAAAACCAGTTTGGTTATAGCCCGTGCACTCTAAGCTTGCGAGTCCGTGACGTCAATACAGCCCCTAAGAACTGAAATAAGTTAACCATTAAAGTTAATTAGGCCTACAAAGGCCTGCGAAATATGTTCGGCATGTGATATTTTAATACAAATGCGTCAAATGCCCCGATAATTTTGCACAATTCTATTTTAACATAAAAATAAGAGCGCGCGATCCTCCACTTGTCCGTATACGGTATATAGCCTACGTGCTGCATTAAAATATGTGAACACGTAAAATATAATTCAATTTTATAATATAATCATATAATTTTAATCATTCTAGTTTGTCAAATGTGTTTAACTGGGAGTAGATTCATCCTACGACCCTCTCATGGTTGCATTACACAGTTTCCAGCGAAAAACTGCGAAAGCAAAAACCCGCCAGCACATGAGCCAAATATTATATTTCTAATACCACCAACAGCATTATAAAAGAACTGTACCAACACTCCTTTCACCTCCAGCACAGAAGATTAATTCAATTTGTTCCTAGAATCAAAAGACAATAGGCTAATCCGCGCGCTATCAATCAAAATTAAACGATTTGGTACGCGGTTTCTGTCTTATAGGGCCTAAACGAAAAAAAGTGAACTTTTAGGTTAGATTTAAAGAAGACGATATTTTAGCTCCTGATACAACTTTTTATTGGTATATCCTAGACATCGTGAAGAAGAAATTAAAAAGTATGTATTCCGTATTGGGGAGGGGGGAAGTAGTGTACTCTTGTTATATCCCTGGCTTTAATGGTAGTCTAGGAACAGTTTAAAAACCATCAGATTGGCGAATATTTACTGATTCTAGCATAAGAAGTCTAATGGACGTTCTTCTGCATACTGTGATTCAGTTCCAGTAGTTCAGTCAGTGTACCTGAAAGAAATAGGACAATCGTGTATAGTATTCTAGGGGGAAAAATATAATGAACAAAAGTGGTACGTGTGTTGTGACCTTAAGGAGTGTAGCATTTTATTGCTGCAACAAGCAGGATACACGAAATGTCCATATTTTACCTAAGAATGAGACTCTAGAGCCAGGGAAAGACACTGGAAAGCACTAATTGGCCAAAAAGAAAACAACTGGTGCCAGGGACAAAAATGTAATAAATCGCTCATTAGTTGATTCTGAAAAAAAAGGTATTGCTATCTCCTTTGCACATGAAACTAGAATTAATGAAGCAATTTGTTAAAGTTTAGGCAAAAATATCTCTTGATACCAATACATTGCTAAAAAGATTATGTCACTGTCGGAGGCTAAAGTAAAGTAAAGTAAAGTGATCCCACAACAGGCCTCGGGAGGCCCTTGGGGTAGTAGGAGGTTAAGGCTCCCACTTTATCTAGACAATCGGCACTTTGTCAGCCGGGTTGTCAGCCCTGCGTGACGGCCGCCTTTACCCCCAGAACAAGCGTCTGGTACTCATTTCCGTTTGAGGCTGAGTCGACCCCAGGGCCATAGTGCCGCCAGAGGGTTTGGGCCAGTTTAAAATTCCTGACCCCAACGGGACTTGAACCCTCGACCCTCCGGCTTGTAGCTCAGTGCCTTAACCACTACGCTACGGCGTGCCCCACTGTCGGAGGCTAAAGTGAAGAAATACATTTTGATGGTCACAGATTCGCAAACTTGTTATGAATGTTACTTTAAAAAAACCGCATGTCTGACATACCCTCAGGGGTCCTCATCTAGAGGATATGTGGATGGCGACCACAAGGTGCCCAAGCTGAGCAAAACATTTCTTCCACTTACTTGTGTTTTGCACTCTTTTAACTTTACTATCTAACCTCTCTTGGTTAACTCTTGTTTTTTCGACCCCGACGCTATTAGGGCATCCGAGGGCTAGGGAGTTTTTCCTTTCTTCCATTTCTTCTTTCCTTTTTCTTTTCTTCTCCAGGAAAGCCTGACCAGAGGCTATAAGATGGCAGCCCCATCACTGGTCTTGCCTTCCTTTTGCCAGCAACCAATCGAAGGGACTATTATTATGCTTTCAAGTTTTATATGAGAATTTTCTGGAAGGATCAAACTATTTACGCTGGAAGGAAAATTTTCTATAGGATCGTAACAGGCTTAGCCTAATACTTGGAAGGAAGAAGAAGAAGAAGAGCATGTCTGACATGGGACTATAAGCATGGCAATCATACAAGGACGTCATTGAGAAGAATATGAGAAAACTGTAAAAAAACTTGTAATATGAGCTTGAAGTTACACTTCCTCCACTTTCATCTTCAACATTTCCCAGAGAATTTAGGAGCACTAAGTGAAGAACATGGTGAGAGATTCCATCAAGACATAAAAGAGATGGAAACGACATACCACGGTCGATGGGATGTCTCCTAGTTTGCCGACTACCATTGGTGTTTGGTAAAAGAAAATCCTCGGCAGGGACACGAACGTCAATCAACTCACCGTTCATTTCTTGCTAAGCGGAGGACAAAATAGAGGCATGTTAGTGTTTTTTTTATTTATTTTAAACTGTTTAATTGCACAATTGATATTGTATTAAGCCTCTGTATATTAAAAGGATTATGACTATTACATATAATACAAAATTAATAAATATTTTATATCAACATGGCAAGAAACCTTACGCGATACGAGAAAACTGTTAGGCCTAACATATTTGAAATCAGCAAACCAAAATTAGGTTAGAGACTTTTTAAACCTCTGACGCAGAAAAAAAAGTTAAATTCGCAGGTCTATGTTATTTCTGAAGAGGAATTTCAAATGTGAATTTGTTCATAGACATTATTCTAAGTTAAACTATACTTGTGACTGACTGCAAAATTATCGCGTATAGCACACGGCACGAACTATCTCAATACTGACATAAACAACAGAGATAGCGTTCTTCTTGAGTGAGAGGTAGCCGTTAATCTATAAGACTACAAATGAGTGAATGTTCCCAACTACCAGTCAAGAGTATGCGAATTGTAGAATGTTTGAAAATTAATCTAAATAGATAAGTTGCTGCTAGTATTAAACTGATACTTTATTTGCAAATAAACTCTGACAGTCTTTCATAATTGACCTACAAACATAACGATACTGGAGCCTTGCAACAGGACACAAGATATAACCAAACAAACCCATTGTACACACTCAATGTACATTCAGCAATAATAACATTCACTCGCATGGGAGGCCAGACTCGCCTCCAAAGGAAAGTGTATATGTCCAAACATAAACGTCGACTCACAAACGGGTGGAATCCGGGGGCACACTTACCTCCCGCCCCAAGTGTATGCAATGAATCCTATGCGACTTGTATTCTCCATTCGGGTTATCAGGTATAGCGTATACAATACTGCGGATATGACATCATGGTAAAAAAAGGAAGGGATATGTGTAAGACAGGGGAGAGTTGGACAATAAAAACTAAGTAAGTCTACATTTAGAACATAGGGTAACCTACACCAATTCAACAGCCTATTAATATAGTATTATTTTAAGTATGCATTATTTGCAGGTACTTTGGCACGCCGTAGCGTAGTGGTTAAAGCACTGAGCTACAAGCCGGAGGGTCGAGGGTTCAAGTCCCGTTGGGGTCAGGATTTTTAAACTGACCTAAATCCTCTGGCGGCACCATGGCCCTAGGGTGGACTCAGCCTCTACCGTAAATGAGTACCGGACGCTTGTTCTGGGGTAAAGGCGGCCGACACGCAGGGCTGACAACCCGGCTGACATAAAGTGCCGATTGTCTAGAAAAAGTGGGAGCCTTAACCTCCTACTACCCCTAAGGACCTCCGGGCCTGTCGTGGGATCACTTTTTACTTTTATAAATGTTCTTATAACGTAGCTGATAAGATTGTCAAATTTTTTAGGGTTCCCAATATTTTAATATACTATTTAACTCATGCCCCAAATGGCAGACAATGACCAATCACATTTCAATGAATTTTGATTTACAACCAATCACAGTCGTTTTTCATCTCGATTTTATCACTTTCATTTTATCGCTTTCACTTTATCAAGTGGCTTCCAGATTGTATATATATAGCACGAATGTAACCAGATTCTGCTTGCGAGATACAATAGAAAAACATTCGTAGCAATTAATTATACCACAAAAAAAGAAACCACTGTTTGCACTTTCTTAAACGTATTATTTTCCAGAAATTAACTTTACAAAAAAATATAATTGACATATTTACATCATAGGATATCAGAAATTAATCAATAACCTGTAATGATGTGTTTCATTTTTTCTCCACTACCATAACTATAACGTATCTCATTTGTTTTCAAACATCGGTATTTACATTAAATATGTAGGCCTAAATATTTTAAAATAGCCATATTTAATTAATGATTTATGAATAAACAGCTTCATTTGATTCGTTAAATAGTCCTAACAAATGCCTCTCTTGATTTCCAAATTCTCTAGATAAATTCACGACTGACGATAATTTGGAAATCAGTCGTGGCATTACTTATGATAATTGTGCCCCCCCCTTTTCTACTTGCCATTGTTGTTTCGTATGATTCGTAAGTTGCCTATGCCACACCATTGAGCCATCTTACATTCAGAGTGACTTGAAGGCCAATGGATTCCGGGCCTTATAGGTTGTCAATATGACATCCGGAAAGACCAGGAACCCATTACCCATGTTTGTGGTCACTCTGAGAGATGGCCCAGAGGTGGAGGATCTATTCAAACTACGCAGGCTCATTCACTTCAAGGTGAAGATTGAGCCCTACCGGCGTATGAAGAAGACGGTAGCACAGGTCATCCCGGCTACCCCTAAGAAGACAGTAATGGTGGAGCTTGCTTCAGCTGTCTTACCCCAAATCTCAGACCAGATTGAGCCAGCAGCTCTTCGGCCTGAGACCTCCAAGAACTCAACCCGTAGCGTTGTCACTAGCGCTATAAGAAGAAAACGTACCGGGACCAACAAGGCTCGGGAACAAAAGGTCTTGCCATTCAAGGTCTTAGGTGGGCCTAAAATGCCACCTGAAACAAAAAAAGTGACCATAGGCACTCCTTTAACCAAAAGTGGGCCGGTTCAAACTAGCCTCACAAAAAGGGATAGTCTAATCACTAAAGAAGTATTAGACAAACTAGTTAAGGAACTAGTAAATGATCCAGATTCGATAGTATTATCTATCGAATTGGTTCATAAAACACACACTTTTCTAGTAGAGTGTATGTGCACCCATGATGAAAATAGGAAGTGCCCTGTTACATCTTAAATTTCTCCAATTGGAGCAAAAAGCTGTTCAATTTGGATCTAATTTTATTAAATTCAAGCCACTCTATTAAGGTTTTTATTGGTTTCCCTTGATGTTAAGGCAAATGCCGGAGTGGTCCCCTAGCATCCACTAGTAAAGTCATCAAAGTCCAATAAATATTCTAAATTCATAATTATAAATAAGAACAGCTAAATCCGAAAAGAGCCGTTTCTGATTGGAATGCCGACTTGACTTCCCGCTCTTGCCCTCTTTAGGGCTGGCGGCATCTGTGGTGGTGGCGGTCTTCCTGTTGGCGGCTCAGTGAATCAAGTGAAACAACTAGAACTTCAATGAAATTCAACTAGAAATTGAATGCAGGATTGGTGTGTCCAACCACTGGACCTTTGACACCGGACTGCGTCTAGTTATCGTGGGCAGAGGATATACATTATAATAAATGAGAATACGAACAAATAAGTTCGTAATGACAAATTATTAAATAACTACGACGATATAATTAATTCACAAGGGCTAAAGAGGGTTGGAAATCCCTAAGAATAGCCGGAAATTGTAGTTCACGATTGAACGATTCTCATTGGTCGAGGACGACTTCCACAAAAATGGATGTTTTCCTCGATGGATTTAAAAAGGAAGTTCGAGAAGTGACACAATTTCCATTACATAACTACTACTACTACTACTATGCCATAGTAGGGGTTAATCTACTCGTAGTTGCTATACAAACGAAGGAAATCATAATTTAATATTGATTATCATTATTAACGCTATAGTTGTAAACAGAAACAAATGGAACTCCTCAATACAAAATAAGCCAGCATATATATATATATATATATATATAACTGCTTAACTGTTATGTTAGCCGCTAGATGTCAGTTGGAACAAATTTCCGCTACCTCTTGTGTGAACTGAGAATACTACATGTATAAGAAAATTGTATGTTTGTGTTGGAATTCTTGGGTAGCTCAGTTGGTTAGAGTGCTAAAGGTACAGACTTTATATATATATATGCTATTTGACCTTACGCATTTCCATTACTGTGTATTCTTTTATGTAGAAGATTTTTTTATTGTGGATTATTAATTTAATATAACGAATCTTCCATGCATCTGTATCACTAAATCCTTAATTGGGTCCAATTATTCTCCCAAAATGAGCAAATAGTGTCGATCTCTTAATTGAACTCATTTATTGACCATATTTTGGAAAAAAAATATTTTCCAGAGACAACATTCGAAATTCTCCTGTAAGATAATTTTTACTTATCATTTACACTTACGCATTATTCAAAATTATAAACAAATCTATTTAAACCTCGATCGTACAGAAGTACAGTAGTATGAAACACATTTAGGATATATTAAATAGGATCGCATAACAGATTCTACAAAATTTAAGGAACTCGGCTGCATCTATCTTTTTTAACACTACCTTGATTCATGGAACATTAGACATGCTATACATTACTCCACGAAGGCGTTTCTTCATGTGCGTGAATAATGTAATATTCTAGGCTGGTATCTTATACACTCATTGGGATCTCCGTTATAGGTAATTATAAATTAACGAGACAATTTGTCTGACGTGTATCTTTAACCCCTCGCGTCTTGGAGTCTTTAATAAATGCAAGCAGTCAATAGATTGAAGACAGAGGACGATTGTCTTATTACGTCATGACATGACTTCATAAAAATGTGATAAGTCAGGCTTGTCTTATATTTCATTTAGCTTCTTACAAACGTAATTATTCTCAAATAAAATTGTCTTTTATTATTTGTTTGCTTACAGAAGTATATGATTGTCTTTACCTAAAGAAGCAACACACGAATTTCTAAGTTTTCCAATAAATTTTTCTATGATCAATAAATTATTATGCATGTTGTAATTTTTATTTTTATGGCCCAAATATAGTTTGTAACAAGAATTATAGGCTTATAGGCCTATATATAATAGTACGATAGGAATGAATTATTTAATGT
Organism: Diploptera punctata; assembly: GCA_030220185.1. Taxonomy (NCBI): domain Eukaryota; kingdom Metazoa; phylum Arthropoda; class Insecta; order Blattodea; family Blaberidae; genus Diploptera; species Diploptera punctata. Next base: position 317,709 of record JASPKZ010000815.1, on the reverse strand, counting down.
AGCAAATATATCATGACTATATTTAAATTCAAAGTGATTTCATGTGGGTAATTAATAATATCTATATAGGCCCAATATACATTGTAGGCTATAATGATAGGGTGACAAACGGAAAATATGAATTCATTTATTCAAATTGTAATATCTAGGCCTATATTCTATAAATGAGTGAGTAGCTTCCCATCATAAAAACAATACACGAGAGAGATTGTAAAAACCCTTTCCCTTCAGCCATTGTCAGGATACAAATATGCCTACCACAATAACTAATTTATCATATTTGTCATTTTCAGTTTAGAACAAGTTAATTCGAGGTGTACTTATATCCCTAATGTCGGAAAATTATATTCACTATGAGACAGATAATAGAAAAGAGACAAGAATTCAATTTACCCACATTTTTAGCTTTCGTAGATCTTGAAAAAAGCCTTTGATAAGGTGATAAGAAGAACATTGTGGGAAATAATGAAGGCAAGAGGGTACCCGGCTCAACTTATAGAAGGAATTAAATGTGTCTTTATAGGGGCCTAATGGCACGAAGATTATCCTTAATTTAGATAATTATTCCAGTGAAGAAATTTTAAAAAATCAAGGAGTTCGACAAGGGTGTACATTATCACCTACACAGTTTAAAATATATTTTGACGAGGTTATACGAAAAAGGAAAAAATAAAAGTCCAATAGAAGTACAAATAAATAAGGAAATGTATATAAATATTTTAATGTACGCAGACGATCTGGTAAATATACAGAAGTCAGACGATGATTTACAAAGAGTCATTTACATATTGAATCGATTAGGACTCTATTATAATCTCAAAGTTTCAACTTCAAAAAATAAATTATGGCTTTTCAGGGCAAACTGCAAGTCAGAGCAAAAATAGTGATCAATAATGAAATAATAGAACAGATGACACACTTCAACTATCTTGGTTCAGATATAATATATAGCTATGATTGGGATATACATAATAAATTTAACCGATATCAAATGATGTGCGGCACCATAAGAAGAACCCTCCGAAACACTCGAAGAGAAACTCAGCTCAGGTTTTATAAAATTATGGCTGTTCCGGTTCTTTTATATGGATCTGAATCTTGGGTACTAACAAAAAAGATATCTCACACATTCAAGCCACTGAAATGAAATTTTTAAGATCCGTAAAAGAATGTACATGCATGGATAGATTACACAATGAATCAATAAGAAATTAACTGGAGATATTTTCAATATTCGATAAACTAGACGAGCACAAATACCAATGGAAAGAACATTTAGATAGAATGGACAATACAAGATTACCCAAAAAGATCAACGCCTACAAACCACATGGAAAAAGACCTTTGGGACGGCCAAAGAATCGATGGATTTGAGACCGGAACAGGTAGCATTGACCTAATCCTGGAAAGGAAGAAGAAGAAGGAAAATTATAACTGTCGGTCAGACGTCTGGTCAGAGCCAAAATGAATGAGAATCATAGAAAACTGACGAACTCATATCAATACTTCGAACCCCAAGAGGAGACAACGAAGTCAGAGAGAATATATTTTTGATTCCTTCGTCAGGCTAGGTTTTCTCCAAAGAAAGTGTATTAAAATAAATGTAAAAAAGGCAAGGGAAAAAATGCACAGCCCATAAGCCTATATGCTAGTTTATCTATTAACTAACTGAACCTATGACCGACACTTGAAACTTGAATACCGGATCGTTAACATTTTCCCTATATCGCGTAGTTAGTCAGACTTAGAATAGTTTTTATTATTCGAAGTAATACTTACACAAATTCTCCGATTATGAAGAAAATAATTTTAAAAAATTCACGTTTGAAGTAAAATGTTTTCTGAAACCGCGTAACTCGCTGGTTGAGTGGAAGAGAAAGACTTATGGCCTAACTCTGATGGCTAAAATAAAGCTTTATCATTATCATTATCATTATTATTATTATTATTATTATTATTATTATTAACTCGGGTTAAGGTTTATTTAGTTCACCGCTCTGGTCTCAAGGTAGCGTTCTGCCTTGCCACGCAGCGGGCCCGAGTTCGATTCTCGGTCGGGACAGGCTCCTGGTGAGGGGTTTTCGGGGTTTTTCCTCACCTGCAAGACAAATGTCAGGAAGCTTAGGGCCCAACGGTCCCCGAAAATCATCCGGCCATCATCATCATCCTTATCATTATCACCATCATCCTTCACCGGTGTGGAAAGCAACGGGAAGCTACCACACATATGATTCTCTGTTAAAGCTGCAAAGCATAGCATGAAATTGCTATGATTGCAGTGAACGACCTGCCCCGGGCAGAATTACTATGGAATGGAATGGAAGGTTTATTTAACAAGTTAAGTTATTTACTTGCCTTGCCGACGATTTGTAAAAGTTTGTAATGATTGAGTGTGAGAGAAACCGGTTGAGAGATTGACGTTGCTGAATTAGTCCCACGTTCGGAGAACAATTATGAGGGAGGATTTTAATTCGGGGTTTAATTTTTTGATATAGTCTACTGCTCCGGACTAAGGTTCTTATGGTTTCGGCAGACGTGGACAATTATTCAAAGGTACAACAGAGGAATTTGTAGGAATAGCGACACCAAATTAATTTAGCAATATTAATTGTTTATTGAAATAATATCTACTCATTACAATATATTACGCTGATATTTGGCCCTTGCTAGGAATAAATTCTAGGCCTATTTGTTCGAGATTTTATCACTTTTCCACGTTGACTTGGTATTTTATAAGTACAAAAAATAATTTTATGTTTTAAATACAAGTCCGAAAATTGCATGTAGTTTGATAGACTCTGCTATATAATGGCAGGCCTCCCAATACAATTTAGATGTCGAAGATTTCGTGCAAAAGTTCCGAAGAGTGAAGAGTGTCTGAAAGAGTGTCTTATTATGATTAAGAATTAGAATAAGTGATTATATAAATTACGTTTCTCCCTCTACATATCCAATCCTCATAAACGCCTATTCAAATTTTAATATAATTGTTCTTACTGTTACATACTAATTGAGATGGGATTGTGGGTGTAAGTTAATTAATTTTATCTAGGATCTAGCTAGATTCTTCTATGATCGCTTTAGACACACCTCCCATAATGTTGCAAGATTTCATCTATCCTGGTGCATGGCATGTCCTTATATATTAAGTAAATAAAACTGGACATTCATTTTTAATATTAGTGTTCTTAAGTCTCTCCAGTAATGCTGGGAAGATAAACAACTTTTTGGAGATATGGACGTTCCTGTTCTCTTCACATTCTTATTTTATACAGTTTAAGTAATTGTTCATTTCTAAACTCAGGATTTTAACAAAATATAGGACTTTTTGGATAATATGATTCCTCCAAAAAAGTATAGGCCTATTATTCAAATATGTATCCTTTCGTCACATTAACAGGTGTATTTGTCATTACTAGAGTAACCCAAAAGCACACAAAGCATAAGAGCACTTTAGACATATGCTAGCTACCCCAAACCTGATTTTGATTATCAAGCTGTCTCGATGAAACTAATGTTCTTCTTTTTCCTTTCCAGGATTAGGTCATTGCGACCTGTTCCGGTCTCAAGTCCATCGTTTCCTTGGCCGTCCCAAAGATCCTTTTCCATGTGATTTGTAGGCGTTGATCTTTTTGGGTAATCTTGTATTGTCCATTCTATCTAAATGATCTTTCCATTGGTATTTGTGCTCTTCAAGTGTATCGACAATTGAAAATATCTCCAGTTCATTTCTTATTGATTCAATGTGTAATTATCCATGCGTGTACATCCTTTTACGGACCTTAAAAATTTCATTTCAGCGGCTTGAATGTGTGAGATATTTTTTTTTTGTAAGTACCCAAGATTCAGATCAATATAAAAGAACAGGAACAGCCATGATTTTATAAAACCTGAGCTGAGTTTCTCTTCGAGTGTTTCGGAGGGTTCTTCTTATGGTGCCACACATCATTTGATATCGGTTTAATTTATTATGTATATCCCTATCGTAGCTGTATGTTATAAATTAACTAATGTTAGAATCGTAATAAAGCATAATTTTAAAAAATGTAGCACAAAAATATATACCTAATATTTAAAATAGAGCATAATTCTTAGAAAATAAACTTCCTGCTTCAATGCACTAATTATAACAATTGCGACTAATTAATATTAAAATACTCACATTAACAATAAGAAGTGGTTTTTCAACAATGGGCATTTTAAATTCTTAACTACAGTTATATTTGTAATTCTGTGAGGAACAAGGCAACATTGAAGAGTACAAGATTAACACGGTTTGACCAGATCTCCTAAAATAAGTAGTGGTTAACATCTATATTATATTAGCATGCCGAAAACATCTCTATTTGCAAAACAAAGGGTTCGTGAGTTTTATACAGGCAATTTTGTGGCTGAAATGGGGGAAACTGTTGTGTACCTTATGTTCAGAGTGTATTAATTTCGAAAAAAATCCATTGTGCAGAAACATGTGGAAAGGTTTAAGAATAGATATCGGAAACAGGGTGTTGGACAGGGTTTAACTTAAGGTGGTCCTAGCAACATACGTACCAGTACGTTATCTCAAGTATGGCAGCGTAAGCAAAAATCCAAGGATAATATGAAAGATCTTGTGTAAGCATTCGCTTGTGGTACCAACCATTTTTTATTTAGAGATTCCATTAAAATATTTATAACTTCCATCGAAATACACCTCCCACTTTGCTTGTACCACTGGATTCCCTCATCATACAGTGATTAGCAAACAAAAACTTAATCAATTAATGAGGGTTTGAGGGGCACAACTTCACATTGTTAAGTCTACATATTCACGCAAAAAATCAACATATTGCTGTTTCAGATTTAGGAATCAAACATTTCCTTTCAATATATTTCAATTGTTTAAAAGCACCCTGCAACAGGAGTGACATTAGGATGTACAGGCAATTTAACAATAAAACTTCGAGATTCATACCGTTGAACATTATTTACAAAGTGTTCTTCACAAGCACATGCCTCAGGAGTAAGAACAGGCTGAGATAATACATCTAATTTTCAAAATTTCTGAAGTTTAGTTTCTAAACAATCAACATTTAGAAATTTAACCTTCCTAGATTTTGAATTGGCATTTTTGTTAATGCATTATTCAGTGCCTGCAATTATCCAACCAATTCATACAATTTGGGTTGTACTTGTTTGGACATAAGTCACAACATTGTATTAGACATAGGTGTTCCGGAATGAAATGAAATGATTGATCAAACACAGATTTCAGCAGCACATAAATTGGTCCAACATTTACTATGAGGCTACCTACGAGTTTGAAGTTCTGTAAATTAAACATTTTTTGTCAATAATTGTGTCGAAGAAAATATTAATATTATATTAAAAGTTTTTTAATTCATAAATAAAAAAGTTTGTATTAGTATACATAAAATACTCAAATCTAATGGTTAATTCACACTATTTCACAATTTTTAGAATAATATAAATTTACTGTTAAATACATAATCCAAGAGAATAAACTTTAACATGGATATAAGTATTGATTCTTTGGAATAAAACAGGAATAATATATGATATAAATTCCTTGTTGATATTAATTGAAGCATGATTGTAGTTATTTGAAAATTAGAACGATATTTATTTTTTAATCTTTGACGAGAAGAATGACAATGGGAACAAAAAAATAGCAAAAAAAAAACACAACAATGTTGAGCGCATAGAAAATGTGTGATATTACGTGTGTTAAAAATTATAATTGCATCAGTTGACTATGTTTTGCAATTTTTATCGTCGCATTTAAAATTCCTATATTTGGAATTTAACATATAACCGGGCCAAACAAATAAATGAAATGAAAAGTTGTAACAAAAACTTATAACTAGTTACATAGTTTATCATATTTGATTGTGAGAGTTAGTGTTGTTGAAAAAATTACATTAACAATGGTTCATGTAATGCTTGTTTTAGTATATAATCGGACCGTAATACATGTAGGCTATGTAATACATCTTTCCTTACACTATAATACAAAAAAATCACTATACTTTTGCTACTGTTTTTTCTATATTTTGAAGTGACAGTGGGAACAGTAGTGTAATTGGACGACCTATTGGTCCTCATGCTGTTTTGACAAATGAAACTCTTCCGAGTATATCCTTGTCTTGATAAAAGTGAACTATTCGACCAAGTTTCCAAATGAAAGATGGAGATTTCTCTTTTATCATTACTAGATTTTCATCTGTAATATTACGTTCTTCTGTTTGCCACTTGTTTCTATTTTGAAGTGATATAGCTATTCTTGTTTCAATTTTTTATATTATCCGTTTTAAGTTTTCTGTAAGTTGCCAATGTTTGTTTAGATCAATTCTTTTGCTTGAAGAAATTTGCTCAGATAGACTTGTGATAGAAGTTCCAATTAAGTAATGAGGTGGTGTTAATATCATTAAATCTTCTGAATTTGAGGAGAGTTCTGAAATAAGTCGAGCATTCATGATTGCTTCAATTTGAATCAGAAGAGTGTTCATACTTCAAGAGACGACAATTGATTGTTCTTTTGAGATGGCGTCTTAAAACCATGAATTGGCTTTCCACCTTCCTGCCATATTTGGAGGGTAACGGTGTAAAAAATGCCATTTAATTTGGTTGCGGTAAGAAAAATCCTGTAATAATATTTGAGATTCCAAAGAATTGAATATTTGAGAATATTCCTTTTCATGTGTGCGAAAATTGGAAACCATTATCAAAATATATCTCGGAAGGCTTTTTCGACAAGAAATACATCTGTTCAGCGCAGCAAGGAAATGTTGTGTTGAAAAACTAGTTACAAGTTCGAAATGAACTGTTCCTGTTACCATGCATATATAGAGAGCAATGTATGCCTTTTCGGATATTGGTTTGTAACGGTCCCGCGCCGTAGCCGAGCGGTTAAGGTAGGAAGCCTTGGCGCACAGCTACGGGACTTGCGCTGGTTCGAGTCTCCATGGGGGAAGAAATTTTCTCATGGTATTTCGGCCAGTATGGGACCGGTGCCCACCCAGCATCGTAAGGCAATTGGGTAGCTACAATAAGTAGCGGCTCCAGGTTGAGGAACCAGCTATAACGGCTGGGGGACTCGACATGCTAACCACATGTCACCTCTACACTGGCTGTTGATCATCTACCTCTGTGATTGACACATGTGGATGTGAAGGGCCAGCAGCCGGCTGGTAAAAGGGCAACCGCTGAAAAGTGGAAAGACCCTCAATCGGATCGGTTTGTAACGTCTTTCAGCTAAACTCTCGTACATTATAGCTCCTGAATAATATATACCAGTACAAGAAAATTATATTTTTGGTAGGGCCTATGTATCTTACAGCTGGCAGATTTCCCATTATATGATGAGACGTTTTAAGCAAGTTTTTAAAGCATGGCATAAAATAATTGATAGCAGACTTAATTGTTCGCATTCCTTTTGGAATCCAATATTTCTCTCGTAGCAGATAAAAAAGTGATCTTGGTCCATTATGAAGATTTTTTATGAACGTCTTGTATTATGATGTTTGTGATGTGGTCTTTGGGAGGTAGAATTTTTTTATGTGTCATGTTGTAGTCAACATCAGCGTTAGTTATTCTTCCTCCATCTCGAAGGATTTTAGTTTCATCCACAAATGGACGAAGTGATAAAAGTGAGCTTTTTCTATCTAGTGGTTTATTTTTATTTAAACCGTTTATTTCTTCCTTGTAGTGTCTATGTTGAATAAGAGAAATTACTTTGTTGTAAGATGTAATAAGTTCTGAGGTAATTAATGGAAGTCCTTGATGCGTTTTGTTTTATTCCATCTGAGTATCCATGCTCTTACGAGTTTTTTGAAACTTGAGTATTTGTTGAAGAAAGAATTTTCTTCTTTAGCATTGACTGTTAGAACAATAGTCGACTTTCTGCTCTCTGGCATGTCTTAAAATTTTACATACTTTGAAGGTCATACTTTGAGATGGAAGAGTAATCCAGTGAGGACCATTCCAATAGAGAAGGTTATTTCAAGAACTACAGGTGTACAAACTCTTAAAATGATGTCTGCTGGATTGTCTTCACTGAGAACATGGTTCCAGTTATTATGATTAGTAAGTTGTTGTATTTTCTGAATTCTATGGTCCACGAATGTATTCCACAGATGTGGTGATTGAGAAACCCAGCTGAGTACTCTTTCTGAATCTGTCCAAAAATATGTTGTAGAAATGACTAACTTGTGATATAAATCTGCTCCAATTAATGCGGCTCAGATTTTCGATCTTGGAGTGAATATAGTTTTGAGTGAGTTTACTTTAGATTTAGTACATATCACTGAAGATTCTGAAGAAACAATGTATGCTGCACAACCATAACCTTGTTCTGATGCGTCACAAAATATAAGAAGTTGCGATGCTTCAAGTACTGTAGTTCTACAAAGTTTCCTGGGAATTTTAATGTTATTTTACCAGGTAAAATTTTATTTAAATTTTATCCCAATGGCTACAATGTAGAAAATCAGATGGCGCTTCAGCGTCCTTGTCTATTTTCAAAAGTCATAGTTTTTGCATCAGAAGTTTTGCTTGCATTATAACTGGGATTGCATAGCTAATATAATAAAAGACTCTTGCTATTTCTGAAAGCACATTTCGTTTAGTATGCACTTCTATTAAAGATGATTTTACATTATAAGTGAAAATGTCAGATGAAGGTTGCCAATGTAATCCTAAGGTTTTGATCATACAATTTTCTTTAATTAATTTGGGCGCATCAACACATAAATCTGAGGCTGGTTCGGTTTTAAGTAATGGTTGTGAATTAGAACACCATTGCTTCATCGGAAATCCTCCTTGTTTTAGTAGACTGGAAAGTTCAATAGTTTGAATAGCGTCGTTAATTGTGGGAAACGATTAAAGATTTCGATACAGGGATTGCGTCATACTGCGCTACCTATACGTCATCGTGTCTCCATTTCGTGTGTGATCTTAGTGAACAGTGCCAAATGCTCCCCTACCTACCCCTTCCTTACCTAGTACGCGCCGTGTGCTATCGCGCATACTCCCCTCTCCTCGTGAACTCTCATAAAAATCTGTGTTTTCTAACATCAGATCAGCATCTGTTTATCTACACTACGAGTCTGGTCGACATAGCTCAGAAGAGCTAGTTTGATTTATTAGTCCTTCAGGCCAGGGTCGGGCCGCAAGGACCGTATACCCCGACCTAGGCTGGACTAGTGTGAGTGAAAAAGTATGTATGTTTATTAATATTATTTTTGTACAGATGATCAATGATAGCGTTGTTTTCTTTGTTAAACTATTTATTTATTTATTTTCTATGTTATATCTGACTATACTTTTTGACTCGCATTAAAACTGTAAGTCCCGCGCCGTAGCCGAGCGGTTAAGGTAGGAAGCCTTGGCGCAGAGCTACGGGACTTGCTCTGGTTCGAGTCTCCATGGGGGAAGAAATTTTCTCACGGTATTTCGGCCAGTATGGGACCGGTGCCCACCCAGCATCGTGAGGCAATTGGGTAGCTACAATAAGTAGCGGCTCCAGGTTGAGGAACCAGCTATAACGGCTGGGGGACTCGACATGCTAACCACAAGTCACCCCTACACTGGCTGTTGATCATCTACCTCTGTGATTGACACATGTGGATGTGAAGGGCCAGCAGCCGGCTGGTAAAAGGGCAACCGCTGAAAAGTGGAAAGACCCTCAATCGGATTAAAACTGTAGTTGTACATTTTACTTAATTATGCCTATTTATTTAGCAGCTAGTCTGTGTCAGATATGAAAGTAAAATTTCAAAGTTTACTCAAGCGTATGTGAGTTCATCTTTCCTTAAAACTTCCACGATTATAGCTTGTAGCCCACTGCACATTACATGTTTGATAATTTATTAAGGAAAGTTGAATTAATCTTTGCCTTTTATGGGCCCGGGCAAAGATATCTTAAATTGAGCAATCTATGTTTTCTATTCAAAATATTTATGAGCACCAACACGCGGTGTAATCTTTGGTAGTAGATCGCGTGGTTAAAGGGTTCAACTCCCGGTGCAATTAATGGTAGCAGAGCGTTTGGTTAATTATTGCTGTTGTGTACTATTTTTGAACGGAAAGTGCTTCGCGATTCAAAATGATTAGTATCGTAATTTTGAGTTTGAAATTTGACCAAGCCCCAAAATAGAACATAGCTTCTGGGTTCAACTCCCAGTGGATAAGCGTGTGGAAAGATTAGTACAGTATTCTATGATTTGGAAGGATTTGTGGAAACGTAGAATGTTTAAAATTGATACTAATGAAAAAGAGTTGTCCCGTGTACTATGGTTTATATTAGCAGACTTACTTACGTAAATTAGTTTAAGTTGAGTTGTTTACGTATTATATTGGAATTGTAAAAATAGGTTAATTCATCTTTCCTGCTTTGTTGTTTACTGTATTGTGGATTTATATAATAACTTCTCTTGCAGCCTTTTACGTCTATTTATATCTGTTTTTATTGTGTATTGTAAACATGCCCAGTTAGATAGATATTATCGCTGAAGACAACTTAATTCAAGAATTAAATCTACTTGGCATAGATTCTTCTGGGGAAGTAAACACTTTACGTCAAAGACTAAAAAGTCATTTGAATAATCTTACTATTTCTGAATAATTATGGATTAAACGAAGGTTTATAATAGATAATTCAGTTAGTGAAAATATTGCTAAAGAACAGAATACTGACAGTGTTAATAGTAAGATAGATCATATTGATAATTTTTCTACGGAGTTGTTCCTACTATTATTTCTCATGATATGGAAGAGAATAATCAAATAATTTTCAGAGATTTAATTAAGAAAGTGGATCCTTGTAATGGAAGTGATACTGAATTATTTATCTTCTTCCTTCATCATCATCATCTAGTACATTCACGAATTTAGGTCATTTGTTGACCTGTTTCGGCCTCAAGAGAAACACCATCCAGAAGTCTTTTGAGTGGACGTCCTGGTCTTCTTCTTCCTGCAGGTTGATATCTTAACATTAGTTTGGGTATTCTGTGATCTTTTTTCGTGTTGAGACTTGAAAGTAGTTTTGAAGTTCCTTAGGACAGGTTACTGGCCCGACGCTAAGTAGTCCAGTGGTAGGGCTGCTACCTTTTAGTCTCTGGACAGACATTAGGATACCGCATTTACTCAGTACCTGATGGAACGGTTATACCGCCGTGACTCGGTCCTCAGAGCCTCGTTTGTGAAAACAGGTTGTACCACGAGAAGGTGAGGATGAGAATTGGGTAGGAGAGGTTATACACACGTCACTACCCCTTACAACCCATCTTCTTCCTTATAAAGCTCAATTCTATTTTTGAATTAAATCTGGTGAAGGAGGAATATTCCATCAATTCTATTTTAAGCTGTGTAGAAGGAATATTGATGAAAATGTGAAGTCAAGTGGTGAGATTGCGTTTAACTTGCGTCGAATATTTAGACAATGTCAAAGACTCATTGTTGCCTTCCAGATTATTGGAAGACTACTATATCAAATTTGTTTCTCGTCGATTCCAACATCCTAGAGAATCTTTACGGGAATTTATTTCTCAAATTCAAGGAGCTTCAGTCATATTAAATCCTCAACTTTCGGAAGAAATTTTGATCAGAATTGTTCTTCAAAATATGTCTCCAGCTGTTAAGCAACATATGGTTTTCTCTACAATAACTAAAAATGTAGCTGAAATGTATGTCTTAGCTAGAGAGGTAGCCGATTCGGAGATTGCAGAAAAGCAAAGAAATCAAGGAAAAGAACATGTTGCAAAAGCTTCTAATAATGCAAATGTTCCTGTGAATCGCTCTTCATATAATAATTCCTGGCGACAGAGAAATAAGATCCAATGTTGGAAATGTCAGCGTTTTGGGCATTTTTCAAAAGAGTGTCGAGCTGAAAATGTAAATACCCCGCATATTAATTTATTATCTTTGTCTTCTCCGAAAGGTAAGAAGAAACAGCAATTTAATAAAAGAGTTTTTCCTTCTGGCAAGAATAAACCAGCGTCGTATTCCTCCGACTTGCCTCATCTAACGATGCAAAATTTGGATGGATTATTGGATAATGGTGCGTCTATTTCCCTTGTTCGGGAAGACTTTGTGTCTCATTACCTAAGAAATTTTTGCGAAGTACAGCTTTGACTTGTAAATCTGTTAACAACCAGACTTTCTCTATAAATAAAATGGTTCGTCTACATTTGAAAATAAGTAAATTTTTGTGGAACCATTTGTTTTATGTGGCGTCTGATCTGCCCGTTCCTATTATTCTAGGCTTTGATTTCATGTCGAAATCGGGCATGAAAATTGATTTTCAGAATAAAGTGTGTAATTTCAAATTTTCTCGGGACGTTTGTCTTCCGTTCAACGTTCACCCTTGTGTTTATGGACATGTGTGCGTTAAGAACCCTTCGAGACAACGCTGTGTTATGTCTCTTAATGGAAATATTGAAAATGAAGAATTGTCAGAACTAGTGAAGAAGTTTTCTGGATTATTTAGTGATCAATTGGGAAGAGCCAAGGATAGTTTCTGTGAGCTGGAACTATTGGATAATATTCCTGTGCGATCCCCGCCTTTTCAGTTTTCTCCTCACAAGTTACAATTGTTGCAGAGTGAGATTCGTAAATTAATGCAACAGGGTGTCATTAGACCTAGTCGCTCTAGTTATGCGAGCCCTGCCTTTCTTGTTCCAAAATCTAGTGGAGATCATAGGTTGGTCATCGATTATAGAAAGCTTAATAAGAAAGTGGTATTTGATTGTTTTCCGTTGCGTACTTTAGAGGCTGCTTTTCAAATATTTCATGGCGCTACGGTGTTTTCCGTGATTGACTTCCATTCTGCCTTCTTTCAAATACCGTTGACTCCATCTAGTAGAAAGTATAGGGCTTTCATCACTAATGGTCTGCATCATTCAAAGATCTTAAATTGCATGAGCAGGAAGATAACGAATGTAGAAGATTGTATGCTCAAGTAAAAGCTGGTGTTAATAACCCTGAGTTTGTTGTGAATAGAGGTATGTTGGTACATAATCCTCGAAAAGGTTCGAAGGATCTTGTTTTGGTCCCGGTGATATTGCGGCCTGTCTTGCTCAAGTATTATCATGATTCCCCTCTTGGCATGCCTCTGGACATTGCCAAAACTATTGAGAAACTTAATAGACAGTATTATTGGCCCCATATGAACGATGATATTTGTAAATATATCTTGAATTGCGTCGATTGCCAACGAGCAAAACCCGCATCTAACACGAAAGTAGGTTTTCATTCTGCGGAGCCTTCCACAGCTCCAATGCAAAGACTCTTTATCGATTTCTTTGGTCCCCTGGTTCGCTCTAAGGGAGGAAATGTTGCTGTTCTAGCTGTAGTATATGGCTTCTCTAAATACGTCGTGCTTCACCCTGTGAGATCTATGAAGTCTAACGCTGTGGTGGAATTCTCCACTAGAAATTTCTTCCCAAACTTTGGTGTCCCTGAATCCATTGTTTCGGATAATGCTAAGGCCTTTACTTCTCATCTTTTCAAGAATATGTGCTTTGATTGGGGTGTTCGTCATATTACTACTTCGCCTCATAATCCAAAACCTAATATTTGTGAAAGGTTTTTCCGTTCGCTAAAAAACAGGTCTTACCATCTTTCACAACGTCAAACAAAATGTTTGGGACAAATACTTACCCCTGTTCGCTTTGGGATGCAACGATGCCGTTCATGAATCTACTAAAACTACCCCTGCGGAACTATTTTTAGGCAGGCGTATCATGCACCCCATCGAGTTGAATTGGCGCATTACTGAAGCCGACTTGGATGATTTGAAACAAATCGATAAAGTTCAGAAGTGGGAAAAGGTTTTCAAGAATCTTAAGACTGTTAAAGTAAAAGTGGCTAACAGATATAATCGTGGCAGGATAGATACATCTTATAAAGTTGGCGATCGAGTGCGGTATCGCCTATATCCTCTCAGTAATCGTGGGGAACAACGCATGGGAAAGCTTATGTTTAAGTGGTCAGAAGGTTGTATTGTAAAACGATTTCTGACTCCTGTCACTCTAGAATTAGAGAGTGCTGATGGCCACTTAACCAAACAACATGCTAGCCAATTAAAGGTGTGTCCTGTGGTTAATTACTACTGTTGTTTATATATATATATATATATATATATATATATATATATATATATACATTTATACATTTGGTAAAGGACACATAGGTAAACTAATTGTTTAATATATTTCTGATGTTAAGCTTTATGAGGTTCTGTTTCCTGTCCTTTGTAATTTCAGTTAACCTTCCCCTATTTGGCACTGATATGGAGCAGTGGACTTCTGGCAGTCGTCTACTTGGCGGGTTCGGCCGACCCCGAGTATTCGCTGATCGAAATTGGGTCCTCAACATGAGTTGCAGTAAAAATGGGATGGCTGAGCGGGATTGCGATCTGGCAATCCAACTGTGATGTATCGTCTCCCTGACGTCACCTGGAACACCACCGAGTTCAGCTATGGCGGCTGTAGTATTCACCAAGGTTCATAATACAGCGCCTGGATAGCTGATGGAGTAGGTTGGTGTGGTGGACAAATTATGGGAAACGATAGAAGATTGTGGATATTCTCAGCCTGATCCTGTTGTGAACTGTCGCCTTACCCTCCCAACGTGGGATTACACCAAGATTTCGATACAGGGATTACGTCATACTGCGCTACCTATACGTCATCGCGACTCCATTTCGTATGTGATCTTAGTGAACAGTGCCAAATGCTCCCCTACCTACCCCTTCCTTACCTAGTACGCGCCGTGTGCTATCGCGTATACTCCCCTCTCCTAGTGAACTCTCATAAAAATCTGTGTTTTCTAACATCAGATCATCATCTGATGATCTGCACTACGAGTGTGGTCGACATAGCTCAGAAGAGCCAGTTTAGTTTATAAATCATTCAGGCCAGGGTGGGGCGGCAAGGACCGTGTACCCCGACCCTAGGCTGGACTAGTGTGAGTGTCATGTTGTACGTATGTTTGTTTATGTTATTTTGTATAGATGATCCAGGATAGCATTATTTTCTTTGTCAAATTAATTATTTATTCATTATTTTCAATGTTATATCTGATTATCTTTTTGACTCGTATTAAAACTTTAGTTGTCTATTTAAAGTATTTTGGCCTATTCATTTAGTAGCTAGCCTATGTCAGATATGAAAGTAAAAATTCCGAAGCTTCCTCAAGCGTATGTGAGTTCCTCTTTCCTTAAAGCTTCCACGATTATAGCTTGTAGCTTACTGCACATTACATGTTTGATAATTTATTAAGGAAAGTTGAATTAATCTTTGCATTTTATGGGTCCGGGCAAAGATATCTTAATTTGAGCAGTCTATGTTTTCTATTCAAAATATTTATCAATAACAATGGTTTGATCCAGCATCAACACGTGGTGTAATCTTTGGTAGTAGATCGCATGGTTAAAGGGTTCAACTCCCGGTGCAATTAATGGTAGCATTGAGCGTGGTTGCGCCGGTGCAATTTAAACAGATGCCATTCTTATCTGGTGGTGCTGCTGCATTAAAACAACACTAATTTCGTCTCTTGTTTCTTCGTTCTGCCATACTGGAGGATGATTAAGATAGTTGATTGGATGTGAGGAGTTTGTATTATTTGCAGTAACTACTTCCATATGATTCAAAGCTTCATAAACCTGTATAAATTCGAAGTACTGTTGCTTCAATGTAGGATCTCTTTGAAATATTTTTTCAAGACCAAATAACTTTTTGGTTGCAAGTTCTTTAGTATGTTGAAAAAATGGAGCATCTTTATGTGTAGGCATTGTAATTATGTATCTGTTTTCTTGGTTTTTTGTAGTGGTTTGTTTGTAAAACTGCTCACAGTGGAATTCTTCTTCAGAATGATGAATGATTTCTGCATCTTCTTCTAAATCGCAAAATCTGTTGAAATCTATAGACTGATTTCCTATTGTGAAGTATGCCGATTGTTTTCGTACAGGTGCTGAAAGTTGCAATTTGCCAATCAAGATTAGTTTTCTTGGTAAGTATTCCTGGACCTACTTTCTTCTTGTCATTTTGAAGAATCCTACAAAAAATATTTAGCGCCAAATAGAAGTTCAATGGGGCGGCTGATGTAGAATTCAGGCGAATGTCTTCTGGTATGACTCGTTGATCTGTGTTTAAATCAACTACTGGAGTATCTGAACCTATTTTGTTTGTCACTAAAATATTTTGTCTCAAGTAATATTTTTTTGCTTAAGGTGTCCCTTATGTTGATTTGGGTAAACTTTACTATTTCAGTTTCCCTTGCATTTATTCCAGTTACTGTGACACAGTATTCTTGACTGGATTATTTAATTTTTGAACAGCAGATTTGGTTACGAAATCATCTGTAGCAGCTGAATACAAGATATATCTGATTGGAATTCTTTCTTTGTCTTGAATTTGTATGACTACAGTAGAAAGAAGAACACTAGTTCCTCTTTTTTGAAATGGTAGTTTGTGTTAAACTCTGTGCAACAGACATGTTGACAGATTCTGTTGAAACTTCAAGTTTTTTCTTGCTGTTCTTGTTCAGTAGACCGATGCAGCAAAGTATGATGTTTCTCTTTGCACTTAAAATATCTTTTCTTTCTCAAACAGGTGGATGGCCCAATGGCAAACAATGAAAACAATGCTTATATTGTTGAGTATGTTTGCGCTTTTCATCTACTGTTAATTCTATGAATTTCTAATGGATTCTAGTCCTGACACACAGAACAATTCATAGGTTTGTTATTGTTATTTGCAGACATTATTTCTTTGTTAGTAATGACAAAAGCTTTAAACGTAGTAGTTGGTTTATTCGGCTTATAATACAGTTTGTCTGCTTGTTTATGAGCTGGTTTATCTGCAGGTTTACAAATGGCTGAAAGTACTCTACATTTCTGCTGTAGAAATTGCTTCATGACGTTCAAATTTGCTGGTCCTCCTGATGCAACTTGAGATTCGCATGAGCGTATAGTAGATTAATCTAATTTAGTTGAAACTAAATTAATACGAAGACTCTCCCAGTATAACAGATTCTTGGCAAGCTTCTAGTGCTCTTAAATTTTGCATAATTTCATCATACAATTTTCTAAGAGCTGTAGCATTTTCATACTTTACAGGTTGTAAGTTTAACAAAGCTGCAACATGCCTTTTAACTCTAAGATACGATTGCTCATATCTGTCTCGAAGTTGTTGAAAGTTAGTTTATAGCTTTCTCCAGTGATGAGTAAAGCTGTAAGTGTTTCTGCTGCAGGATCAACTAAATAAGTTATGATTACTTCTGAATGTTCTAAGTTGTATGTTCAAATGAACTAATGAAGTAAAAAGTTCGAAGAAAGTTTGCATTCTTCTATTTTGCCTGAAAATTTGTTTATTTCAAGCTTTGGTAATTGTGAAGTAGTTGTAGATATTTGTTGAGAAGTGAATTTAGTAGCTGTAGAGTCTTCTCGGTTGCAAGTTCTAGTTCGTATTTCTTAACCTGATGAACTAATGTTCTTACTTCGATAAGTGAGATAAGTATCGCATTCCATTAGATGTTCGGTATCTTTTGTATTTAAGAATTCCAGTTCTGTTTGTGTATTAACAAAATTTTCAAAATTCTTCTCTAAAAATTTTTAACTTAGTTCAACTCAAGTTATGGTTTGATTTTTAGGTTCATTTTGTTTACGTTTGACACGAAAAGTATTAACACGACCTTTATAGTTTACTCTGGCAGCTGATAATTATTCAACTCTTTTCTTACTAAGGATAATAATTGTTAGAGTTTATTTTAATTTTGTGCAGTTTAAAATTAGTAACTTCACTAACAAAATAGAACTTACATGATTATATGATACAATATTATTAAATAACATAATTGTTATAAACACAAAGCACTAAAACAATTGTGGATAATATGTATGATTTTATAAATCCCGGACGATTCTCCAAAGTGTTTCTTTAGTACGTAATGAAATTAAATGATTGATAAAACATAGATTTCAGCAGCCACGCATAAACATTTACTATGAGGATACCCAAAAGTTTGAAGTTTAGTAAATTATGTATAAAGACGTTTGTCAATAATTATGTTGAAAAAATTTTAATATTATTTTAAAAGTTTCGTAATTTATAAATAAACGTTTGTATCAGTATATATAACATACTCAGCCTCTTAGATCTTCTGGTTAATTCACACAATTTCACAATTTTTAGAATAATCTAAATTTACCGTTAAATGCATCATCCAATAGAAAACCTTTAATATGGATATAAGTTTTGATTTTTTGGGATTAAATAGGATATACCTATAGATGATATAAATTTCCTTGATAATATTCATTGAAGCATGATTGTAGTTAATTGAAAATTAGAAAGAGCATTCTTTTTTTAATCTTCGACGAGAAGAATAACAATATGAACAAAACAAATAGTAAAATAATTACAATGTTGAGCGTTATAAAGTTTGTGTGATTACATGTGTTAAAAATTATAACTGTAGGCCTATCAGTTCACTGAGTATGTTTTGCAATTTTTATCGTTAGATTTTAAATACCGATATTTGGAATTTAACAATAGGCTTCTAACAAGATTTGCATTCCATGACAAGTTTGGCCTATCTCTAGGTCTATTTCTCTCCGTCGTCTAGTGGTTACTATGGTCACGTCTAGATTCAATAGCTATAGATTCCATGCATAGTAATTCTGCCCGAAGGCAGGTCCTTCACTACAATCATAGCATTTTCATGCTATGTTTGCAGCTTTACTAGGGAATTGTAGGTGTGGTAGCTTCCCGTTGATTTCCATACCGGTGAAGAATGATGATGATGAAGATGATAATGATAAGGATGATCATGATGATGGCCATATGATTTCGGGGACCGTTTGGGCCTTAAAGTTTTCCTGACATTTGTCCTACAGGTGAGGAAAAACCCCGATAAAAACCTCACCCAGAAAAACTGCCCCGACCGGGTATCGAACCCGGGCCCGCAGCGTGACAAGGCAGCACGCTACCTCGAGACCACAGCGGTGGAGGCCAACAATTGTATCAAGGCGTATGACTTTCTTTGGAGAGAAAGAGTGGATTATATTGCCTATCATATACTAAAAGCCTCAGAATAGATTTTGACGCCTCTTTCACTCCCATCTTTGAATCACAACCTTCCTTGACATAATTAACTCTTCTGTCATTTACTTCCTATGACTTCATAAGACGTTATTTTGATACTCTGATGAAATGGCATTTGCATTGTTTGATAAAAGAAAGTGGAGAGATGGCTTCAAATTAACGTACATCCTTTATTAAAGTCTTCAGAGATAGATAATTATTGTTAAGATTTATTTAATTTCAGTTTTTTTTTTACTTACCCGGAATCTTCATCTCTGGACTCATGGCCTGTTTAAAATCATGTAGGCCTATCTGGGTCCAAAAAGCAAGTATGTTGGCCACTAAAGAAAGGAATCGACCACGATCTTAGTAATATAGGTAATTCCCTGAAAATTTAAATCATAAAATTACCAACCAAGAATTCAATCTGAGCCCGCTGTGGGAGAGACAACGAAGTCACTGCTAGACCACAGCAGTGTGATGACCAGAAATATGTTTGCAATATTCATGAAAAATAATTTATTGTTTAAAGTTGAGAAGTACACGAAGCTGCGTGCAGGAGCGTGCACAGCTGAGGATTTACTCACTGTATATATCATGTGGACTAGGTTATCAGCTGTCACTTTGTTTACTTGCTTACAATGTCCCTTTTTGTTAAGACAAATTAATAATTTTTATCCAATAGAGTCAGTATCAAGAAAGCTGATGAAAAATTATTTTGTAACAAACAAGCCATTAACTATTTTTTCCCCTTGCGTTTAACATTGCGAAAAGCGTATGAGACTAAATTTTACAAATAACTTTTCGTATCCTCGTTCGGAAAGATCCAAAATATTTTTAAATGTTATTTCACGAATGAAAGAGATACTTCAAAGAAAGTAACAATGATATAAGAGCACCTTTGTTATTTCTCTCTTTCTTGCTTTCTCTCTTTCCTTTCTTCTTTATACATATCTGTCTTTTCTTATGTCTTTATTTCCTTTCCTCTTTAAATCTCATTTCTTGTTTTATGTGTTTACTTTTTAATTTGTATGTCTTTATTTCTATCTTTAGGCTTTTTTTAATACTAATCTCATCCCTTTCAAGGGACTTACAAATTAAGGAAAGATATCTGAATCAATTTTACTGGAAATTTTATTAAACAATTATGGAAACATAATCAGCACTAAGCAGAGATGCCTTCGACTTTAGGAAATTACTCATAGGCCTACAGGTTAATTGAGCGATAGATACGAGTATATGATGATCTTTTCGATGGGTTTAAGAATAGGGATGCAAGATTCGTTATGATTGGTAGATTCACTGAGATTAAAGAGTTAATTAATTAGGCCTACATTAAATTATTACGGCACTAATGATCACTCCGATCGGGATGCCAATTGTATTTAGGGTGAGAGAAAATGTCGAACTTTACAGATACAGCAATAAGTAGACAATCTTCAGAAAAATTTCAATAGGATAGTTATTACAGTTAAACTAAATGTAAATAACATTAAATTAATAGAAAATATTAAAAATAATATAATTTTACACTTTACTAAAGTCCTGTTATCTGCTCTAAACTTTTAAAAATTGTGTATATTTTATAAACAAATGCTGTATCACTTAAATTAGTGTTTTCCATTTGCTCGTGTTACAGAAATATACAAAATTAATGTACACAGAATTGAATATCTCGATCAAATCTATAAAAAAATTGGATTACATATGTCTATCTTTTACGAATAACTCACAACATACTTTTTTGTCTTTCATTGAGTCAAGAAAATCGGTAGAATTAAGATTCTCGTGTGCTGACATACCGTTCATCCGATCGTGATGGGCGCACCAGGACACTTAAGGTAACTTACGTAAATTAAATAGTTTATATGGATGTTCTTATTTACTTTTGGGAACGAGGACTGGGGTTACGGGCTAATCAGCTATTATTGAACAGGGTTCTACTTATTGAAAGAATGTATAATGAGAAAGTTGAGTATTTATTGATTTAGGGAAACAGCAGATGTTTATGGCACATTTCACAATTAACATGACCATCATTGATAAACAGCATTTCTTGCCTATAAAATCCGTTCAGAGTAAGATCCTAAATCATAAATCCACCAAATTAGGTTTGTACAAAAGATTTATTTATCAGTCTATTAGCTTTAATTTCCCGCAAGAAAAATCTGTTCCTAAGTTAGTTCCTATGTTATTAGACCTATTGGTTAGAGATAGAAAGAATTTATACAGAATTATAATGTAGGATATGTAAATAATTTGTAATTTCATTAAATAAGATTTGTTCTATAAGATTACTGGCTGGATGTAATGTATGTGCCCAGATTTTAAGAACACTTTCCTTGAGATAATAATTAGCCAGAAGGTCTAGTACTAAACAGAATGTTATATTCAATTTTAGTTCCTCTGATATTGTTAGATACGTCTTGGAGAAGTTCCATCATAATTAAATTTATAATGAACACGGGTAGTAAAACCTGATTTTCACACAGTACCTAGAGGATGGAAATGGAACTACGTTTTACTTTTGTATTTTTTATAAAAATATATGCATCTGCAAGTTCTACCGAACTATCCATGATTTTATAAACACTTTTAGACA
Source organism: Diploptera punctata (assembly GCA_030220185.1). NCBI lineage: Eukaryota > Metazoa > Arthropoda > Insecta > Blattodea > Blaberidae > Diploptera > Diploptera punctata. The sequence continues at coordinate 296,025 of JASPKZ010000815.1, read as the reverse complement.
CAAAAATTATAGCAAATAGTATTAATAAAAACTGAGCAATTTTTTTAATTAGGCCTATTTATGATTTTATATATAATTTTAAAAGTAAAGTTTATAGCTAAGAGTATTAAAAACAAATATAATTATTCAAGAGTACAAGTTTTATTTGCTAGAAAGGCCCAGTGCACATTACAAACGTAAAATAAAAAATGCTATACACAGTAAAAGCTCCTTATTGGCGGGGGATATGTCCCGAAAATATGCCGCGAATAAAGAATGACGATTTTTAAGGGTATATAGGGGGATACGTTCCAAGGTTCCAAAATAAAATAAAAATGATCAAAATAAAATCAAAATGAGAGATTTTGAACAATTTCTATTAATTATTACTGACATGCTTGGGCAAGGTATTTCAATTCAGATTGATATTCAGCTGTTAATTCAGCGATAGAATTCCTTGTTTTGTCTTCGGATTTCTTGATGAATCGTACAATTACTTCATTAACATTGAAATAGACGCAAACGAATCGCCAATACGTAAACGGTGAAGCATTTATGTTTTAATTTAAGCGGCAAACATTAATTTTCTTTTTTCGCTTCCGAATACATTTTCTTTCCTTTTACTCGGCATTATAAATATTATCAAAGCAGAAGAGAGACGAGTTATTCAATCAAAATTATTGCAACGAATAACAAGTTGAAAAAATAAAACACCGATCGTGGCGAGGGCGGCATCTATAACGATCAAAGCGGTACGTAAAATACGACGGCGGTGACTTTTAACAACGAACTTTAGTCTTAGCGACAATAAGGTTTGTTTTACCTTGATATTAATTTGTCCATTTGATTTGAATCGCTCTTTGTAAAAGTCGCCTTGGCACGTGCCTGCAGTAAAAAAGTTGCCGATGCGTTAATAAATGATACTAATCATTTTAATACACCGGCTGCCTCCGCGAATAAAGACATTTTTAGCAGCGAATGCAGGAACTGTGTCGCAATTTTTTAAAACGCGAATGAGCAGCTTTTACTGTGTAATACATTTATTGTTTTACACTCACTCCATTCCTGTAATTATATTTGTAACAAAAACAAAACAGTTTTTAAGTATGCTTATCTAATATGCACGTCAAGAAAGTAGGATATCCTTTAGAGGCGTTATTCTTTAAAACGAATATATTTAACAAAGCGTGTTGGCTGGAGTTTCAATCTGATATTCCGGAAATTCCAAGTTATTAGAAACCTATTGGTGTGTTTTCCTCATCCTAATGACAAAGTCTAGATTAGAATTTTATTACTACAATCCAAATAATCTGTAAACATAATTTCGTTATTGATTAATCGATACTAGTAAAATTCATGGTGATTTTCCGTTGAGGTATTAGTTTACAGTAATATAATGTAGGTTAAAAACTATAATATAGTTACCTTGTAGGTCCGTCTCCTCAACTTAAGTTATTTTAAAACTCTGTAGGTCCGTACTTGTTGACCCTTATTGAAGCACTGACTTGGTTGTGAGAATTTTGTACAGAGGATTGTGTGGACTGGGTGTGTATTCATTGAGAATCAGGTTGTTGTTGATTTCTCTTAGGATTGCGATTTCCTCCAGTATATTTATCCTCGTTGGAATGTTTTGTCTATGTACTATTCTCTATGTACTATGTACTATATCGATAACACCCTCACAATAGTACATAGAGAAAACACTACAACGAGGATAAATATAGGCCTACTGCAGGAAATCGCAATCCTAAGATAAATCAACAACAGTCTGATTCTCAATGAATACACATCCAGTCCACACAATCCTCTGTACAAAATTCTTACAAGCAAGTCAGTGCTTCAACAAGGGCCAACAAGTACGCACCTAATGCATTCTGCTGATGATGGGACTAATCCCGAAAGGTCTACAGAGTTTTAAAATAACTTAAGTTGAGGAGACGCACCTACAAGGTAACTATTTTATAGTTTTTAACCGTAGGCTACATTATATTACTACTATACTTACTTACTTACTTACTTACTCACTGGCACTATCGAAACCGTAGCTCCATACATCCTTATCCTGAGCTAATGCTTTCCAATCATTCCCTGTATAATCTACTTCCTTCAAATCATAGTTAATGTTATTCTCCCACCTCATTATCGGTCTACCAACTGGGCGTTTTCCCTCTGGCTTTCCTACAAGAAGCTTCCATGCAAGTCTTTCATTCCCCTTACGTGCAACATGTCCTGCCCATTGCAGTCTACGAGACTTAACTGTTCTTATTATATCTGGCTTCATATTAAGACCATGTAGTTCATTGTTATGTAGTCTTCTCTATTCACCTGTCTGTTCATCTCTCTTTGGTCCAAAATGTTTCCTAAGTAAGCCTACTTTATTCTCAAATACGTGTAGTCCCCTTTCCTCCCTTAAAGTAAGAGTCCATGTTTCGCACTCATATAATATAACTGGTAGAATAATAGTTTTATATATTTTCAGTTTAACGTTTTTTGAAAGGAGTTGGGACAATGCATAATAGCACGCACTTCCCAAATTGAGCCTATGTTTAATTTCTTTGTGCATCTCATTCCTCTTTGTGATTATTGTTCCTAGGTATTTGAATTCAGCCACTTCCTCAAAATTTCCCTCATTTGTCATCAGCTGTCCATTTCCATTGTATAATGTATTTCTACGTGTGACCATATATTTAGTTTTATTGATATTTAGGCCTACTTCCAGTCCTAATTTCTTAGTGTTACTCAATAGTGTGTGCGTGTTGTCCTTTAGTATCTCCTCGCTATCGCCCAACAATACTACATCATCAGCATAAACTAACAGCTTGTTAATACCATACATTATATTACTATAATTGATTAAATTTAGAATAAATTGCATTTTGTATAAAACACAACATTACAGTAGGCCTTTACAGTGTAGGCCTATTCTAGAATCAATTATGACGTCTTAATATAAAAATTAGATAAAAATGAAGATCATTAGTCTACTCTATTTATTAACAAAAATCATAATTCTGTATCCTGATCTCAGTATGCAGCATATTGAAGTAAAAAAAGTAGGTCTATTCATACATAGGTATTTATTTACAGATTAAGGTTAAGTGCTATAAAAAAGAGGATCTACAAGCCTATAGCCTAATATGCCTACATACGGTCCTATTTTCTAGCTACGTTCAGATTGGAAATCAAATTGTAATATTTGTTTTTTCATAAGAAAATAATTATTTTGTGGACCTATTCAGTTAATCTTATATTTAATTGATGTATTTACATGAAAAATGTTGGCCATTTGAAAAATCGGAAAATAATTCAGATTTAGCTGGTGGGAACATTATTCACTCCATGCCCGAGCAAATACATGGGCAAGGCGTGAGAGAGATAATATTCTGCTCTAGTACTGAGGGTAGTTTTGTTCTGTTTTTCTAGGGTGGTAGGTTGATGAAGTGTTTTTAATTCTCGGGGTGTTGCTGCAATGCAGTGGTGAAAAAGGAAAGTTTGTCGAGAGTGTGGGAGGGTGCTTGTGTTACAAAGGGGTTGATACGGCACGATCTCGTCCCACCAGGTGAATTTTCATCCCCTAGTTACATTTCCTTTTATATACAAATTTCTTTGCTTCCTACAACGTAGCTTACCGTCCGTGATACACCTGCGTTGGTGATGTGCATCTGCTTGTGCAAGTTGTCCGTTCATCCTCCTTTAAAATCTGGAAAGGAACTTGCTGGAGCAAAGACGGCCCTCTTTATCTTAATATCGATTACAAATATTACATTTAGACTTAGATTAAGCCTGTATTTATTCATTTGTAGGAAATAGACTGGGCCTATATGCACACTTCGAAAAGGCATACAATTCAATTAAGGGAAATTCTGCTGGAATTCGAAATGCCTAATAAGTTAGCTGTATTGGAATGTATAGGGTGCGGATAGGCAAACAGTTTCAAATACTTTGAAATTCGCAATTGATTAAAGCAAGGAAATGCACTAGGCCTATCTCCATTTTTATTAAATTTTGTACAATTTTTCATGCCATCAAATGTCTAGATGACAAAGAATGCGTACAACTGCTATTGGTAAATGCTAATGATATAGTAATATTGGACGATAGTGAGTAAATAGTACACGCCAGCACACGCATTCTATTAGGCGCTAAGAAACTGCGTCTGGAAGTAAATATAAATTAAATTAAACATATGATCACACATAGGCTGCACTACAAATGGAAACGGATACTTAAAGACAAATGAGGTGGCTAATAGGCTATCAAATATCTAGGAACAATAATATCACAAACAAATTAAACATAGACTCAACTTTAGAAACGCATTACATGAGCACTCGTCATCTCAAATTATCTAGAAAAAATTAAAAAATATGTATAATTTCCCCCTCCATGGTATCTTTACCTTGTGGTGGAGTGCCTTGCGTGCTTAAATGATCCTGAGAGCTATGCCGGCGGTAGCATTGCTGTCGATAGGGTTACCCATGCCGGACTGGTCGAAGGTGATAAGCCAGACGAAAAAAGTACCTTGGGCGAAAGAGTGACGATCTTTCACCGTAAAAATACAACCGTCAAGAAATGCGGACATGGGTTCATCTGGGGTAAAATTTTCCGGAGGTCAAATAGTCCCCCATTCGGTTCTCCGGGCGGGGACTACTTCAGGGAACCCATGCAAAAGGATAATAAGCTGTTAGTTTATGCTGATGATGTAGTACTACTGGCCGATAGCGAGGAGATACTAAAGGCCAACACGCACACACTATTGAGTAACACTAAGAAATTAGGACTGGAAGTAAATATCGGTAAAACTAAATATATGGTCACACGTAGAAATTCAGTATATAATGGAAATGGACAGCTGATGACAAATGAGGGAAATTTTGAGGAAGTGGTTGGATTCAAATACCTAGGAACAATAATCACAAATAGGAATGAGATGCACAAAGAAATTAAACATAGGCTCAATTCTGGAAATGCATGCTATTATGCATTGCAGAGACTTTTGATGTCCCAACTCCTTTCAAAAAACGTTAAACTGAAAATATATAAAACTATTATTCTACCAGTTATATGGGTGCGAAATATGGACTCTTACTTTAAGGGAGGAAAGGAGATTACAAGTACTTGAGAATAAAGTACTTAGGAAAATTTTTGGACCAAACAGAGATGAAGAGACAGGTGAATGGAGAAGACTACATAATAATGAACTACATGGTCTTTATAGGAAGCCAGATATAATAAGAACAGTTAAGTCTCGTAGACTGCGATGGGCAGGACATGTTGCACGTATGGGGAATGAAAGACTTGCATGGAAGCTTCTTGTAGGAAAGCCAGAGGGAAAACACCCAGTTGGTAGACCAAGAATGAGGTGGGAGAATAACATTAACTATGATTTGAAGTAAGTAGATTATACAGGGAATGATTGGAAAGCATTAGCTCTGGATAGGGACGTATGGAGAGCTTATGTCCTCGCGGCCATGAACCTACGGTTTCGATAGTGCCAGTGAGTAAGTAAGTAAGTAAGGAAAATATTTGGACCAAAGAGGTATGAACAGACAGGTGAATGGAGAAGACTACTTAACAGTGAGCTACATGATATTTGAAACCAGATATATCCTAATAAGAACATTAACATATACAGTCAAAATGCCCCAATTCGCCGATTCCGATTGAGGGTCTTTCCACTTTTCAGCGGTTGCCCTTTTACCAGCCGGCTGCTGGCCCTTCACATCCACATGTGTCAATCACAGAGATAGATGATCAACAGCCAGTGTAGGGGTAACATGTGGTTAGCATGTCGAGTCTCCCAGCCGTTATAGCTGGTTCCTCAACCTGGAGCCGCTACTTATTGTAGCTACCCAATTGCCTCACGATGCTGGGTGGGCACCGGTCCCATACTGGCCGAAATACCATGAGAAAATTTCTTCCCCCATGGAGACTCGAACCAGCGCAAGTCCCGTAGCTCTGCGCCAAGGCTTCCTACCTTAACCACTCGGCTACGGCGCGGGACTCCCAATTCGCCAATTAATGATTAAAATGGTCAACATGTTTCTACAGCTAAGCTATCATCCTCAAGACTAGGTTTCAGTCAATACCTGGTCTTGAGGATGACAGCTTAGCTGTAGAAACATGTTGAGCATATTAAACATTAATTGGTGAATTGGGGCATTTTGACTGTATATTTTAATATTCTATCACCAAGAAGATATCTTGTGTATTAAATAATATGAACAGTTAATTATTATTGGGCAGGACGTGTGACACGAGTTGGGAATGTAAGAGGAGCACGGAAACTTATTATAGGAAGACCAGAGACAACGTGTCCAGTAGACATTAGGATGGAGAGAATATCATTAATCCTGATTTGAATTTTATAGGGAATGATTAGAAAACATTAGCTGAGAATGAGAGGTTATGTCCACGCAGCTGTGAACCTGGGGGTTTGATTGTGCCAGAGAGTTACTCACGCAGCTGTGAACCTGGGGGTTTGATTGTGCCAGAGAGTTACTCACGCAGCTGTGAACCTGGGGGTTTGATTGTGCCAGAGAGTTACTCACGCAGCTGTGAACCTGGGGGTTTGATTGTGCCAGAGAGTTACTCACGCAGCTGTGAACCTGGGGGTTTGATTGTGCCAGAGAGTTACTCACGCAGCTGTGAACCTGGGGGTTTGATTGTGCCAGAGAGTTACTAGGAATGAGACCTTTCGTGTTTTTTTTTTTTGGTCCCCTCTTCAATGCTTTATATGATTATTCAGAAAACGCAAAATAATTTAATTAGATTAAAAGGACGCTAATATAATCTAAAGCCTAAAAAGAGCTGGTCTCTTCTCCCCTTCACGCTCAGATTAGAAATGCGATGACTATTTAACGCATGCTCCAAATGGGATTCAATGACCAATCACGTTTCGATTAATTTTGTTTTACAACCAATCACAGTCGTGTTTCACCTCGATAATTATCGAATTTTGATAACCAAAATAAAGAAAGCTCCTCCTTTTTAATATTCTGAACAGGTCAGAGCATTATTTTGCAGAGACTGACTCTCTAACAAATATGTTGAATAGGCCTATAGCAAATAATGAACGAAATTGGGTCCCTTTGACCTCCTGTAGGAAATCCTACCCTTTAATCCTCTCCAAATTCCCTTATTAAATACAGCTATTTTATTATCTTCAGGGGTTACTGTTACTTGGGCCCATCATGGTTTACTAGAAAATAATTATAATCAATCTCTTCAAGGCTTATTCCTTACAGTTATTTTAGGTCTATACTTTACAGCTCTTCAAGCTTTTGAATAAACTTGAAATAAATAGAAATAATTATATAATAAAATTTATATAAATATAAACCACTTAAATTTAAATATATTTTTATTATATATTCCTTCGACTTACACATTTGATAATTGTGTGTTCAATAATTGTTTTTTTAAATACTGATTTTACTGAGTTGTTTCCAAAAAAATAAATTAATAACCTATAGGCCTACTGTTGGTTACAATATACAGTTTGATGTGTTTCATTTGTTCTCCACTAGGGTGCATTCTTACAACATTGCGATTCTATTTGGCAATAAATAGTGTGATCAAGTTGCAGTAATGAACAAATGAAACATAACTAAACATTTCTCATTTGTTTTCAAACATAGTCTTTACATTAAATATAGGTAGGTCCTATAAATATTTTAAAATAACTGTATTTAGATAATGATTTGTGAGTAAACAGCTTAATTTTATTCCTTAGATAGTCCTAACAAATGTCATTATTGTTTTCCAAATCCTCTAGATAAATTCGAAATCACTCGGGCATTAGGCCTATTTATGAAAATGACCTGAGATGTTAAAGAGCGCCGTTAAATAATATGATACCTGCCTATCTACTAGAAAGTATGATAGGCCTAATGCATGAATGGTCCAAGTAAAATTTGTATTGTAATATAATTGTCTGCTTGATAATATGACAAGAGATTGCATTGCGCAGGCGCGTAATTATGAAACGTCACGTTTACGTCATCGTCATGTAACAAGCTACAGTGCGATTCAGAAATTCTTGCCTATTTCATTCAGTGTGAACATTTGTATCATATTATAAAACACGCAATTACCATCATACCTAGTCTAAATGTAAGTTAGGCCTACATGCTAAAAGACAGTGAATATTTGACGGTGACTTGTAGACAAAAAATCAATAAATTCTTGATTAGAAGTATGGATAGAAATGAGCCTAAATTACTTTCATTCATAACCCATAATATCCACTATAGACATATATATAATATCTTCATATACGCCTAACTAACAAACTCACTGGCACTCTCGAACTCGTAGGTTCATGGCTACGCGGACGTAAGTTCTCCATACATCTCTATCCTGAACTAATGTCTTCCAGTCAACCCCTATATAACCTACTTCCCACAAATCATGTATAGTGTTATTCTGCCACCACATTCTTGGTCTACCTACTGGGCGTTTTCCTTCTGGTTTTCCTCCAAGAAGCTTCCATGCACCTCTTTCATTCCCTTTTCGTGCCACATATCCTGTCCTCGCAGTCTACCAGACTTGACTGTTCTTATTATATCTGGCTTACTATACATACCATGTAGCTAACTATTATGTAGTTTCTACATTCACCTGTCTCTTCATCTCTTTTTGGCCAAAAAAAAATTCTAAGGACTTTATACTCGTAATTTTCTTTTTTCCCTTAAAGTAAGAGTCCATGCTTCGCATCCATACAATGCAACTGGGAGAATAACTGTTGTAGGCTATATACTTTCAGTTTAACGTTTTTTGAAAGGAGCTGGAACGACAAGAGTCCTTGTAATGCATGATAACATGCTTTTCCAGAATTGATCGTATGTTTAATCTCTTTGTGCATCTCATTCCTATTTTAAATTATTGTTCCTAGATATTTGAATTCAGCCACTTGTTAAAAATTTCCCTCATTTCTCATTAGTTGTCCATTTCTATTATATAATGCATTTCTATGTGTGAATATATATTTAGTCCCACCATGGTATCTTTACCTTGTCGTGGTGGAGTGGCTTGTGTGCTTAAATGATCCTGAGAGCTATGCCGGCGGTAGCATTGCTGCCGATAGGGTTACCCATGCCGGACTGGTCGAAGGTGATAAGCCAGACGAAATAAGTACCTTGGTCGAAAGAGTGACGATCTTTCACGGTAAAAATACAACCGTCAAGAAATGCGGACATGGGTTCTACTGGGGTAAAATTTTCCGTAGGTCAAATAGTCCCCCATTCGGCTCTCCGGGCGGGGACTACTTCAGGGAACCCATGCCAAAGGCTCAAACACAGGGACATGTTCCTAGGAACATGGAATGTTAGGACTTTATACAATAGCGGGGCACTAGAGATATTAACGCGGGAATTGGATAAATCGCCCTTGGATATAGTCGCTTTACAGGAAGTTAGGTGGCCAGGAGAAGGTAGTCAGGAATCAGGAAGCTTTGCATTATACTATGGGGGTGCAGAAAGACCTGCATTTGGAACGGGTTTTTTAGTCAGAAGGAGGATCCTATCCGCTATCCGAGATATTAAGTTTGTTAGTGATAGGATATCATACATAATTCTAAAGGGTAAACGACATGATTTTATAATTGTAATGTACATGCCCCCACAGAAGATAAAGATGACAAGATCAAGGATGAGTTCTATGAAGAATTAGAATGCTTATTTGATAGCCTTTCACGATATCATATGAAAATTGTCTTAGGAGATTTTAATGCAAAAGTGGGGCGGGAAGATATATTCAAACCAACAATAGGCAAATTCAGTCTTCATGAAGATAGTAACGACAACGGGGTTAGATTAATCACATTTTCCACATCAAAGAATCTCATTGTTAAGAGCACAACATTTCAACATAAGGATATTCATAAATACACCTGGACGTCCCCAGATGGAGAAACTCGGAACCAGATAGATCATGTATTAGTGGATAAACGCTGGCACAGTAGCATCATTGATGTTAGATCAGTTAGAGGGACAGACTGCAATTCAGATCATCATCTGGTCAGGGTAAAAATCAGACAACGGCTATCGCTTATGAGAGGAACAAACGCTAAAGATGATTCAGTAAAATATGAATTAAAAAACTTGAAAAATGATGAAATGCAGCAAGAATACCAAATCAAAATTGCTAATAGATTTGAAATACTGGAATCTTCAGATGACAATGTGGCAAACGAAGAAGAAACTGATATAAATAAAGAATGGGAGGCTATGAGAGATACTATTAAATTGTCAGCATCAGAAAGCATTGGTTGTTTAAAAAAGAGGCAAAACAAGAAATGGTTTGATGAGGAATGTGCCGACATTGTAAAGAAAAGAAAGCTAGCAAAAATGAAATGGTTACACGAGCCAAATGAAGTAAATTTAGAGCAATTGGGTAGTGTTAGACGGGAAACCACCAAGTTACTAAAGAGTAAAAAGAGGGAATATTTGAGAGAGAAGATTAATGATCTTAAAATGAATGCAAAAAATAGGAACATTAGAGAATTATATCAGGGAATTAGTATAGAGAAGAAAGGGTTTCAGGCTAGGACAAACATAATTCGGAATGAAAATGGGGATATGATTGCAGATTCCAAGAGTATATTAAATAGATGGAAAAGTTATTTTAATCAGCTATTAAATGTACATACAGAACAGGACATTGAGGAGGATAAGTTACAGACAGCAGAATTGCTAGTCGCAGAGCCAAGTGCATTAGAGGTTGAAATGGCAATTGAAAAATTTAAGATGTATAAAGCATCAGGTTCAGATGAGATCCCAGCAGAACTGATAAAATCAGAGGGAGAAAAATTGATGGACAAGATACGCTGTTTGCTTAGTATGATTTGGGAAAAAGAAGCTCTTCCAGATGAATGGAAGGAGTCAATTATCATACCAATTTATAAGAAAGGAGATAAAACTATCTGGTCAATATCTGGTCTTGAGAATGACAGCTTGGCTGTAGAAACTTGTTGACCATTTTAAAACATTAATTGGTGAAATGGGCATATTGACTACATATATATTGAGATAAAACTGATTGCAACAACTATAGGGGCATCTCATTACTTTCAACTTCGTACAAAATTCTAACAAATATATTAGTAAGCAGACTTACTCCCTATATTGATGACATTCTAGGAGATCATCAATGTGCATTTAGAAGAAACAGGTCTACAACAGATCAGATTTTTAGTATAAGACAGATTTTAGAAAAGAAATGGGAATATAATGGTACTGTACATCAATTATACATAGACTTCCAAAAAGCATATGATTCAATTAAGAGGGAGAAGTTATATAGTATCCTGCTGGAGTTCGGAATTCCTAAAAAGTTAGTTAGACTTATACGAATGTGTCTAAATGGCTCAACGAGTAGGGTGCGTGTAGGCAAACAGTTTTCAGACACTTTTGAAATCCAGAATGGGTTGAAGCAAGGAGATGCACTATCTCCTCTACTATTTAATTTTGTACTAGAGCATGCCATTAAATCTTTAGAGAATGAGGAAGGCTTACAACTGAATGGTATTAATAAGCTGTTAGTTTATGCTGATGATGTAGTACTACTGGCCGATAGCGAGGATATACTAAAGGCCCAACACGCCCACACTATTGAGTAACACTAAGAAATTCTGACTGGAAGTAAATATCAGTAAAACTAAATATATGGTCACACGTAGAAATACATTATAATAATGGAAATGGACAGCTAATGACAAATGAGGGAAATTTTGAAGAAATGGCTGAATTCAAATACCTAGGAACAATAATCAACAATAGGAATGATATGCACCAACAAATAAACATATCTTCAATTCTGGAAATGCATGCTATTATGCATTGCCAGAGACTTTTTGATGTCCCAACTCCTTTCAAAAAACGTTAAGCTGAAAATATATAAAACTATTATTCTACCAGTTATATTATATGGGTGCGAAACATGGACTCTTACTTTAAGGGAGGAAAGGAGATTACGAGTATTTGAGAATAAAGTTCTTAGGAAAATTTTTGGACCAAAGAGAGATGAACAGACAGGTGAATGGAGAAGACTACATAACAATGAACTACACGGTCTTTATAGGAAGCCAGATATAATAAGAATAGTTAAGTCCCGTAGACTGCGATGGGCAGGACATGTTCCGCGTATGGGGAATGAAAGACGTGCATGGAAACTTCTTGTAGGAAAGCCAGAAGGAAAACGACCAGTTGGTAGACCAAGAATGAGGTGGGAGAACAACATTAACTATGATTTGAGGGAAGTAGATTATACAGGGAATGATTGGAAAGCATTAGCTCAGGATAGGGATGTATGGAGAGCTTATGTCCGTGCGGCCATGAACCTACGGGTTCGATAGTGCCAGTGAGTAAGTAAGTAAGTAAGAATATATATTTAGTTTTATTGATGTTTATTTCCAGTCCCAATTTCTTAGTGTTACTAATTAGAGTGTGCGTGTTGCCCTTTTAGTAACTCCTCGCTATCGCTCAATAATACTACACAATCAGCATACACTAACGGCTAATTAATACCATTGAATTGTAGGCCTTCTTCATCCTCTAAAGATTTGATGGCATACTCAAGTACAAAATTAAGTAGTAGAGGAGACAGTGTATCTCCTTGCTTCAACCCACTGTGAATTTTAAAAGTATCCGAAAACTGTTTGCCTACACACACTCTACTCTTTGTGTCATTTAGACACATTCGTATATGTCTAAGTAACTTTTTGGGGATTCCGAACTCCAGAAGGATGTTATATGAATTCTCCCTCTTAATTGAATTATGTGCCTTTCTGAGGTTTGCATATAATCGATGTACAGTGACATTATATTCTCATTTCTTTTCTAAAATCTGTCTTATACTAAAAATCTGATCTGTTGTCGACCTGTTTCTTCTAAATCCACATTGATGATCTCCTAGAATGTTATCAATATAGGGAGTAAGTCTGCTTAAAATATATTTGTTAGTCATCTGGCCATCATTGTCATCAATATCATATTCACCTCATTAGATTAAGTTTAGGTTTAAGGCCTCTCCTGGCGCACCATTAGCCATCGTCATCACCTATCATATCATTGGGGCAGCGTAACCTCGCCTTCCAGTCGCCCCAACCTCAGAAGTGTGTTACAATAGCCGATGCCAGGAGAGAATACATGAGATCTCGAATGATAAACAGGTGGCATTGAACAAAAAAAATATATATATATTTGTTACAAATTTGTATGAAGTTGACAGTAATTAGATGCCCCTGTAGTTGTTGCAATCAGTTTTATCTCCTTTCCTATAGATTGGTACGATAATCGATTCTTTCCATTCATCTAGAAGAGATTCTTTTTCCCAAATCATACCAAGTAACCGACGTATCTTGTCCATTAATTTTAATAATAATAGGAAATGCGCCAATGTGCTTGGTTATTTACAGTTATTGACACAACTGTGTCAGAGTTTCTTGTCTGCCTGTGCAGACCAATGCGTGATATTTCTCGCACCTTTGTTCACAATATTTACATACACACTCATCACACGGTTCGTGGAAGTTTATGGTTTTGCACATTTTATGATGGAAACCATGTACGGCGAATCTTGTGACTGCATGTCTCAGGTCATACCCACCGCGTGTCCATTCTCGGTTGATCATTATATCTGTCGTATAGAATTCGTCTGGTATCGTGGATCTTTGGCTCCACAGTTCCCGTAGTAGTTCCTCGTACCTTGTCGTGTTAGGTAGTAGTAGCTTTGTTTTCAAATCCTCTATCAGGAACGTCTCCCTCGCCATTACGTAGACTAGACGGGATGATGTGTATTTCGAGACCTGTAGAACTCGTTTAAGGTATCTTGCCTTCAGGTTCTCTAGGTCCTTCAGTTGCCTTTTGGTGAGATATTGCCATGTAGCACTTTTGGTTACACGACCATGCATCTACTACCATTTGTGCGGGGGGTTGAAAGAACCCTTAAACCACGCTGCAAGCTACCATTTGTGGGTAAGTTCGCCACACTACTGCTACCATTTACGACGTTAGAAAAGCAAACCACGCTCAGCGTAACACTTGTCCGGGATCGAGTTTTGTTAATGCTGTATTTATTAATGTGATCGTGATATTCAAAGATGTTATCGGTAAGAAAACAGCCTGCCTCGAGCCCATGAAAGGCAGCTATTAATTCATCTTTCTTTCCCTGATGAACATACATACAAATATAGATTCTAATTACTAAATGCATACAGTGAGTGATTTTGTTACAGGATACTGATCAACTATTATAATTGAATAATAACAAAGGGGCGTTGTATAAAAGATAAGCTTTTAATATAAACAAGTTGAATATTAAAATAAATAATAAATTAATAACAAAAGATTGTTCTTGATCAATCAATCAAGCATAGCTTGTAGAAATAACTGAACAAATAACGTACCAGACATAATGCCACACTCACACAGATGTCCAAGCTTTTTAGGAATCACTTCTTCCGTACATTGCTGGACTAACTCAAAATCGACCTCTTCTCGGTCTTAATCAACTTGTCTATACATAGACCACCATATTAACTTCCCAGCTGCATGGTGAGTTAAAATTGGATTCAACTTTTGAATCCGCTTTTAAGTAACTAAACGCCACTTGCTAGGCTGATCGAATGATGATGTTCGGTAAGAGTACAATGCATATAAAGGTTCACAAGTAGAGGGGATATGCGCTGTAGAGATGCGCGGCAGAAAGGATGAAAAGGGAAAGGATAGCCACACGGAAAAGAGGACATTGGCATATTTCATAAATGTTCTGTAGTAGGGAGGAGAACAAAGATACTCTACTGAACCGCAAAAGAGGCACTTTCGGTTCAATAACTCCCCCTGCGCCCTCCGGGTAAAAGAAAACAGTCCATAAACTTCAAAATAATGTCCGGTAGAAGAATCCCACGTTGGGAGGGGTACATCAACACTATCAGATTCCAGCGGTAAACTTCAATATAAATCTTCCATCGTCCCCTAAATCACAATCACCACACTCGCTTCCATGTTGACTATCCAGGCGCTGAAAATCAACTCCAACTGGACTCAGTCGCCATAGTGCAACTCTGCGGTGTTCCAGGTGAAGAACCGGGTGACGATACTATAGTTGGATTGCCGGAACGCAATCTCGCTCCACCGCCTTCCAGGAATCTGTAGTTCTAGAGCCACTATGTCGGTCAGCTGGGCACTCGGCGGTCGGCCGGATCCTCCAAGCGCTCGACTGCCGAACATTCCAGGCTGCGTCGTAATGCCAATGTTAAGGAAGGGTAAACTGAAACAAAAAACAGGCGAAGACAGGAAAACGGAACCCCAAATATACTAATTCAACATGTGCCATAACACAAAAGGTTTTTTGTAACCAATATCTAGTCTAACATACAGATATATCCACTACAAACATGCTTGGATTTACTCCATAGCATTACATAGTTTAACTTGACTAACATGTTGTATTTAAAACGTGTCCATGGACGCTTACTAACTTCTAGTTACCGTTTTAGAGTTTAGTTAGCGTCTCATTAGCAAAACCTGGACCACGTATACAGAAACTCACTCCAGCAACTCTTACAACCAAAAGGTTGGCACAATCAGCTCATATACCAATATACATAAGTAGCTTACTCTAATATCCCGAACAAATATATATACAAACAAACCACGTAAAAAACTAAGATCGACACTCTCTAGAAAGATGTCCATAACGCTGACATTTCCAACATTGTAAGTTACTTTTCGATTGCCAAGAAGAACGATTTGCAGAAGTATTAGGTTTACTCATCAATTATCAGGCTTACTTTTTTCACTGAAGTTCCTCTGTCTTTCCGCAATCTCGAAATCAGCCACTTTCCTAGCCAAGACACACATTTCGGCTACATTTTGAGGTTTCGTAGCAAAAACCAAATGCTGTCTGGTGGCCGGGGACATATTTTGTAGAATAATGTCAATTAACTTTTCTTCCGAAAATAGAGGGTTCAATACAAGTGAAGCTCCTTGAATATTGGAGAATAAACTCCAGCAAAGATTCTTTAGAAAGTTGGAATCGTCGTGACACAAATTTAATCCAATAGTCCTCTAATAATCTAGGAGGCAACAACGAACATTTCACATATTCTAAACTCTCCATCCAAGTAAATCTCAATTTAACAACTTCACTCCAAACCTTCTAATAGAATTCCTCCAATGCAACTCAAAATCGAGTTTACAAAATACTCATCGGGAACCAATTTCAATTCGAAGATCGAGTTAAGTTTAATAAGGAAGACAACTAGCAATTCCTTATCATTACCATCGCAGGGATCAACTTTTCTAATTAACTCTCGAAAAATTCGCTGATTATTTTCCTCCGTATGAGAAGAAAGGTTGGGGACTGTTTCACTAAAAAGTCCTTGATGGAGCTAAGTCTACGATCACTTATATTCTTGTTCTGTTCTGCAGAATAATCCTCTTGAATTGCGCTGTCTACAATAAACTTACGTTTAATTAATGTTTGTTCAGCCGGGGAGAGAGAATTCATATGAATTTTAAGTCGCTGACGCAGTATATTTACATCGCCTTCAACCTCAATACCTAGTAAGCTTAACTCTCGGACGAGATTATCTTTAGATATTACATCTATCCAACTAGGCATGTTTACAAAGTACAATGAACAAAAGATGTAAACAACTATAAGCGAACGTAGTTTAGTATGCATAAATCACTCTCTGTTTACGTATAAAGAAAGATGAGTCAATATCATTTACGTAACATAATACAAACACGCAAATTAATGTTTTTCATTAACTTTAACATAAACACCAAGTATCGAAAACAAATAGTTGTCCACAGGGTAATATCTCTGAAAAATGTCGATTTTCTAATTGCAAACTTCATTTATGACCATACAGAGTTTATACCCTTGTCTTGGCACTTGAAACCAAAACTCCAAAACTTGAATAGAAAATTTTAAATTGATACTACTAGAACCACAGTTAATAAAATACAGCATATCTTTCAAAGTGAAAGATACAATAAACACACGCTCTGTACTACCATTTGTAGCACTTTTGGTTACACAACCACGCTCTGCTACCATTTGTACTGAGGGGGGTTGAAAGAACCCTTAAACCACGCTGCAAGCTACCATTTGTGGGTAAGTTAACCACACTACTGCTACCATTTACGACGTTAGAAAAGCAAACCACGCTCAGCGTAACACTTGTCCGGGATCGAGTTTTGTTAATGCTGTATTTATTAATGTGATCGTGATATTCAAAGATGTTATCGGTAAGAAAGCAGCCTGCCTCGGGCCCATGAAAGGCAGCTATTAATTAATCTTTCTTTCCCTGATGAACATACATACAAATATAGATTCTAATTACTAAATGCATACAGTGAGTGATTTTGTTACAGGATAGTGATCAACTACTATACTTGAATAATAACAAAGGGGCGTTGTATAAAAGATAAGCTTTTAATATAAACAAGTTGAATATTAAAATAAATAATAAATTAATAACAAAAGATTGTTCTTGATCAATCAATCAAGCATAGCTTGTAGAAATAACTGAACAAATAACGTACCAGACATAATGCCACACTCACACAGATGTCCAAGCTTTTTAGGAATCACTTCTTCCGTACATTGCTGGACTAACTCAAAATCGACCTCTTCTCGGTCTTAATCAACTTGTCTATACATAGACCACCATATTAACTTCCCAGCTGCATGGTGAGTTAAAATTGGATTCAACTTTTGAATCCGCTTTTAAGTAACTAAACGCCACTTGCTAGGCTGATCGAATGATGATGTTCGGTAAGAGTACAATGCATATAAAGGTTCACAAGTAGAGGGGATATGCGCTGTAGAGATGCGCGGCAGAAAGGATGAAAAGGGAAAGGATAGCCACACGGAAAAGAGTACATTGGCATATTTCATAAATGTTCTGTAGTAGGGAGGAGAACAAAGATACTCTACTGAACCGCAAAAAGGCACTTTCGGTTCAATAACTCCCCCTGCGCCCTCCGGGTAAAAGAAAACAGTCCATAAACTTCAAAATAATGTCCGGTAGGAGAATCCCACGTTGGGAGGGGTACATCAACACTATCAGATTCCAGCGGTAAACTTCAATATAAATCTTCCATCGTCCCCTAAATCACAATCACCACACTCGCTTCCATGTTGACTATCCAGGCGCTGAAAATCAACTCCAACTGGACTCAGTCGCCATAGTGCAACTCTGCGGTGTTCCAGGTGAAGAACCGGGTGACGATACTATAGTTGGATTGCCGGAACGCAATCTCGCTCCACCGCCTTCCAGGAATCTGTAGTTCTAGAGCCACTATGTCGGTCAGCTGGGCACTCGGGGGTCGGCCGGATCCTCCAAGCGCTCGACTGCCGAACATTCCAGGCTGCGTCGTAATGCCAATGTTAAGGAAGGGTAAACTGAAACAAAAACAGGCGAAGACAGGAAAACGGAACCCCAAATATACTAATTCAACATGTGCCATAATACAAAAGGTTTTTTTTGTAACCAATATCTAGTTTAACATACAGATATATCCACTACAAACATGCTTGGATTTACTCCATAGCATTACATAGTTTAACTTGACTAACATGTTGTATTTAAAACGTGTCCATGGACGCTTACTAACTTCTAGTTACCGTTTTAGAGTTTAGTTAGCGTCTCATTAGCAAAACCTGGACCACGTATACAGAAACTCACTCCAGCAACTCTTACAACCAAAAGGTTGGCACAATCAGCTCATATACCAATATACATAAGTAGCTTACTCTAATATCCCGAACAAATATATATATAAACAAACCACGTAAAAAACTAAGATCGACACTCTCTAGAAAGATGTCCATAACGCTGACATTTCCAACATTGTAAGTTACTTTTCGATTGCCAAGAAGAACGATTTGCAGAAGTATTAGGTTTACTCAAATTATCAGGCTTACTTTTTTCACTGAAGTTCCTCTGTCTTTCCGCAATCTCGAAATCAGCCACTTTCCTAGCCAAGACACACATTTCGGCTACATTTTGAGGTTTCGTAGCAAAAACCAAATGCTGTCTGGTGGCCGGGGACATATTTTGTAGAATAATGTCAATTAACTTTTCTTCCGAAAATAGAGGGTTCAATACAAGTGAAGCGCCTTGAATATTGGAGATAAACTCCAGCAAAGTTTCTTTAGAAAGTTGGAATCGTCGTGACACAAATTTAATCCAATAGTCCTCTAATAATCTAGAGGCAACAACGAACATTTCACATATTCTAAACTCTCTCCATCCAAGTAAATCTCAATTTAACAACTTCACTCCAAACCTTCTAATAGAATTCCTCCAATGCAACTCAAAATCGAGTTTACAAAATACTCATCGGGAACCAATTTCAATTCGAAGATCGAGTTAAGTTTAATAAGGAAGACAACTAGCAATTCCTTATCATTACCATCGCAGGGATCAACTTTTCTAATTAACTCTCGAAAAATTCGCTGATTATTTTCCTCCGTATGAGAAGAAAGGTTGGGGACTGTTCCACTAAAAAATCCTTGATGGAGCTAAGTCTACGATCACTTATATTCTTGTTCTGTTCTGCAGAATAATCCTCTTGAATTGCGCTGTCTACAATAAACTTACGTTTAATTAATGTTTGTTCAGCCGGGGAGAGAGAATTCATATGAATTTTAAGTCGCTGACGCAGTATATTTACATCGCCTTCAACCTCAATACCTAGTAAGCTTAACTCTCGGACGAGATTATCTTTAGATATTACATCTATCCAACTAGGCATGTTTACAAAGTACAATGAACAAAAGATGTAAACAACTATAAGCGAACGTAGTTTAGTATGCATAAATCACTCTCTGTTTACGTATAAAGAAAGATGAGTCCAATATCATTATCGTAACATAATACAAACACGCAATTAAATGTTGTTCATTTACTTTAACATAAACCCAAAAATAAATACCAGTATCGAAAAAAATAGTTTGGTCCTCAGCGGTAATATCTCTGAAAAAAATGTCGATTTTCTAATTCCAAACTTCATTTCCGACCATCACAGAGTTTTATACCCTTGTCTTGGCACTTGAAACGCAAAACTACCAAAACTTGAATCTAAACTTTTAAATTGATACTACTAGACCCAGCAGTTCTTCCACATCCACGCATATCTTTCAAAGTGAAAGATACAATAAACACAGCGCTCTGTACTACCATTTTGTAAGCACTTTTGGTTATTGCACAACCACGCGTCCTGCTACCATTGGTACTGAGGGGGGTTTGAAAGAACCCTTAAACTACGCTTTGCAAGCTATGCCATTTTGTGGGTAAGTTAACCACACTACTGCTACTCATTTAACGGACGTTAGAAAAGCAAACCACGCTCAGCGTAACACTTGTCCGGGATCGAGTTTTGTTAATGCTGTATTTATTAATGTGATCGTGATATTCAAAGATGTTATCGGTAAGAAAGCAGCCTGCCTCGGGCCCATGAAAGGCAGCTATTAATTAATCTTTCTTTCCCTGATGAACATACATACAAATATAGATTCTAATTACTAAATGCATACAGTGAGTGATTTTGTTACAGGATAGTGATCAACTACTATACTTGAATAATAACAAAGGGGCGTTGTATAAAAGATAAGCTTTTAATATAAACAAGTTGAATATTAAAATAAATAATAAATTAATAACAAAAGATTGTTCTTGATCAATCAATCAAGCATAGCTTGTAGAAATAACTGAACAAATAACCTACCAGACATAATGCCACACTCACACAGATGTCCAAGCTTTTTAGGAATCACTTCTTCCGTACATTGCTGGACTAACTCAAAATCGACCTCTTCTCGGTCTTAATCAACTTGTCTATACATAGACCACCATATTAACTTCCCAGCTGCATGGTGAGTTAAAATTGGATTCAACTTTTGAATCCGCTTTTAAGTAACTAAACGCCACTTGCTAGGCTGATCGAATGATGATGTTCGGTAAGAGTACAATGCATATAAAGGTTCACAAGTAGAGGGGATATGCGCTGTAGAGATGCGCGGCAGAAAGGATGAAAAGGGAAAGGATAGCCACACGGAAAAGAGTACATTGGCATATTTCATAAATGTTCTGTAGTAGGGAGGAGAACAAAGATACTCTACTGAACTGCAAAAAGGCACTTTCGGTTCAATAACTCCCCCTGCGCCCTCCGGGTAAAAGAAAACAGTCCATAAACTTCAAAATAATGTCCGGTAGGAGAATCCCACGTTGGGAGGGGTACATCAACACTATCAGATTCCAGCGGTAAACTTCAATATAAATCTTCCATCGTCCCCTAAATCACAATCACCACACTCGCTTCCATGTTGACTATCCAGGCGCTGAAAATCAACTCCAACTGGACTCAGTCGCCATAGTGCAACTCTGCGGTGTTCCAGGTGAAGAACCGGGTGACGATACTATAGTTGGATTGCCGGAACGCAATCTCGCTCCACCGCCTTCCAGGAATCTGTAGTTCTAGAGCCACTATGTCGGTCAGCTGGGCACTCGGGGGTCGGCCGGATCCTCCAAGCGCTCGACTGCCGAACATTCCAAGCTGCGTCGTAATGCCAATGTTAAGGAAGGGTAAACTGAAACAAAAAACAGGCGAAGACAGGAAAACGGAACCCCAAACATACTAATTCAACATGTGCCATAACACAAAAGGTTTTTTTGTAACCAATATCTAGTTTAACATACAGATATATCCACTACAAACATGCTTGGATTTACTCCATAGCATTACATAGTTTAACTTGACTAACATGTTGTATTTAAAACGTGTCCATGGACGCTTACTAACTTCTAGTTACCGTTTTAGAGTTTAGTTAGCGTCTCATTAGCAAAACCTGGACCACGTATACAGAAACTCACTCCAGCAACTCTTACAACCAAAAGGTTGGCACAATCAGCTCATATACCAATATACATAAGTAGCTTACTCTAATATCCCGAACAAATATATATACAAACAAACCACGTAAAAAACTAAGATCGACACTCTCTAGAAAGATGTCCATAACGCTGACATTTCCAACATTGTAAGTTACTTTTCGATTGCCAAGAAGAACGATTTGCAGAAGTATTAGGTTTACTCAAATTATCAGGCTTACTTTTTTCACTGAAGTTCCTCTGTCTTTCCGCAATCTCGAAATCAGCCACTTTCCTAGCCAAGACACACATTTCGGCTACATTTTGAGGTTTCGTAGCAAAAACCAATGCTGTCTGGTGGCCGGGGACATATTTTGTAGAATAATGTCAATTAACTTTTCTTCCGAAAATAGAGGGTTCAATACAAGTGAAGCTCCTTGAATATTGGAGATAAACTCCAGCAAAGATTCTTTAGAAAGTTGGAATCGTCGTGACACAAATTTAATCCAATAGTCCTCTAATAATCTAGGAGGCAACAACGAACATTTCACATATTCTAAACTCTCCATCCAAGTAAATCTCAATTTAACAACTTCACTCCAAACCTTCTAATAGAATTCCTCCAATGCAACTCAAAATCGAGTTTACAAAATACTCATCGGGAACCAATTTCAATTCGAAGATCGAGTTAAGTTTAATAAGGAAGACAACTAGCAATTCCTTATCATTACCATCGCAGGGATCAACTTTTCTAATTAACTCTCGAAAAATTCGCTGATTATTTTCCTCCGTATGAGAAGAAAGGTTGGGGACTGTTCCACTAAAAAATCCTTGATGGAGCTAAGTCTACGATCACTTATATTCTTGTTCTGTTCTGCAGAATAATCCTCTTGAATTGCGCTGTCTACAATAAACTTACGTTTAATTAATGTTTGTCCAGCCGGGAAGAGAGAATTTATATGAATTTTAAGTCGCTGACGCAGTATATTTACATCGCCTTCAACCTCAATACCTAGTAAGCTTAACTCTCGGACGAGATTATCTTTAGATATTACATCTATCCAACTAGGCATGTTTACAAAGTACAATGAACAAAAGATGTAAACAACTATAAGCGAAGGTAGTTTAGTATGCATAAATCACTCTCTGTTTACGTATAAAGAAAGATGAGTCAATATCATTTACGTAACATAATACAAACACGCAAATTAATGTTTTTCATTAACTTTAACATAAACACCAAGTATCGAAAACAAATAGTTGTCCACAGGGTAATATCTCTGAAAAATGTCGATTTTCTAATTGCAAACTTCATTTATGACCATACAGAGTTTATACCCTTGTCTTGGCACTTGAAACCAAAACTCCAAAACTTGAATAGAAAATTTTAAATTGATACTACTAGAACCACAGTTAATAAAATACAGCATATCTTTCAAAGTGAAAGATACAAAAAACACACGCTCTGTACTACCATTTGTACCACTTTTGGTTACACAACCACGCTCTGCTACCATTTGTACTGAGGGGGGTTGAAAGAACCCTTAAACCACGCTGCAAGCTACCATTTGTGGGTAAGTTAACCACACTACTGCTACCATTTACGACGTTAGAAAAGCAAACCACGCTCAGCGTAACACTTGTCCGGGATCGAGTTTTGTTAATGCTGTATTTATTAATGTGATCGTGATATTCAAAGATGTTATCGGTAAGAAAGCAGCCTGCCTCGGGCCCATGAAAGGCAGCTATTAATTCATCTTTCTTTCCCTGATGAACATACATACAAATATAGATTCTAATTACTAAATGCATACAGTGAGTGATTTTGTTACAGGATAGTGATCAACTACTATACTTGAATAATAACAAAGGGGCGTTGTATAAAAGATAAGCTTTTAATATAAACAAGTTGAATATTAAAATAAATAATAAATTAATAACAAAAGATTGTTCTTGATCAATCAATCAAGCATAGCTTGTAGAAATAACTGAACAAATAACCTACCAGACATAATGCCACACTCACACAGATGTCCAAGCTTTTAGGAATCACTTCTTCCGTACATTGCTGGACTAACTCAAAATCGACCTCTTCTCGGTCTTAATCAACTTGTCTATACATAGACCACCATATTAACTTCCCAGCTGCATGGTGAGTTAAAATTGGATTCAACTTTTGAATCCGCTTTTAAGTAACTAAACGCCACTTGCTAGGCTGATCGAATGATGATGTTCGGTAAGAGTACAATGCATATAAAGGTTCACAAGTAGAGGGGATATGCGCTGTAGAGATGCGCGGCAGAAAGGATGAAAAGGGAAAGGATAGCCACACGGAAAAGAGGACATTGGCATATTTCATAAATGTTCTGAAGTAGGGAGGAGAACAAAGATACTCTACTGAACCGCAAAAAGGTACTTTCGGTTCAGCCAGATTAATTCAAGTCCATATGTTGCTGTAGGTAGTACTTTTGCCTCAAATAGGCGCATTGCTGTATCTAATGCCAGCTGTGGCAAATGCTTGATATCACCGAAGCTTCGTATAGCTGCTATAATTCTCTCCCTCATATGCACTGTGAATGTTGTTCCTGTTACTTGGAGTGTTAGGCCTAGATATTTGTATGAGTTGCTGGTTTTGAGCTTTTGCCCTTTGCATAAGATGAAGTCGTCCTTCACTGCTCTGCCCCCTCTTCTAAAGATGACCAGTTCGGTTTTGTTTCTGTTCAGAATCAGGTCGTTTTCTTCTGCCCAGTTTGTGACAAGATTCATGGCCGTTTGTAGTTCCTCTTTGTTGCTTGATGCAAGTGCCAAGTCATCGGCATATATATATATATATATATATATATATATATATATATATATATATACATATATGTTCTTACTTCCTGTGTTTGTCATTGAATTTCTCTTGTAACATCATGTGTGTGAACGTTAAAGAGGACTGGACTAAGGGGGTCGCCCTTCAGTACCCCGTTCGTTTGGCGTATCCACTGTGACTGGGTGATGTTGTCGCAAATTTGTACGTAGTTCTCCTCCAGTATGCTGCTCACTAGCCTTGTAAGTGTTGATTCGCCAATGAGAGTTTCTAGTTACTGTAGCATCTTGGCCCTGTTCACTTTGTCGAATGCTTTTGAGTAATCTATGACGTTTGCGTACATCTTGCCTGACTTTTTGGCGATTGCTTCTTGTATATCTTGCATGAGGCATCCGGCTGCCATCAGGATCGATCTTCCAGTTCTGAATCCGAATTGTCCATCTGAGAGATGTGGCTCTACTAATCTGCTAATTCTCTATATTAGTAGTCTTGTTAGTAGCTTGAAGATTACTGACTCCAGTGCGATTCCTCGGTACGCCTCAGGATTATTTGTTTCCCCTTTACCTTTGTAGAACATTTTGATAATTGATTTTCGCCATGTTATTGGGATATTGCCCATTTCCATACATTTGTTTATCAGTTCTGTCCACACCGCTCCTAAGAGGTCGAGTGATATTTGTAGGTGCTCGTTATAGACGCCGTTAGGCCCTGCTGCTCTGTGACGTTTCGCACTTGTAATAATTTTTTTCACTTCTTCTAAGGTGAATGGGTCATTAGGTTCTACTG
Organism: Diploptera punctata; assembly: GCA_030220185.1. NCBI lineage: Eukaryota > Metazoa > Arthropoda > Insecta > Blattodea > Blaberidae > Diploptera > Diploptera punctata. The sequence goes on along the minus strand of JASPKZ010000815.1, from coordinate 270,559 downwards.
CTCCCCCTATATTTAGTGGTATGGTACTTGCGTTGCATAGAGTCTTTTCTATATGTTCCTCCCAAACTTCCATTGGTAGGCCCTATGTCTGTTGAGAAACGTGGTTGTCTTGGGAGTAGTGCTTTGTATGGGTCCCTTACAGCTTCTTCTATTAACATTTGGCTCTGTTTTTCCATGTATTCGGTTCTTTTTCTTTTCAGTAAAATTTTGTATTTCATTCTGGCAGATTGATATACCGCGACCTGTGTGGTGTCCATATATATATATATATATATATATATATATATATATATATATATATATATATATATATTTTTTGCTTCTCGTATTTTTTTCAATGTTGCCTGTCTTACCTGGTAGCATTCATCATCGAACCATTCTTTCGCTCTGCGGGTGCTGTTCACTTCTCGGGTGGATTCTTTTAAGTAGTTTTCTGTGAGGGTGAATGCTTTGTCGATGTTTCCTTTTCTTATTTCCTGGAGCATGTGCTGTATTTCCCCTGAGTTTTTATGCAAGGCATCAGTGTCCAGAGTCCTCGATAATTTTGCTGTGTTTTGTTGTTGTTTCCCCATTGTTTTTGTGTAGTACAATCTCGTGGCGACTGGTATATGTTTTCTCAGAAGTGCTCCATCTGTTCGCTTGAGTAGTGTGTGCGTTTTCATTTCCAGACCTTTTACTAAGTTTAGATCCCCAGCCAGAATAATTCTATCCTTATTGGACACTGTGCCCAGGGCTCTCTGTATGCTATATGTTATGTCTGCTGGGCTGCAGTCAGGTCTAAAGTATACACTTATGATGACCCCTATTTTCGTTCGTATCGCCAATAGGTCATCTTCAATCAATAGGATATTGAAGGGGCGAGACTTGGCTTAATAAGACAGGATATTCCACCTGATGGCCGTCCTCTAATATATTTCTTCGCCGGGGCTTGAATATTGTAGAATCCTTGAATATCAATCCTTTTTTCTTTAGTTACGAACGTCTCTGTTAATATCCATACATCAAAGTCACTGATTAGTTCTGTTGGCGAGATGTTTATTACTCCCCTCAGTCCTACGACGTTCCATGTTAGTGTATATATCGTTCTAGTGTTGAGGTCTTCTGTACCTCCATGGGGCACGAAAGGGCCGGCAGATTATGCCTGTTGGCCAAAACTGATCATTCTGTACTTTATCCAGTTCATTCAGTGGGATTCCTATTTTAAATGCTCTGCTCGTTCCCCTGTCGCTGATTTTCATACAGCTGATTTCTCCCGAGATCCCGTCAATTTTTCTCTCCCTGATTTTATCAGTTCTGCTGGGATCCCATCTGAACCTGATGCTTTATACATCTTCAATTTTTCTATGGCCATTTCAACCTCTAATGCAATTGGTTCTGTGACTAGCATTTCTGCTGTTATGCTCTTCAATGTCCTGTTATGTATATGCACATTTAATAGCTGATTAAAGTAACTTTTCCACCTATTTAATATATCCCTGGGATCTGTATTCATATTCCCATCTTTATTCCTAATTAAGTTTGTTCTAGCCTGAAACCTCTTCTTCTCTATCCTAATTCCCTGATATGATTCTCTGATGTTCATAATTTTTTTTTTTGCATTCATTTCAAGTTCATTAATCTTCTGTCTCAAATATTTCACATTTTTCTCTTTCATAACCTAATGGTTTCCCGTCTAATAGCAACCGGCCTAATTTTTCTAAATTTTCTTCAAATGGCTCGCATAGCCAATTCATTTTTGCTTTTATTTATTTATTTAATTTCAATTAAGGGACATTTGTGAATGTTTGTTGCAAACTGATAGTCTATAAGTCCGTAGTCATTTATATTTATTTATTTTTAATTCATGTTAATTACTAAGATTGGTTGGAGAAAACTCTCAATGATGAGGAAAATTCTCAAAATGAATTAATTATTTTTACAATGTTGGCCCATTCATGATCAAACCACTTCTTGTTTTTCCTCTGTTTTGAATAACCAACGCTTTCAGATGCTGACAATTCAATAGTATCTCCTATAGCCTCCCATTCTTTATTCATATCAACTTCTTCTTCAATTGCCTCATTCTCATATGAAGATTCCAGTAGGCCTATTTCAAATCTATTAGCAATTTTGATTTGATATTCTTGCCGTAGTTCATCATTTCTCAAGTTTTTCAATTCAAATTTTTCGGAATCATCTTTATCTTTTATTCCTCTTATTTATTTATCTTTTATTCCTATAACCGTTGCCTGATTTTCACCTGACCAGATGATGATCCGAATTGCAGTTTGTCCCTCTAACTGATCTAACACGAATGATGCTACTGTGCCAGCGTTTGTCCACTAATACATGATCTATCTGGTTCCAAATTTCGCCATCTGGAGACGTCCAGGTATATTTATGAATATCCTTATGCTGGAATGTTGTGCTCTTAACAATAAGATTCTTTATTGTCGAAAAAGTGACTGATCTAACCCCATTGCCGTTACAATCTTGATGAAGACTGAACTTGCCTTTGTAGGCCAGAATATATCTTCCCGCCGCACTTTTGTATTAAAATCTCCTAGGTCAATTTTCATATGATATCGTGAAAGGCTATCAAATACGCATTCTAATTCTTCATAGAATCATCCTTGATACGCCTATTAAACTTAATTAAAATTGTTACTGACTAATTATTTCCATCAAACAGGTGAATTAGCTTAACTGTGTGGAGCAGGAACTTAAGGCTCTATGGAGTAAAAGGACAGAAGGCCACAGGCATGAATAGAAGGCAATGGAAAAATATCACTTTTGGGCAAGAATGGAAAAGCTTTATGTTAACATTTTAAAATTGGCATCTGGTAAAACAGTCGTCTCAAATGTATTAACTTCTGCTGTGAAACGTCTTCACACTATTAAAATCTAGGTCTTTCAAAGAGCATGCTTCATCTTCAGGATTTCTCATGGTATCGACATTATTTGTATATTTCATATAGAGACTTTTGGTCGTTGGGCGTGTTCTCGTTCAGCATGTTCGTATTTTTTTCCTCCTTTAATAACATCGATTTCTTCGAGGATATTTGTTGTCTGTTGTTCCCCCTGTAAATAATTGACATTGTATCATCGATGTTGTTAAATCGATGGCGGCTTCTTAAGTGTGTTCAGCTAAGTTTATTTTCCTTCTCTTTTAATGAAGTCTGAGTTCTATAAGTCTTCTGGATGTTCTATCTACATAAAATGTTTCACAGTCGTTAGATTTGAGTTTATATACGCCTTCATTTTCATATTTATTATTTTCTTTTACTTTGTTATGGATTAGGGTAATTCATTTGTTGTTAGTTTTGTAAGCTACTTTTATGTTTCTGTCATATTTGTCACTTTTTTAATTCATTACCTGTGTATGTAAGTGTGATCCATTTTTTTGTTTTTAAATCATCTTCCTTTTCAAGTTTTGTTAATTTTGTTAAATAATTTCTTCTTCTTTGTTTTTAACTAATTTGATGATTATTTGTGAACTGCATCCCTTTTTTATAGCTAAATGTTTTATGTAGTTCAATTCTTTGTGGTAATTTATTTTATTTAAGGGAAGTTTTATCATTCAATTTATTAAGCTTATAAAGGTAGCCTACATATTGTTGTTGATATGGATGTCTTGATTTTTATCTATTGCTATTGTACGAGTATTTGTGGTTGGTTTTCTATAAATACTTGTGTCCAAATTTTTAGTGGTAGGTAGAATAATAAATTGTTTTTGTCTGGTTCTTTGGTGAATTGTATTTTATGGTGCATTTTGTTTATGTCGTCCATTATTTCTTAATCTATGTTATTTTCATATAGGGGATCTATTAATAGTGAGTCGTCGATATATCACATAATAATTTAATTATGAATTTTTCTTCAAGTTTTTCGAAATGTTTTTCTTCTAAATTTTGTAAAAAAAATATTTCTGAGGTAATGCCTGAAGTTGGACTACCCATTGGTATAAATTCATTATTGAATTTGAAATAATTTTGTTGTAATACTGTCTTCATATTTTTGTTTGGTTGATCCGTATATCTTTATCCATGTTACTATCTTGTAGTTTTTGTTCTATTAAATTTTTATTGTTTCAGAAATTGGGATGTTAGAATAGAGATTTTTTGTCAAATGACATCATTTTTGTGTTTTTATTGATTTTTAGATTATGGATGCGTTCTGCTAGTGCATATGGACTTTTTATTGTGTACATATTTTGTAATTTTATTTCATCTTTTAATTTTTGGACAATAAATTTGGACAATTTATAATTTGGTGCATTTATACAGTTGATAATTGGTCTTATAGGTATTTGTTGTTTATAGGCTAGATTTTTGGCAGAGTTTTCATAGTTGGTGTTGTAGGGTGATCATTAGTCCATTTATAGTTGATAATTCTGTTTATTTTGTGTTTTTTTTATTGTCTGATTGGCGTTCTTTTATGATGGTGGTAGATTTTTAAGACAGTCTTTATCTCTCTGTGAAATTAGTTTGTGGGGTCTTTATTGATTTTTCTAAAATTAAGTACCGTTACCATGAGTAATCCTGAAGATGAAGCATGCTCTATGAAAGGCCTGGATTTGTATAGTGTGACAACGTTTTACAACAAAAGTTAATATAGTTGAGGACGACTGTTTTATCAGGTACGTATTTTAACCTCATTCTACCATGAATTTTAAAACTCACATCCATATTTGTTAATCACAGAGATGGATGATCATCTATCCAATATAGGCCTATGTAGTCATCACGTAGGATCCCCAGTCGTTATAAATAGTTTTTTTCAATCTGGAACTGCTACATATTTACTGCAGTTACCGATATTATTCACGAACTTAGCAGGCACAATTTCTTGTAGGCCTAGACCGAAATTCCATAATTACAATTTCTCCTTCCCCCTTTGATAGCTACTCGAACCAACGCAAATTCCATACCTCTACCCAAGACTTGATGCCTTAACTACTCGGCTACGGCGCGGGACTACTATATCTAAATATCCACATACAGGTCTACCTTCCTTGCCTTACAGTTCGGAAGAGATATGTATATTAAGCTACATTGGGATAAAACATTTCTTACTGAAATAACGGTGCAACATACGTCATAAAAGATGATAAATCTAGCAAAACATAAGCCTATTGATAATAGCTAACATTAATTTACTCAAAATACGTATACAGACTAACAATGGTCTTGTAACGCGATTACTTCCTTGATTAAAATTGTGAGAATTGATAATTATGGCTAATCTCAATCCACAGAAGTAAGTCACTGCACCTCACTATACAGACATCACACATATAGGCCTATTCAGTTACTTACTCCATTGTACAAAGTGCAACACTAGTTTAGTACTGATAATTAGAAATATTTGTCTACTGACATATAGGCTATAGGCCTAAATAACAAATTAACAAAAATAAATCGATTAAACATTATAATTCTATATAGGGCCTATATATATATATATATATATATATATAGAGAGAGAGAGAGAGAGAGAGAGAGAGAGAGGGAGGGAGACAGAGTGAGAGTGGTATCTATAGAAAACCAAAGACTGGATGGATTTGAGTACTGTATTATA